>CM075016.1:14363959-14442448 GCA_037576675.1 Pangasius sanitwongsei | reverse complement strand
GCCAAGTGATTAGGACACCTGATTCTGATCATTTGGATGGGTGACCGAATACTTTTGGTAATATAGTGTATATATATCTATCTATCTTGACCAATCCTGTCTGTTACCACAGTTATTATTTTTGTTTATACCTGCTCATGATATTTTCTAATGAACTTAGTTGGTTCTGTTTAGCAAAATATAAACTAATTATTCATTTAAAACACAGTGATGCCAAGCACACCTGAATTTACACCTCTGCTGTGATGACATAGTCTGTTTGCAAGTGAGACACAAGATTCAAGGCCACAGTGAGTAATGGTATTGCATACGGAGAAAGAAAATATTTAATTAGAATTTTTTATTAGCAATATTCCAAAATTCTGTGTTCTCTCAGCTTTTCATGGGCAGAGTACGAGCATGTCTCATGGTGGGATCCTTGTTTATGTACTACATACAACCATCCCACCATTTCAGGCCAACAGGAGAAGCACAGTCTACACCCTGACTAAACAAATATCCTCTTACCATTCACAGCCTTCCACTAGAATGGAGGCTTGGCACTGAGATGTTTTATTTCAGCCAACACACTGTAAAATCTGTTTTTTTTTTTTTTTGTTTTTTTTTTACATGCATGTGAAATTGTGGTTGGAGCCGCGCTTATTGTGATGTGCCATATACAGGGAGTCCAAAAGTCTGAGAGCACAAGTGAAAATGCTTCTATTTTGCATTCTTTTCTAATTCCATACAACAAATTTCATTACAAATTATATTACTGACAACAACTTGAGTGAAAAGTAGAATCTTTGAAATATTTACATGTAGTTCAGAGTTTCTTAGTATTTGGTATGTTCCCTTTTTGCTTTATTGACAGCATGCACTTGAGATGGCACGGACTCCACAAGTTTGTGCAAAACCTTATGATCCATTTTAGATCAAATCCATCAAAGTGTCATCTGAACACATGCAGGTTAGGCATGAGGAAAATCTGACCTTCTGTACAAAGCAGTTAACGTGCTCCGTATCACAAATTTGCTTATATTTAAATAGAGACATGCAGAATCTTGAATATTAAATGTTCAAGATATTGAACATTTTTTCTTTGTTAAATATATATCAAAATTCTAAAACTTTCTGTTTATTTCCAATTTTAAATGAAACAAAAAAAAAAGATTTTCACCATGGTCTCAGACTTTTGGACCCCACTGTATGTGCCGTAGTTGAACCATTATTGTATCCAGACACAACAACACAGATTGACTCCAATAAGTTCAGACATTCTGAAATGAACCGGTGAAAGTTTTCAGTACTTGGCTACAGTTTACACTGTCTGTATAAGTAATTCTTCATGGCTTTGGGGTCAGAGAGTGTGTGAAGCAGGTAAGTAAATAAAAAAGTGTGTTTTATGAATGTGCCATAGGAAATCCGTCAACTGCCTGCTTTTTTTATTCAACCTTTCTGCCATCCTGTGGAGTTAGTTAGAGGCATGTACAGTATTTGACTTTGCATGGGGAAAAGAAAAAAGTGAAGTTTCCTGATGTAGCCTATCCTGACAGTAGCTCTTCTTTGAAATGTCTGCACAGCTTTACGGTGATAAGCTGTTTTAATACTGTAAGTGCTGACTTAGTACTCCTCGTCTGAAAGCCTTTGCTCTCACATCATTACTCACGCATGGTCACTCATGATCAGGCTGGTACACCAAGATCCATAATGTCAACGTAAAATAATTTGGTGGTTCTCTGAAAAATGGAATTAATCCTGTCATAAACGTGGGTTGTAAATACTCCCAGTATAACTGACAATAGCTGAATGCAGGCCTTACTTTCTGTAATTTAGAGAAATCCTGTTTTTCGATGGGGTTCATGCACATGTCCTGGCATGTATGATATTATATAGTGCGTAATACTGCACTAGCTTGTTAAACATGTGCATAACAATGGCACAGTGACTGTAAATGCCAGACTGCATCTGTCATCTGTTTGTTCTCCAGAGCACCACTTCACTGAGCCTGCACAATTTATATGCCTCTTACCAACACTTCCCTTCATTGTCACATGTATTATAGTACATTTTCATATTTTTCAATTCTGTTTGAAAAACTGTTTTAGATTTGTATGAAATTGTGGTTATGGTTTGCACTTAGTGAGCGATTGACCGTAGTTTAATAAAACTAAAGCCAAACCCCACCAACCACAGTCTGTATAAACCAAACCATCTGTAAAAGACTGCTCAGGGCATTTTCAAAAGTCTTTCTGATTTACAATCCATAGAATTTTACATTAAAAAGAATTTTACAGAAAAAGAATGCATAAATGACAATAAATTCCTAATAAGTATTAGCATATTTAATTAAAAATTTTTTTACCCAGCTGTGTGAGTACATGAATTTTACTCTGTGAAAGCTCTATAACACAAAGTGTGGGTCATTTCTAAATTGTTCATATTTGTGGCCAGTGAGTCTGCCAGTTATTTAGACCCAACTGTTAAAATGAAAACCATACTCTAATGTAAGCTGAGGTAACTTTCACCTTGTATAACTTGCCTTTTTCTTAGATTTAAAGTAACAATCTTTTGATAATTAGTGTAATAATAAGGCCGCTTCAGGGTCCCCAGTTTGATTCTGAGCTCAGGTTGCTGTCTCTGTGGAGTTATGCATTTTCTCCCACGTGTCCATGTGAGTTTCCGCCAGGGGTTCTCCAGTTTCCTCCCTGTTGCTAGGTGGATTGGCTATGATAAATTGACCCTAGGTGTGAATGTGTGCATATGGTGCTCTGCAGTGGACCTTCCAGGGTGTATTCCTGCCTCATGTCCAGTGTTCCTTTGATCCACCACAACCTTCACCAGGAGAAAGTGATTACAGATGATGAGTGAATGAAAGTACAATATTCTCAGGTTTTATCAATTAGAAGACAAAAAGAACAATGTGTCTATTCTAATGTTTTATTTCATTCCTTTATAAAGCTCTGTTGCAGACATGTTCATGCATGAAATAAATGGCTTGGGTCATGTGACCAATTAAACCACATGATTATATTCATATGAAAGAGCTTCCTTTTCAGTACAAAATGCAACAGCTCTTTTGGAGCTTTAATTCAATTCAATTCAGTTTTATTTGTATAGCGCTTTTAACAATGGACATTGTCACAAAGCAGCTTTACATAAATAAATAGATTCACAAAAAAATATATTGTAAATATTTGAATTTATCACTGTGAATTTATCCCTAATGAGCAAGCCAGTGGCGACGGTGGCAAGGAAAAACTCCCTGAGATGATATGAGGAAGAAACCTTGAGAGGAACCGGGTGCAACGGATAGTGCGATTATAAATAAATCCCTTCTATTATTGTGCGCTATAAGGACAAGTAGTGCAATTGTGCAACCAATAAATCCGAATACGAAACAAAATTTCAGTGGAACAGTGGTGATTACACTATGAATACAATTTAACTGACTTGCTTCATGATGAAATACAATGTTCAAATTAATTTCTTCCAGCATTAGAGAAAGTTATGCTTGAGCATAGGATCCCAATTGCTTAGGCTCTCTAAGCACCAGTGTGGCTGAGTTGAACTGTAAAAGGGATATCTCCTCACAAGTCTGCTCTGCAGTTTAGAGAAGGAATATTGGATGATTTCTCTTGTACTTCCTCATAAAATTTTTCTTCCTCTCCATGTCCTCCAGGATTTAATCTCTGTCGCACAGCGGTTGGGTGGCCTCGTGGTATTATGGGGTATCTTGTTCCCATGGCAGCAAAGGGTCACAAGCTTCAGTGGGTGTGAAACAGTTGGAGTTGAGCAGATCCACAGCTATCTTCAGCAACCCATCAGTAACCGGTCCCTTAAACAAAATTCCTTCTCAGAAATAGACAAAGAAAGAAGGGGAATTTCCATAACAGAGTTTATTTACATCTGAAAAAAGGCACTTTTAAAGGAAGACATCTTCAAATGTTGAAACTGAAAACAGTTTGAAAGGAATGTTTCTAGTTAAGCTGATATATTCAGGTGGCTTGTGTTACCGCTGATTTCTATCTGATGGAGACTGTGGGGCAGCTCAGGTTGAGAAATTTCTTTGCATAAATAGAAACTATGAGATTTTGTTTTATTTCCTGTCTGATAAGGAGAAAACATAATCTTGAACCAACATGTAAACAGAACAGTAGGGCGCAAATAACCGTTATCGCCTTGGGTATGGTTCCCTAATCACATCACACAGCAAAACATGTGAGCAAAATGAAGTTTTCAGTTTCAGATTCCAAAAGTAAATGTCTTATTATGCCTGTCAGTGTCAAATAGCAAAAGATGAATTATATCATTATAATCTCAAGTAAGATCGCATGACCTCGAAAATGCAGGATACTTACTTTCCACATCATGCTCACTTGAGCCTTTATGGTATATTTCCCGGGGAAAATGTCATGCTTTACATGCGGTTCAAAAGCTCTGCTTGGTCTACATAAACAGAGACATGGAAACAAACATAAATACAGCTTCTCCATGTTTACAGAGCACACTGGGTCGAATCACAGCGGCGTTTCTCATGGAGTATTCCATAACTCTTGTGTTACAAGTACAGGGGTCCCCAATGAGACTCCGTATTTGGTGTTGCATATCCATGCGTTCCTGCACTGTGGGTGGTCAGAACAAGGGTCATAAATTTAGCCAGTAGAACTAGAAATATTCAGTAAATATAAACCCTACCAACATTGTGTTGTAAAGTTTGCCCTGACCTATAAGTATATAAGCATAAAGTCAACCAGCCACTACATGGACAAAGCACATATGAGTGTACAACCCAGAAGTCTGTACATCGTCCCTCAAAAGAAACCATAAGATTATTTTAAAATATAGCTGTAACTGCTGCACACACCTTCTTGTAGCAGTCATTTTTCTTAGACTTTACCCTGAGATGTTCTGTGTCTCTTACAGAACTTCTCAGAGATCACTGGAGCTGGATAATGACCCCTCTCAAACCTTTCGGTCCAACTCCTCTCAATGCAGCTTGATTGGGTAAGGTCATGTGACTGGCCAGGCAGTTTCTTACAGATAGCACTGATTTCTTCTCCTCCAAATACATCTTGTCTAGCACAGAACAATTTTCTAAATATGTAATACACCTCATAGGCAGTATATCTATGTTATAAGTAATCACTCCCCTTTGAACTTTTCCACGTTTTGTCGTAACAGTACAAAATGTGGAAAACGTTTGAGTCCAGAAATATTGTGCCATTGTTACTTGTAGCCACTGTGCTGCTATGGGACACTTTTCACTTTTATTACAATCTTTCTTTATATTTTTGTCCATTTTGCTGCTACTGGGATAGTTTTCCAATTCTACCTTTGCCACTGGGACAGCTTTTCTGCTTAAATTGTAAGACAGTGTAGAGAGTTTATTGTCCGTTTATTGTACTGTGCTATTGCATTGTGTCACACCATGGTACTTCCTGAAGAAACAATGTATGTGTTATATGGAGAAGTGACAATAAACCCTACTTGATTTGACTCGATTTGACTTGACTTGACCCCATCTGCATTAATGCTCATAATCAGCCTAACTGCTGTTGTGGGGTAAAAAAAAAAAAAAAAAACATTAAAATGAATCAAAACACATGTTCTGACTGTGATACCAAAAGCCAATATGGTCTTACACTTGCCTGTCTGTAACAATAGTACAACTTGTATAAAAGGTTAGTGTTAGGGCTACGACTGGGGTTAGTGTCCTAATGTGAAATTGAATGAAATCAAATGACATCACCTTCACTTGTTTGATTTTTTTTTTTTTTTTTTTTTACAAATTACTCATGATATCAAGGTGTATCAAGATGTGAGAAAAACAAGTGTTGGTGTCTGTTAGATCATAGTTTCTCACTGAAGAAAAGTATAATTCTGTAGATACAATCAGCTACTGTATGGTGTAGATCTTTATACAGTACTGATCAAAGGTAATAGGCCATGATGATGCCTCCCTTGATATCTCACCCGAGGGGATGTGAAACACTTTTCCGCCAAATGGTAAAGTGTAGTTATTAACGGTAGTGGAATTACCACAGTGAATACATCCTAGCTGTCAAATATCCTGCTCTAAAATAACATCCAATGTCTAGCAGCATTGAACCTAAAGCCTTAAACTGCAGTTGTGCTGCTGAGCTGGTGAACAGCCTGTATTTTTAGCTTGAGTGAAAGCTGAAACTGGGGCCCTTTCAGAGCTCATTCTTCCTCCTCTTTCACCTGTCCAAAGTACTGACAAGCACACCACTCTCTCTATTTTAACAATCGTGCTGTGAGTGAATGCTTCCTTTCCCATAAACCCCTGTCAATTCATTGTCCCTAATCTTTCTCGCCTAAACCAGACGTATTAGGTTTTCCTTCCCCACTGCTTGTATTCACATCTGTGTTGTGCTCGCAAGGCCAAACCGAATACTGCTGAACTGAAAAAAAAGAAAGGTCTTATCAGCATAGGTGGAAAGTAACATTGTGCAATTACGCTGTTACTATACTTATTTCTGGTTTTAAATATATCTGTACTTAAGGTTTTTCTGTCACTTAATGCTTTTGACTTTTCCTTACTACATTATAAAAGAAAAATCTCTACATTCTACTCACTACGTTTTTAAACACTACATTACTACGTACATGTAATCATATATTTATACTAGCATCAGACCTCTTCATTTTGATCTAAATTCCTAACAAATCTAAACGTTAACAGATGTAACAGCATGAACGAGACTTAATACCTCTCACTCTACTCTGTTGTTATGTACTATGTGTATTCATTAAGGCAGTCTGTATTGTGACACCTAACTTTTAGCATTCAGCTAGTCTTAGAGTTATTATCATGTTAGTTAACATTTTATAAAAAATAAAGCTGTTATTAGTTAGCTAATATTTTCTCACATTCCTTGGTTCCTTGTTGAAAGGAACACTAATTTACCATCAGAAACTAATATTAGTGTGCGATTTGAGGCAGATGGATTTCTTCTTTTCTGCGAATCTCTTCTAAACTTTTACTTTCATACTTTAAGTCACTTTAAGAGTTTATCATTTTCTATATTAACATGAGAGAAAAATTTGAAGCTGTACTTCAACTATTACCAGATGATTTATTTAGATGAGTAATTAAGTAAGAATTTGGGTACCTTACCACTTCTGATTATAAGAATGAAATGAAAAAAAACCCCAACATTTTCTGAGTTTCTCCCTCTCTGTCTCTGCATATCATTGTTTAGTGACGTGTGCGTGTCTTAGTCTGATAGTTCAGGATTTGTGTTCAGAATGCAGGCTGCAGTAGACAAACTGGATCATTCACCGACAGTTTGGATTTTGTTTGACGTTATATAGGAAAATGCAGTTACACAGGCAAAACTAACATCAAATGGAGTATGTGAAACTGGCTTAACTGCCATTGTGTTAAAAATAAGTAACAATGTTCAGGGTGTAGCTGCTTAAACAAACTTTTTAACCGCCACAATTAATGTTTGATAATTCATAGTCAACACTAATGAACATATCTCAAACAGTATGCTTTTATACATCATCTGGGCCTATAAACAACAGCATAATGGTGGAAAGTATTTGAACTTTGCTGTAATTGCTATTGCCATTTTCCTTTAATGTTAGATGAATGTTATTAAAGTTTTACATGAAATTCTGCACAGGGTTGTGGCCAGAATAGTGGCACAGAGTAGGTGCACACTTAAAAATAAGGCTTTGCAACCCAATTTCCATCCGAATTTGGACTTCAGATACAGATTCATGCAGACTTAATCACATCTAGCTGATGTTAATTTCATTTGGACCAAATCCCTTGGGCGTTAGGAACTACAGAGCTACTATTGAACCAACACAGCAACACTGTTATATTGTCATTCATTTTGCATCAGTGAAAAAATGAAATATTCAGGAAATACAACCATGTCCTAGACATTCCTAAATCCCGAATGCACATTTTCCTGCTGTTATACATAATGTTAACTGAAAGATTGAAAGTCATGTTGGCTTGTTTTGAATTTGTGCCTTGTGTGGTTGTTCAGTTCAACTGAACTGCTTCTCTGGTTAAATGCATCTTGTCAGAAATCAGATCAGTGATCAGAAAGTCTGAATGAGAGCTGCTTTGCAGTCTGCTGACTGCTCCTTTTCACCCCAGCTGAATAGTTCTCCTTTGGTTTAATTTAGTGCTTTGGCGCCTGGTGGCACACACAAAGCAAATCCCTAGTGTACCAGCGCAGAACATTGTAGCTGATGAAAACAATCTCTTGTTCTTTCATCCCAAGCCTGCATTATGTGCAGCTTTAATGAATCCTGCCAATATGGAGCATTTCCATAAAAGTAGTCAAATGAGAAGGCACTATCTACTATAGTAATCTGAAATTACTATAAAACTATGAAATTATGCTGAAACTATTGACTACTATTAGAAATTTGATCTGAAATAACTCTCTGCTATATATGTATACATTATAACATTGCCAAAAACCTTATTGTGGTGTACTGTGCTTCTTGGAACATGTTGCAGGGTTTTCAGTAGTAATAATATGAGTGTACAGTAGTACTAATTTGCACATGAAATTACTTTTTCCAAAGTAAGTGTCAGGCTTAGTACACTGCCAATCAAAAGTTTTTAAATATATGTTCTATTACAGTTTACCCACTAATGGCAATAAAAAAAGGAAAATAATGAAACACTTCTTCCATCACATAATTTGTTTTTAATCTCTTCATTGCCAGCTTCTAATGGAACTCTAAATGAGTGTTTTATTAAAGTATAAAGTGTACTTGTTTGGTGAAGCCATTACGGTAAGACTGTAAGTTGCTGTAAGCTGAGATTTATCTTACAGTTGATATTAGACATTGTTAGTATTAGCTGTAAGATAGTTATATGTTGTGCGCTACAAGTGATAGACACTTGTAGAGTGATCCAGATTAACCTTTTCCAGTGAGAGCTAGATCTTTTTTTTTTTTTCAGTTCACATATATGCACTTCTAAATGGCAGTGACTAGCAGTGTAAATTGCATTGCAAATGCACAATGTTCACACAATTTATTCCCTTTTTAGCTTATAGATGCTCAAGAAGGACAATTCAAGAGTGATCGGAGGTAGAACATAGGAGATAGGATTGGAAAATTAAAGTCTGATTGACACACAATGAAAAAATTTACAATTTTGACCGAGCTCTGCCTATTACCTGTAGTATATGCTTGCTAAAATACAGTGAGCATGTCCTGACACCTGTTATGAATGTAACAAGAGCAGGCATAATGTATTATTAAGATGGCATTAATTATGGAGAGACAGCACTTTGTCCTCTCAGATGTCTAAAGCATTCCGTCAATGTGATGTGAATTCTATTCATGGTATTTTCGCTTGCTTTGCATTTTGGCATCCATCATCTGACCAAAGGTGTGACATTCCTCAACGGGATTCAGGACTGAAATGATTATCTGATATGTCACTGATTGATTTGGGAAATAAATATGGAGATGTGGAGTTTGATGTATTGGCTTGACTTAATAGTTGCTTGTTGAGTGACAGGCCATCCACAAATGCAGTTATGTCCAGTAAGTCAGTGCCATGTATTCATAGAGCGATTGTTCAAACAGAAATCCTGAGGTATGGATTTTTACTGTTTATACCAGTACAAGATTCATTAACTAAATGTTTTTTATGTGTGTCATGTATGTGTTTATCTATAAACACATAATTACCTGGAAGCTTGATAGAAACAGCATTATAAAATATTTGAACTTCACACATTTACTATCTTGTCAGTGCTTAAAAGGAACAGATATTTTCAATTTAAGTGAATAGCATTCAAATTACGCTATTTTTACTGAAAAAAAAAGTTTATGTTGAATATTTATATTGAGCAAAATCTTTAATAAATTCCCGAATATCGAATTGAATATTGAATATTGAATATTTTAAATATTTAAAATATATATTCATCCATTCATGGCTACACATGCATGTTTTACATGGATTCTAATGCATGTGTTTAACATATCATCACCATAAAAATCCCTGAATAAAATTTCTTTAGAGTGATGCAATAGGGGAACCATTTTTTGGGTTCCCTAAAGAGCATTTAAGTCTATGATTCTTTCACCATTTATGGCTAAATAATTTCCAGCAGAAATATCCTTCAGCATAATGGTAACATTTATATATGGTGTGAAACTTATTTTTAGTTCTTTGTGGCACTAATATAAATAGTTAAAGATCCATCAATTGAAAAGTTCTTATGAAAAAAAAAAAAAAGTTTTTTTATGGCATCACCGAAAGGAACTTTTTCTGGCACCTTTATTTTCATAAGTGTACGTGTTTCCTTTGTATTACTGGAAAGGTTCTCCATTTGCTTCTTTCCATCTTTCAGTGACCCGATTTGATCTTAAAACCTTTTAGCTGTGCCACTTATTATAGCATGATACCCATTTCTTCTATTGTAATACTGAATTCAGAGCAAGTTATAGTAGTCCCTTTACCTCCTGACACAAAATGATAACTACAGGGCAGAAGCCAGCTGGGAGCCTTCAGTCAGTCTGTCTTAATGAGAGGTTGTGTGTTAAGAAATTGATAATAAAGGCCAAAAGCACAATGAGGTTACTGGAGTCATTGATAATTACCTTGCAGAGTGGCCTGCCATGTAAGCCTGACTTCTTACTCAAGAGTGGTCTCTAAAACGAATATGCAAACCTGATTGAATAGGCATGCATGCTTAAAGGCGCACAAGTCAACCTCATATCTCATATCTCATATCTCAGAGCATGACCCTGACTGGTGCTCTATATATATTTGGTGCATGATTCATGCATGCTCCCCTTGTGGCCCCTAAACCCTTCACTCTTTCAAAGCACTTCTTAAACAGTGTGTGTTCATTTATTATTCAGTTTTACAAAGAGCGTGGGAGAGAGAGAGAAGAGAGGCAATGAAGTGCTCTTCTCTTCTTCAATGACTGCTACATTTTGTCCTTTTCCCGAGGTTTCTGGAGGCACATTACTACCAGTTGGCAGTAAATGGTGCTTAGTTCTACCAATTTTCCTACAAATGATTTTATTACAGACAACCTGAAACCAAAACAGACCACTTTTTTAACCTTGTTAGTTCATGTTCCGGTCATATACTGTATAATACAAAATTCACCCACATCGATGATTTGAGCAAGAAAATTTTGGGGGTTTTTTTTCCCCCGTAATCTTGAAAAAAAAAAAAAGTAGTCACTTTTTCCTACTGCTAAATATCTGCTTTATGTATGTGCAAAAATAATATTAACCAACAGTATCATGCCATGTTTCACTTCTCGCTTAAAACTAGGGATGCATTGATACCATTTTCTCAGACCAAGTATGAGAAAATAGTATGTGTCATTTGGTACTTGTCAACCTACTTATTAATCAAAGAGCGTTTTATTTAGTGCTGTTTAAATTGTGGCCATGAAAAGCGCACACATGCATGTTCATGCACTAAGGCTACTAGGCTCGTTTTTTATAAAGTTAGCTAGGTGATTTTCAGTGAAGGTATTTGATTGAGTGGGGTTGCAGTGGAGAGCGGATTTTATTCCTCTTCACAAAAGCTTTTGTATAATTGTAAGTAAAATGTTTTATTGTCAGAATTATTGTCAGAATCCCTCACTATCAATTGCCAAAAGTGGCTGATTGTTAAGAACAATGGGTAAGAGCTGTTTTTTCCATTCACCTAGCATTGCCTGTAGACATTTTTCTCATCTGGCTAGAGTTTTCTGCAGCATTGGTTGCTGCTGTGTGCTGCTACAGCTAGCAATGAACCCCTTTTGCCGATTTTTATGTTTAAGATGTTTTGTAGGAAGATGCTGCTCTTTTTTTTATAGCTATGTGTGTCAGCTTTATATATATATAACAGTGTATATCCTTCTTGTTTTATTAGAATGAGTAAATGGAATGAGTAAACTGGCATTAGAATGAGTAAATGAACTGGCTGGAGCTCGGCAGTTCACAGTAACAACAGTGGTGTTGACAATACATTATGGGTGAAAAGGCAGGCAGTTTTGTGAGTGTAGTGTGCAACTGTTTCATTTAATTACACCATACATTGCAGTAGTAGTAGTAGCCATTATGATTTTTATTAGTGCAACAAACGTAGTTTATGATATTACAAACGGTTATTGAACACTGAACGTGATACAACTCCATTGTGAAATTTTACTAATCCTGTTTTGACTTCATTGCCATAGTGTGTTAATTTTTTTTTTTTTTTTTTTTGTAGGAAACTAACTCAAAACAGTGCTATATATTTGCTCTTTTTTACTCCAATCACCACAATGCACTAACACAGCAGAGGGTATCTCACATTTTGGCTTGGTTATTATAAAGGCATTATTGTGATTATGTGTACATGAAGTTTTAATGTTAAGTATAGCCTTTAAAGGGCTTTGAAAAATTAAAATTAATATAAAAGATGAGCTTGGGTTGAACTTTCCGAAATACAACACAGAACCCTATTCAGGGCTTATTTTTCCTTTACTTATGCTAATCTGCATATCACAAAAATGTATTCAACAAAGGGATTTCCCTCAGAATGACTTTTGAGTTTTATTGTGATAACACCGCCAATGGTCAGTCTTAACAATTTATCATAACAGTTTTTCAAAGTATTGTTATTTCACTGAATTTCTTAAAACCAGTACCCAGAGATATGACAACTGAATATTTTAGAAAAAGTTTTATGAATAAAATGTCACTTCAAGTTACAAGTTCTCAAGATATTAAAAATGGCTGGCCTTAAAAATTATGAAGCAGAAATTATGGTGATACGCCTCTTCTAAAGGCTGAGAAAAGTGATTTGGTGCAGGAAATAAGTGGGAGATCACTATGATGTTAATAACCAGTAGAATCCCAGAAAACAATAAATGTTTAAGGACAAATCATTGCCTCAGCTAAGGAAATGTATGTACATGGATTACATAACATTATGTTCAATCTTAAGAAGTTAAGAATGTCAGTAGTTTATGACTCTTTTGGAATTTAAAGCATTTGTTGTATTCTAACTGAAAACAATTATCAGTACCACAAAATTTTTTGTAGTTAACTGAGTCGGGGTAAATTTTAAAAAATGTTTTTGATGGAAAATATACAAAAATTAAAAACCACCATCTTTGCCTTTGGTGACACATTTTAGAAACCTGAATCTAAAAATTGTTTTAGCAGCAATAAAGTATGAATATCTTTCATACTTTTTCATCTTTTTATCATGTATAAATAGACTGTTTGAGTGTTCAGACACATGCAGGACCTGAAAACTCACTAGAAACACACTGTGTCCGAACTTTACCTTAGTGTATGAAAATAAAGGTGTGTATAACAAGGTGTTGAACAATCAGTGACCAGAAACTAGAGAAAGCGCAAAGTGCCTCCTGTTCTTATTTTATTAACCCGTTTTATTATGTTATTATGCTTCATATTATGAAGCTACGTACAGTATTTTGCAGGGCTTTAAATGGCATGATACACACTCCACTGATCTCTGATGGATTTTGATTTTTGAAGGAATCATGAAATTATATAATAAAGAATGTTAGGTATTAAGGTGATCCATTCAGATTAGATTTACCAGAGAAATGGTTTCAGCAAGAGAAGCAAAACACAGTGAAATGTCAAAAGTTTTAAACCAGAAGTTTAGCAGCTTATTATTTCAGGCCTGTGACCCGGCCTGATCTTGGCACATGGCTGTATTTGGATTTCAAATTCTCATCATTCTTGTGGCTTGAGAAAGTGTTTGTGTAATGAGCAATGACTGAGCCAGACATTTTATAAGATTCTGTTGCATCTGAAACACGAGCCCCACTACTAACTCTGTCTAATGAGTTCATGCACAATGCTTGGCAGGAGTAAAAGATCATGCTTTTTGTTCCCTATCACTAAAACACCTACTGCAGAGGAGGAGAGGGGAATGTTATCTGAGACAAAGAATAAAAAAAAATTAAACACCCCCTTTTCTCACTCTACATCATCTAATACTAATGTCTTTCAAGAAATTTGCAACACTCCTAGTTTTAATGTATCTGTTAATGCGTATAGTATATGCTAGACTAGAATGACAGCATAATGATTTAATGATGAGGTTTCCAGAACGAAACACCGCTTTGGGTAAGAGGAGAAAAAAAGCTTTCCTGATGAGCGATCCAGATGCATTGTGGCAGAAGGAGGTGTAGGTGTGGTACAGGCATGTTTCCACTGGGTGTTTCATGGAAATAAGCGTTGAATTTCTGCTCTAAAATGTTTCCTTAAGTCATATAAAAATGTGACCCAAAGGCCTCCATTTTGGCTGCAAGGAAAAACACATTGTAAAGCCACTATGCTCATTTTGCTACTGTTGAAGCTTCAGACAAAGCTTTAAAGAAATCTAGATCTAGCTCCCTAATGACCAAGCCAGAGGCAACAGTGGCAAAGAAAAACTCTCTGGGAGGACATAAGGTAGAAACCTTAAGATGAACCAGAATCAAAAGGGAACCCATCCTTGTCTTGGTGATAACCAATAGTCGAATTTTACTAATTACAATGAGAATGTTAGGTATGAGCGCATTGTGAAAAGAAGACTTCTAATCATGGCAGAGGTTTTTGAGAGGTGCCTCTAGAGTATTAAAGAGAGGTTATAAAAAAAAATAACAATAAAATTTTGAGTCTGTACAATGTCCACAATCCAGAAGCAAGGATACTAAAATATCCAGTTGAGACTCACAGACTAACAGCACTATAAGTCTTTTAGACCAGTGTTTCTCAAAGTTTTTTCAAATTTCCCAAACTCCAGGGATCCTTGCAGCATAACTGGGAGTGTGTGGGTTTTTGTTTTTAGTTAGTTATGTAGTTAGAACAAAAAAGTGTTCTGTCAGTGGAATGTACAGGAACAAAAGGCTCTATGGCTTCAATAAATAGCCAAAAAATTATTGTACATGTTTAAATAATGTTCCTGAAATAAATCAGAAAAACAACTTTAACGAGGTGGTCTGTGGAATTCATTTTACAGTTAAAGGGGTTGCTGACTGCAAAAAAGTTTATGAACCCCTGCTTTAGACAACAGCATTTCCTAGTAAGGACCTCAGGACCTCAAAGTATGTGTCATTATCGTGCTCTGGAGTACTCACAGGTCTAATCCTTGTTATTTCAGTAGTTCATGATTGAAGCTTTAAAGGCAGCAGGGGTGTCAAATTCAGGTCCTGGAGGGCCACAGCTGTTTTCTCTCTTCTAATTCACTGAACTCAACTCTTTGGTAATTAGCTGATGAGCTGAACAGAGTGTGTTAAATGAAGTAGAATGCTAAACTATTCAGTGCTGTGTCCCTCCAGGACTAAGAGCTGTCTAGACTTCAACGATAGTGTGCCTGTTTAAAAGAGTACTCACTTAAAATAGTACTTACAACTGACGCGCCAGTTTCTAGATTCCTGACAGGGTGTTTAAATGTTCCCACAGTCCCACTAAATACTGCAGTGCCATGGGACTCTTGCCTAGCAAGGTCCTGCATACGAAAGCTAATTCACTCAGAGGAAGAGAGAGAGAGACCTGTGTTGGGCTGGAGGCTATACAATCACTAGCAAAGCCTTCATCTTCTCTGAGCAAGGATCCCCACTGAGAATAGCTTTCATTTCCCACTCTCTATGATCTCTCATCAGTCTGACCTACAATCCCTCTGTCTCTCTGTGAAGAAAGAAAAGACCCTCCTTTTATCCCACTCTCCTTCCCTCTTGCTCTGTAGTCACTTTCAGAAACTGCTGATCTGTGAGACGAGATCTTTACACAAATATATTTTCTCAGGATGTAGAAGCAGAGATGTCCTCTATTTATCTTGAATGCCTCCCACATCAGCATTGAGGGACTAGGAATTGTGTGTTCATTTATTTCTGGAATTAAAAGAGGTTGTTGGGTTGCACATTTATTTATTCTTACCATGACATGGCAATTAACCTTCATCCCACCACCTTGCTGCTTTTACCGCTGAACTTTGCTGGCTTCCTAATTGGATGGTTTGTGCTGTGTAGCTGCCCCATTAAAGGAGACCATTTCTGTCTGGGTCAAGCAAGCGAGTCATATTACCTTCCATTGGCAAAGTGTAGATCAATTAGCCCTCCATCAGTCTGAGATGGAATACTCATTTTCAGGTCCAAGAGCAGATGCAGCGCAGTGACTTACAAGAACACTGATTGCTAGTTGTCCATGCATCCGAAAGGGAAGAAAATTACTGAATGAGAAAAAGCCTGATTGAGCACCAAAATGATCTTTTCACCAGCAGATTCAGTTCAGTGTAAATAGCAGTGCACAGCTTGGCATTTAATTGAGCTAAATGGGAATAACAAACGCACAATCTCTGTTTCTAGCAGAAAACAATAAGAAAAAAAAAACTAAAACATTTTTATTATACTCCACTTTCTCCTCCTGCCAATTCCCACCCACCATCTAGCAACAACCACCAACCAGGGTACCAATGCTTTCTCTGAAACATGTGAAGCCAGTGAACCACATCTTTTTGAACTGCTGTTCCTGCTCTGTCACAGGGTAGAATAAGGACATTTCTATCTGCCCTCTTCTGCCTACATGATCTTATGATGATTGGCTAGTGTTGCTATAATGGTAACCATTATATCCTGGTCAGTGACACAGTGGATCCGGAACTTATCTTGGAAACACAGGGCCATGGCAGGGATACACCCTGATAGACAGTAGTCCATGACAGGGCATCACACACACCCATTCGTACAATACACCCATTATTTGGGGCAGTTTAGGGTCACCAAAACAACTGTCACTGTTATTAATGAAAGTTAGCAACCCAAGCTCAGGATAGATGTTAGCTAAACAAAAAAATCTAACTTTCATTTTTTATATCATATATCTCCACAGTTTGTTTTGTTGGCCTTTTGTTATCAGACCTAATATTGTGATACATACCGTGTATCATGTAACGCAATATGTTGTTTTTTGTTTGTTTTTTGGTTTGTTTTTGCCATATCTCCCACCCCTACTTCCAAGTAATGGGACTAATCATTGCAATAAGCCTTGTTTGTATGGAGTGGATGTATTTTCCTCTGGCTGTCCCTTGACTCAACTCCCTCCAAAGGCTCATGCCATCACAGTGGTGTCAGCAGTGATCCAGGCCTAGGGCTTTCTTCCCTGTAGTGCCGAGTGGCCTCAGGCTGTTCTCAATTACCCCATTTATCATTGAGACACAAGGGGATGCCGGGAGCATGCAGAGCATAGTGACCAACATTGCTGACCATATGGAAGATCTTTTACCTGAAGCTACTGACACTACAGCTGACTGCTATGACTTTCTACAGCCAACCTTCTCAATACACAGCTAATCATGCAACCATATTCAGTCTCATGGATTTGGCAGACTAAGTGATTGTGTGTATGGTAACAAACACACTGAACAAATGTAACGCAGCCTATTTGTTCTCCATTTTACTGCACTGTTAAGAGGACAAATAGCTATTATCTAGTGTTTACTCATTTCTTTACTGTTTACCTTTAGATAATTAAGGGAAAGTACTGACAGAATATTTGTGGATTTCAAAGCAGTGCTAGGGGTAAATCTGTCAGTGGTTTATAATGACTTTCAAAGCAAACATTTTAGTAATTTAAGCTTGTGATCAGACTAATGGATTTTTGTTTTGCCGTATTAGCCATCTTGAGTTGAACTCTCTTTATAAAATTACATTAGAGTCACATTTAGGGGTCTTTTAGGACAGCAGTTCTCAAACTTTTTGCCTCTAGGGACCACTTTAACTATAAAAATAATTACACTGATCTCCTCAGTACAGTTTTATGAACATAATCTGACTATGCAGATATTCGGCTCATTATTTAATGGTGTACAATAATATTTAGGCTATTTACTGGAGTCACTGTTCCTGAACATTCCAGAAAACACATTAGGACACAGTAGGTAGTGTCTGATGACGTAGTTTATAGACCTTCCTGTTTTTGAGTTATTGAGGTTTAAATTAAAGTTCATTCAATTCAAGTCACCAGTCAAACAGGCCAACTGTAATAACTCGATAATAAAAGTAATAACTTTGATAGTAATGGGTTGTTAATTCCACTGCTATAGTGAAATGAAAAATCAAGGAGCCCCTGGATATGCTTCTCAGACTCCACTTTGAGAACTACTGTGTTAGGATATGCAAAATTTCATAAGTTGTGACTTATAAAAGGATTTCGAAGAACCACTAACTGGTCCTTTTTTTTTTTCTTCTTTTTTTTTTTTTTTGCTGTAAGCTAAATGTTTCCATTACAAATTCAGGTTATTAGGTCTTTGGGACCCATTACATGTCTGTGTACATCAGCGTGAGAGAAGAAAAGCTCGATATTTGACTGTCATGCAAAAGCAGTTCTGAGTCAGTGACAAGTATGTGACAGCTTGCTCTGGGTGGAGGCTGTGTAGCTGTCTACTGCAGCAAAGTGGAATTGTGTCAGCCACTGGAGCTAAATCTCACGTCAGTTCTCATATGACAGGAGACAGAGAGCTCTTAAAATCTGAATTTTCTGGGTAGAGAAATGTTCTGTGTATGGTTGAAATTACTTCGACTGTGTAGAAGTTTTATCTAGGCTTGGGACCGGCATTAGAGTGCACTGTCGTGCAGCCCCAGTGGGAGAGAGAGCGCCGTGGCCTAACCAGTAGACCTTTCTAGCGATTGTGTAATGTTGATGAATTAGATATCATGGCTACAGAAACATGTTTCTGTGAAAGAGAAAGTGTTTCACATTCACTTTATTAATAGATGTTTGTAATATTTTTTAATAGTGTCTCCTCCTTGGCTGTGAGGATTTCTATATTTTGGGTTTTCTTGTGACCTTGTATGTGTAAAGCTATAAATCCTCATTAGTCCAAAAGGATGAATTTAAATAGCAATATACTTCCATTATAGAGCTATAACAGAGGGAATGGTTATGCTCCCATATTAGATACAAACAGAGAGTTGTGGAAATGGTGTAATAAGCTCTCTAGACACTCATTCTCTCTATGTTTGAACACTCATCCTTGCTCTAATTCAGTTAGATGTGCCGTTAACACAGGGGACAGTCAGCGTAAAGACCTGTGGTATGCCAATAATTTATAAACTTTTCAATCTTTTCCACCTTGATATAATGTAGAATATTTAATGAATATATAATGAATAATGTATGAACAACTTTAGGCTATGAGTAATGTAAGATAAAAATGTGATTTAAGCACCCTTCTTGGATTGGGTGAAAAAGTTCCTTTTTTCTATAAGAGAACAGATTATGTATAAGATCAAATGCATGTTTTTCATATTTTATGTAAACATATTTGCATACAGTATTAGCC
Organism: Pangasius sanitwongsei; assembly: GCA_037576675.1. NCBI lineage: Eukaryota > Metazoa > Chordata > Actinopteri > Siluriformes > Pangasiidae > Pangasius > Pangasius sanitwongsei. The sequence continues at coordinate 14,423,157 of CM075016.1, read as the reverse complement.
GCTGATGTCTGTTTCTACACTGCATATGGCCAATACCTCTGTGAAAAAACAGACTTAGAGAAGCATGTGGATGAGGAAGGTGCCTGCACTCCAAACTCCATCCTGAAAGACCAGATGGAATGTCTAAAACAAGCGTCTGCACTATAAATATGTTGGGGAAAAAACATACCAAAGCAAAAAAAAAAAAACCCAAAAAAACACAATGCCACGCGACTACTGGCCTACTGCTGTGGCTGGGTTAAACTGCTGTTTTCACATACAGTACTTAGTGTGACTGATTTTAGAGCAAGCGTATAAACGTTCACGACTTCTTTCAGCTCCTGTCAACAGCAATGCAAGCTCAAGTTATTTTGCTCTCTGGTTGCTCTGTGCTGAAATCCTGCAGGCCTATTTCATGAATACATATTGTTACTCAGTATCATGATACAATCTAATAATGTTGGAAAGGGGAAAAAAAAGGAAAAGGAGTGAAAATATATTACAGCATATCGCACACACAACAGCAGTCGAGCAGCATCCAATCTCCTCTGGTAGATTTATGATTGTCTGACTGGATGGTGATTGAATGTGGAATTGGGGTGGTCTTGAACATTGGTCCATGCCTCTTATCAAAGGCTGGCATCTTTGGATGAAAGGGCTCATATTTCACGGTGTAAAAGCTTTCTGTTACTGGAGTTTGGTCATGACTAGGGTAAGGCGAGAACCTGTGAGAATCAATTAAGCCATCAGGGTGGGGACAGTAATAAGAGTTGTAATGGACGGTCTGGATCTCATGGGGAAATGCCCTCTATTCATCACCATCCTGGAATGGTAGTATTTTTCACTGGCACAATAAAGACAGCTGAATGGACTGGTTCCAAGTACCAACTCAGATGCAGGAACAAGGGCCAAAGCATGCATACTTGAAACACCAACTTCTACAAGACAGCTTATATGTATCGTTTTGTGATTTGATAGGAGTACCAGTTCAAAGAATCCTACTTTTGGTCTTTGAATCCACTTTTGCTTGCTGTTTTGGCACAACGGTAATGCTTTACCCTTGCACAGAGTGAAAACAAAGGCATTAAAAAAGGAAATGAACATGGAAGTATGGGATTTTGCTTGAAAACAAAGAAGGATATTGCAATCCTGGATCTTATCCCATTTGGCAAAAGTGTCCCTTTTCTAGTGTTTGGAAAGACTCAGAGGACCCTGAGGGGGGAAGTAAGAAGAGCAGAGAGAGGATGAAGAGGAGGGAGTAGAAGTAGAAAAAGAAAGAACCCCTTTGCTACTGTGTGTATTGCTGCATCCCATTCCAGGTTGCACCATCTGGTGATGATGTGGAAGCCAACGCCTATGGGGGCGTCAGCCTTATGGTGGCAGGAAGCTCTTGCAGGCCCATACAGCATTCAGTAGAACACAGCCTCTAAGGGTGGATAAAAAACCTGAAATAAACAAGTCATGCCTCGCCCCAGAGAACGATGTGTGGAGCAGCCGTCAACAGTGACCTTCTGCAAGCAAATTAATGCCATCATAACATTTCATTTAGTCTGTTGTGTCTGAAGGGAGAAGCCCGTATAGCACAGTGTAATGGGGTCTTGGCATTTGGCCAAGTTCCTCTTGATGGAACATCTTGATGAAAGACATTGATAGCATTTGTGTTTTTCTTCCCGCAGCCCACAAAAGTAACTTTGGGTTGTTGAGGTCTCTGAAGGGCTAACAGGCTTTTCAATGTCTTTGCATTGTGGTAAATAATGGAGAAATGCTATAAATTCTGGAGGATGAAAGCAGTTAACTTTTTAGAGCAAAAAGTGATACTAATGTGAATAATGAATTAGGAGCCATCAGGATTCTTGTTTTGTAAGTGACCTTTGAGTAGGACATCACTGCCATCTGGCCACACATGGGCATCTCTAATCCCTCTGCCACCATCGTTCACAGTAATTGGTACCTACACCTTGGCACCATCCCCAAACTATGTGATAAAATGTCTATTTTTTTGCGCTCTCTCTCTCTCTCTCTCTCTCTCTCTATTTCTCTCAGTGTCATGTGTTTTTTCCACATGCATTTTTTTTTTAATTAATGGAACATTGGAAGGATTTTTGACACTTAAAAGAACTATTTTAAAAAATTCTAATGATTTGTTTACTTCTTGGCCCAACCTCCCATCCATGACCATATACACAGAGCCCTGTCTCCCGGAATACATTTTAGTTTGGTAGCTAGCTAAATTTCCATACTTACGAAATACTCATCATAAAACATACTGATTTGTTGATGCAAGAATCATTTGTAATGCCTAGTAAGAGCACAAGTTTGGAAGTTTAGAGCTTATTTTAGGCGCGTCAATATTTTGTGTTATAGCTAACATTGTATGGCTAAGCAGAATGATACAACTGAAAGGTAGCTAGCTTACACTCAGTTATCTATAAAATATAAAATACTCACCACCAAATACTGACAGCTACTGCATAAAACATACTGATTTGTTGTTGCAAGTATAATTCGTTTGGAAATTCACAGTTTATATTAGGCACATAGATCATACCTTATTAATATGTTATGGAGTGAGAGGCATGACACAAGTGTGTAAACTCTTGTGCTGTGTTTAGGGCAAACCAAGAATCATTGGCAAAGTAGTCATAGGCATATCCATAATCATCAACGGTAACACAGACTGGGGTCAAAACTAGGAAACTCTAATAGAAACTCAGAATAGTAACAAAAAAAAAAAAAAAAAAAAAAAGCACAATAACACTGCTGTTAAACATGGACACAACTGAGTATAAACAGACAAACTATTCATAACTAAACAAACAACAAGCCAATGACAGGACAGGGGCGGAGACAGGACTAGAACAGAAACCAATGCTGCATCCCAATTTGCCAACTATCCATCCTAAATAGTATCTGAGATTACAATTAGTGTGACCCAAATTGTAGAAAATTAGTGTGACCCAAATGTTGAAATGAGTATACCAAAGGTACCCGGATGGTCTACTATTTCTGGTAGATTTTCGAAGTGTGGATCCGTGGACACTTTTTCAGCTAATATTGCCCACGACTCCTTGTGCAAGGGATGAGGAGTATTGTCACGGTTTGCTTGGCTGAATACAACGTGCAAACATGGCGGATGAGTGTAACTTCTGTGTGCGTCTTTAGTATTTAAGTGTAAGAACTTAAATGTTAAGGCACTAACCAAAGTTTTAAAAGCTGCATTCAATGAAAAGTTTGTTTACGGTTATATTACATGATGTGTTAGTATGTCCCAGTACTTGCATACTCTTTGGCTACACACTCAAATGTATGTATGGTCTAAGAGAAATGTAGCTAGCTCATTCAGCAGCCATTTTGCTCTCCTTTGCAGTCAGCAGATTTCTCCATCTTGATAAAGCAGCACACATTTATACTTGTTTTCCTTTCTTTTGGTGTCTTGCTTTTTTGGAGCAGATCACACAAGAGTATCTAGTGATTCTTGCTATTTATCATTGGATTTTGCCAAATTTGCATTTCATATTCTACTAAATATGGGGCGTGTCTATAACACGACTCTAATAAGGGATGTAAATACAAACATATAAATAGCCCAGTATGGACCTGTGTCTCCTAATTTGCAAAGATATAAGACAGACTCCTCATTAGCCACATCTTCTTAGAAATGGCTAAATGGGCCACCGCTTTGATTCCGATGCGCTTGCATTGCATGCCCACAGAGAGTGGCCTGGATCTGTTTGTTTACTTATTTCTCAGCTCATTTTTTGTTGTGGCATTTTAATGGACACCATGCCTGCTTTTCAAAGAGAAAAGCTCATTCCCTGCTGAGAGAAATCCTATTTTAGCGTTAGCTAAACAACAGAAAGCAGAATAGGGCCTTGGCAAAGAATCAGGAATCCAGGAAAAGAGAAACCACAAAATGGTGATGGTTGATTTCTTGTACGTAGGCTATTTCCCATCACTGCTGACCTTGGAGGATGGTCGTGTCCACTTGAGCTGAAGACATTATCTTCCATGTTTGCTGCCAGACTTGCTGAGATTTAAAAGACTTGGCTTTTGTGTATTTGTATTTATCCATGGCAGGTGTGCCTAATCTGCCTTTCTAGCCTGCAACAAACTAAATCCCTCATGCTTCACACCTTATTTTCATGTTCATCTGTTTTCTGCTACATCTGCGGGAACCTTTCTGAGCCTCTCCTCTCCTGTCTGTCTTTCTGCCTGTGAGGGGTTGCGCTAAATGATCAAAGAGCCTTTTCTTCTCCTGATGGAAGATAACAAAAAGGAAAGCTTCAGAAATGAACTGTAATATCTCAGGGTTACATGCTGCTCACGTAGCTCACCGGTCAGTAGTTTTTCTCTCGTGAGCCATCTTTCCATCTCTTTCAGTACAGTAATCTGAGCCTGTTAGATAACTTCTGCTAAAATCCGTTTTGGCTTAGCCACTCATCAGAGGAAGACAGGGCCATATCAAAGTGAATTGGACTCATAAACACATTTGATGTGAAATAGATCTCATTGTCTGCACTGCACAAGGAACTGGAGCTCTCCTTTTGAGAGAGTTTTATCACAGAGTTTGACTGGGATCTCAGTCCTTCTTCTTACATTTCCTGCTAGATAGGACTCTGAAGATCTTCCTGAGCATGTTACTCTGTGTGCTTTTTTGTGGAACATGTGGAACAGGATGGACAATCTCATTAACTAGGCTTGTAGTGTAAGTGTGTCTTATAAGAGAGTGATGCATGGCCACCTGGTCTCATGGCATTACTTCCGAACCATTATAGCTCTCAGGGGGGGTTTTCAACAAGGTGTCCCTTCTTCTTTAGCTGCTCATTCGTCTTCACCTCGATTTTAGATTTAAGGTCTGTAGCAGAAGAGATAGAGGGATAGATAAAGCAAATGGCAAATATGAATTTCACTTATTATTTTTATGTCCTACATTTAAAAGCAATTTATATGGGTGTAGATAGCTTGTCAGGAGTTGATGGATCACTGGTTGGGTCTCTTAGGAAGTGAATAAAGAGCGTAGGGAGGCTGTGGTAATGTGTATGAATTAGTTTTACAATTTTAGATGCAGTGAATTGCATTTCACAAATTTCTTTTTTATAAACAAACTTAGCAATCGTGGAAACACAAATGTGCTTTGTCTATACAAGATAGATTTCTTTAATTTCATTACATGAAGATGCTTGGAAGGTATGAGATTGTAAGCATGGTTATATAAAGTTAAAAGGAGAGCACTCTGTACACTCACCTTTTTATGAATCCACTATAATTCATTGATCGTGAGAACACTGATGGAGCTGCATAGGACACACTGACATTGAGTTTCAGGAATGGCTGTGTGGGGGGATACGCGCGCGCGTGTGTGTGTGTGTGTGTGTAGCGGCAGCTCTTATTGTTCTCACTTATGTGAAAGGGGGTGATCTTGGACATTCCCAGCGTGTGTGTGTGTGTGCACTATAGGGCTGGGGGCTGTATGCTCTCACAGATTTGTGCATGTGCTAATGAATGCATGGAATATTGATGAGTGGTCTGGGAAAGTTGGGGGGTCGAAGCAAACACACATGCGCGCACTCACTCACTCTCTCTCTCTCACACACACACACACACACACACACTCAGTATGTGCATATGTGAAGGAATTCTGCAATTATCTGAATCATCTATTATATGTTAAGTCACATGCTGTATGCACAAGTGCTTTCCTGGTCTGGATGAAACAGACCGCTGCACTAATCAGCTCAGTAACTAAAGGGATGCCTGCCACACACACAAGGTCAAAAGTGATGAAAGAGCTACCGCTTCCAGCCACATTGGTCACGCTTTTGTACAAATCCATTTTCACTAGACGGATTTTATATTCTCGCCTACGCACTATTGTCGCTAGTTCATAACATTAAATCTCATATCTCATCAAACTGATAACTAACTCAGCCTACAATATGTACCCACACAAAGATCTCATCAATCCCAAAGTACTATTTACTCTGTCTTTCAGAGCTGGCTTTACTTCTGTTGGCAAATTTTCTCACATAATTCAATTCAGCACATTGAAGGATAAACCACAGTTGTGGTTTGTGGCTGTTCTGATTAAAGCCCCAATTCTGGATTGTGACTTACAGATAAAATCCATGCAAAACCACTTCACTACCTCTTCAGTCCATTCACGTTTTTCTGAAACAAAAACGTCATGTTATGTATCTCACATCAGATTCAAATGCAGTCTGCTCACAGAACACTGTGCCTTTTGTATAATTGTTGCCTAATGCAAAAAGGCTGAACTTAGCATTTCTACCAAATGATCTAATGCTGGTTGAACATTTTATAGGGAATAAAATGAGTCATGAGAGTGTGAAACACTTGTTTTTAACATCTGGCTTTCAGTTAGGATAAGTCAGTTTAACATAATTGTATTGAAACTACAGGCACTTACTGTTACCTAGGGAGTCTTTTCACTTGCTTTGGCTCTGGTATGCTTCTATGTGAATTAATTTCTCTCTTCTTTTCCCATGATTTTTGGGGAACTAAATTGCATCCAGATGTTTGGTGCACAATTTTCCTGCACACTGTAGTGAATTAAAGTATTGTTCCAGATGTGGCACAGAGATACCTTAGGTAAGGCTCAGTTTTGTTTTATAATGTCTCAGAGCCCCTGAAAGCGGTGAGTAAAGACAGTTAGGAAGCACTTAGATGGAAATGTTTATGATGTAATAACTGAAAAAGTTTACAGCTATAATACGTTGCATAAGTATTTGCCCTCCTTGAACCTTTCCTATTTTGTAGTGTTACTACCTGGAATTGAAATGGACTTAATTGAGATTTTTATCATTCGATTTTCACAATATATGCAGCTATTGTTATTGTGACACAAAGGTTAATCAAACAAAAAAACAGACATTTGTTGGTTGCGTAAATGTTGACCTGCCTGGGTCCATACGTAGAAACATCTTTGGCTGCAATTACGGCATGCATACATGCATAAAGACTTTGGGAATATGTCTCTATCAGCTTTGCACCACACCACACACTACACTGTGCAAGTACAAGTGTGTATTTGTATTTGAGTCTTAAAACAGCCAACTTCAAAATGGCTGACTATACCTTTAAATGCAGAGCATGTAGTACACTCAAGAAATTGCTCCATCCTTTGAGATGCAAAGTCATCATCTTCTCACACTCTAGTGGTAGTGAGCTATAAGGATGTCTTAGTTCACATGGATTTTTTTGGCTGTTAAGCTGATGGGAGAACTATGGGAGGATGTAGTGTAATGGCGCTCTGATCCCAGCTGAATGCCTTATCAGAGGGGTTGTCAGCAGCTAAGCGCAGTGTGATATTGAAGAAGTAGGAGGGATCTACCTTCCAGCATTCTGCAAGGCTCAATCTGCAATGGGATCAATTAGCTGTTTCGACTGGTGGGCTCAGAGATGTCAGGGCATCAGCAGAAGGTCACTGGGTTTCTGAGAAGGAAGAACAGCACAGGCAGATACTCAAGTGTGTGTCACTCTGTCTGTATGCGACAGAGAAATACTAAGCAGCATTCTGGTTGTTCTTTTCATACTTAGTCCCAGATATATAGAGCTCCCAAGGATTATAAAAAGGGATTCCTGGATTGTTGGAAATATTTAATATTGTCTCTCTGAGTATTAACTGGAGTGATGGAAAAATTATTTCCATTCCGTTATTGCATATATTTTGCCAGATGTAAGACTGTTGATTATGTCTGAGGTCCATTTCTCGACTGGAAGTGGTATTGTGCTGTTCAGATCGTTTATATGTCCATGTGATGAGGAGGAGGGAGGCGGCAGGCTGTGAGGACACACGCCTGGCACCGAGTTGGCTACTCAGTGGGAGAGAGGGATAAAGGAGCGGCTGAAGACACCGAGGGGGAGAGAGAGATGCAGGCAATGTTTTGTGTTTGTGTTTTACATTTGGTGTTTATGTTCTGTTTAGGATTAAACTTTACGTTTGAGTTCATTCTGTCCCCGGACACACTGTCATCTGGTCCTCCGGCAACCGCTCCAGCACCACACTTCCTCAGCACCACAATCCTCCTGCAACAGCGAGGGCTCTCCGACAGCGCGTCCCTCCTCCTTCCTGGGTTTCGGCACCAATGTAACAAACTTCACAGACGGGCAAGGAGGAGGCGGGAACCAAGTGAACATAAACATAAGGTTTAATCATAAACAGAACATAAACACCAAACGTAAAACACAAACACAAAACACGTGTGCATCTCTCTCTCCCCCTCGGCGTCTCCAGCCGCTCCTTTATCCCGCTCTCCCACTGATTAGCGTCCTCACAGCCTGGCCCCTCTCTCCTCCTCGTCACAGTCCATGATGACATTTTTGCAACATGGATACCCTAAAGATTTAGGGTGTCTTTGAAAGATTTAAAAGAGTTTATGACTCACCCTTTCTTCAATTTCACCTGAATACTGTAGACTAATACATAATAACTACTGCTGTAATGGTAAAGACAATCCTGTGCTCATCCCAGGCCTCTTATTCACAGCATCCTTTCACGACACTTAGTACTGTTTGCTTTTACTGTTCTACACCTGTGTACACCTGAAGAGGACAGGTCCCCTTTCGGTTCCTCTCAAGGTTTCTTATGTTGTCTCAGGAAGTTTTTTCCTTGCCATGCTCTCCTCTGGCTTGCTCATCAGGGATCCAAATCTAAATCTGGATTTTTGTAAAGCTGCTTTGTGACAATGTCTATTGTTAAAAGCATCAACTGACAAAACTGACATTGACAACAATCTGGTATTCTATATTTTATCATGATGTCAAAGCTCATGAGCAAATCAGTACTGAATAACATTCTGGTTACCCCTGAAATTAGTTTTAGAATGTTTTAGAATGCCAAGTTTCAGGACTTTAAATAGCAGTAAGTTGAATATGTCATGTTTGACCATTCTTCATGTTTGATGCATGCAGTTGTAAAAATAATGCTGATTTCTCTGGATTTTCCTTTAGCTAATAGAAAAATCGCATCTAAATCCATCACCTTCTGCCAGCAGTACAGTTTTAGTACTGTCATCTCATTCCCTGAACCTCAAGCTTTTTTGAGACTTCAGGTTAAGATGTTGTCAGTCTGGATAAAGGATGGTTCACTTGTATTCCCAGTGGATTTCTGCTAAAGTATTTTAAAGCAGCCAAAAAAAAAAAGCTGCTGTCAGTCAGTCATGCACCCAGAGGCTAACATACATGAAACAGCAGCAGAAAAAAGTCTGAACCCAAAATAAACAGGGAGGAGATACGACATTGGAAGACCCGGTGGATTTTGTTCTTGACTTAAATTGAGGTGTTTGAGAAAAAGTCTATATGTGGATTGTTGTTCATGTGTAATTCATGTGTGAAAGTTCTGACTTCAAAATCCTCCAAGTGCTTTGATAAGTTTATTGAATTAGACTTGATACTTGATCCTTGAAGGTTACATTTATTAGATATATAGCAACAGTTTTGTAAGTGCAGCATGTTATGCTAGCACACTCAGAATTACTTTTTAAAAAAATAGTATGAAAATATCTCTGTTTTTCCACAAAGATACCATTTTCTGTCTGTGTATTGTTTGGCTACTTCAACAACAACTTCCTACATATATATAAATGACAGAACACAGAAGGAAATATTGCTGCTGGAGCATAATAAGGGTATTGCTGAGTTTCCTACTTTGGTGTGCTGTGTAAACTTTTAGACAGATCTGGGTAAAACAGCTTATTTTATGTCAAAGAAAATGAATAATTGCCTCTGTGCACAACTTACCTGAATCCCTTAAACCTCCAGCAGTGCAGTTGGCATAAAATCACAAAAAATAGAGATTTTTTATGTCTATACATTGATCCTATAAACCAAACTAGCAAACCTTCAGTAACCGCTTTTTTCTGGTGAGGGTGAATCTGGATCAAGAGCCTAGCCAAAGTGAGTGCAAGGTGGGAGTAATTATGTTTTTTGAGTATAAGCATTTTTCTGTCTCTATTTATGCATATTCAAACTGCACCGTTTGCTGTATGCCCTCTGCATCAATAATGCAACTGTTTCCAGTAATGCACCTTTGAACAAGATTCCCTTAAATTGGAGGTAACTTTCACACTGACAATGTGAACATTATTTAGTTATGTATGCAGTGCATTTAATCATTCAGAGGAGCAAGTGATGAAAGTGCGCCGCTCCACTGCACACTGTTGTGAGGTTTTCAGTCAAAATCATGGGCAGCTGACATATTCATTGTAAAAATCCTCACGCATCAAAGAATGCTTAACTGGCTTAATAGCAAAGTCACACACAGAAGTTCACACTAAGCTTTCTAAGCTGTGATGTGCCTGGGGGTCCTTGCAGCAGTTTAGCAAAGAGGCCAGATGTGTATATATTTTTAAAGGTATGATTATAAAAATGGACATCAGTCTGTAAGAGAAGCAGAGAAATTGTTTAGTTTTGTAATCTTCAGAAATGTGAGCTGAAACCAATATGATGGCTTTCTCAGTGATAAGCTGAGATAGGTATGGCAGCACGGTGTTGCCTCACACCTCCAGGGTCCCCTGTTTTGCAAAATACTTTTAACCTAAATTGTCCTTGGCCATGAATGACTGTGTGAGTATGTGTGAATGATGCTCTGCGATGGACTGGTGTTCCACTTTGGCTGTATCCCTGCCTTATGCTCAGTGTTCCCCAGAGAGGTTCCCAATCCACCGCCACACTGACTAGGATAAAGCACTTACTGAAGCTGAATGAATGAATAAATGTATGTGCACGTGTCTCTGAGGGGCTTTTCGTACTAACCTTAAAGTCATTTCAGAAAGGGGACAGTGAATCATGTGTCCCAGTGAAAAATAGAGAGCCTATAGAATTTAATTAGCCAAAAAAGGTTTTTCGGCATTAAATCATTTTCAGTGCGAGACTTCTATTACTCTGGCCAGTATTCCTGGGATAGGCTCTGGATCCACCACAACACCTAATCATGTTAAAGTGTTTACTGAAGATGAATGAATGAATGAATGAATGAATGAATGATGACTGCTGTTACCAATTGACTAGTTGATATCTTAATTCATTATCACACCCAATAAATAAACAAATATGCATCATTTATAATTTATCTAATCAGCGGCTGTTAAATGGAGACCTCTGAGATCAGTGGGACAAAAGTGGGTCAGGGTGCATGGGATCAGACGCTGACATGGCAGCTATTGAGACAAGGAACAAAAATCAACCTTGTCACACACTAGAGATTTCTCCCGTGGGAATTGGCCATGCTATTGGTCAATAGAAACAACCACCAATGTAACGTAGAACATATTTATGTGTAACATAGCCACTTTCATAAAATGGTCATCTATTACAGTCTAGTGTCAGAAATTGCTTGCTTGTCATCCTTTTCATGTCAAAACAGTGTCTTGGCATTGGTCCTTTAAAAATATTGATTGACCACTATTTTACATCCAATGTAACCCTGTAACCAGCTGCAGCTGACCAGTTGTGGCCATTTTGGTTTGGATGGCAGGTAGAGGTTCAGGGTTGACCATAACCATTATGAATGGGATGTACTTGGCAAGTACATGTCATTTCTTGTTTAACCTTGTAAAATGTATTATTACTGCATTTGGAAGTGGAGCTGACCTCAGGCATTAATAAGAATTATGTTGATGTTGGCTGTATGAGACCGTTTCGGCTTTTCAATCAGTGTTGATGATCACTGTGATCATAATCATCACTTAAGATGATGTTAGATTTGCATGGGAGAAGGTTCCCAATAGGCTTGCCTACATTTAAAGGATATCTACATTCACTAATTGGGTGCTTTGACCTTGGTTATTAAGAGGTCAATGTCTGGTGAAATATACATATGATTTGACCTTAACCTGTGACATCTTAATACAGGGTTGAAACCTGATTAGTTTGCTTGTGGTTAGAAGAAGATAACATCTGTTTTATAGTACACTACTGAAAACGAAAGATCTAGATTTTTCCTAGTTTAGAGTATAATACTATAAAAAGAATGATGGGCTATTAGGCTAGTTATAGCCCTTTCATCTGAAATCCTCTAATCATTATTCATTCATCTTCAGTAACTGCTACATCCTGAATCCAGAGCCAATCCTAGGAAGACTGGGTGTGAGGCAGGAATACACACTGGATGAGATGAAATTCCAGTCCATTGCAAGGCACCATACAAACACACACACAAACACACAAACTCACAAGGTGGATTTGGGGAGAAACATGCACAGAAACTCCTCACAGACAGTAATCATAATTCAGGATCAAACCGGCAGTGAGACAGCAGTGCTACCCACTGTGCCACCAGTGGGTAATCTAATTTCAGATGATGATCAAATCTGAATGGCGCGAAATGATGTTTGTTCTGTGTCTTAATTTCAAAAGAAATGTATTCCTTTAGACTTTTCATCCACTCTCATCCACATTCTGGTGCATTCTGTTGTCCAACTTTCCCATGAAAGTTTCTCCAGTCTCAAAAACTAATGCTATAGAGCCTTTTCTTTGGATTCTCTCAGCCTGAAATAAAGCTCCTACAAGAAATTCTCTGATCCTGTGTGAATTCTGAAACACGAAATGTTTGCGGAAAAGCAGGAGGCCAACTAGGTGCTGTGATAAGTGCACAAAGAAAATCAAAATCTAAAAGTATCTTGTATGTCTGGTATGTTTTTATTTTGGTGTTTGAACAAAAAATATCACAGTGTCATTCTAAAAAAAACTCCACTATTACTTGCTAAACTAATCTTACCAAACCATTATAATCTTACCAAACTAATAAAAAAGTTTGGCAATTGGCTAAATCATAAGAATGTTATTTTTAATCAGTGAACTTTTTAATTGTTTTCAGTTTCCTCTCTCAATTTCCATGCTTCTAACCCCATCCTTACTCTCCTTCTTTTGCTTATATAAGAGACAAGTCTTGTCCAAAAGGTTCCTTCACCCCAGTGCACTTTGGTGCACTGTTTTCACAACTCTTCTTCTTTCTTTTCCACCTCTTCGTCCTCCAACTCCAAGAATGATGAGTACTCTTTTAAAACTGGCTCCAGACCTATTCATGTCACCCATTCTCCACTCTATGAATAACCCAGCCGGTCATTTTTTTTTTCCTCTCTCTCTCCTCACTTTCTCCGCCCATTTGAATGCTAATTGAGAATAGCATTGAAGGCCAAGAGAGCAGGGGACACAGAATTCCAGAAACCCCATCGATGAAACCCGGGAAGAGATGACAAAAAAATGAGTGGCCTCAGAATAGTGACATGGCCTTGCTTTCATAACAAGAAAGAATTTCACATTGTTTGTGTGAACCTTCAATTACTGGACTGTAGCTCACTCACCAAACATTTTAACATGGATAAACATAGACCAGTCGTTCATGTTTTATTTCTTGTGGTGTGCCGTGACATTCTAATTTTACTTTTATACCATCACCCATAGTCAGACATAACGTCTACTGTATTTGGCTGAGCTATTAAAAGCTGTTATACCCCAGCATGGTTGAATTCTTGATCTGATTGGTCAACGATGTTGATTAATTTTCTATACCAGCACAGCTCTGTGCTCATTTAAAAATGTTATCATTTCTGTAGTAACAGCTTACACAGGGATTTGTATGCTCCACATAAACATTTACAGAATATACTGTTTATGTGGATAACTGTTGATACGGTGATGATTTCTGTGAGGAGAAGTTTATTTAGCATTTTTGGAAGGAGTCTCCAGTGTTACTGCTTTGTAACAGTCAGAGGTAAAGGTAATCTTTTCTGAAATTCGCATTTTCAGGACAGAGGACTTTGCAGTAACAAGACAAGCTGTATGCTTTGTAAGGCTGGTGAAGGAACTACTATGACATAAGTGATAACACAAACTTATTTCACAGACGTTCCATGACATTAATTGTAACTACAAACGGATAAAAGTATGAGGTGTCATTATTTAATACATATATTTTTTAAATGTTATTGGCAAATTGCTGTAGTATAAGAGGAATAAAACACTTCATCACCACACCACCTTTTCTTTGATTATTTTCCTACAACAACATGAGCAGTCAGGTTTTATTCCTTACTTATCATTGTTAAGTTCTTTAAACCATTATATTATGTACAGTGTTTTCTTTACACATAATTAATGTAATGAAAGCAATAAATGAATATAAGTACATCACCAAGTAAACAAAATGGCTCTAAAATCTGCTGTGTAAATCTGTTTAATTCTACGTTTTAATGTGTCTAAAGTGTTTAAAGTGTTAACGGTTGTAAATGGGTTCCTGTCTCACTGGACTCTTTGTTAAACTCCACAACTTGCCCTGTGTATGAAGTGTGCATCTTAAATCTTTAATTACTTGTAAGTACACACAATGCTCTCAGACTAACCTGAATGAGTAGCTGTATGATAATCAGTGAGAGTCAGAGGAAGCATTAACCACTGACAAGTGCTCATCAGGGCCCACTCATGGCTGCATATTGAACACTAATGGAGGAGAAAGGGTGATTTGGTGATAGACCAGGTCATACTCTCTGTAAAAGGTAGTGTAGTGTACTGTAGTGTCTGTAAAAGGCACTGAACATTGAGGAAATGTTAATGGGGTGATGGGGAGTAGTTGGATGGATATTGTTTGCTAGACAGGTTCAGTGTCTGGTTACAATGCTAAAATCTTTACAGTAAGATGAATGTTGTGTTTGAAACCACATACTGCAATACAAGATAGAATGTCAAAAGAAGAAATAACATATAACATGATAATGTGCTGTTCCGGACTAAGATACAGTCTCAGATTAGCCTGCAGAATTCAAACAAGGCTGGGAGCATCTCTGTAGACAGTCATCAGTAGTAATTACATAATAATAGTATTAGTGAGTCACATATCACATATGATATAAATAAAATGTTAACTCTGAATATTTCATATACAGCCTGTAGCTACTCATCTCATTTGCATTTTTCTAATTTAATCTGTTAAGGCACTAAGGCACTTTGGCTTTGCATTGATTGTTTAGAGGCCATTGTGTTGTGTTATTATGGTTTTGCAGTAAAAATGTTAGGTATGTTTTATTAGCACTCAGAGCTGTACACCATTTCCTGAAGTTGTAGGCTGTGGGTTTGTAGTGGCTCAAACCAATTTCGATTCCCATGATTGCAGTGGTGAAAACAGATGCACCTCTTCACAGTTGTCAAAAGCTCTCAAATTTATCTCATTATCACCCGTTCACAGTGCTGCTTAGGGTTTTTTTTTTTTTTTTAGTTGTGTAATTGCACATCTCTATGATAATGTGATAAAACAGGATCTGTGGTCAGGTGTGTTGTCAATAAGTGGCATTTAAACAGACATGAGTGAATGGTTAAATTAGGTTTTGGATATACACTATTGCAAATTTATTTTTAACATATTTATATGTAACATATATATATGTTTATTTCTAACATATAACAAACAATGATTTTTTTTTTAATTCACAAGCAGGTCTCTACAGTAAATAGAGGTTCTACTCAGATCACCTTCTAATAGAGAAATACTCAGCTATACGGCTCTACACAGAATTTGTAATGGTTCTCCAGAGAGTCTACCAAAGAAACCTTAAGGGTTCTAGATTTTTTTTGTTTTGAAAAATAATAGATAGATAGATTTCACATGCAGTGTTTGTACCATTTCTGAATTTATAAGCATGATGATATAAATAATTCACAATCCCAGTGCTTACTGAAAGTAAAACCATCTGTTGTAGGGTTTTAGCAGGACAAAATGGAAAAGACTTTAAGGTGCTAAATTGAAAATATTCTTTAGAACAATGTCATAAAAGAAGCATTCTTCTTTTGTTCCCAAAACTATGATGGATAATTCTTTAGCCTTTGTTGTTGGTTTTATAATGAACTAAAGAATCATTTCATGTGTTAAATGTTTTCATCATGATTCTTTATGCTTGGGAAAAAAAATTTTTATTATAAATTCTGGCACTAACCAAAATGGTTAATGACTCATGAAGTGAAAGGTATGTCTAGGGATCTAAAACCGGTTCTTCTATGGTATTACTCCAAAGAACTATTATTTTAAAATGTAAATGTTTGTAGCAAGATGTAAATCAGGCTTGGTTAGCATGTGGATGGTCCATCCACCATCAGACACAAGGCAATCTGGAGAAACCTTTAATAAACCTTCTTGTTATCATGTGACCATCCAAACCTATACCACTTGGGAATAATTTGTTTTGTACCATAAATGTTGCAGTAATTACTATATAAATGTGACTTCATCTACATTTGAACTTTGTACATTTGAGCAACTGTAACCAGCCTCTTTTTAGTGCTTTTCACGAGGGTTTTGAGTGTGTGAAACATCTTGGTATTAAACATCTAGGACACCAAATTCCATGTTGAAGAGAGCAGTAATTAATTTTTTGTCATCCGTCCTGTGATCTGAACATCTGACTACCTTGTTGCATTAAAGGTCTCCAGCTGGATTCAATGGCTCCCTTCCAGAGTAACTTGATGTACTTTGATCTAGTCATTAAATGCTTTGCACTTCCTTGTTCAATACTGTATGCCTGGAACACTAACATTAACTTAAATTCTACAAATTTGGTTTGAAATGATCTAAAAAAAAACAAAAAAACAAAAAACAAATGCTAAGTTTCCAAGAGCTGCAAAGCGGTGTTCAGTGGAAATAGGAGTAGTAAGACTAAAGATTAATAAATCTGTGTCAGTCCCCTTGGTGTTCATCAATCTGATGCACTTGTCCCTAACAACCACTGAATATACTGTATTTATCACTGTAGACAACGTCCAAAATAGCTTTTACAATGTGGAAACACATTAAGAGGGATGCCTCAGAGCTCAAGCTGTCATTCACAAGCCTGCCCCCTTGGCATCTTGGCATGAAAACCATATCTGCATTTGCCATTTCCATTCTTAGTAATCCTCACCCACCCTCTCCACCGCCCAAGCTCAGGCTTTCAATATCCCACATAGGGAGTGTGGAGGATGGGATTAAACATGCAAAATGCCTAATGAAAAGCAAAGGAATGAGCAATGAGAGGCCAGATGGTGAAAAGTAATCTGCTACTCATGCTCATGATATATTTGATTGAACATACACATACTAATAGAATTTGGATATGTTACATCAGTGGTCCTGAAGTAGCCACACCCTGCACATTTCAGTGTTTGTCCACAAGGGCTCACTGAATGGTTTGATGAATATGAAAATAATGTAAATCATATGCTATGGCCTTCATAGTCACCAGTGCTCAACCCCACCGAACACCTATAGGAGAGTTTAGAGCGACCAGTTAGACAATGCTCTCCACCACCACCATCATCAAGACACCAGTTGAAGGAATATCTTTTGGAAGAATGGTGTTGATCCCTCCAGTACAGTTCCAGAAACTTGTAGAATCTGTGCCAATGTGCATTGAAGATGTTCTGGTGGCTCTTGGGGGCTGTGATCATCTTACTAAAACATGTGTTGGTTTTTCTGGCAGTTTGTCAGCCATCTGTATGTTAGGCAGAAGAACACCAGGATTTGGGTTGCCAGGTTTGCATGACAAAGCACAAAGCACAGACCTAGGGGTCAATAAAACCAGTCTAATTCCCAAACCCAAAAACCAACCCCCAAACCTTGCATTAAGTCCAAAATTATAGATACCTTTACCAAGTATATTGTATTACTTACAGAGTAACTTGCATGATAAAATTTTTTAATTAAGCAGTATTAAAATCATTCAGTGTTCATAAACATTTCTTTCATCAAGATAAAGAATATCTATGAGAATGAGGGTCAGTTTGCACAACAAGCATATTGACAGAGTAAATGTGGTCTATAATTTTAATTTCATATCCAATTACTATAGTTACTTCGTAATCATAACCACAGTCCACATACATATATACTCAGCATCCTCTTTATTAGGAACACCTGTACACCTGCACATTCATGCAGTTCATGCAAGAATCTAAGTGTATCATGGGCACAGACTCGCCGAAACTGGACAGTTGAAGACTGGAAAAAGACCAAGTGATTTGTTTTCTAATCTTCAACTGTCCAGTTTCGGTGAGTCTGTGCCCATGATAGCCTCACATTCCTGTTCTTGGCTGACAGTATTGGAATGTTTTGTGCAGGTTGAGATGCTTTTCTGCTCACCACAGTTGTAAAAAGTAATTATTTGCATTACTATATCCTTCCTGGCAGCTTGAACCAATCTGGCCATTTTCCTCTGATATCTCTTATCAACAAGGCATTTCCACCCACAGAACTGTTGCTCACTCAATGTTTTTTGTATTTCGTACCATTCTGTGTAAACTCTAGTGACTGCTATGTGTGAAAATCCCAAGACATCAGCAGTTTATGAAATACTCAAACCAGCCCTTCTGGTACCAACATCCATGCCATGTTCAAAGTCATAGAGTCACATTTTTTTCTTCATTCTAATCTTTGATATGAATATTAACTGAAGCTCTTGACCTGTATCTGCATGATTTTTTTGCATTGTTCTACTTCCACATGATTGGCTGATTAGATAACTGCATGAATGTGCAAGTGTACAGGTGTTCCTTATAAAGTGGACAGTGAGTGTATATAATAAACTGCATTTGCTATTTGCAGCTGGAAAAAAAAACTCTAGTTTACTATCTGGTTTGCAAAACACTGGTATAATTAATCAAATGTATGCAGGATGTCCAAATTAAGTCATGACTGCAATCCAAAAGTATCCCAAATCTGTGGGAAAACTGCTGGCCTGGCTCAGAGCCACAGTGTTGGAGAAGTTCAGTGGGGAAAGTGCTAAGATTTTTTTGTAAGAACGACCATCTCCTTCAGATCCAGCTGCTATAAGCTTCAACAACAAGGTTTCTGTTCCAGACTTAGATGAGATTTGCAGTGGACCTCATTATGTTTTCATGTAGGAATGTACGCACGTGCAGGAAAATCAACATCCAACATCTGCCACAAATTCTGTACTTGTTGAAGCTGATAACATGCTTTGCTAAATGTCTGATGAATAGAGCTTGCAGATGAAGGGAGAGAGAGAAAAGAGAGAACAGAGAGGAGGAAGATGAAAGAGTGAAGCTGTACTTTGGTTGAATGATTGCTGGAGACTGGAGCCACCTGCTTCCCTTATTCCCTGACATCCAGCTGTTTATAATGAGGGAAATTAATAGAACAGGAGTGTATGTTGTAACTTCTGCACTAGTTGTATTATTGTCTACTTTTCTCTGGTTGTCCTGTGTCTGTTAGTTGTGGGTGTGGAGTATTTGCTAGTGTACTTGAGGCAGTTAGGGCTTGAGGACATGTACATGCTTGTGATTATTAGTGCTGCTAGTGCTTTTGTTCATCAGAACAAAATTGTTGGCTTTACAGTCGGTAGAGTCAACACCTTACGGTTCTTAAAGAACAGAGTATTTACATCTAATTCCATGCAAATAGTTGTTGCGCTTTAGACAGACATGAGATTAAACATGATAGAACAAAATGAATGTTCCCTTTTGCCAAAGCTATGAAGAGAAGAAAAGCTATTCTCCTTTTGTTTCTGTTTTTCAACACCACAGGACATTTCAAGCTGATTACACGCCTCTTTATCTGTTGACATTACTTACGACTTGAAAGAGAATTCATGAGTTTGTTTAAAATTCAGAATGAATTTTCAATATGGCTTCGAAGGTTATGCATTCTCTCAGTTGTTATGGCAGGCACCAGAAGCTCATACAAGCTCCAGTTTATGGAGGCAAATTTTTAACAGTGTAATTTTTAGTAGTGACCAACAGAGAATCCCAGAAGCTTTTGATGCAGCATATTTTAGGTCTCATCTTTTGAGAGTTTCACTGTGGTAGAAACCCACCCACACTTCAAAACTAGGACAGTGAGTCGAGAAAGAGACTCAGGAAGCTGAATGTGCTCCATATAAATAAGCATCCTTTTAATTATAATTTAAGTTAGAATTGGCTAGTATTTGTGAAGCTGTGTTGTGATTAAATGATTGAATGACAGGACAGAACTGTGGGTGCTTTTTAGGTCAATCCATGAGGCAGCGTCAGTGTCTACAGGGACAGAGAAGGTAATCGTACGCATAGTGAAAAATCATGTAAACAAAGGCACGTCATAAAAAAGCAGTGATTGTTGTGCTGGTGATGACAACACGTGATATTGTTGCAATTATTGCATGATTATTTGATTTTGTCAGTTTCTTGCTCACACAAGGCATTCTCTTTATTACGTGATTATCCACACCAACATAGGTGATATTTTTCAAAATGTTTCATTAAAGTCTAATTAAGAAATTCTCCATACAGTGCATTAGTGCGGAGGCTGAGAAAGGCTGTGAGCAAATTATTAGGTGCAAATAAATGCTAACACCAGTAAACAACATGTTCACCATGCCTCTCTGCACACCAGCGAATCTGAGGATCCTTTTCATTCTGGTTATATCTTGCTGTGAACCCTTCTGTGCAGTATTATAACGACTTCTTCTTTATGCATTCTGTGTATTCCCTGTTAAGTGCCAATACGTACTGTATTTAAGTAAGAAAGCTGTCGAGCGTTGATATGCTCTTTAGTGGAGTGTGGCTGTAATGAATGTATCTGCCTTTCCTCATTTCTGAGGCGCATGATAGACTTGTGTGGGGATTGATTTATTCCGCTTATCTCCCTCTGCCCCTCCATAAGGAAGGGTTATCCAGGGTTGGGCCTATACGTGTCTCGCTCTCTCCATGACTGGCCCAAAACTGATAGGCGAGCACAAGGCAAATTGGAAGGGATTAACCTCATGTGACAGCAAAGCCCCTCAGCCGGAGCACTGACGGCTAATATCCATCCAGAGCTGACCTTGCAGCTCGGTGCTGAGACCCAGTGAATAGAAAAATGCAAAGAGCAGCAAGAATCCTCTTGTGACACCGGAGATGAGGCTGGATGAGGGAATGGGGTTCAAATTAGGTCTTTTATACTACTTTTAATATCACTTACTGCCACAATGCAGCTTAAGCAGCTGCCTCATTATACATTCAGTGTGTTTTCTGACTTCATCTTCATTCCTACTACAGAAAAGCATTGCTATAGATTGTCTATCTCCCTCTAATTCTCTTGTCATTTTCAGCAGCACTGAAATTGCTTTTTTATATATTTATCCATCGTTAAGTGCTCATGTAACTAATACATGCTGTCAAAGAACTCTCCATGGGAAAGGTGAATCGTCAGGATATATGTTGCCTTCTGAAGACCAATACTTTTAACTCGTCTCTTATTTATTGAGTACACTCAAAAAGCTTCCCGACAGAGGTGATTGTGTTCCTTTAGGACATCTAAGAAGAGTACCTTTTAATAGTATTAGAGAGGGAGAGAGGAGTTGATTAACATAACATTTAGTTAAAAAACAAACAAAACTTAATTGTATTTACTTGTCTTCTTTGCAGGTCTTCTCATTGGCTCGGGATGTGCCCTGTACCCTCTCGGCTGGGACAGTGAAGAGGTCAGACAGACATGTGACAACCGCTCAGACCAGTTTGAACTGGGTAAGTCCAAATATATATCGTTTGAAAGGAAATTCATTAGTCTCAGCAACAGCATTGTCTTAATGCTACAGCAATGGCATGAATAATCCTTTTACATTACTACTGCTAACAACATTTGTCAAGTGCTAGCTAATTAAGAGTGTTATCAAGAGCTTCAGTAATGTATTTAACAGAATTTAGGCAGCAGTGTTACAAATATAATGTTCCTGCAATGCTCTGAAAACATGGTGTGACTGAACATGGTAGAAGAAACCATCTAGTCAAGTCCAAAGCAAATGTTTGCATAGAATGTTACTTGCTAAGATCCATTTATCTAACCGCTTTTGAAGGAAGCATACGTTTATTGTTTAAGGTAATCCTGTCATTTGGACAAAAATAGTGGGGGAAATCAAGTTATTTTTGACTAGAAATAGCTGATGTAGCTAATCACAGAATATATTTGTTCTATTACACCCAACTGTACTTTATTCCATATAGCCTATTAACATATTTGTGAGCTTATTGACTATTAGCCTATGCATGTATCTTGCCAACTTTGTGGCGTATACTACCTTTGAAGCATGTCTCAAACTGAGTTCTAAACCGAACCTTCATAACTAATGAAGTGCTGCCTTCTAAGACACTAACTCATGAGGCAGCATTGGTGTCAGGGCATCAAGGCATCTGCCTTCTATTTTAGACACACTCATTTTAATGGTTTGCTTCACAGCATTCAGAGCTTTCAGAGCTTCAGAAGTGGCACATACCACAAGTGTGGGGTGTTCCCGTAATCACTGTGAACACACAGCTCCATTTGAATGCACCATGACACTCTGGGAATGTTCATGTTAAAATATCTATGAATAAAAATGATGCAGTAGTGTTGTGATGTTCATAAACATTAGGTAACATGTTCTCAAAAGCTCCCAGAAAATGTGACAGCTTCAAAGTCAAATGTTAAAAAAAAACTGTAATGTTCAGAAATTGTTCTGTGAACCTTAGTGAACCGTTAGCTGGGTATTAGCATAACCATGTTCCGAATTGAGCCTTGTGTATATTGTAGCAAAGATCAATCTTTAATTCCCCAGTGATGACAGCTCTGGATTGTGTGTGAGATTTTTGATGGGAAGTATTTGGAAGTAGAGCTGAGCTGGGCTGAGCTAATACAAATGCATAAGAAGAAATCTGACATGTTGTGAACAATTTCTCCAATTCATTCAATAGATATTATGCAGTATTAAACTGTCTCCTGCTGTACTTATTGTTTTTTAGGTGCTCATGTAACTGTCACATGCTGACAAAAGAGCTTCCGCATGTGAAAAGTGAATGTTCAGGGCAGTGACTACTAATCTATCACTCGTTCAACAATGATAATATTAGGTTTGAACAATAGATTTTTTTGCAAGATCTTATTGATGGCATCATATGAATGTTGTGGGGCAAACTATCACACACCAGACACACACCAGACACACACACACACACTTGAAGGCAGAAAAACATCTGAATTCGCTGATGCTGTGTTTCCTCCGAATACTGAGCATAGTAAACAGAAAGGTTGTAACCTTTTCGTTCAAACGAAAAAACTCTAAGCTCATGGTTGTCATCTGTCCTTTTGAGGACTTTGATTGGCCACTGTGTACTTAGTCAATACACTTTTTGCTTCTCCTCCTAAGACATTTTGGGGAAAAAAGGATGATAAATTGAATAATCCACCTTGTTCACATGTATTACACCTGTGAATGTATTTCACATGTGACCTCAATCACTACTGATCACACGTTACAGACGTATCAGTGACATGGGCTGAAACGTATCAGCCCAAACAGAGAGCAAATCTGCAGGGTGTTTCACTCTGTAATCACCTGACACAATAGATTGACATTGATAGACTGCATGAAGCTATACTTCAGCCCCAGCTTCACTTCTTCAGACCATTCTGTGTATTTTTCTTATATTTCGTGGTGCTTTGCGCTTGGTTCCACAAAAATCCCAAATAATCAGGTTTAATTCATTTGTTAACAGCTAATAATCTGATGTGGTTGCTAAAAAATTAACCCTTACGTTGTTGCCTTTTTATCTCTGAAAGACAGGAGGGGCTTAGCCCTGCTAGCCTATTTATACCATGGTTCAGAGTGTATGTTACCACCTGAAAATCATTTCTTTTAACACAAACCTCTTATTTATTCAGTACATTTACTGCCATACTTAATAAAGTGCAAAATGTATAATGGTTTTTGATATTGTCCCCACTTTGGACTTCTGAATTATTCTTCCAGGCTCGTTATAACCTAATTTTGAATGCATAAGTACCCATTACAGTGTAGTTTACTCACTGTGCATGAATGCCCTGGCAGTCTAACTTAATTCCCAGTTGGGAATCACTTTCATGCAGGCTTTAAGCGAAAAAGAGCACTGCGGGAATGTGTAATCCAGCACAGAAATGTGCAATAAGCACACTGTCAGCAAGTCTCGAATGGGAATTATGGTGTTAAAAAGCATTCAGTGCAATATGCTCCTCTTTCCACAAATAAATGCACCATCATTGATTAAAATTTGTTACACTTGCTCTGTGCATATTTGATATATATTTTGCCCATAAGAACATATGACCAAAATGAAGCAATGGCACTTTTTTGCTGAAACTTCTAAAAGCAAAGAGGTAGATAGAGAGAAAATAGATGGTATTTGGTAGTCTTCTTTACCCTCATAAATATAAACCTTTCTCAGGGGAAAACGTTGCGTGTGATACCTAAGCACAGGCGCCATTCTTCATATTACAGCACATACTATAGTGCCAAATGTGCAGCACAGAACAAATGGCCAAGTCTGACCTTTAGATAAAGTGCTTAGTTTCTAAAGATTCTCCTAGCATGAAAAAGCCATAGTTACTTAAAAGGCAGCCAAAAATTCAGTCACACTTACGCATCAGAATAACACCCTCATGAACTGAGATCACAAGTGCTACATCCAAAGAACTCAAAAAGAGCCTACAGAGATGGAATGCTAACTGATTTTTCTCTCTGTGTTGGAAATAAATCGAATATCCACTTCTTCTTTGAGATACTGCATGTTTTGTTCTGTTATTATATCATGAGACAAGAGGAAAACATGATTGCATTTCCCACACACACAGTTGGCTAAAAAGCTCATCGCCCATCTTAGAGAGAATGTTTTTCATGTTTTGTTTTTTTTTGGTCTATTTTGTATTCAGATATAACTCATCTGTAAGAGATCACCATGAAAAATAATATATTTGGAAATGGATGTTGTTAAAGGCAAATGACTGGTTTATTACGACTGTTTGTCAGCATAGAATATATTACAATATTTTAAACAACATTGCTTTCAGAAAAAAGCGTGTAGGTGGAGTTCAACAGATCTACGACATAGTGTGTTATCAAGGGAGTGTTTGAAAATTTACTGGAGAAATGTGAATATTTTTAATCACTCAACACTATCTTTAACTCCAGACACAGAATTTAAAAGTATGCATTTTGGAAAACAAGGGAAGACAGTAAATAAATTTCATGGATATATATCCTCCTTCAGTTTGGTTCTTTAAATGAGTTTCGCTGGGGTTTAGTCCCTCTGTGTGATGCATGACTGGCCTTTTTCACACCAGGGAGTGACACTTTAAGAATGTGAATGGTCTTTTGTTGTTTGTTCCACTAAAATCAATAAGAGAAGCCTTACACTAAGCCTTACTGGAAGTACCTTATTTGTATATACTACAGTAGACAAATTTCCAAAAAATCATTTATGGCAAGACACTTACACTCCTCACTCTTGTAACTATGTAACATTTTCATTGTTCGTGAATTATATGCTTTAAGATCAGGGCTGGGGCTAATTCTTGGGGCCTAGAGCTGGAGGTGGGGTCACAGAAATGCCAGCATGATGTCTGAATATGTTTAATGTATGTAAGAATGAGAAATTAATACAAAATTAAGGTATGAGTAATATTCCTTCATAAGGACAACATTCTAACCACCCTGTTTAAGATGAGTAACTGGAAAATAATTATATTTACATCAAATTAAAGCGAATTATAGTTATTTTTACATCAAATTTACCCTATTGGAATGTGAAAAGTGGTCTTAAAAAGATAAAAAAATATAACTGCAATTAAAAATAATATTAAAATTTGACCAGATAGTCGTCTGATATTTAGTCATTTATAATCAGATTGTTTTTACAGGATTTATTTCATCACATTTATTGCAACCGATAAACAAAGCATGTGTCTTGATTTTTGGATTATGTTTGGCTAGGGATTATCTGGATAAAAATGCAGGTGTAAATCTGCAGCTCTGGTTTAAATCTGATCATTGCTCCAACCACTTTAGGGAGTCTGACATGCATTCTGACTGCAACTGAATCTGTTATACAAGTTGAAATCTGTTTCTCCAAGCCACATTTGACAACCAAATTCATTACATCATATTGCATATGGTTGAAGACTGTTTGGCATCTTTAGGGCAATTAAAAGTCCAATGCACAATTACAATGTTTGATGTAGCAAGAGTAATCATGCAAAAACTGCCGAAAAAAGTAACAACACAAGACGGTGGTGGTCAAATTCATAGAGCTTTTTTTTTTTTTTTTTTGGCTAACCAGAGGTACATTTGAAGTGCAAATGTATGTGGTTAGAATCTTATAGGGATAATATCCAGATACAAAACTTAAGAAATGACACAGTGTAAACTTAGTGAGTGCCATTATGATTTTAGTTTGCTCAAGGAAGTGGGCTCAAGGGTGAGTTTTGCCCCTAACTCTTTGTTTATGCTTATGTGTGTGTGTGCAGGCTCGTGTGAGATCGGCTGGGCGTATTACTGCACTGGAGCGGGAGCAGCTACAGCCATGCTGATCTGCACCTGGCTGGCCTGCTTCGCTGGCAAGAAACAGAAGCAGTACCCATATTAGGAGAGATTCAGACAGCTTTAGCTTTAGCTTCAGCTTTAAGCACAGAGCCAACAGCACAGAGCAGCCAAGGACGAATGCCTCAGCGTGGACTATAGAGAGCAGAGATGCTCTTTCACCTAAGGCATGAGCACTTTCTCCATTCTTCCTTTTCCAGCTGCCAGGATCCTCTCATAGGCTCTTTGCTGACATAGCAGTATCTATTGATATAAAATAGACTGATCACACACAGCAACTGATGCTCTCTCATATCGAACATGTCTAGAGGACGAATGTCAGAAAAAACCAGAAGGACCAATTACCCTTAATGTCTTCTGTTGATTCTGAGAGTGCTCTTCTTCTTCTTTGTTCAGTGTACTAGCGCTAGAAAAGTCTGTTATAAACACACATCGTTATTATGAATCGCTTATATTTACATATCCATTTTCACTACGAAATGCAATAATTGTCATATTCACCATACAGTGTTAAATAAGCATTATCAAAAGGTTAATGTCTATCATTTTATGATAATGTATACTATGGAAACAGTATACACTATATACGTACATTGTGATATACAGTATATGCTTCATATCAACACACATTTTGTGATAATGTAAAAAACATGTATTGTATTAGCCATTATATGTTGTAAATAAAAACTTTTCATCAACAGAATATTTGGTGACTTAAGTTTTTTTCTTTCAGACCACTTACAGTGTATTTAAGATTTGATTTAATGCAGTGATACATCTGTGTCTGAAATGGTCTTTTACTCTGTATTCTCTACAAACTATGGCATTGGCATTTGGGGTATACTGCTAGGGTGCATTGGTTTGACATATAACTTTTGAGTTATAATATGGTATGTCATAAATGAACTGGATATTCTCCATTATGTTTTTTATGTGACTGCAAAATGACAAATCTCCCAAAATAGTGCACCATCCAGTGGTATCTAGTATCTGTCCTCTGTATTTTCGCAACGTATAAAGGAAAATGAATACTTTTACCGAATGCATACATTTACATTTACGCTTACAAATTACATGAAAATAATCATACTCACTGGCCACTTTAATAGGACCCTCTCTGCTCATTCCTGCAATTATCTGAACAAATTACCTGTATCTGCATGCTCTTGACTTGTATCTTCATGATTTTACGTGTTGTACTGCTGCCACATGATTGGCTGACTGGACAGTGAATGTGCAGGTGTTTCTATTAAAGTGGACAATGAGTGTACATTTAACTTTACCATTTGATTTAAACCTTCTTAAAATTCATGACCTACATGAAACAACTGAGCTTCTGTGCAATTTAATCTTCTTCATAAATTAGTCATCCATTCAAATATATACCACTTGAGTTAGATTTTGATACAAAACCCCATACATTCACTTATGGATATTTGTTCTGCACTTATCCACCCCTGGTAAATAGGTTATGGTTTCACACATACATAATGGTTCACCTCATAAAGTGAAAAACAAAAGACGTGATTTGACAGTTAAGGGTCAGGAGAGGTCTGCTGTTAATCCTCGCTGTAGTGAGGTTAGGTGTTACGGTTGCTGGCTGTGAAGATCAAGTGTTCTTTGCCCAGAGGAAATTGCTGGAGCATTTGTAAGGTAACAAGTTTGTGGCTGAAATTCTAAATCAATGACCTGTAGAAGCAATCAGCCATGGAGCTGTGCCCTTTCTGCAAAATGTCTTCGATTGTCTTGCTCTATCTGGCACAAAAGGATACTTGACACAGTAATGTTAATGAAAATGTGGGGGCAGATCTGTTGCTTAATTGTTGCTAAAGCAGTTATTTAAATGAAGAGGAACTTAAATATTGTGGGCTACTTAAATTACACAGAACAGCACAACACCTTTGGCCCACTAATCATGACAACCGTATTAGCATCAAATTGAACAGTAACCACTATGGAAGTCATCGTTGCAGTGTAAATACACTGATAACATTTGTATACATTGGAGATCGTCTTCTATGCAACACTTTTAATCCAACCGGCTCTTAGAAGAGAGCTGTGTATATAAATAGCACAATATGCAGGATTAGAGCTTCAGTTCTCCATATTAAAGAGCACTTGGAAGTCTTCTTATACTGTAGATTTTATAGTATCTAGACATGCATCCAATTGAGCTGCCTGCTTGACTGTACTACTGACAATTTTTTCCAATCCAAAGGATTTATAGACAGTGTCTATTTGCACCAGGGATAGCATTGGTCTCATAGTACAGCTATGGGCACCCTTAAACACGAAAAATATTCTTATAGCAGCATTAGCTAATTAATCAGCCTAATACTTAATACCTGAGTGCTGCGCTAATGTTATCTTTTAGCTAGATTGACTGATATTACCTACACGGCAGAAGGTCCTCCACTTAGCTGCCCAAGTGAGACTTGGGTCATTAAAACCAAGCACTGTCTAGCTAGCAAACATTAGCAGCCAATGCCACTACACAAGCTACTTAATATAACCTAACTATTATATAACTGAACCCATTAGCCAGGTCTCTGCTATTAAAAAAAACAAAACAAAAACAAACAAACAAACAAACAGCATAGACCAGCATAAGATTTGCAGGCTTTAGCTGGTCTAGCTCATGTTAGGCTGGCAGTTCAATATCTCCTAGCTTGACCAGCTAAAACTAGCCTGTAAGTGTCAAAAACCCTTCTAAAACCATCAAATTAGACCAGGTTGACCAGCTGAGGCTGATTACCAGTTAAAGCCAGCTAACTGTCGCAGGTTTTTTCAGCGAGGGTCTCTTTGCAGTTAGCTAATATTAGGCTAACAATTGCACTGTTTACTTAAAGCCAGTACTCAGCTTCGATAGCAAACTCACTAACATTATGCTAAGTGTTCTTGTGTAATTACACTCCCTGACTGGTATCGAGTGGTGGAGAGATGAAGCTACAGGGTAGGACTAAATTGTGAGCAAATACATTTCTGTTTTCACCCAGGTGCAAATTGCTTCTGCATTCTTTATACTTAAGACTACCTTTCAGATAGTTAAGTCTAGGGGGAAAAAACAGCTTCACTTGGATTACTGTTTCAGATCACTGAGCTGTTTCATCATGAAATTATGCCTACCAGAGCTGGCAGATTTACAGCAAACAAAGATCTGATAGTATATAAAGTATATAAAGTATATAAACACAGACTTTCAACTCATTTCTACAAAAAGTGCAACATTTTTTTTTTTGCTTTTGTTTTTTACTCTCTCTTTTACTTTTCATTCTACAGCAGTGTGTAATAGCTTTTGGATACATTTCTATGCAGCACTCCAGTATCCAACAAGCATATATCAGACCCAGTTAATAAACATATTCATCACTTATAAGTTCAAAGTTCCCATTGCTTCACTTTATAGTAAATTGAAACTTTCATTTGCACTCGGTCTCCTCCTCACTTATGCTTGAGGAATCTGAGGTTTTTTGTATTCCTCCCTCTGTTGTATAACATCTGTTCTGTCAAAGTTTTTTTTTTTTGTGCTTGTGATTGTTACCAGGCATCAGATACACATCTGAACTGCAGTGTAGCCTGGTGTCTGAGTCTCTTACAGCCTGAAGTAAAAGATGTAGGAAACCATGAACACACATTCCCATACCTAGGAGCAATTTATCTTAGCCAATCCATCTATTGGCATGTTTTTGGGAGGTGGGAGGAAACCCACAAAAACATGGGGAGAACAGGTAAAACGGGACACAGACAGTAACCCAAGGTCAGAATTGAACCAGGAACCAAGGTTGCACAATAAAAATATACCCCCCACCCCCACCCCCCATGATTTACAACAATGCACAGGACTGCTTCCACTTGGTTGCAGTAAATGGAACATTATAACACACCGTTATCATTATTATTTAAAATCTTCTATTAAAAATCAGGTTGTTGTTTTCTTGGGCAGGACCTCCAAATGCTCAAACGTATCAGGTCTCAGTTATAATTTTGGATACAAAAAACACCCCAATTTGTAAATGTAAAAAAAAAAAAAAAAGTTGTTTTATCACGATACATGCAGTCCTGCCTCACCTTCTTTCAGTAGTAATATTATGCCCATTTTATAATCTCTTACATACACAAGCAATCATTAAATGAAATATTACATTTTGTAAATTTGAAATAAGTATTTTGTAAATAGGAGTCCTGGGATAAGCATAACAATTATTATACAACAGTTAGTTCCGGTCCACTAATTTGATTGGACAAGCGGCATTCAAGAGTGCTTATATTTAGTATAACTCCACTGGGACGTTTCACTGTTTGTATCACTCCGCTTGTCTGTATTCGCCATGTAAAATTCCAATTCTAGCAACAGTCCCACTGAATGTGTTAGTACAGTAGAGTTAGCGACATCACTAGCGACACAGCAAACAATACATTTTTCATAAAACTTTCAGACGTAAAATATGAAAGCTCATCAGATGAAGATGAAAAGGAAGAAGGGATGCACCAGATGCATATTTAAAAGGAATTTAAAAAATCATCGTGAGCTAGCTAGCTGACTGGCTGTCAGTGAGTGTGGCTTCTTCGGGATCTATTTCCGCTCACAGAGCAAAAATAAACAAATTATTTGGCCATATTGTGTCCGAAATGTCTGTTACTCGATATAAATTTATTATTTAGAAATCTGTTGTGTAAAAACAATATCGCACTTGCAATCATGCAAGTTATAATGAATATCGGTGTGGCTGTGATTTGGCTGTAGGCCGCAGGCAGTATATATTCAGTATAACTATATTCTTGCTCATGCGATATTAATTATATTAATTATAATCACAGCACATGTCTTAGGAAGTTCAGGTCTCTACCATTTCCAGCTAATGTTATCCACCAAGGTGAGTCAGTTGTTGGAAAGTGCAAATCTATGGTATTCATGTGAGATTATCTATAGCTCTATAGTGCTTTAGATTATGTAAAGCGCAGAAAGCTTTGAGATGAAGAAGCAGGAATAGCAGACATGAGAGCAGAGAAATCAGGATCAATCAGGCAAATCCAGAGGGTAGGAGCCGCCATGGCGTGGCATCACAGCAACCAGCATCTCATCACGCAGCAGGAGTGCACATACAGCTCAACAGAGAGGCAGAACAGGTCATTATGTATGATAGGAGTATACTAGGAGTAGCAAGGGGTATACAGAATGCAAATGATTGCAAGAGAGGGGGCAACGGCATCAAAATATCCCAGCTTACCATAACGTACATTGGCTTTCCATACATTTTTGTGGTATACATATGCAATCAGGTTCACACAACTATATTAGAGAAGGTCACTGGCCATGACAGGTAATAGGGTGGAAAAAGAGAACACATATTCACACTCACGCATATAGATGGAGAATGGTAAGGATCTTAGGAATGAGCTACAAACAAGTGACAAATATCATAACAGAAAAACAAACATAGCAGCCATTTGTCACCTGTCTGTAGATTCTTCAGCCTTTCTTCTTCTTCTTCTTTTTTTTTTTTTTTAAAGTTTAAGGAAATCTGCAGAAAAAAATGAACCACAACTGAAAAAGTGTCGGATTTGCATACATTGGCACTCATCTGAATCCATAGAGCATCCACAGGCACCTCTGTAAAGCCCTTTATGTCAGAGTGAAATATTTTCACATTTTTTCTTGACAGAAGGTATTACATGACACCAAGACTAAAATACACAGCATGATTTCCATGATAATCCTACAGTGACATTACTCAAAGCGCTGCATCCATTTCTCTCTATTCAGATGCAGGTGATGTTATCAAGCCTTATAGTGAAAAATGAAAAAAGGGCTGCTGGAAAGAAGGGTATCATCTTTTCAGTCTGTGGTTCAAATATGTTCGTGCTATGGTGTGGAACACAATGCTGAAAATCAACACTTCATTAAAAAAAAGTCCACAAACATGCAAGTACAATATATAATTTTGCACAATCCAAATGGTCCTCTTGTTGTTGCTGTGGTTGTAATTACCATTCAGTCAAATAGGTGCTAGAAACACATTGGACACAAGAAAGAAGGAAACAAAAGGACACCTCAACAATAGATCAGCATTTATTTTTGTTAATAGAAAAGTAGACTATATCAGAGATTCACATTATCAGAAGCAGATTATGCAGCTGCATGTGGCCTGAATGGATACATGAGCCAGATAAATAAAGTGAATCCCTGTACAAACACAGCTGGGTCTACACCACCATTTTGGGAGGAAGCAGGAGGAGTTTGCCTCTGGCTCAGTACAGTTCACATATTTCATTAAATTCATGAAGAAAGGCACAGAGAGGAGACCCCATGACTTATATAATTTGTACATATAAACATATTTGTAATGATTTAGGCTGTAAAACTGATGTGTAGAACATAGTTATATGCATCCACTATCTAATGAGGTTGCCTAACCAATTCATTTCACACTAGTAGACTGAGAATTGAGAACAGTAAATACTAACAGCTAGCAAAGACATGTAAATTTTAGAACAGAATTCATATTTACATTCTTAACTCCTATGTTTGTAAGAGTAGATATGTAATTTCTTAATGGATAATGCAGCCCAACACATTTAATTCGAATGCCTTTTGCGCCATCTGGTGACTGTACACGTTAGAATGATCAGTGATTAACTATACATTTGGGAAAAAAGGGTTCTTCAAGGGTTCATGGATAATTAAGGGTTCTTGAGGGACAGTCTGAGAACCCTTAATGGTTCTAAATTTTGTAAGTGTACACACACAAAACCCAAACAGGTCATTTTAGTGACAAACAGCTTTTTCGCGCTTATCTGGGTTCATTACAGGTTTAATGAGATTGGGACAGTGGACGACACAGGGGTGGCAGTAGGAATTTTGGGGCCCCTGACAGGTTATTGCCCCCATCTCCTCACCCCAAGCAGCACGTTCTCTTCCTTGTCTTTTAATGACCCTTGGAATTGGGGAGGAGGTGGTTCAGTGGTTAAAGTTTTGGGCTATGCATAGGAAGGTTGGGAGTTCAAATAAAACAAGAGCTTTGTGAAATTAAAGTTAAATCCTGACCCTGTTGTCCTTCTTCAGTAAAATAAAATTTATGTTGATTCCCTTGTCAATAAAAGGAAAACGTGGTGAGCAGAAAAGCATCTCAAAACACACAACATGTTCAACCCTGAGGTGAATGGGCTACAACAGAAGAAGACCACACTTGATTCCACTCCTGTCAGCCAGAAACAGGAATCCATGTGCACAGGCTCACCCAAACTAGACAACTAATGACTGGAAAAATGTGGGGTAAACATCCTTTTCACCAGTGCCGGGTAACAGAGCTTTCTCTGGCATGTGAATGAACGTAGTACAGACAAAGCTTGTTGAAGGAAACTGTGAAGCAGATACATTAGTTCCAAAACAGTCAGATATAAAGGCAATCTAGCCACAACATACTACAGAGAAAAAACTTTTCTAGGTGGTACTTGTCAGAGTAAAGCCTAGTGTGTAACTGAGAAGAGGAACCTATAATAAAAGCACAGACTAATTAGTGTACTGTGCAGTATATAATATATTTATGCCTGCAACAAATCTTCCAGGTTATGGAACACACCCACACCCACACAAAGAAAAAGAAAATAAGACAGTTGTAGGTGCATTATATCTGTTAATTAAACTTGGATATGAAGCATTAAATCTAGCTATGTTACACAGAGACAACATGCGGAAATCTGCAATTACTAAGTTTATCTGACTAACAACAAACAACTGAGCAACAAATCATTCTATACTGTAAAGCGTGTGTAGAATTACAAACTAATCTCTAAGCAGCTTGAACCCATTTAGCCTGAAGATCAGAAAATGCCAGCGCCAACATCATAACGCGCGTGCATTAAACATATCACTCAAAGCAGCAGCATGAGAAGACGTCATGATTTCGCACATGCGCACTGAAGCAGAAAACAGAGAGAAACAGGTGAACTGAACTCTCCGGAAAACTTGTTTATTTATCACCGAAACGGAAAAAAAGTTTGATTAATCTGCTCAGTAACCGGCTTTAGCATGAACTAGATTAAATGTAAGAAAGGAAACGTGTCTGTGCTTGTTGCATAGGTTACAGCACAGCTGAGGACAGCAGAGGCCACGCCCACTACAGCGTGCGTCACAAAATAACACGGAAGTACTGTTAGACGATGAAGCATCAGCTCCTTTTATTAGTTTCAGTAGGCTACAGGTTAAACAGGCTTTCTTTATCGTGGTTCTTTTTCTTTTTGTGATTTATGTGTTAATATTCCGGACATCCCACTAATCTAACATCACTTTTCATTCTCGCTCCTCTCTGATTGGACAGATAATAAACAAAGAATAACGCAAGCACTGATACAAATAAATATCCTATCATGGAATGTGTCGGTTAATTTTTTTCCATTTGTTAATTTGGAAATTGTAAAAAGTTTTTTTTTTTTCTTGTTATGGATCAGTACACGGTTCTTAAAGTCATCGGTGAAGGAGCTTTCGGGCGTGCTCTCTTGGTTCAACCCAAAACCGACAAAGTAAAATGGGTTATGAAAGAAATACGACTGCCAAAGGTAACATTCGCAGACATCTTGAAATAATAATGCTAGATTATTATATTAAAGGTCACGGATTGTCTTGTTTCTGTGTGGATTCTCGGCGCACGCAGGCAGAGGGCGGCATGCAGCGCGCGCGCAGAGAGGCGGTGCTCCTGGCCAGAATGAAACACCCAAATATTGTCGCCTTCAGAGAGTCATTTGAAGGTCTGTCTGTTGTGAACAAGCACACTGTAAACATTTTAGCATGCTAGTGAAGCGAAAGCATCTTTTAGTAACACTGCTGACCTGTTCTACACTACAGATGATCTCTACTAACACTAACTTGTTCTCTTGTGCTTGAGTGTGTCCCTGTGGCTGTCTCTGTGGATGAATGAATGTGGATGATGTCCTGCTGTAGCTGAGCACTTTGCTTTAACTGGATGTTAGTTTGTTTTCAGACGGCTCTCTGAATCCACACATAGGGCGTTTGACACTTTTTGGGCCCTGTGCAAGTGCATTTTCTTTTGGCCCTGTTTCTCTTCCCTTGAAAGTGCTGACTTTTAAGCTGAGGCTGCTTGAGGACACTATTACCAGTCCATGCATAAATGATTACTATGCCAAGAGAGGAAATAGGTGCTTTTGTTTGAGAGCCAAGTAAAAAGCCCTTTGGGGGGGGGAAGAAAAGCAAAAATGAAAAGAACGGGTGCAGCTTCCAGAAACATGGCCACTTCAGGAAGATATTTCAATGTTCCTAAACCTATAATAATCATATCTCAGTGATACTTTAGAGGAACTGTTTGCAATGAATCTGACGTGTATTTATTTCAGGCTTGTGTTTTTATGTTTTCAGTCTGGAAATTATAGATTGTCATCTATAGCCCTATTGGCAAATAAGCAAGATATACATAGCTTTGTTGAGGAAAGAGCTATTAATGTATTTCAATCGCAGTTTGCTTTATATGCTGTAGGGGGCAGCATAAAACTACAAACAGCTTCTTTAAGTGAATTTCATATCCTGTCAAGGCTATTACCTCTCTGGAGTGACATCTGGTGACCTAGACCCATACACACCAATTGGATTAACTATTTCACTTACACTCTCTCTTTCTGGTCTTTCTCCCTCTTTCCAGATGATGGCCATCTGTACATTGTTATGGAGTTCTGTAGTGGAGGTGATCTTCTCCAAAGAATGCAGCAGCAAAAAGGCTCTCTGTTCTCTGAGGATGTGGTAAAATCATTATTTCAGTACAAAAAACAAAATTCATTTCAAAATATGTTATAGATATTTTTTTGATATTTTCAGGCCAGATTTGGTGTGTAGTCATGATCTGTCCCTCTAGATACTCAGGTGGTTTTCACAGATGTGTCTGGGCACAAAGCACATTCACGATAAGCGAGTGCTTCACCGAGATTTAAAATCAAAGGTAAAAAAAAAAAAAGCAGCTATGTGTTCTGTTAGTGTTTTTGTAAGTTAACAGACATACAGAATGTGTTGTGTATATTCATCCTTTATGAAGTAAATGTTTTTCCTCAGTTGACTCTTGCACTCATATTACATGTAAAGTCACTGTGGGGAAAAAGTGTTAGTCAAATGAATATATGTAAATATAACAGTCAACATCGAATTAATATATGTAATTGTAAGTCAATATCACTGATCACAAATTATTTTTAATCACATTTCACATCACATCTTGTTTATTCATTGAAACAACTGAAACATTGTGCCAATTGTAAATATTGTTGCATTTATACTAAGAAATACTATGAAAGTGTCACATTGTGATATGATACAACTTTGAACTGGATTAAAACTGGATTAAAACATAGTCTAAGTGGACTTTATCATCTTGTTCAGTCAGATACTGGGAAGAGGATAGTGTGTCCTTGTGATTGACAGAAGTGTAAGAAACAACAAAATAACTATGGTTGTAAGAAATAGACACCATACATATTATAGTGCAGACTAAGCTATGATGTTAGAACTATATTATTATCATTCATTGTCCAAGTTATCTTGCAACATTTTTTTATTTGCTTAGAACATATTCCTGACAGATGAAGGCACAGTCAAGCTGGGAGATTTTGGGTCAGCATGTGCTCTGAACAGGTAGCCTGTTGAAAAGCTTCTTTTGCGTTTTGTCTTGTAAGAAAAAGAGGGGGAAAAATGACATCTGACAGATCCTAATAATAACCCAGTCATGTTGCGATATTCAACAGTGCGAAAGGATATGCCCAGACCTATGTTGGAACTCCATACTATGTGTCTCCAGAGATCTGGGACAACCAACCATACAATAACAAGAGGTACAGAACTTACAGTTTAGTCTGTCACACCCCATATATCAGTGTAACAATCTGGACAAAGTCCTTCATACCATACTCTGCGTATGTGTTTTACAGTGATATCTGGTCTTTAGGCTGTGTGCTCTATGAACTCTGCACTTTACGTCATCCGGTGTGTACATTTACCCTTTTGGTCTTAAGAGGCAATGAATGATTATGACAGATATAATCTATGACCTCTTTTCTGTTTACTCTCTGTTGCTCTGGTTTCAGTTTGAGGCCCGTAGCTGGAAGAGTCTGATTTTGAAAGTGTGTCGTGGGACATACACACCTTTACCCAGTCACCTTCCCTATGAGCTTCACTACTTGATTAAACACATGTTTAAGACCAACCCGAGAGACAGGCCTTCCATACACACCGTCCTCAGCTCCCACCGTGTGTCCAGACTGCTCCACAAACACCTACCTGAAGAGGTACTGCACACTGAATTCACATAGTGTTTTGAAATCTTCAGGATTTCACTGAACTGAATATATTTCACTTTTGGATGTATCTTAACCAAAAGTTAAAATAGCATTTAAAGTCCATTTACATCCAGAAGAGAAAAGGGAGACTATTGCATTTAAAGATTTCATTTAGATTTCACCAACACAGTTACTGTCTAAAAACAACTGGTATGTATTGATTAAAACATTCAAAATATTAAAAATAATTTTAAAAAAAATTTCATTTATCTGCTAACTACTACCTGCTTATTTTCACTGATTAATTGACATATTAGACGTTTTTACAAACATACACAGTCAGGTAGTGTACAGGTACAAACAACAGGAATGTATCATGAAACATTCCAATTAACGGTCCAATTTAGGTCCAATTATGTGCCTTAACAATGTTCCTGCATTTATGTTCATATAACCAAAAGGTACAAGGGGCAAGGACATACACATTAATGGGACCATTAATGTTTTTTGTAAGGAACTGCGCAAGAAAGAAACCAAGGAACTGGAACGAGTAAACCAGTGGAGAAAAGAGGAAGGAGAGAAAGTGGCCATGTTTCTGGGCCAGAAGAGCTTATTAAACACATCTACAGCTAAAGGTACTTACTGTACCAGCAGGACTGGTACAATACTGTGACTTGTTTAACTTGCATCATTTGAGTGGGAGTGACTGCAATATTGGATTTGTGTATTGTATGTTTGTGGGTGAAGTAATAGCCCCATCCTGGAGAGGGTCAGTGTCAAACTGAGTGATTTATTTCTTGCTCAGACACTAGTTTCAGAAATTCATCTGAGAATCACAGGGGTAACATAGCTACCCGAAAGAGGTGGGCAAAAGAACCCTCCAACACAGTGCTGCAGGTCCTTAGGAATGCTGACATCATTTCCTCTGGTGACACGGCAACCACACAGGGGTCTGACTCCACAAAAGGTGCAACAAGCTACTCCATTTTTTTGCATTTCGCACATTTAAATCTCTGTTTACCATTTACTGTTTACGCCTCTTACCTTTAGTTAGGATTATTGTTGTTTGTGGTGTTTCTCTACTTTTTCTAAGACTTTAAACTACACCAGTATATTATTGAAACCGTTGCTCTACTGTATAATGAGTTCCTATTTGGCCAGGTGTGGAAAGTCGTAAAATCCATACAAGAACATATGTATCAAAACAAAACTATGATAATGTGCTAGTTTGACCTTTTGGAGGAAGTATACATTTTACCCACTGATACAATTGTGACTATAAGTCCTAAGGAGAAATTAATGTGCACATCATTATAGTC
Source organism: Pangasius sanitwongsei (assembly GCA_037576675.1). NCBI lineage: Eukaryota > Metazoa > Chordata > Actinopteri > Siluriformes > Pangasiidae > Pangasius > Pangasius sanitwongsei. The sequence goes on along the minus strand of CM075016.1, from coordinate 14,384,249 downwards.
AAGAGGACTAACTTGGATTAGCAAAGACTAATATACAATGGCTGCCACAAATAGTTGCATTCTCAAACAATTTATATGGATAATTTGTATGGATGACAAAAAGAGCATAACAAATTATATGTTTACATGAATGTACATTCCTAAAAGATTTCTAAATGATGTTTTTTTTTTCTACCATGTTTTGTGTTTGATATATAGCGCAGGGATTTATGGAAATGCAGAAACGGGAGAGAAGGCAATGGGACAAGGATCCACCTGAAAGACTTTTGAGCCTCTTGGAGAAAGCTCCTCTCAGCACAGGCTTCAACACCTACATTATCCACAGAAGCAGTAAGTGCATGTGAATCTGTGGTACAGTAGTGACTAGTGGTGGGAAAGGGTAATTTGTGAGTGCGAACCAAAAACGCAACTCAAAAGACATGAAGAGTGATTGTGAAACTGTAAAATGGGGGAGAACTCTTCTAGGCAGCTTCTGCTTTGCACAACCTCTAAAGACTCTTGGAGAGGAGATGGAGAGGTTGTGGGTGCGGAAAATCAATCATTAGCGGAGAGAGAGAGAGAGAAATGGGAATTTCTAGGAAGTTAAGTAGGAAGTGGCCTTTCTCTCATACTTCAGTTATTTCATAATTCCATTTATCAGCTTCAGCATGCTGGGAAGTGACTGTGGTCTGAAACTACAAGCCAAGACCCAGACTAATGCACACAGCCAAGTACATACTTATCTGGCATCAAGAGGTTTTGAAACCAAGGACAGTCTTGCCTGTGTGTGTGTGGGTGTGTATAGTGCAGGTGCTAAAGCTCTGCTTTGCCCTTTGTCTTTAGAGCAGAATGATGATGATGTTCCAGATGGTCCGGAGGAAGTGCACACTGACCAGAACAGACTGGAACCCCGTTCAGATGATGAAGACACGTGAGTCCTTTAAAAAAAAGACTACTGTCTTCCCTTTTTCATTTCCCTATTTCCTCTCCTTTTCTGGTTCCCTCATGAACAACTTCTCTTTTCTCCTCTATTCACAGGGATTTTGAAGAGGACTGTCATTTTAACTGGCAAGACGAGCTGGAGGAAATGTTAAAAGAACACTAGAAATGTTTAACATTCTCCAAGGTGTATGTGTGTATTTGAATATAGAATGTACCATAATTTAAATTTGTGTTTTAATTTGTAAATAAATGTGATGACTATGTAAGGAATCCTCGTGGTATATTTTCATAGACTTTTCCCCCAATATCTTATTTCATACTTCATGTACACCCTTCAGTGCAATCAGGTAATTATACTTTCTGTTTCTATAAAACCTTCTGTATGCATGTGGAGTGTTCGTGTATCTTGCAGGAGTGGTAAGGTGTATATCATCTGAGCAATCTAAATGTTAAAAAATTGACCTAAATTCAATGGAAAAATATTTGACATTTCCAACAACATATAAGCAGGTGTTCAGCATTACCCTTCCACCCTCTCTGTGGTTTCTTTGTTTTGATGGGAAAGGAAGACCTGCATCACTCAGCTGTACAAGCAAGAAAAAAAAAAACAAGTACAAAAGTAAGATCCATCTATCCATCAAAACTTTACTGATTACAAACAGAACAGAGAGATGCCCTAATTTCATACCAAATCAAAACCTACAGTTCTAAAATTAACCTTGAAGAGTTGTGTTAATGGGAATGTCCTACAGCTTTTCACTTAATGATTGAAAGAAGATATTCTATTTACATCATAGTGACCATTTGTGGATTATTGTCATGATATGAAAATGTTTTATTTTGAAATTTTGTAATCCATTGGAATGATCTGCATTTTATGCATTAATCTAATGAGAAAGTTTATTTACCAGACAACACATTTTACATTGCTTTATCTTTATACACACATTGAAGGTCATTGAATGAAAAAGCATGGGAGTTACATTTACACTGAAATTTACAATATTTAGCAGATGTCCTTATCCAGAGCGCCATTAAAAACATATCCTCATGTTCAATACCATCAGACTAATACCCTGTTATAGAAGAATTAGTGCAACAAGAATACACATAGGTTAAGAGATTTAGTGCTCACTAATGTGGTAAGAGTTCATTTATTTAGTACTTACTGCAACCCAACACCATTCCCTTACACAAAATCTTGTATACTGTATGTTTTTGGATGTCTTGCGTTAATACCCTGCTTTATACCATGCAAAAGCATTTCAGTGGACCTCAACCAACCACTCTTGGTTTATTCCTCTATTTTGGAATGTTGAAAAGCTGTATGACCCAGTCACTTTTCAATTTTAGATAACAGCCAGATATCCTGAACTTTAATTTCCTGGTGCAATCTGGAATCTATTAGTCTTACCGTCAGGGCCGTTTCTGATCTTTTGGGGGCCCAAAGCAACATCCTATTTTGCCCCGACCCCTCACTCCAATCATACCTCTCAAGTTTCAGACCACAAGGGGGCCCCCTGTGAAAGCCTGAACCATGGTAAGGACCAAAGGCTCAGTGTTCCTTATCCCTTATAAGATATTATTACAATATATAATACAATATGACTGTTTCCACCATATTTTCCCGGCTGTTCATTCCCTACTTTAACAATCAAGGTCGCACAGCTCAATGTTATTTAGAATTTTAAGCTCCAAATATAGTGAAAAGGCACTTTGGGGTCTCAAAGGTGAGTGACATCTAATATCTTAGAATAGACAGGGATGTCTTCTACCTATTTCCAAAGGCAAAAATAAGCTTGGATTGCTCAACAATAACACATCTGTTTGATCACAGATCATTTCACTTGCCGTTTGTTTGGTAATAGAAGATCAGAATCGGTTTCATTGCCCAAGTATACTTGTACATACAAGGAATTTGTCACTGGTTTGTAATTTGAGTGAGTCTAACCAAATAATAAGTAATGCGTACAAAACCACTTTAAAATGCCTCAACAACCCACATGCAGCCAAATTTAGCTGGGATGCCCAGTTTTAGTAAGCTTTGTCGAACAATCCAACAAAGATTCACTTTGTTCACTTAAAAAGAGTGTTTCTATAAAGCCTGGGTTATACAGTGTGTAAAGTAAGACTAACCTTTAATTATGCTTTATCCATATTAGCTGATCTGTTGGTTCAGTGAAGCAAGTTATCTAGACCAGCTCAATTTCTGTCTTCCATTAGTTAAAGTATCATAAATTCAAACGTCCTTTATGCTTCCTCCTAATGTGTACTAAAGGACTTACTGCTGGCTTTCACATTTCATGCTCCCCAAATGTCTTGTTTCACCTGGCCTCACCAAAGACATTTTCAGGGGAGGAAACACTTTGCTGGCTAAAATATGAATGTGATATGATTAAGCATAACACTTAATTCCTTATAGACAAGCAGACATGGTCAATCCGATGAGGACTTTGGGTGAACTCAAAAACTCTAGTGTCCATTTTTTTTTAGTAAGCAACATTAAACAAGCTTGGGTGGGACGTGGGACTGAGCTTTGGATTTGGTTTTTGCTTTTGCCATACAGTGTTATCATCTATATACAGAACATTGCTCCAGTCATGCTGTGGAACATTCTGGCGGTTTCAAGCACACTTGAGACAAGTGATGTGTAAAGAACGCCCCTTTCCTCTGTGGTAACCTCATATAAGTGCCATTGTACATTGTATATCTAGGTTCTTTGTCATAGGTATCTTGATGGTATCCTGATCTTGACAGTGAGCATGGATTGAGACTGTCATGAATTGAGAACCAAAACTCTTTCCAGTCTTCTAAACTCTAAAATATCTTAGGACTAAGCCATATTGTATAAATATGGCAGGGTCAGTCAAACCGATACTTGAATGGATTGAAACAGCTGACTCCAATTATCCATTTTTTAAGAGCTTATATAGGTTCACATGTTTTTTCCATCTATGACCTTGATTGGTTAAAGCAGGGGTTCTGAACTTCAGTCTAGAGGACCCACAGCCCTGCAGAGTTTTATATTTTCCTTTTTGCAAACACACATGGACCAACTCATCAGCTCATTATTAAATCCATCATGAGCTGGATCAGACATGTTAGGAGCAGGGCAGGGTTACAGCTTCTCAGGGCTGGAGTTCACAACCCTGGAATAAACCATTTATTCAATAAATATATAACACTTTTAGGGGCAATGCATAAAGTGGTTCATATTTTTCCTCAGTCTCATCTTCTTTCTGTGCTGATGATTATAGACATTTGTTTAAAATTCAGATTGGACTCCTGGAAACTGTTCAGTAACTTACATTAACACTAGAGTCCTGCTCTGTTATAGGAAAAAAAAAATGGTACATTTTTACACCCAGCCCGCTTCATGTCATGTTTAAGTGGTCTGCAGGGTGACTGTTGGGGTGCTTTGGTCTGGAGATAAACCCTTAGCTGTGTAATTGAGGAAACACAGGACTGGCATCTAGGCCTTATCTGAAAGCCACATTGAGTGGCCCCAAGGCTCACACTTGGCCCTCTGGCCTTTTTTATTTTTCCTCTTTTACCTCAGCCAAAGCCCATTGTCTTATGAGGAGCTGAGATAAAGAAACGGCTGACAAGACTACAACAATTAACATGATAGTGAGTCATATGCTCACAAGGGCCTATTTTGGGTAATGTAGACTTGGGCTAGGTCATTTTGTGCCTGACAGGGGGAGATGGCATTAAGGGCAGGAAGGAAGAATCAAGCGCCTGTCTGTTTTCAAGACATCAGACATTGTTAGCAGTAATCCCCAGGGGCAATCAGTCATGCTGGGTCTAATTTGAATTGTAGTGCTGTCTCCTGTTAATGAGTTAACACAAAGAAATAGGTCCAGTCTCATTGTTATTAGATTAGACCTATTACCTGGGTAGAGAGGACAGATGCCACACATCAGATACAGGTTTTTTTCTCGATTAGAAAGGCAAAGGCAAATAAATACATTGACTTGAAATGCTTCAAGATAACTCTTAGTTAACTTACTTTCAGCATTTATTTCTAGTTTCTGCAAAGTTTCTTACTTTGTAATTACAAGTAGGCAATCATACACACCATACATACTAAGTTTTTTCATCTCCGAAGCTGTTTAGATATGTAATAAATCTAGGAGTAAAAATTAACAATTTTTTAAATAATAACAAGTTTAATTATAATATGTTGTCTTGAAATGTGTGCATCATTGCATGTATATTAAAAAGTTTTAATATCACTAGACAAATGTTTTCTGGAATGTTTAAACTGTTTGTAATCTGATAGCACATAGGACTACAGAATTAGTTCAAGTCCCCAAAGCTTAAGTTCCCTTGATATGAATGATACGAGTTCATCAGATATGAAACCAGAAGAGGGTGAGAAAAAAACACTGACAGATTGTGTTTGTCAACCCCTACTGACTACTTGTAATATAATTTTTTTGATCAGCCATCAAAAAACATATTCACCATAACATAAGGTTTGTTGATATGGATTCCTGAGTGGTGGAAAATTTTCACCTTATTGTCAGGAAGTTGTGAATGTGTATCCTGTAATGCTGAGTCCATAACTCTCTTAAACAATGGTCTTAACCCTCAGGCACTAAACTTGTACTTAAAAAGTACTTACTTATTGTACTTTTTTATGCTTGTAACTGGAGTGGGACCCTCTTTGCTAAATCTTTGTAGGTACATAAGATGTAGTGTAACTTTAAAACTAATTTCAGATACATAACTGGACCATAAGGACTACTCTGCATTTGAGCAAGCACAATTTTATACAGTATCGTTTCTGACTGTACGTGCTTGGTTTGGATTCAGTATTTTGCTTCACTTAAATTACATTGCATCAAAATGTCAGCTAAATAAGTCAGTGTAAATAAATTCACAATTGCCACTGACACATACTCGGAGACAAGACATAATGTTTTGGAATATTCCATAGTTTACAGTTCCTTCCAGCAGTCACAATTCAGCTCAGGGCGAGCACAGAGCGTTTCCCCTCTCAGGAAAGGGACATGAAGTAATGTCTGCTGTGTCTAAAGAAAAATAAATCAGGCTTGAAATGTCCCATTGTAATAATTGTTTGGATGCACAATGGTCACACATTGTGCACTAACAATGCATCTTATGACTGGACTCTCAGTTCTCTGATTTGCAACTGCACTCCTTCCTGTGTTCTCGGGATACTGTCACTCGCATTTTTCAAAGTGTGAATATTTTCAGTTGTGCAAAGTGTGCAAAACATTTCCTTTTCTTTTTGCTTCTCAAACGTGCTGTTTGCTTGTCACAGTCTAAGTGTCTTGGTATTTCAGTGAAGAGCAGTCACTGAGACAGTGGGCTTGTGAATGCAGATGTTGGTAGTTTTTTCTGGTTGGCAGAGATTGTGATCAGGTTGTGATATTAGTATTTTAGAGCTTATCAGGGCCATGATATGAGAATATGCAATTTCCTACCAACAACCCCCTTTTTTAATATCCCACCTACACACAGGCGCACAGGACCTCAGTCTAGTCTCATTTCTTCTTTGTGCATTTGAGGAATAAAACACAGGAAGAGGAAGTGCTCAGATGCTAACTGACCCAGTGTTCAACCATTTGTAGTATAGTTTTAAGGCCTTAGGGAAAAATCCCCTGGTAAATCTTGATAGTCACCCCAAAGCAAGCCATACATGATTAATAGTGGGTGCTGTGGTGTTACACACTAGTAATATCTGGCAGAGAAGGTTTACTCTGCCCACTTAATTCATTTGACATTTACATTTATTTGTTTCCAGACTGGCTTAAGCATCCCACACTGGAAAAAAAATACTTAGAGTCAATCTTGGGCAAGATATAATAGGGGGAAAAATGCAGGACTAAGTTACTCTAAACAGCACAACAGTTGTAAATCTTTATTGTTAAGAGGGTGATTCTAAAATTGGGGTGCAACATGAATCTAAGAAACATGGAACCATGCATTTAACCAAGAGGCCAAGAATAACTCCAGGCCAAGGACCTGGAGAGATCCACGGCTCGAAGGGGAGAAGCTGTTCACAGAACAGCCACATCCTGGGTACTCCACAAAGCTGGGCTCATTTGTGGTGAGCCAAATGAAAACCTGTTTAGAGTTCACCAAAAGACATGTTGCAGGCTAAGCAAATGTGTGGGAAAACGTTCTCTGGTCTGATGAGAAAGCTTTAACCTTTTGGCTTTGGCAAAATGCCCTACATTTGGCAGAAACTCAACACTGCTCATAACACAGAGAACACCTTCCTCACAGTAAAACATGGTGGTGGTAGCATCAGAGAGTTAGCCTAGGCCACTTTGTGGAGCTTCTCTGACTAATGCCTTCCGCCGACTTTTGCTGGAGGGCGTCAACTAGCCAGACTCATGGTTGTGCGATATCCTTTCTGTTTTTTTAAATAATGGATTTAATTCATGTATAATAATGGACTGAATGGATTCCATTCAAATAATTATGTGACTTCTGATGGCAACTGGTTGTACCAGAATTAAATTAGGTGTTTCACAGCAATGGGGGCAATTGCAACATTTACATTTTAATTTTGTAAATAATTTTGCAAACTGTATTATCTTTTCCACCCACTTCAATATTTTGTGCAGATTCATGACATTTAATCCAAAAGTCAACTGTAACATATTTATAAATGTAATATCAGTGGGAGACAAATGGCATCATAGATCACTACAAGAATCTTGTAAATCATCATTTTAAATGCAACATTTAATAGTGACACTATACACTACATGCCTGCATAATACAATATCTCTACAATAATGTTTGGTCAGTGAAGAAGAATACAGATGGATACTCAGTGGCATTAGAAGTGGTATGCTGCATTTGAGATCTCTCATTAATCACCACCAAAATAAAAACAATAACTGTGGCCCTAGAATTAAAAGGTTCATTCAGACAAATGCTGAGATCATGTAAAGCCATAATTATGATTGCTTCACTACTTAGTCTCAGCAGTAGACATACTACACCTATAATTTCTGACTGTGTTATTTCAAATCCTAACCTGGAGCCACTAATTCACAGTCAAATGCTATTGTGTTCATAAATATCATGAAATAACAGAACCTCCCTAGTATATTTTAGTATATTATTTATAAGGTGTTTTTTTTTTTTTTTTTTACATTTCTACAAAGAACCCTGTAGCATCCCTTGCTACAAGGTCATTTTCTATTTATATGTAGCTGCCATTGTTATTATTTTCACTGTCACACACTATTGTCTCTGCACACTGTTTTTGGATCAGCTGGGACAATAGAGCATAGCGTGGCAAGCCTCTGTTTTGTATGTTCATGTAACACATTCCATGTTCACTGTTTAAAGGTCAAGCTCAGTTAAAAATGGAAATAACGGAAATTGCTTTCTTAAAAGTGGTGCTCAGGGCTTAAGGGATCATCTGGGCTGCTTGGTCATTGTTGTGGTTGTCAGCTCCCCTGTTGTCTCTGTGACACCTCCCACCACCTCTGCTAAAAGAATTGAAAGAAGGATGGATCTGCCCTGAAGCTTTCCTTCCTTTAGGCCGAAATGAGAATGGTTTCTTTAGGAACATAGGAAAGACCCCTAAAGAGTATTTTGAGAATTTGCGACTAGACTGAAGAACTTTTTCAGCCTGCACTTGCAAGGCTGTGAATCTTTTATAAGGCAGTGTTGTTTGATCCTCAATTTTGCTTGGTCGGGAGGTGTTGATTAATTTTCTATAAGAGCAGTTTTGACAGTAGTGCTGGCTGCAAGGCAAATCAGAGGTTTATATGAATGTATTTGTCATGTTTCTATTGTAACAACTTGTATGGCAGACACTCCACATAAACAGATTTTAAAATGTGTGTAATTGTCAATATGGTGAAGCTGTGTGGAGATATTTAGTTAGCATCAAGCTGTAACTTTAAGTTTTCTGCCACAAAAGAGTCTTCAGGACAGAGGGCTTTGCAATTTCTCAGTAAAATGAATGCAGTTTTTTTTTGTATGTTTGTTTAGTACCCTTAAAAAGAGGCTGGGGAAATAATGACAGTTATCTTCAAGGATAACAGGAACTAACACACACATTACACGATATTAAATATAGCCATAAATGAATCATGTGGTAGGGACATGGTGGCTTATTGGTTAGCACATTTTCCTCACAGCTTCAGGGCTGGGGGTCTGATTTCTGCCTTCAACCTGTGTGCATGGAGTTTGCATGTTCTCCCAGTGTTTTGGGGGTTTTCTTCGGGTACTCCGGTTTTCCAACCCCCAGTCCAAAGACGTGTTTTAGGCTGAGTGGCATCTCTAAATTGTGCGTAGTGTGTGAGTGTGTGTGATTGTGCCCTGCGATGGGTTGGCACCCTGTCCACTGTGTCCCCTGCCTTGTCCCCCGAGTCCCCTGGGATATGCTTCAGGCTCCCTGTGACCTTGTGTAGGATAAGTGGTACAGAAAATGGATGGATGGATGAATCATGTGGTGTTGTTCTTTAACAACATAAAAAATGTAATCATTGGCAAATTGCTGTGGTATAAGAATAGAACATTTTGAGACGTGCTGTTACAGGAAAATAATCAACTTTTCAGTGGTATCATCCCAACCCTCTTCCTTACAAAGGCCAACTGTAGGATCGCCCTGCCTTCCAGACAAGGCAGACAAATAACCACATACTGTATATTACTTAATACAAGGATATTAAATAATATCTGAGATAGCAAAATTGGTTGTGGGCCTTATCTGGTTGAATTTAGGCCCACATACCACTCCCCTTGAATGGCCCTTAAGCTGCAAACTCATGCCAGAGCTCAGCCTAATGCTGTTTCACACAAGACTGTGACAAAAAGCTATGCCAGAATTAAACCAGAAGGGCCTAAAGTAAGCCAGATCTCGCCCAGATTTTGTTGCTATAAATTGCTTTAAATTCCACCCCACTAACTTGGAAATTGTGCTTCACTTACAAAATAGAGATTCAGCAGTGGAATATACTGTTCTTATTTGTCAGGGCATAAAATGTATATTTATTATTCATAAGGGCTAATGCGTTACTGGTTATGGTTTCCTGTTGGAAGATCTTTTCAGCAGTACACCCTTCACCTCTTACTTGAAAATGAAAGTGAGAGTTTAGATTAGTGAAGGATGAGAACATAAGTGTTATTACAAACGAATGTATGGGACTGTCAGAAGGCATGCACAAGTGTTATTCCACCGGTTAGATTAAGATGCTAAATTCTGCTGTTGTAATTTTCCTCAGAAATCACACAATCTGACACAACCAGAGAGGGATTTGGTGGTGAAAGCTCTTTTTGTGTCATACTGATCTTGTTATAAACACTCATCTTGATAGTGTGCATTATAGGCAGTGCACTTTTGCTTATCAGATGTGACCTCTGGATGGACTGGCACACTGATGCAGTCCTGGCATTGAAAATCAATCCATGACTCAACTAATGTGTGCTTCTTCTTCTTCTGTCTGTGTGTGTGTTTTTTGCTTTTATACAAAGAATTACTTCCTGAGAATACACTGAGGACATATTGCTTTGACCTGTTTCCATCATGACTGTTTGTTTTAACTTTTTTTTTTTACTCCTATTACTTCAATACCAGTTTTGTTAGAAAAAACAAAGTAACCAATGGTGATAAATGTTGCAACCATGCTTACTTTTTGATTAACAAATGGACCTTAGAAACCTGATAAATCCACTAAAGCAGCTATAAGTGAGGGACTGACTATAAGATAGGTGTGTGTTATTTTTTCTATAACCCCGCCTAACTCAGCAAGCCTTTGCATGCATGTTGTTCATTCATTTCACATCAATCATTTTCCTAGAAACCTACATACCTGTGCTACTGGGAAAAGTCTCAAACACACCTTAACTGAATCCTGGTACTGTCCGGGAATATCCTACCGCTTTACTGTGTAGGAAATTCTTACACAGCATATGGTAGCTTAGACATAGGTTTATATAATAAAGTGAGTTAGCATATAGTTAACATGTAGTTTCTGCTGAGATCATTGATCACTGGGTAAATTTAGATATAAAAGAAGAATACAACACTAGTTTGGTTATTCATGACAGTAGTCACTTTATGTGCAGGAGACAGTGTAAATAAACTTAAAATAAAAAATGTGGTCCTAGATTACCAATAAGACTTTGCTGTAGGACATCAATATGTTTTGCACAAAAATGTATTTTTCACATATAGGTCAAAGCTACTCATATATCTAATGCCTTAATCAAAAAATAATAAGTGGGATAACTGTCTTCATCTACAGGATTGTGATATTCTAGACTTTTCTGTGAATTCTCTTCAGATGTGTTAGAAGAACTCACAAGCAAACAAGTTCTGAATGCAGTGCAATTGTAATAATGCATCATCACCAGATAAGATACTGAGCATTTGAAACACTGACTGTTACATATACACCACAGGTAAATTGGGACATGGTTACCTCTCCCCTACACATCTTCTCATCCTGCACCAAGCTCTAAAACCACAACTGTTGCCACCATAGCGCTTAGCACTTTCCTGTGTTTATTTTCAAATGACAGAAAGGTTGATGTAGGAGGTGCAAAGCTTCTGGTGAGATGGTAACATGGAGAATATATAGGTTGATTTATATCTCTAGTAACCTTTATGAATTTGCGACTGTGACAGAAACATGTTTAGCAACCTTACTAGCTGTACAGTTCATTCTGGTCACAACTGTGTGTTTACAACTTTGTAGCAAAAGTTTGGGGAAGACCCAGATATGAGTTCGATGGCCAGGTGTCCACTTACTTTTGGACATATTGTGTATATACTGCCCTTTGAAAAGCACTTCATTGAGAAGAAATATCAGAATCCAGACCTGAAGACATGAGGATGGTGTGTCACATGCATCAGTTACATTTGTCTGTTCATGCCAGAAGAACTTAAATACTGATCAACAGAAACTTCCTTATGGTTGTGTAAGTGTAATCGACAGTTACAGGTGGTGCTTATTGCTGATAATGGAGGACCTACCAGTTATTAAATACAGGGGTTCATGTATGTTTTCCAGCCTGGACTGTAAATGATTAATCAATGTATTCTGCGAAATGTGTTTATCTATTGTTATGACTTGGGTGAAGGTCAGATGACATTTTATGAGTAATTAATGCATAAATTCAGGCACTTCCAAAGGCCTTACAAATTCATTCTTACAACTGTATATACTGTATGTGTTATAAATGTATTTATATTATAGAACACTTCAGTTGAGTGTACAGGGTATCCATCAGGACTCAATATATCTAATAAATCAATAGCAATGTTGTGCTATTCTGTGGCGAGGGACTGACTATAAGATGGGCGAGTGCTTTTTATAATCCTGGCTAACTTACCTAGCTGGTGCATGCAGGTTGGTCAATCATTAACGTCCACATGCACACAAAATCACACCCGTCTTCCTGGGGAAATCCTCTTAAACGCTTTAACTGAATCCAGCGAATTTCTTACATCAGCATATTAGGGGTGCAACGCAATGACACTATCTCTATCGGTATCTGTTTTGTGATCCATATATTCAAATCTGTATTTAGATTTAAACCAGAAGTGGCTTAAACAAGAAGTTTGTTTGAACACTACCACTATGCCACACAAACACTGTAAAGTTCTAAAAAAAAAAAAGAATAGTGCACCTCCTATTTGTATCTGTTTAGAACACATCATCTGCTCATTCAGAATAATGCATATTTATTCAGTTACGTCCCTATATGCTAGCTTAGAGTCAATATATTGAAGAAAGTGGCCTTCGAGTGCTCAACTGTTCAGACACTGGTATTATATTACAGCTGTCCTCACAGTTGACATAAACTTTGGAAACTGATAGGTGCGCTCTACTTGTAACATACTGTACTATCCCCCTCCCTGTAGTACATCCTCATTCCAAACTGTCACTGGTTACTCTGGGATGTGCAGTTTACACTGGCCATATGGAGGGCAACAGTTTCACGTCATCTACTTTGTAATGCTCTGTTGTCTTTTGCTGAAACATGGTTTAGAAACAACAGGCTGACAGTTGCACTGTTACAGAGCTATTACTATAAATCCTTTTGATTAGATTTTCAAGGTACCTTCCAAGCCATGTGATTTACTGCCTTTGCCACTGCCTGTCTAGGCTTTGTGTCTCGGCTGTGCCCTGCCTTATGTGACTTTTGGCTAATACAGGCCTTAGTTATGATTATAAGCCTGGTTTGTGGTTGGGGTTTGAGTATGCCAGGTTTTCTTTCAGATTTACTAAGATGATGGTAGAGAGAAGGTCTTAAGTGGGTTGTGTGGCTTGACTGCTTTGCTTTGTCAAGATTTTCACTTCACATTAGCGTAACCCAGTGGCAGGTTTACTCGCTGCAAACAATGAAAGTAGAAAACAGTCAGTCAATCAAAATGTAGCTTCAGTGTGAAACAGAAAACCAAATTAGTATGAAACCAAGTGTGCAGAACATGTATATTATTTCATTCTAAAGAGATCTGATAATTAATCAGATGTTTTATACATGGATGTTTCTCAGGCGTTGCTAATTGCGGAAATGGCTGTACTTTTCTCATATCAGCTAATTATATCAATTTCCTGTTTCTTTTGAGTTTCATGTGGGTAGATAATGGATGCTTAGCTGCCCATGAATTAATGTTCATTATATAAATCCTTGAGTCTCTAACATCTTTCTACAATTCAGCTGAGGCAATTCTTTCTACAATTCACTTATTAACTCGACTGCAAAGTAAAACTGGAAAATCCTAGTCCATGTGATCAGTGTATGTCAATACATGTGCATGTACATACCTGCTGGAGTTTATGCAATCTCTTGTTAGTGCAGTTGCTACATTGCTACTATCAACTGAGTGGTGATTTGTGTTGACATGCCAGTGGTATCACTCCTTGCACCCTCCCATTTTGCCTCCAGTCTTTTTTGTACACTACAAAGTAACACTCAATAAAAGAGCTCTCTTGACTCAAGTTCCACATCAGCAATAGTTATTGTAAGTAGTCTCCTCACTTAGAATGTATACAGTAAAAAACTGGACAACTCTCAAGAGTAATGCATCCAAGTGTGTGTCTTAGGCACATAGCACACTTCCTCAAATAAACCAGAGAGCTGTGCTTCCAAAATTCAAGAACTAAAGTAAAGAAAGAGACAACTGTTTTAATATGCCCAAAGTAATAAAGCAAACATCCAGAAGCCTGATTAAATGGGCTATTATTAATGTCAGCTACAGATATAAAGCCACTGTATATTCACATATGCCAGCATTTCATGCAACATTTAGTTTTCTGGAAATAAATGACCAAGCAGTTATATCACTGCAAGTTCCTTAATCATCAAACATTACGTGCTACCAGATAAACATGATCATATGACCACACAACAAACAGGCTGTCACTGAGCTGATGAGGCAAGACACAAACGTGTAAACTCAGCGTGTTCTTTATTAAGAGCAAACCAGAGAGGGGAGTTTGTGACACTGTCAGAAACTTGTACTTCCCATAATAATTTAACTGAAAGTTTTATCACAGAGATGTTTAAAAAAAAAAATAGATATCACCCTTAAAAAAGTCCTTTAGTAAGAGTTTATTATGAACAAAGGCAGTACCCCACAGAAATAGAACCAACTAAGTAGTTTTGAAATAAATAACTTGTTCTCTGTTGACATAGAAATAGGGATGACCTTTTTTAAGCCTGATTTAACCTTGAAATTTAAATAGGAAGTTTAATTAACAACACAGTAGCATATGTCACAGGCTAATCTGGACAAAGAAGGATGGTTTTATATGCTAGTTTGGAAAACTAAAAAGTTATTTACTTAAATATTTTTTTGATGTCATTATCAGTTTAACACATGTAGCTGTAGCTTCATAGGGCATCTAAGTACAGTTTATGTGAAAAATTAAAAAAAAATCAGAAAGATAAGTTATCAAGGTCTGTGTGTGAAAGCAGAGAATTGTGTATTGGGACACATTTTGTGTGTGTGTGTGTGTGTGGGTGTGTGTGTGGGTGTGTGTGCGGGGGTGGGGGGTGGGGGATTTTTTGCATGCACACGCACTGGTTATTCTCCCAGTCCTGTAGGGACTGCTATTAAAATGATAAGATAAGAGTTGTGTATGCAGGCCAGTCTGCTTGGTGCACCTCAGAGTCCCATGATGCTATGCAGATAGCTTTTGAATGTCGGGGGAAGCTTAAATATACCCACGTACCCCTTGCAACAAAGGCTTCAAGAGTGTTTATGTGTACTTCCAAAACATGAAAAAGACAGACACATTTCAACACAAGCTTTATGTAGCATATTGAAGAAATGAAGCCCAAAGGCTTACATAAGTGTTTTTTTATTCTGATAAGACTATGTTTATTTTTAACTTCATATGCTACGACGTTGACGCTGTGTTAGCTGAACTTAGAAGTTAGACAGCCCCTTGAAAGTCCGAGGGCAGTTTGGTGCACTGGGACGATATGAGCTAGACCTCTGACTTCAGTTCCAAATCAGTGAGCTTTCTGTCAAGTTCCTATAGACTGAGCCGCACTGCAAGAGTTACACAATAGACCCCAGATGTAATAACAGATTTCACAGTCCTAGATCTTCCTTCAGTAATCAAATGCCCCCCACACTTTCAGATTATACTCACAAATCAGTGTTCTGAAACAAACATGTTGGACAAAAGTTCAATTCGTTCGGTTACTTGTCTTTCATGCATGACCTTAACATTATGTTTTCACATAAGACAATCAGTGTTCATCCACTACAGGGTCATAGAGAGTCATAAATATTTAACATGGTTAAAATCACGGCATCCTCTACTGAGCTGTGAGTAGAACAGAGGGGTTAAGTTTGGATTTTGACACGTCCCACAGCACAGGTTCATCTGGGAAGCAGAACATTTTTTTAACAATATGTTTATTAGGCTTTTATCATTATATAGACGTATATACATGGCAGCACAGTGGCTTAGTGGTTAGCATGTTTGCCTCGCAACTCTGGGGTTCAAATCCCACCTCCGCCCTGTGTGCGTGGAGTTTGCATATTCTCCCCTTGCTTCGAGGGTTTCTTCCCCTGTCCAAAGACATGCATTATAGGCTGATTGGCATTTCCAAATTGTCCGTATTGTGCGATTGTGCCCTGCGATGGGTTGGCACCCTGTCTAGGGTGTTCCCCACCTTGTGCCCCAAGTTTCCTAGGATAGGCTCCAGGCTCCCCCATGACCCTGTGTAGGATAAGGGGTATGGAAAATGGATGGATGGATGGATGGAAGTATATACAAGATGAAAGTCTACTAACCCATCTGCCCCACCCTTACATTCATTACCAAGCAGTGCTTCTATAATGAGACAAGCACCATAATCTGAATATAGGTTTGGTAAACAAAGTACATAAGGTAGTAAAATCAGAGGTGGTGATATCACCTAAAATATCAACAGACTTAAAAGAAGCCAGATTAGTCTAAAAAGTTAAAACAAGCTATATTGAATGCTACAGTTTTGATACAAGTCATGACTTCTGCTGAGAATGAAGCCTGATGTTTTGAGCTTATTATTTATAGCTTACAGGTGCAAAGAACTGCACTAGACAAAAAATAACTGAGCACTACTTGAGGAAACAATCTTCAGGTTTCACTTTGCAGCTTGCAGCCTTGCTTGCCTCTAAGCTGCAGTTCCTGTCACATGACCATTCAATCAGTGGTAGCTGTGAAACTGAAGCCTGTAGCCTAGGGCTTGTATCAGCCCATCCGGCATGAACCTGTGTTCCCAGCCTGCTTACTCAGCTGGACTTTCTCACAGCAAGTTCATGTCAATAAACCCCCTATAATCTCCTCTTAAAGAGATTAAAGAGAGACAGAAACAAAAAATCATGGCAAAGAAACACAGATTTCTCAGACAGGGGCCCTTCTGTTTTGTTTTGTTTTTTTGAACAGGGAGTGGCCAGAATGCTCATATGTTGCTCTTTGATGGCCATGATGCCCTTTGAGTTCAAAAGTCAGCATCAGGTTCAGACTGGCCTTTTGTTTGGATACACAGCCCTCTGCACCCTTTCAAGTAATTTCCACGTGGGCTGTGGATAATGGTTGCAAGTAAGTGCCAGATCCTAAATAAGACAACTAAATGGCATAAAAAATAAATAGCATGATAAACCGTACACATTCAGCTCACTACAGTAGTTTTTATTCAAACTGTAAGGCAATAACTGGAATAAATTGGGAGGTTAACGTATGACATTTCTTTACTCACAGATGCTGTTAAATATATATACACTCATCAGCCACAACATTAAAACCACTGATAGGTGACGTGAATAATATTGATTATCTTGTTAAAATGGCATCAGTCAAGGGTGAAAAACTGCACTAGACATAATATTAGGCAGTAATTAAACAGTCAGTTCTCAAAGTTGATGTGTTGGAAGCATGAAAAATGGGAAAGCGTAAGGCAACTGAGCAACTTTGACAAAGGCCAAATTGTGATGGCTACACAACCGGGTCAGAGCATCTCCAAAACAGCAGGTCTTGTGGGGTGTTCCCGATATACAGTGGTTAGTACCTATCAAAAATGGTTCAAGAAAGGACAGCCGGTGAACCGCCTAAAGGGTCACTGGCACCCAAGGCTTATTGATGGACGTGGGGAGTTTGGTCCAATCCCACAGAAGAGCTACTGTGGGAGCAATGGAAGAAAGTGGCCTGGTCTGAATCATGTTTTCTTTTACATCATGTGGACAGTCGAGTGTGTGTGCGTTTCTTACCTGGGGAAGAGATGGCACCAAGATGCACTATGGGAAGAAGGCAAGCCGGTGGAGGCAGTGTGATGCTCTGGGCAAAGCTCTGCTGGGAATACTTGGGTCCTGGCATTCACGTGGATGTTACATTGACACGTACCACCTACCTAAACATTGTTGCAGACCAAGTACACCCCTTCATGGCAACGATATTCCCTAATGGCAGTGGCCTCTTTCAGCAGGATAATGCCCCTGCCACACTGCAATTGTTCAGGAAATGCTCGAGGAACATGACAAAGAGTTCAAGGTGTTGACATGGCCTCCAAATTTCCCAGATATCAAATCCGATCGAGCATAAACAAGTCCGATACATGGAGGCCCCACATCGCACCTTATAGGACATAAAGGATCTGCTGCTAACATCTTGGTGCACAGATACCACAGCACACCTTCAGAGGTCTTGTGGTGTCCATGCCTCGATGGGTCAGAGCTCTTTTGGCGGCACAAGGGGGACTATGTATGCAGACACCACGCTGGCTGTGCTTTCGTCAGTGGGTGTTCGTGGACGTCCACTCCTCGGTTGGTCTGCAACACTTTCAGTCTTTTCGAATTTGTTAATAAGTTTGGCAACAGTGTCATGTGTGATGTGCTTGCGACAGCTTGCCAATCCAGCCATGAGAATGATTTCCGTATGATCTTCTTTTGTCAAAGGCATTCTTAAAGGCTATCTGAAAAAAATCTATATATGAATTAAGCATGAAAAATTTTTGAAGACATTTTGCTAAAAAGTGTTAATTTCCCCTATGTAAGGAGACTTTTGGGACACCCTGTACATACTGTATATTGTTGTTATATATATTGTGACATTTATTAACAGCAAATAATCTAATATTTAATCTAATAAAAAATAAACCTTATACTGATGCCTTTCCATCTTTAAAAAACAGGCGCTTTAGCCTGGCTAGCACATTTATACCAGCCCCTCCTGTAGAGGAGCTTAGTTTAGGTGCAGACCACAAACATAGGCTATTTGGCTATAAACATTAGAGCATGCAAAGGTTTTGTTACTGCCATGGAAAAATATTCTGGTTGCAGGTGAATATGAATTTACAATAAATGCAAACAAATTAACTTTTAAAAAGTGTACAATTGCTCTGGATCCCCAGAAGCTCTATTGTTGCCTTTGACGAAATGCACGGTTGCTCACATGTAAAAGCAACGATCTCCAACCTGTTATTTAGATATTGGAAGCAGTGTTTTGTGGAGACAAATGCACTACTGCTGTTTATGCATTTTGTAGGTGTCGTGCAAACCACGAACATGCACTACTTGACTATAAACAGAAGAGCATGCAAAACCTTTGAGACTGTCATGGAAAAGCAGACTGTCTGGTAGCAGGTGAATATGGATTTACATCGGTTATTTTCAAGGTTACAAAAACATCACCTGGTCTTTTTCCAATCTTCAACTGTCCATTTTTGGTGAGCTTGTGCCCACTAACAAACATGCTACAATCAAAGTCACTGAGATAAAATTTTTCCTTTCATTCTTATATTTGCTGTGGACATTAACTGAAGCTCTTGATCTGTATCTGCATGATTTGTATCACATGGTTGGCTGACTGGATATTTGCATGAATGAGCATGAGTAGAGGTGTTCTTATTAATGTGACTCTATATTTACATGCAAGTACAGTATAATTGTGACTCCTGCTAATATTGTACATGATCATCCAAAACTGCCAGACAGAATTCATTTTATTGTTACCAGTGTTATATATAAGGTTACTGTTATCAATATTGTGTGTAATTGGCAATCACTAAGTCTTAGTGTAGTAGCCAGTAGAAAATGTTTTACAGAAATAACCATGCTGAACCTTACATGCTGCAAAGCACTGCATACAGCCTCCTTCCTGCAAAACTCCTCTAACAGGAAAGAAGACAAACAATACACTCTAAGTGCATTTATACTTCTGAACAGCCACTTTTGGCATTTATGGGAGGAGATGGTGTGGTTAAACACTTTCCAGTGTAAAAAACACTTTGAGGCTATTCAAACACTAAACCAGCAAAGGTAACCAGGCACTGTTTTTGTCATTTTTAACTATGGAACAAGTTTTACCTACCTAAAATATTTCTTAATACAGCCCATAACATTAAGTTATTTATTATTATCTGTTGTTTGGGAAATGTTTTATTAATCTATTAATCTATCAATAATAACTCCCTGGATCTGTCGATTCCGGACATACGGTCATCACTCTCCTAACTGCATAAGATTTACCAAGTCTTACTGTAATTTATAAGAAAGAAAATCATAGTGGTTACTCGGTGATATGTTTTAAGGCTAATAACTGAATAATAAGCTGGGACATTAGGGGTTATAAAGTCTCCTGTCTATTTATGGTGTCTTTATATTCAGCACAGTTCTTTAGAGGCAATATGATACATTGACGCATGTGGAAAAAAATACATATTTGTTTAAAGACACTGGAACAAGATTGGGTAATGATTAGAAGGTTATACAACATAGTAAATAACAAATTAAACATTATAATATCATTATAACTAAGTAAATAATTGTTTGGTGTACATGTTCGATATACACTATATTACCAAAAGTATTCGGTCACCTGCCTTGACTCACATATGAACTTAAGTGCCATCCCATTCCTAA
>CM075016.1:14344836-14363859 GCA_037576675.1 Pangasius sanitwongsei | reverse complement strand
GGCCAAGTGATTAGGACACCTGATTCTGATCATTTGGATGGGTGACCGAATACTTTTGGTAATATAGTGTATAATCACAGTAATCACTCGACCTGAGACATCAGCATCCACCCACAATTTTAGTATTTGCTATATCCCACATATTCAGAACTAAATGTTGAAGATCAGGCAGTCAGACAGTCTCCTGACTCAGGCCTCCTACACACTGGTACTCATTTGTGCCAGAGCAGTTAATCAAACTGATGAAGTCTGACCAAAACAGGATGGTGCTTTTTATTTTATTTATTTATTTATTTTTTTTATCCCTGCTAAGAGCATACTCATATTGGGTTTGGCTCTAATAGCTAGCTGAACCACCTACATGCACTGTACACCACAATAACACACTTTGAGACATAATTTCCACCTGCTATTCTTTTTACTCACAAATGTCAATAGCAGGTGTTAAAGCTGAGCACTCAGGAAAGAGAGGAAAAATATGACTACATCATATACATATATATTCACCCTCTAGTGAGTATCTGTTTGCTGTATTCTAACACCAAATTTAAGTATATTAGGGATCTTTTTTGAAGTGATGTTCTACAGAAATAAAATTAAATCAATGATTTATTAAAAATCTGTATTCTGTGATCTGTGAATCTGTAAAGTATTCACCCCCTTTCCTTTTAACAGTCTCACTTAGGACTAGTATTTATTTTCCTTGAGCACTCACATTAAATATGTTAAACAGTGTACACCTATGTTAGTTTCAAATCTACCTGTGGCCAATTGTATGGTTGCACAGTGAATATCTTTAACTTTGCGAGGTCTCACAGCTCAAATCCCAGATGAGCTCAGCTCTGCTGTCATTAGGACCAAGGAACTGCCCAAGAAGCTTCATGTTGGGGCTGTTATTAGGGGAAAAAAAGAGGGAGAAGGGTATAAAAAGATCAGCACCGCTTTAAACCTTCTTAGAAGCACTGTGAAATCCATTATAACATAGTGGGAAAAATATGGCACAACCCAGACACTACCAAGATCAGGCCGTCCTTCCAAATTGAGTACGCGGGCCAGAAGGGCAATTGTCAGAGAAGTGTCCAAGAGGTGAGCTATGATACTTAAGGAGTTATACAGCTCATTGGCTGAAATAGGAGAACCTGTGCAGACATCAACAATATCATCAGCTCTTCAGAGACATCGCCTCTATGGGAGAGTGGCCAGAAGGAAACCACTTCTGAGAAAGGCTAACATAAAGGTAAGTCTGGAGTTTCACAAAATCTGAGAGCTTTTGGAAAAAGATTTTGAGCCATTTGGTCTTAAGGAAAAGCTTTATGTTTAATGCAGACCAAATACAGCCCAACACCCAGGTAATACCATTCCTATCAGCAAGGATGGTGGTGGTAGCATCATGTTCTGGGGTTGCTTTGAGGAGTGGGAGAAAATGCCAAAATCAAAATGTGCAACACTGATAGAGAAATATCTGAGACAACTCAAAGCTCTAGGATAGGATAGGCTTTTATTGTCATTGTAACATGCCACATGTACAACGAAATTAATTATAATTGCTAATTGCTGCAAAAGGAAATTATACTAAGTATTGACTCTGGAGGGTGTATACTTATCAATTAATCAGTGTTTAGATTTTTTTTTTTAATAATTCTCTAAATAACAAACATCTAAATAATATATTTAATTTTATTTCTGTAGAGTCAAAGGCAACAGATAAAAATCCCACTTTAATTATTTTAATATACTTAAATTTGATGTTGCAACACAGCCACAACCACGACATGCATACTCTTATAGTTAAAGCATGCCATGCATAGAAGACCCATGATTTCTACACCTCCATGTCAAGGGTTCAAATTCTTCTGCCTGCTCTGGGTGATGTGTATCTGTCTGAAATGTCAGAGCAGCTGCTTCTGGCTTAGTAGTCGCCAGGAAGATGGGCTGGCACTTTGCCAATAGACACTCCCTTCCACTGTACAAGCACCAGAAAGCTAGCCATCTTAAAAACCTCTCCATAGCAGACATAAACGTATGCTTCTTTTTGTAAGCTCACTATAGACAGAATAATTCAGAACCATCCAGCGTAACTCTTATTTTTATCATCATTGCTATTACTGAAGTGCGATTTACAGTTTGTCATTAATTTTGTGATAACTGAGTAACATGTTCTGATTCTTGCATGTTAGAGAAGAAAGCTGTCAGTTTTAGATACTACTGTGGGCCAACCAACTATCTCCATATAACGCAACTAAAACAATTAGCAAACGACTGATATAAAAGACTCATATATGATTCATATATGTAAAATAAAGTTCAAATATCACAAAAGAGTTGTCAGAGTTCATTCTGTTTATTCTGTATTTGTATTTTGACATCTGACACCATCTGGCTTTCATCATGTAGATGGTGTTTAATGAAAGAAATACCCTATAATACTGTATTATTTATTTTAAATGTTTTTATTAAATGTATGCGTAACAGGAAAAAAAAAACAGTGCATTAGAAAATGTGAGCTAATGCCAATGCACACTAACACTGTAGCATAAAGTGCTAAAAAAGAAAAGACTTTTCATGGAGTAACACTATGACACATCAGGATATTAAGATTCTGTCATTAATATTTATTTGTAAAAAAAAAAAATAATAATAATAATAATAATTCAATGCCCCAATCAGGAATGATTGTATCAGCAACAAGTTTTAGTAGATTTGTTGTCCCCAAAACTGTCTTTCTAGTTGTATCAGTTTCAGACTGGGACTCTAATCAGGACTTGAAGCCAATTTTCATTATTTTTTTATTATTATTATTTTTAAACACTATTACAATGTCCTGGTAAGATTAATTTACCAACTTAAAAAGGTAAGTGCACTAAGGTCTGTGTTTTAAGTAATCCTGCTCTTTGGTATTCACAGTAAACTAGTTACAGTTTCTGTATCTGGGAAAAAAAGAAGCTTTTTCTGAAGTTAAATACTTTATTTTAGATGGATATTTTCACACATGCAATCCCGTACTGACATCATGCATATGTTGCAGGGTGTCAAATCACTATTCAGGGGGCAGAGTCCACTAACTGATCTGATATGTTAAAATAAAATTACATAGACTTTTCTGAACACTGTAGCAACAATTTTAACTGTCCATTAACTGAGCAGATATTTGTACCAAATACCCAGCAGTTTAAAGAGTCGTGAAGTCTTCTCATGCAATGGACTCTTGCAATGGACTGAAGAACATCTTGTTTGTAAGGGTCCTCAGGCTGAAATTAAGGCTGGAGCTTGTCTCTGATTGCAATGCTTCAGAGTACTTCATGCTACAGTTTGTGCCTACCGGTGACTTCCTCCTTATGGAGTTTTGTATAGTTTCTGAGGTAAAATAGTACACGATAGGGTCAAAGCAACAGTTGGTTACAGCTATGCACAAGGCGATTGGATAAATGGTCCTGACCACAGTTTCGGCTGCACAGCCTTCCAAGGTTTTGGTGCGCACCAGTGAGTAAAACACGAGGTTGACATTATAAGGAATGAAACAGAAGCAAAAGATAAATAGGTGCACCATTATCATACGTAAGATCTTCGTCTTGTTAAGCTTCCCACCTCGAGTGACTGCCTGTGGCCTCCTCAGAGTCTGAAGAACCATTGCAGAACAGACAACATTAAGGAGCAGTGGTATGAAAAAACCCACAGTCTCTATGAAAATCACCACCTTGGATAGATGAGACTTCCACTGCTTTGATGAGAAGTTCTCAAAGCAGAACTGGGCAGAGGAGTTGTTACTTTGGCGGGGGGTAGAGTCCAGCAAGAAGCCTGTTGGCAGACTTCCTGAGAGCACGAGCACCCATACTGCTATGCATACTATCTTAGCATTGCGCTTGGTCCGAAGTTCCCGTGAACGGAGAGGGTAAACGATGGCCAGGAACCGGTCCACACTGATGCAGGTGAGAAAAAGGATGCTGCCATACATATTTGTGTAGAACAGGGAGACGGACAGCTTGCACAACAAACCACCAAACGGCCAGTCCTGCCGGATGAAATAAAAAATCCGCAATGGTAGCGTGAGAACAAACAGCAGGTCTGACACCACCAGGTTCATCATATAGGTGGTGGTTTCATTACGAACTTTCAGCGTGCAGGAAAAGATGTACATGGCTATTATGTTCATAATGAGTCCCACCACAAAGACAATGCTGAACACTGTGCTGTAGAGCGGATACTTGAATCCGTCATTCTTGATGCACCCTTGATTAGTCTGGTCCGAGCTGTTAGAACTGTTCCAGTTGCTGAAGTGGTAGCTGTCCCATTGTGAAGTCGTATTGTCCATCTGTAAGGTGATGTTGTGCATCCCTACAGGAAAGAAAGGTATTGTATTGGGTAGAAATTATACAGCAGATATACTGTGGAGGGAATTCCCTTGATGCAGGATCCAGAATGAATGGTTGGTAGGACACAAAGCAAAAGGGAACAGAGGCATTCCTTTAAAGAGTCTTTGACCAAAATGCTCTTGCTGCTCGGGACACAGAGATCTCTTCCATGTGCTTGCTTTCAGTGCAGCATGCCGTTGCAAGCATTTAAACGATTCCCCTCAGCATTCTTCAGTAGAGACACTGGGGTGAAAGCAGTCCTCCCTAGAGACAGGAGACAAGCTGTAGCTTCCTCCTCTCCTCCCCCCCTTCTTTACCCCTCTGCCCTTTGCGTATTCACCCCAGAGGTAAGGAGCTTGCGCCGTACTCACTCAGAATCTGCAGCTCAGACAACTTGTCTGTGACGATTCATTTAGTCCATTAGAATCACGTAGAGCCACAAGTCAGCAATGGTAAAATAAAGTCTACCGAAATATATCTTCCTGAAGACAAAACATTACATTGATCCAAAATCACTGACTATAGTATATCCAAAGTGATCCAGTAGCTGTTACTTCTTAGTGTGTTTTGAAATATTCCAACACAAGTAGTCCCTTTTGTTTTGTGCAATCACACAGCTGGTCCTGTTTAAGCAAAGGCACGCTGAAAGCACCTGCGGACTACAACACGCTGTGCTCCCGCAGCATGGATCCAACGCAGTGCCTCAGCATTACTCCCTGAGTGTATGACAATGTCACTCCTCTTCTCTTCAGGCTATTTCCTGCCCTCTGCCCCACCCCTCTCTCTCTCTCTCTCAGTCTCACTGCCTGCAACAGCCTGAGGAACATTCTGTTTTGTATGTTGAAAGTGTGTGAGGGTGGGGGTGGGGTAATATGTGGCATTTGTTATGGCATCAAGTGCTTTTTTCTGCCCACTCTCTTCTCTTCACTTTCATCGTGTTAAGTGGAAACTGGTGTTCATGGCCATTACGTTTGGTCTAATATTCATGTAAAAAAATATATATATATAAATCTGTCATGGCAGACATTTGAAAGTTGCTTGGAAGGAAGAGATCATTTTGAATGTCTTGTAGAAATAAGTTTTGACAAAAGGACTTGTTTTCCTACCAATGAGTGTGAAATTCCCTGGCATCTTGCAAGGAGAGTTTTTGACCACTATGACTCGTGTGTGGGCTGGAGTAGGTCATTGCGGTCACTGAGCCTTCTAAAAGAAGCGTTAAGGACCTGGGGTGGAGGGAAGACTTAATGACGGTTTGTTTGCAAGCTTTTGTTTTGTGGTATGCTTTTGTCCTGCCACTTTAGTGAACTTTGCTCAAGTGAAACTTGGCTGCTTTCTTTGATGCCCCACTGTCCACAGATCAGCCTCTTAAACATGAGCTTTTGTTATTAATGACTTCAAGAGGGAGAGGGACGCAGCTGCAGATTTCCAATTATTTCAAAGGATCTTTTATTGCAGAGTTGGCTGGCTATCTGCTTTTTAACTAGATATAATTTGCATTAAATCATTAGTTTGTATTGTTCTGGAAATTATTTTTCAGGGATTTAATTCAATTCGATTTAATTGATTGACTGAGCCTTCTTTGTATCCCACAAGCTTGTGGAACCTTGTGGACTGTGCTAAGTTAAACTGAGACGCTCATTAACTTAAGCCAAGATAAACAACTTGAAACCCTTATTGTTCTGCAATCTGAATCTGCAACCTTGCTCAAATAATTTTATTTCATTCTGAAAATGTGATCATTTGTGAAATCATGTGATCATGTGGTTGTTATTATAAACGCCAGTACAAATATAAATGCTACTTAAACAGCTAAAACTACATCTATAAATTTAAGGCTCCATGCATATTGCACATACGCACACACGTACACACATTACGACAAGTAGCAGCTTGCACATGTACTAAGTTGCAAAAGCGCGTATGTAGTAAGACTGGGAGACAAAAATCCTCCTTCATTGGAGAGCTCACATCTGTACACAATCAGAAATTTCCTAATCCAATACCTGAGCATAACCACTTGGTATTATGCTCTCTAACCATAAGCCTAAGTGTAACCAAACTGTAACCCTGAGTAAACACCACCTCATTGCTTAACCCACAGACATACATAAACTCCCACTTTGCCTCTGTATATTGCTCCTAACAATTGACACCTTTGCATTGTAATATCTAACACATCTTAACAGGCTAAAGAAAAAAGGGAACAACATGAACAAACGTTAGCACAAGTTTTGTAGTCAGCATCCTCTTGTAAATTTTAGACCACTCCTTCATGTATCACCCACTTCACTTCTCGTATTAGTTAATATTATGAAGCATTTAATTGTGTATTAGTGCCACATATTATGCTACTGTGTGAGTTTAGACTTGTTCAAGACACTGGGATGACTGAACGAGTACACATCCAAAAGCATTGTGCAAAGCTTTTTGCTCTGTGATTGGCAGTGAACTCAGCGTTTTGCTCTGACACATACAAATGTGCCAATGCCTTTTTTTTTTTTTTAAGAACTATAACTAAACAGGCATTACAAAATGCTAGAGGTGTGAAGAAATGACACTAGCTATATCTGTATTGCTCAAAATATTCATATTTGTAAGTATATTTGTGCACTCGCACTTGCAGGAAAGAAAAAACCTCCCACTCAGATGACTTTTTTTCTTTTCTTTTCTTTGTCCCGATGCACTCCTTTAGTCCAAATAGATGCCCTATGGACCCTTCTGGCAAAAATCAAGGAAAAAAAAAAAAATCCTATTCACCTTCTTGTTTCTCAGTAAAATGACAAGCTGTGTTTTTTGTCGTATTAAATTAAGAGAAAGAAAAAAGTGAGGCTGGTGAGGTCAGGGAACCACTATTTATAGCTGAAATAATGTAAGTGATAACAGGAACTTGTTTCATGGCCGTTCCGCAACATTAAAGGTAACTATTAACGGATAAAAAGTATGAAGGTTTATTCATTAATAAGTAAATATAATCATTGGCAAATTGCTGTGGTTTGCTCATCTGTACAAATGACTAGATGAGAAATATCTGGAATGTTACTGAAAATGGATCGGATGAAGCGGTTTTAAACAGTTCTGAGCTCTCACGTTACCATTCATAACAATGTTATTTACTGTTTACAAATGTAATGGGAATGTTAACAGACAGCTGAACACATATTACATTAGTAACAAACCCTCAAGGTAATTGTGTCTGTGTTTTATATATACCAGATGTCACAGTTTTCTTTTATGGAGCTAGTTGCTCACACACTCCACTCAACAGTTTTGACGTGGTGAGAATATAAGTCAGATAAAGAGCTGTTTTGAAGTCTTTGCTGACAATGTGATACGTGTAAACATGTACGATGTAGCCATTGTTCCCTCTCCCCTGCGGTTTTCTCCACGTACACATACCATGGAGGTCAAGGAGCTGTCACGCTTAAAGCCTTTAAGACAACTGAGCATGACGACTAAATGAAACACATGTGGTCCCAGGTCAGTTAAACCACCTACAATGGCAGGAAACACCAAGGCTGAGACACCGAGCCAGTTCGCTGTTATTCTGTCTGTGACACATTCACTGTGTCTTACGTAAATTGTGTTTAATGTTGTGGGGCGTCTTCCAGTCTCTTATATTTACATACACTCTATGGTACTCACTTTATTCTTTATACGTTTGCTTTTGCCTTTGATTTCACTTCATACCCCAGTGCTGTTGAATTCTCAAATTCTGATTGGTCAGAAGATGTTGAGTAATTTTCCACAACATCAGATCTGACATTAGTTCCAACTGTAAATCAAATCACAGGTTTATATTAATGCGCTTGTTCTGATACATTATCGTTTCTATAGTAAGGATGTAAGGATGCTCCACGTAATCTGAGCCTAATAAATCGATAGTCATTTTAATGGGTTGTTATTTAACATTAAAAAAAAACGTATAACCATTGATGTTTTCTGTAAGGAGATGTCTATTTCATATCTATGGAAGGAGTCTCCAATGTCAGTGCTTTGTAACAGTTAGCAGTAAAGCTTTAACTTTAGTTAACCTTTTTCACCAAAGTCTTCAGGACAGAAGGCTTTGTGTTTTCTGTTTTCCAGTAACCTACAACATGAAAATAAATGTGAAAACACTGCTTTTTACAATCTTTTTAACTTCCAGAGGCTGGTGATGGAACGACCAGCTGCTATAACGTAAGTGATATCAGGAACTAAAACTTGTTTCATAGATATATCACAACATTAAATGTAACTATAAATTGATAATATGTATGATGCCGTTCTATATTTACTAAAAAACATGTGATTGCAACCCAACTGCTGTGGTATAAGAGGAATAAAACACTTTGGGACATGCTGTTATTATAAAAATAATAACAGCAACTGGTTTCGCATCAGGCTACATCACACCACTCCACTGCTGATTATTTCCTTAAAACAGCATGCCCCAATTCCTTTATTTCACATGCATTAAATTGTTTCAATAACAAAATTATATGAGTGGCTGCACTGAAGTCCGAGATGGTCCATTATGATTTATAAGGCATGTCTTGACATCCTTATGGTTTGTTTAAAGAAGTGCCAAGCTTCCACGTGCCCTCTTACATATGCCTCTTGATCTAGCACATTTACAGCTAAATAACCAGAGCTCCAAACATCTGCTAACTTTTATCTCAACATATCCCTGAACTCAGCAAATCTATTCCAATATGAGATGTTTACTTTTCTCACTAAGGTCACTTAAGTCAGTTGGTAGTGCCAGGGGGGACAGATTGTGTGGAATTTACAGTAAGGCTGCAGAGTATAATGCACAACCTTCCACGTCAGCGCAGTTGAAGAAAGCCCGAGTTCATCTTTTTTTTTCTTTTTTCCACATCTGCAGAAGAGAGAACTAAACCGTAGTGCCGCTTGTCTTTGGACAGAAGATGCAGTACAGCCAGTGGAAGTCAGAGATTTGAAAATGCTAGATGTTATATATGGAGCACAGAATTATGGGAATTATGGGAAGCATCTGTGCCAGCAGTCTTTGATAAACAACTAGAAGCTATGATTATGACACACATTATTTCCATTTTGCTTTACAAAACAAGCCATTTGAATACCCTGTATGTTAACACTAACATTGTGCTGAGTTTATTCAAAGTGCTAGATGAATTTGCTCTTCATCACGACACAATGAATTTGTTTGCTTTTGAAAAGATATCATGTGTACATGGGACACGTGTTTATTGATGATATAGATGATTTGGTATTCAGTTGGTGAACCATTTTTGTTGGAGTTTTATCATTTTTCATTACATCACAGCTAATACTACACTTTTAAAATATTCCTTTTTGAAAAAAAAAACTTAATAAAGTTAAAGGTTATACACCAACCACAGTTTGAGAAATGTAAAGTGTTGCTTAAAGATATAACAATATGTACTTTATAATCCCAAGATCTTGAGCTGTTGTCTATAAAATATCCCTTGCAACCTTGAGCTGATAGTTTACTCATTGCAAAATCATGTAATCATGTTCAGATGTCACTTTAACGTCAGTCTCAACAGACAGTATGACACCAACAACATTATTAGGTTACGTAAGTGATCAGTAAAAATTTAAACGTTACTAAGGTTAAATTACGTTGGTGTAATCAATCAGATATAATTTATCAGTGGATGATGATCACTATCATCTGCAGGCCACAAATGCTTGAAACTAGGAGTCACTCCACCATCTTCTAGATCCAATTTAGCCCCTTATCCACTATAAAGATCCTAAAAACATCTCCACAGCAGCATAGTAATAGAAAGAATTCTCAAACCACCATGCTGCGGTGCGTTATTCACAGTGGGTATACGTGTATGAACAGAGCTTTAAACGCTCGTAATACTGTTAGTAGGTGTTTAGACACCTAAAATAAAAATGAATCAACATTCAATGTGCCAAGTACTGGAGGACAGGAGTACATCACAAGACACCAGCAGAAATGAGCAAATTTTGGTTTTAATAAGGATTTTGCCTGACTTTGTTCAGAAGATGTCTGTGTGTACTATGTGGATTTAATGCAATCTTAAGTCAAAAGGCATGAAACTGAAACAGCGAAGTTAGCACTATTTCATCATTTCCGTAAAGCTGGTTTACACGTGAGAAGACTAACTAATGTAACCCTTGACTAGACAGACTTCAAATCATACAATTTCTTTAATTGCTGCACTTATTATATTGCATATAGCATTTAGCAGATGCCCTTAACCAGAGCGACTTATAAAAGTGCTTTGGAGTCTCTAGCAAAAACACATCCTCATGCTAGTTCACTAGAGCAGGAACTAAGAATACCATCAAGAATATGTTGCGAAAACCAATTGTTTCATATTATTGGCACTAATTGAAGAATATAAAAAAATAAAGAAAGCAAGCCAACAGAAACCCATAAATTAAGACAAATAAAACTAATCTGTCAATTATAACATAAGAATTGTTGCTGTATAAACAGGACGAGCCAGTCTGTCTGCGCATAGCTGTAATCCATAAACAAACACCTCAAGTGACGGAAGATTTAATAAGCGCTCGTTTATTATTATTAATGTTATATAGTATTAAATATTTTTATTAGCATGGAAGTGAGTCTACATAATGTCCACTTCTGTGTCTACCCTGATCATTCAGCTGTCTGTGCACTTGAACTTTTATGGAGTTTTGTGGCTGTCACTACATGCAAATGTCAAGAGCGAGATTTACACTTTTCGGGTGATCAAGATACGCACGCAAGCATGAAGAAAATCTTTTGTAAATCAGGCAGAATTTTTTTTCTGCAAACATTTACACACAAATTTACTAAAAAAATTGAAAATTGAGGCCCAATGTTATAACGTCACATTGTCCGTTGAAACTCACCCCTAGACGCGAAGTCCTACGTACTTTAGGACTTGTGTATCTGTTGGCTTTAAGACCATGACTAGGTCTGTTCTTTCTACACAGGATTGGCAGGAACAGTTGTAGCTGACGACTGTTACATGATTACATGATACATTTTCATTGCGTAAATAATCAGAACAAGCACACACATGGTAATTTCTCTTTACAAGGCCTTTATTTGGCCAGTACCAGAGCATTAAATACACAAAAACCACTCTGGCATTAAAAACCACAAAAGTATTCACCAACTGAACAAATCACAAACGGACATCAGTGTACACTTCTTCTGTTTTCTAAAGCAAATTGCACCAAAGTGAAACAGGAACTTAGTTTCATCATTTTTGTAAAATTGTGACGCTAGATTAGATATTGAGCAATTCTTTTTACTTGCACAGTTGTTGTTTTTTTTGACATTGCGTCATTAAGCAAACCTCTCATTATTTTTCAGTGTTTTCATTTCTTGTGGCCATGTCTGGGAAAATATAAAAAGCAAATCATGAGAGGGAGTTGTCCTTCTTGTAGTCAAAACAATGGGTATGTTTACTCAAAATTTCCTGGTTACAGACACTGTGATTTTTTGCATAAGGGTTGCCATTGTCTTACACTGAGATTAAAGACCATGATGTACCTCTTTCACTCAACCCCCGAGCGCTGAGAGATTTTAAATCTGCTCAACTAAATCTATATACAAATCTGTCCGTGCTTGTACCCAGTTGCACAGCTTCATTCCTAATGCATACATTTTTATGATTCTTATGCAGATAACACATACTTTAGTACACTATACAGACAGATAGAGAGGGAGAGGGAGAGGAGGAACTGGATAGCCTTACACAATGAATTTTATATAGGGTTGCGTCAGTGTAATAAGTCCAATGGGAACCAGTTAGTATCATGTGACTGATGGTAAGTCAAATTAAACTGCCATTTTCTCTCATTAAAGGAAGAGCTGGAAGCTGGACCACAATTGTGGGTTTAAATGGATTAAATATATTCCATGTAACATTTGAAGTATTCTGGCTTTATGCACCACGTACGTTATTTGATGAAAATGACAAAAAAAATAAAAAGATGACATGCGAGAAGGATTAGTGATTGAAGTTTAGTGCCATGATGCATTATAAGGCAAACAGTTTAGAGCCTGTTATAATATTCTGTGCTTAACTGAATTTACAGCTCCAGTCTATTTGTACAGCACACATGCAAAATGACACACATACAAGACGATATGCTGCTTTTGAATCTAGAACATAATTTTCTGCCTTCTGACTATGAGCTATAAATAATCTAGATGACAGTGCCTGGGAAAGAAATGACTGTGGGCAGCACCAAAGGTAAAGGATATCCTGTTTTGATACACAATGAAGTAATGACAACATATCACAGAGTGATCATTTGCCCATCCCACGAGATGGTGCAATCTCAAAAAGTCTCAAAGCTTTCCAAAGATAAGCCTTTGATATCTCTATGTATGCGCAAATGGTGACCTCACAGCAGTGAAGTGGAAATTCCGGTATCAGATTATTATTGACAGTCTCACAGGTTGAAACAAGGCACTTCATGTGTTTTAATAAGATACTGCCATCTACTGGTGTGATCTTAGCACTCTTATACCATATAGTAAAAACCAGGCTGTTTTTTTCTTTGAAGGCAAACTCCACTCTGAAACACATTAAATATGCTTAAACTGAACTATTTGTGATGTGATTAGTGACTCTGGTGCTAAACCGTTGGACTGCGGTGTATTTTCATTACTCCTGTGAGAAGCTAGCAACAGTCTGTTGCGCTGACATTGCTAGCTCAGTAACAATGGTGTATGCTAAGAGAAAAAATTTCATCAAACTCAAATCTAATTGATAATGATCAGGTTTCATTGTTAGCTCCTAAAAACAAAAGAGGAAGAGCTTTTTATCTGACTCAACATTTTCCAGTAATGTTTAATGTCATATTAATGAGAAATAGTGAATATAGAATAGTGGAGACAGCAAACGCTGAACTCAAAGTTCCAGAATTCAGTGCAGCTATACGATGCAGATGTGCTGAGTTACAGCAGAGATTTGGCTCAGCTAGTTAGCGATCTACGAGATGACAATTACGATGGGGTTGATGGTGGTGTTGGCATTAAAGTTGACGCTTTGGAAGATGATCTGTTTGAGCAGAGTGTAAAGTGGTGAGAGAGCTGGACAGACTAAAGCGCTGCTGCATCAGTCTTTTTAAGTAGAGATGAAATATCGCAACTAACTGCTCAGTAAAGGTATAGTTTGTATAGTTGTTGATAAAAAAAATTGTAAATAAATAAAACCAAAATAAATTTCCTCATGATGTCCATTTTTTTCCCCCAACCAAAATCCATTCAAACACACACCACTTCGTAATCACGATCTCCAAACTTGTAAGCACAAACTTCTGATGAGGACTTGAAGGCAACATTACTCCCACTGATGCCACTAACCAAAGTGAAATTAGACAGATAAAAGAAATTTAAACCCAAAAAATAAATAAATAAATAAAATAAAAAGTCAACTCAGTATTCCAGTTAAGATGAATGTTAATATGGAGCACAAATAATAATGTTATAAAACATCACCACAGATGATAAATTGGACATTTTCAGACCTTTATTCCAATACTATCAGTAACTGTAAGCCAGGCAAGTTTTATTTATTTATTTATTTATTTATTTTTATTAAATCTGCGTCTAGTGAAGAAGGAAAGGGAAGGTGGTATCGGTTGCAAGTTTGTATTAGACCTTGTTAAGCAAGACATGGAAAATGGAGTTAATCAGCACACCATCACTTGGCAAATAACAATACCGCTGCCTATATAATGTACATTTGTGTAGTGGAGGAAAAAAAAAAAAGCTGTTACAAAAAAAAAAAAAAAGTGTAAGTGTCTGATGTAATAGTTTTCCTTAGAGAGTGTGAACCCCTTCATTGTAAACATGACAAGAGACCAAACACAATCATAATATATTCTAATGTAAGAGACTCTTGATAAGTCTGCCTTTAAACATTTTAGTTCAGTTAGTAAAGATATTCCCACAGAGTATGTATGAATGCCATAACAAGAGTTCTATCATTTCATTTCTAACTCTAAGTGCTATAACAGATGAACCGTCTGATTATTTAAGTCTTTGAATGATCAAATTTGTCATAAACACGTAACAGAGTATTTAATAAACAAGTATGAAGCAATGCTTCAAATCAATACCAAAAAAATTATAAGTGACCAAAAGAGGACATGACGCCCTTTTGACTTTGTTGTGTAAACACCACCTACGTGAACATATCCTAGTTTTTTTCCCATTCCTGCCTCAGAAAAATGGTCAGGACTCAGAGATGATGGTGCATATTAAACAGAAACAGGCACATGACTACAACAGACAAAACAAACTGTGACTCTTCAGGTATAAAGAAAAAAAAAATACATTTATCTGATCTGACCATGCTGCTATGAGCTTTCAATAAAGAAATTCTAAAAAGAGAAACCACACAGATACAAATTCATACAGAATAGCAGAATAGCAAATGGAAGCCGTGTACTCTTGCCTGAAAAGAGGTCTAATACAAAGGGATATCACACTGTAAAATTCAAAGCACTGTTTAAATATTTTTTCAGTATTGGGTATAACCTTACAAAGAAATCAAAGTAAACACGAACACCTTCACAAGTGCTTTAAATGCTGCTGGTTAAGTGGTTAGTTCAGTTATCTACACCTGGAGAAAGCCTCTTCCTTAAAACCTCCTCCTACTGACTGATGGATTCTCCACTAATATGTACTAGTGGGATGTCTTTCCCTTATTAAATCTGTGGAAAAGGGATTTTACAGAAGAAAAAAAAAAGATGAATCCCTTTCAAAGGCACCGTAAGGTACCGGTGGTCATCATCCAGTACTGTGAAAAAGTCTCAGGCATCCTATTTTTATAGGTTGTCTTAGTTGTTTGTTTTCAGCTTTACCCAAAAAATCTAATGTGTGTACACTGTTAAAGAAAAAACATAATACATAATTGGCCACTTTCCAGATAAAACCATAATGGAGTCAGTCTGGTGTACTGGAAGAGACAGAACAGCCAACAGCCTCCAGAAAAAGACTGCAGCAGGTTGTCCAAGCTGCAGGATAAAACTCACAAGCCAATCAGCAGTTTTAAAGGTGAAGGACGGTACGGCAGATAATGATTTGGCTTAGTTTACACCAAATATAGGTCTGTTTTAGTATTACTGCTCTTTATTATTCCATGCCAGATCGAAAAGCAATTGCACTGGGGGGAAATGTGAAATGCAATACACAGGCAGGAGGACAATGTGCTTGCTGCACCGGAAAAAAAACAATCAATAGGGGATTGGTTTAAGAAATAAATTCTGATTTCTGATCAGAAGTGAATGCTGTATGCAAAGTCTCGGTTGCATTGCATTTCAGTTTCACCAGCGCACTGCAGTCGTGCCACACTGAAATGCAACCACTGTCCAATTTACAGCCCTAAGCCGTATACTCTGGGGCATTAGTGAAAAATGAAATGGACTGCAACAGCGAATTATATTCAATTCTGATGTGAAGTCAGCATTAAATTCTTTTAAAAAGTCCCTTCTGATTGTTTTTCACTAAAGAGAGATAAAGCAAAGTAAAAGCAACACAGTGAACATTTTGCTTTCCAGTGTGACAAATGAAAAGCAATACCATCAGCATCTTGTACGATTGCTTTTTTATCTGGCATGGAATCATCCTCATACGTTATAGGCGTTTTTATATGTAGACACGGTCATCATTTTTTAATTTATTTATGCTTTAAGTGCCTAAGACTTTTGCACAGAACTGTATAGCTGTTCGCCTACCCAGCAGCCTACAAAACCACAAATGCATTTTTTGTTATTCTGGGAAGTGCAGCTTCAAAGCATCATGGCCAAGTGGTCAGCCTGTGGAGTGGTTTATCCAAACCAAGGACGTTCTGCCTTGCTCTTTCACATACCATGGAACACTGCCTGCTTCTGGCAAAGCTGAGCCACGATTTTTCTCCAGTTGTCTCTCTACTCGGCTCATGCTCCGGCTTAGTTTTTGAAGGCCCCATAGCGACTAGCTTTGCTAATAAAGTTCTTCAACAGGTCGTGGTCCATGTCTGCAAAGGCCTGGGTCTGAGTGACGGCAGTCAGGTGGTTGACGCAGAACTTGAAGCAGAACTCTTCCAAGTCCTCAAATGAAGAAGAAGCAATTTGACCAAGAAATACATGTCCTGGGGCTTGATGTTGAAATGTGAAATGTAGAATAACGGGCTCTATTTTGACAGTGGACTACCTTGTAATGTGACTGGTTAAATGTTAAACATGTCAAAGTGGAACTCAACTAGTACACTGAGAAAGGCCACTATAAACAATTATCAAAGTTGTTTCTTCTCTACCACATGCCAGAGCCACCACTAAGGGAGACTGAAGCAAGCAAACAGCCAAAGAGCAAGAGTTCCCTAGTAGGTGAAAACTGTCAACCAAACATGACTAACTTATTGGAGGTTTAAAGCATACTTCTGTACTGGATAAAGAAAACTGTAAAACTATAAATATGGCTGTAGATCTAGGCCATTTGATATATTTCAAATGCTTTCATAGATTATTTCAAAGTTTCTCTTGTAAGTTACATACGAACTACTTGAAACGTTAGCCAACATACACTCAATGCACACATGAAAAACCGTACTTTTTGGCTTTAATTAAATAAAAAATAATAATAATAATAAATAATAATAATAATAATAATAATTTGAACATGTAGAGAATGTAGAGAATTTCCAGATCAAGCTTAATAAAGACTCAACACAAGCAAAATTCCTTATAGAAAGCCACTGTTCCACTTCTGTAGACCCTTCTGGGACAAGAAGCATCAGTGTGCTAATGCTGTACGAGACATGTCTAAATATGTGGGATTACACAATGATGTTATTCAGAGGACATGCTTCAGTGTTGTACATGGGAAACACATCACTGACCTACCTGGCGCTGTAACTTACGCTTACACTCATTTGTGCTTAGCAAGCCGAAGATTCTCCACAAGGGGGCACTGTTGTCATTTATGCAGCCTTTGACTGTGAGCATCATTGAGGACACTGAGGCAAGTAAGGTACATGGAATACTACATAACAATAGAGCTTTCTATCAGTGACAATGCATGCCATTCTTTACACTGTCACTCTTTTTATTTTTTACTTTTGGTACTTGTTGATGCGTTGTTTTGTTACTAATATGCGATAGTTGGGACATTAATAGCTACACTACATAAAACAGCAGAATGCCTTAAAAGCTAGCCATTCTGTACAAGTACCTCTGCATTCTGCGGTGTGTTGAGAGAATGTCTGCTCTAGAAACCTGACCTTGCAGATAGCATGGTAGCATATGGGATGCGGAGTGTTTTGTCTACAGTGTGACTGCGTAGGAGCATGTGGGTGTGTGCTTACCCGTGCCTCATACTTGACAGCAGCAGATAGCAGTGTGATGGCATTCTCTTCTGAAATACCTCTTTTAATGGTTTCCTGGCACAGCCTTTTTAGACGAGTCTCTCTGTAGTAGGTAGCAAGATCTAGAAGACCTGAACACCAGAGAGCCAAGAGTCAATGTATTAACTCTTTCAAGAACTAACTCTCATTTAATATCCAATATAATATGTATCACATTTTATATACACTGATATATAATATCATAAGGCCTAGGGTAGTAGATACACTATCAAGCAAAATTTTGGACACCCACTCTCAGAAGGGTTTTCTTCATTTTTACGATTTTCTACTACTTTAGAATATTAAGGAAGACATTATGAAATGACATTATGAAATAATATACATCTAATTATGCAGTGATCAAGAAAACTGTTAAATCAAATATATTTTATGTGATTATTATCAGCTTTTTTACAGTTTTTATTATCAGATTATTAAGCTTTGCACATTCTTGAAATCATCTCGACCAGCTTCAGTAGGAAGCCACCCAGGAGTCTTTTCTTAGTTCCCAAATAAGCCAAGCACTTGTTGGCTGTTTTCCTATGTTCTACACAAAAACTACTTGCTCAGAGAAACAATTTGAAGTAAAAACTATTCATGAAAAAAATTAACTCAAATAAATTAATAAATTCATTTGATTGGTAGTGTATGATTCTTTGATATCTGTCTGCAATGATTACGGCACAGTTTCACAGTACATAAGGAGTATTTACATAATCATAGAGCTAAGATAATGGCATATACAGTGTATGGCAATAAAAAAAGGTATGTAAATGTCTGAGTTTACCAATGGCATCCTCTGGTGGCAAGTTAATAGTGTCAGTGTAGAGGTACTCCAGGAAGGCCCGGTACACCATGTAGGAGAACTGATGGATTTCGATGGCTTCATCATCAGTCTCATTTAACAGTGCACGAAAATGCTCACACCTTTTAACACAGAAAAGAAATATCTGAATCAGATATGAAAGCATATCCTTGTTATTCGAAATAGAGAACATATGCAGATGCCTTAGGACTAATAGTTCTTTAAAACTGTCTGCAAAAACATTCTTGAGTGTGTGTTCTTTTTTCTGGAAGGTTTAGTATGACTACTTCTTTGAGCAGGCTGCAGCATGTTTCTGTATGCATTATTAACATTATTTTGGTGTTTCTGTTTTGCATTGCCTTCAGAAACTAAGTTTTATCTATTCAGTGGCCGGGAAAAGGAAAATCCCCCACATTCTTAAGGGAAAAAAAAATATACATACACACACACACATATATATATATATATATATATATATATATATATATATATATATATATATATATATATA
>CM075016.1:14333347-14344736 GCA_037576675.1 Pangasius sanitwongsei | reverse complement strand
ATATAAACAACAAAAAACAAACACCAAATATAATCTCTACACACACACACTTTTTATATATTTATTTATTTGTGTGTGTTTATATATATATATATATATATATATATATATATATATATATATAATCCTGCATACATATAGTAAGGTTTGATGAGCTGCCTAGTGCTCATTATAAATAGCCACTAAAAATAATATTTTGAGGACAGTCCTTTACCTGATTTTGAGCAGAGCTTTGTGAACATGAATACATTTCCCATCAACTAGGAACTTGAGATCTGAAATTTCTGGGCTGTCAAACTCTCTCTTAAGGGACTGAGCCACAGTTAGGTAGTCATCTCCATCTAACCGGGAAAAAAAAAATCTCATATAACATCATAGGCATTACCAAACAAGGAGTGAAATGATACGAGTGAATGTGAGTGATACTATTGAAGACTAGATTTACAGACAGTAAATCAATGTGTGAAACCAAGCTGATCCTCTTCTTACCCACAGTGAGAAGACGCCAGGTTACGGCAGGGGTAGCAAAACAGGCAAACACATCATCCGTGCTAGAGAAATGCGTGCTGTGTGGGAAGGGAACGGCCTGACCACGACACTGACCCCACATCAGCACCTGACCGCTCTGTGTCTTAGCGGCTGATGTGTGACTGGTGTGACACGCAGCCACTTCCACCATCCTGAGGGATAGATGACACACACACACACACAGCAGTTTGCCTGCTCCATTAAAAAGAACAGTGTTAATTCGGTAGTAAGGTGATAAAAGATACAAGACAGCGAGCGAGACACCACTGGCATTTTTCCTGTGGTCCCGCCACCCATGGTCAAACGTCACTGAAGTCTGGGAGGTTAACAGAAGAAAGATGCTCGATTATAGAGTACTCACTTGTCAGTAGAAGATAGAGATATGTAAATCAGTTGATTTTACAGCTCGAATACTTATCTCTAATTACTGAGTGATGATCTTGATCTTGAAGTTAAAGCTACATGGTCTTCGAATTATGTCTGTGAAATTACTACTTATCTTTAAAATATGCTAGTAATTAAGCATTTCTTTTCTTTCAAAATGAGTCACTGTTAAAGATTATGTTTCTGTTACAGCTCTGTTTTCACTGTCACTGTTTTACATCAAGATAAACCTCTCCAAGAACTACTAGCTAATGGCAATTACAACACTTCCAGAAGTGATTTAAAAAATAAATAAAAACACCCTAATGCTATGTCTAGACTTAGGTGTCGATTATCATAAAACGTAATTATAAAAGAATGTGCTGAAACAATTTATCTTAATGATCATCTGTATACTCAGTACACTGTCACCGCCACAGAGAATTTGGTACACACACAAACACACACCATCCTATACCACTATTTAAAAAAGCTGAAGCGAAAAATGAAGACATTGTTTATGACTAGCAATGCCATTCACTGCCATAGCAGGGCATTATCTCGCACATGCCGCGTGTTTAATCAGTGCAGACGCACGGAGATGGAAATGCTGTGTGATTGTGCATGTTTGTTCTCACCTCTCCTTGTCCATGTTGATGAGGGTGGGCAATGCCTGGTTGCTCTTGTTTCCAGTGCCTAGCTGCCCATAAGCGTTGGCACCCCAGGCGTAAACAAACCCCTCATCTGTTAACGCCAGTGTGTGTGCATAGCCACAAGCCACCTGGAGAGATAAGCCAGCAAAAGTTTACCTTTCCACTAATGTGAAATGTGAACAAACACATGAGTTGGGCAGAGATTATACTGTTAGTGAATTATAGACCTGAAACAATTCAGTGCTTTCCTGTGGAATATAGGACACTGAACCATTTGTTCTATATTGCACAAAATTTAGGACTGTCTATTCTGGAACAGTTATCCTGCTGTCTGTGGTAGAAAAATGCTATTGCAAGCTAAATTTCACAATGTGGCCTGTGCTGCACAATAATCTCACAGCTGTTTGTGCACACATTTAGATAGAATTCAAGGCTGTGTCCTTAAATAGCACAATACACACTAAGTAGTATACCTAAATAGTAATAACACCAATGATGTAGTGACATACTACTTAGGACAGTAGTACTGGTATTGAGTTGGCCCTCAACTCATATAAGCAGCAGCTGTGAGGTGAGCTGGAGAGTTGTACTGAGTGCAGGACAGTCACTAACATCTGCTCAGAAAGTCACTAGATTTGTCTCTAGGCTCTTTTTTTGAAATAAGGTCATTAAAATTGTCTTAAAAAGTCACCAAATCTAATGACAAAGTCTCTAATCTGGCATAAGTGAATATCACAGTTATGGAGTACCAGCTCAAAGAGCAAAACCTCTGAACTATATTGTCTTTTAGCTCCAGTCAGCTTGTGGCAGTCACTGTAACTGTGAGCATGAACGGCACATATCTTACAAAATTAGCTAGTCACTTTACATTAGCTAGCTACATTACAAGCCCTGGTTGAATAGGGTTGTAGCCTCACAGCACGCTGCATGCGCTGAACCGTGAATGTAGGGCTTTGCCAGAGGCTGGTTTACTCAGTGTATTTTCTGATCTGTGTTCTCCGTGTATTTTGTTATCTAATCTGTCTATGTAGTTTTCAGCCTGTAAAACTGTAGCTGAAACCATCACCAGAATATAAAAAGACACAAATCAGACAAGCAAAGGGGTTGAATCACTCACTCTCCCCCCAATATACTGAGTTTGAAAACTCACAAGCACCTCCTGTTAGTTATTACCAGCTAACATTTAGCAAATAGTTCTTCTCTAAGTAAACAATTTCACAATTGTGACTATTATAGATGATTCACCAGCTTCCCACCAAATTCAGAAAGAAAAAAGCTAAAACTCCATGAGTCCTGAATCCTCTTATAGTATAATATTAGCGCTTTCACTCTTGCGTTCCTATTTGCTTTTGTACACTCTCACACTCTCTCTCCTGATTGGCTGCTGCTCCTGCCAGTCAGTGTGTAGTAGCTCTTTCTGTATGACTGTAAGTTGGGGCTTGATAATATTTGATTTATCTGAGCAGGCGTATGACATAAGCATACAAATCCTGCCACTGAAGACCTGACACACCTGACACAGCACTGACTGTGGATTACTGTTACGGGATTGAAAGTATAACTCATAGCAGCTCATTACTATTTTTCTTTAGAAGAACCGTAGTAAGATTAGCCTTAGGCTTGTTTTCCTTCCTTTATTTGTTATCAGCTAATAAAAACTACACTCTCCTTTTGTCCTGTTTTTTTTTGTTTGGTTTTCTAATCTTCCCGAATTTCTCCCTAATTTAGCCAGATCCCACCCAACACTTCTCCTATATCATACGACAATCCAAGAGGGTGAAGGCTATCATGTGCTTCCTCTGAGACATGCATCTTTGCAATCTGCTGTTCATTACTAATGCATGAGCTCACAAATGCCCATGATTGGCTGCTGCTGTGATTGATAGCGGAGAGAATGCCACCTCTCCCTCCTCAAGAGAATGGCCATTTTTCCTCTATTGGGCTCCCAGCCAGGGATGGCTGTGGCATCGTCGGGATTCGAACTCCTGATCTACGGATGATAGGGCGAACGCTTTTCCACTCTGTAACTTTTTGTTTTTTCTACTATTTTTAATGATACTCATTTTGTAGATTGGAAAAAAACATATGGGTAGGGTTTTGAAAGCTTAAAGAGTGAAGCTGAGCAAACATAAGTCATGGTGCCTGTTTTACTTCATGGACTTGTTTATTTCCTCACCTGGACAATGTTGATTCCCTGCAGAGCAGCGATACGACACGGTGTTTGCTGGTTGCCGTTATTACCCAGACCCAGCTGCCCATTACAGTTATAGCCCCAGCCATAGATCTGTCAGCACAAGGCACAGTCAGAGCACATAATAGCTATAAATCACAGCAAGGGAGATTATTCCATTTATTCAACATAAAACCGTTGATCAGTCTGAATTAGATATAAGCAAACCAGAACAAATCAGGTTATTGCTTTGTATTAGCATACTATTAATCACACGCAAGAGTAATTTAACACGAAGCATGGGCTGCATCACCTCTCCGTTGTCTAGGACAGCCATGGAGCAGAGCTGGCCACAGGCAATGTTCACTACGACCTTGTTCTGCAGGCAGCTGCTGACCCTGCGTGGCGTGGGTTGGTTGGCTGTGGAGCCTGAGCCCACCTGGCCAGAGTTGTTGTAGCCCCAGGCATACACCTGAGCATGAAAGGATAAGAGAAAAGTTGGCATGGGTACTAATATACTTAATAAAGGATACAGTGATACCGATGTAAGCAGACCCAACCCC
Organism: Pangasius sanitwongsei; assembly: GCA_037576675.1. Taxonomy (NCBI): domain Eukaryota; kingdom Metazoa; phylum Chordata; class Actinopteri; order Siluriformes; family Pangasiidae; genus Pangasius; species Pangasius sanitwongsei. The sequence goes on along the minus strand of CM075016.1, from coordinate 14,340,459 downwards.
AGACTGGGGTGTAACCATAGTATATAGTAAATATAGAAAATCCAATGTCCACAATGATAAAACAGCTCAGTAACGTTAACTTAGTAACCAACTACTTTGTTCTTAAATAAGTTTAAAAACAGTACCTCTCCTTCAGTGGTGAGAGCGATGGTGTGATGGGAGCCACACGCCACCTCGGTCACCCTCTTATTAATGAGGTTGGTGGACACCAGGGCAGGGATGAGGCCGTGGTTGGTGGTGCCATTCCCCAACTGGCTGTAGCCATTGTGGCCCCAGGCATACACCTCTCCTTCTGTATAGTAAATGAAAGAAGAGAGACAGTGGGTTCAGACTGCATATCAGTGGAATTGCACAGTAGATTCCAAAGATTTTTCCATATTTTAGCATAATTCACTTGTTTAAAAGTAAATAACATCACGCAGAATGGTGTAAAGAAAATTTGCGATCACCTTTACAACACATCTATAACATTTACAAAGACAACTTGTTTGTTATCCATACTACTGATAAAGCTGTGTCATTGAGTTTTAATATATCGTGATAAAGACCTATAAACAATAAGAAATCTGTAACTACTTTACCCAACAAAGCCCTGCATGCATCTCACCATCCTGCATACATTTTCTCTAGCTAAAAGAATCACATCCATATGTAGGTCTTTGCCCAAACTTTTGCCACAAAGTTGGAAGTACACAACTGTATAGAATATCTTTGTATGATGTAATATTACAATATCTCTTCACTAGAACTAGTGAAGAAAGGCCTTAGAAAGGGCACAAACCTGTTCCAGCATGACTATGCCCCTGTGCACAAAGCGAGCTCCATGAAGACATCCATTTTAATACTCATGGTTTTGGGATGTGATGTTCATGTAATGGGTAGGTGTTCACATACTTTTGGCCATATAGTACATTATAGCACCATATCAACAAACTAGCAGATGGAAATCATGGCAAGTAGCATTCATCCATGAAAACTGTGCATGTAAGGTACAATAGGTTACATCATTTGATTGCCGGATCATTAAAAATCGTCTTCAGTTGTAGACAAAAAGGAATTACAAATCAGACACCTAGCTTAGGTTGCTGGAAACCAGAATTTGCTTCAGTTATCTACAATCAGTCTGGGTACTCAGGTGAGAATAGGGATGGCCAGGAAACAGAGAGCTCTGTTCAAAAACAGACTGGTATGGCGACCAACAGAGCTGACACTAACCCGAGCCGTTTGTCAATCTGAGACAGATGGTGTGGTTTGGGCACCTTACAAGAATGCCCCATGGTTGGTTCCCATTAGAGCTGTATCGGACACGTCCCACTGGACACATAGCTCACATATCTGGCTTGATAATGTCTGGAGATTGCCCAGGAGGAGCTGAAATATCTGGCCGGGGATTAGAGAAGTTTTGGGCAGACCTTCTCAGCCTGTCGCAACCTCCACCAGCAGAAGTAAGAGAAGAATGAATGAATTAGTCCAGGTCATGTAATTGACATGTGGCCATGAAGTCTCTCTGGTTTTGGCTGAAACGTTTTAAGCACAAATCTGTAGGGTTGAACCTAGAAGACTTCATCATTGGTGATGGACAGTGTAGTCACTGTCTCATCTCCAGGCAATTCAAGTTCCTGAATAACTGGCATGTTATTCATCCTCATTTTGTCTGGCATGGGAGGTCATTATCCACACGGACACCATCGATTTCTATCCGCCCCGGGCTATTCTGGAGCAACAGCTGGTTCAATCTTTCCTTCCCTTCTAGCTCTTTATAAATCCACTGCAATCATTCAACCGTGTATACTGGTTCAAACTGATATGACCTTGGGACATTTTAAAAATATTCAACCTCCTTGATTTCCTCATACTCTGGGCTTGAGTTCGATGTACACGTTCATCAGAGTGAGAAAGAAGCACTGAAGCAACCAGGGGTTACTTGTAGGCCAACCCCTTATTGCCAAGCTATCATAAAACAGTCTCTGGCGATGTATTTGGAAACGTTTAAAACAGAAGTTCAGTGAGGTAAATTTAAAAGCTTCAGACATCCATTTCCCATAACTGTCAATGTGAAAAATATTGACTTGGTAAGTGTCTGTAAAATGGTGCATTTTTTAAATTAAAAAAAATCAGAATGGGTTTGTTTACTTGCAGAAATACTGAGAAACTCATTGAAAGGCCTTAAGGCAGAGGCTTAATTTTAATGTATTAATATATAATCATATAAACGATGCATTCCACAATCATATTTGCCTTTAAACAGCAAAAACAAAACATTTCTGATACTTTCCAATTTTACCATATTATAACATGCCTTTATAACATCTTTTACAACAAGTCAGGTAGGCATATGACAGACCTGCAGTCGCAATGACGACATGCGGCCCTGTGCCATAGCTCAGAGAGATAATCTTCTTCCCGCACAGGGCGTCTATCCGTCTGGGCTCAATGGTGCTTTGGACATCTCCCAGACCCAAGCATCCGCTGCAGTTTGTTCCCAAAGCAAACACCTGTGAAAACAACCAGATGAAAAAAAATGTGCAATTGGATAGATTCAGCTTTTACATTTATACAGCAGCCATAATTTATATAAATTATTAGAATTAAGGTATCGGCTCATGCACATCTGGAATGAGTGTTGATATTAAACATTTGCTGCGTCACTGTCTGCAATGATAAATTTCACCATTCACCATCACTGCAGACTACAGTTTATACTCCATGATGTGGAAAACCAAACACAACTAGACCTACACTAACAAAACATCTGCTGCTGAATGACAACTGAATGTTTCATGACCCCTTAAAGCAGCTTTTAAGCTTTTAGCTTTGCTGATTACGGGTTAGTACATTACAGCCAGGGTGCACAAACTGATGGTACAAGTGTACATACATTCAGGTTTTTATCTTACAGAAGACATAACTGCAGTTCTGAAGGTCCCCACGGGTCAGTAACGGTGTTAATGTGATGTCAACCCCAAGCAAGAAAGCCTGGACATGTACAATGTCTGACCAGAGCTCTATGGGATTAAACAGTAGAACATACCAGCAAAAGTAGGAGGAATGGATCAGTTAAACCAGTGCAATTTAAGTTTACACAGCTATATATATCAAGCGTGCCCCTACAAAGTGAAACAGTTCTCAAATACCACAGTATTCATCAACCTAAAAAAAAAAACAAGGGTTAAGTGATATGCAGTAAGGCTCAGCAATATGCACTCTCTGTTGGCATGATGTGCAAGGCCTGTATTAACTTGCAGAGTCAACCGAAATGAGGTTTTAATTAATTTTTATTAAAAAAAATAACAAATTGCTTGATGTGGCAGTTACAAAAAAAGCCTCTAGCAACAGAATAAGAGAAAAAGGCACACATATTACCCTCATCAAGGAATACAAACCTCTAAACCTGCAACCTGTGTTTCACTGTAAGATACATAGATCTGAGTGTGTGTATATGGATTATATCCCAACAACAAGGGGATCGTGTTAAGCCAAAGTGGAAATAGCTTGACAAACACACAGATTAACACACTATCAAGGATACAAACAAGGCTTATGTTAGTATTATAGGTCTATATTTAGCTTAACTCCATCTGTCCTCTCTGAAGAGTCCGGGGGGGGGGAGACAGAGAGAGTGAATGTGTGTGAGAGAGAGAAAACCCTCCTTCCTCTCTGTTTCAGTATACCATCCATTGGGCACATAACATACTGAGTTGTTTTTCTAAATCACACTGTGTATATGATGTGTGTAGATTACAGGTTGCCACAGGTCCAACAATGCCGGTTCTGGAGAACTCGCTCTCCTGCATATTTTAGTGCTTCCTCTGCTCACACACACACACACACACACACACACACACACGCTCCTGCTTCAACTCAGTAAGGGCTGTTAATTAGGTGATTATTTGAATCAATTTGAATCAGTTGGAGTGTGCTGGGAGCAGAGAAAACCCTGAAATGTGCAGGACAGAGGGTACTCCAGGACCAGGGCGGGGAACCTGTGGTGTAGAGGAAAGCCTACCTCATCACTGACTGTAACATAGATGGCCTCATTAGCAGCGTTGCCAAACACACAGGCCTGGCGGATGAGACGTAGTTCCTCAGGAGGCAGAAGTGCAAACACTGGCCACTTTCCCACGTCAAGCATGCTACTCTGCAGCCAACAGGATAAACAGATGGGTACGTTTTCCTTATCCACTGACTTAATAAACACAAAACAACTATTAATAAAAACAAGCCCCAGAAATTGTGCATCTTACGCTAGTGTTCACATTTCCTGGTTGATAGCTGTGGTGCGATAGAGGAGAACTGGCTAGTGGGTAGGAATGTAACATCGCTATGACTGCCCCAGTCTCTCACGTTGCTGGAACAGTGCCTATTGTTCCCCCCACTGTCCGCATTTTGGCATGAATATTGTTTTTGAATGGTGAAATATATTTACTGAATCTGCTAATTAATTGATGAGTTAAGTGAGATATACTTGATCAGAGAAATCACAAAACCGTGCTGGACTCACAAGAGCTGGACATTGTGACGTAATAGGAAATCATGCATTTTCTGCAGTTCTGGTTGTGAAAATTAGGCTGCTTCACTATCTCACACTCAATGCACATAATGGATAATATGTCAAACTGTTCATATCTAAAATAAACGCAACCAAGCAAGACAAGGGATGTAACAGTGCAACCTCTTTTCAGTTAAAACCCAAAGCTCTGTGTCTGGCATCCTAGAGGTCCACTGCACAGGAACAGTGCTTCTCAAAATGGGGTCCATGAAGCATAGCCAGGGGGTTCATGATTTTTGTAATACAGTTACAGTGGTTTAAATCACAATCCTCACTTGAACTGAATGAGTTTAATCCAAATTTTAAAACAAGTAGTCTTATAAATAATGGTAACTTTAGTTTAGTGTGTTCTCTCAGGGGAAAAATTCAGGAGCATAAAACTCTGGGGGGAAAAAAAAGGCTGCCTCGACTCAATGCACATTTTGGACAGTATGTTAAACTGTTCATGTCTAAGATAAATATAAATGTATTTATCACTGGTGTTCTCTGGTTGGTATCCTGGAGGTCCACTGCTCTAAACTGTTTACTGTTTCATGCCCTGTGATATGCCTGGCTCAGCAAATCTGCTGAGCTGAATCAGATCTTTCGGGTGTTTTTCATTATCTGTGTTGTGTTGAGTTGTGTTGTTGTGTTGAGTTGTGTTGTGAGCATCCAGAACAGCTACCACGGACGAAGGAAGAGGAGAAACCTGATGCTTCTGTGACTGAAAGCCCAGATCATTGACACATAATCTGAGTCTGGATTACTGCAGGATAAACGTCCTATATGTGACAGCAGTCTTACAGAGCTCAGACAGCTAGCTGTGGTATCATACAGCTCCATGTAGCCTGGTGCAGAGTCAAGTTTACTTTAGCTTTGATAGCTAAATAACTAACTAGCCAAGCCGCCCCAGTTATTAGCCATCTGCTAACTCATTAGCACGGTTCAGCCAGGAAACATTCACTTTATACCGTTAATAGTTACAACCTCAGAAAAGGTACTTTAAGCTAATCAGCTAACTTTGTGTCAAAGCTAATTAACGGTAGTATGCTAGCTGGGTAAGATAAACACTAGCTAGCTAGTAATGCTAAATGTTAAGCCTTGTTTATTGGCTTCAGCATTTACCTTGCGCTGTTACATTAGCCTGTGTGTCTGTATTGGATGCTGTCCGGCTGCGTTAGCTTCTTTTGTCAGGTTCGTGTCCATTCGCGGTGAACATGGACTTCTCCATACTGACCGCTACACACTGTGTTTCCAAACACTGCTGCGAGGCGGGGCTCACGTGCACGTGTCACGTGACCACAGAACCCCGCATCATCGCCTCGAGCCACTACACAGTTATGAAATGCCACTTAAACATAACTACAAAATACAAAAACTGTGTGTGTGTGTGTACATATATATATATATATATATATATATATATATATTTGCTGTTGATGTTCGTTTAGTGTTTGTTATATACTTACATTATATGACCAAAAGAATGTGGACACCTGACCATCACACCAGCCTTTGAAGTACACAATTGTCTGTAATGTCTTTGTATGTTATAGCATTAAGATTTTCGTTCACCGGAACTAAGAGGCCCAAACCTGTTCCAGCATGACAATGCGCGTGTGCACAAACCGGGGTCCATGAAGACATGGTTTGCCAAGGGTGGCATGGAAGAGCTTGAGTGTCCTGCATAGAGCCGTGACCTCAACCCCACTGAAAACCTTTGGGATAAATTGAAACTCTGGCTACGTCCCAGGCCTTCTCATCCGACATCAGTGCCTGACCTCACTAATGCTCTTGTGGCTGAATGGGCAAATCCCCACAGATACACTCCAAAATCTAGTGGAAAGCCTTCCCAGAAGAGTGGAGGTTATTATGACAGCGAAGGGGGACTAAATCTGGAATAGGATGTTCAACAACTACATATGGGTGGGATTGGTCAGGTGTCCACATACTTTTGGCCATTTTTCACAAAGCATAATTTTAAACCACTTTTAAGCTCATTGGGGAGGAGGGGAAAGCTTCCTGAAAACACTGGTTGCCAGCCAAGAGGACTGAAAAAGCACCTTGAGCAACACAAAAGTGAACAGTATGTCTTAAATCTACAGTATCTGTGAAAAAAAAAACAGATAGTATGCCAAAAGAACTAGATTAGGACCAGAAATCAGAAAACAGGACTTCCTTTTTCTATCCATACACATTATTTTAGCATTTGTGATAAGGAAAGTTAAATTAACACAGGTAATTATTCTGTAATGTTTAGGTCAACATGTTATTGATATGTTCTAATACCTAACAAAATGTATTTTATTTTTAGAACTTTGGTTATTAATAAAGGTCTTGATGATTTTATGCTATTGAGGTTTGTGTAATTACTAATGCCATCACATTTATGGGTTAAATATAATGTAAGGATCATAGAAAATTATGTAAAGAAAATACTCAAGACATTCACTCAGATAAAATGTCTATTCTGAACATGTATTGAAAAACTATAGATTAGTGAATATATATACAGTATATATATACACACACAGTATATATGTGTGTGTGTTTATATAAATATATATATATATATATATATATA
>CM075016.1:14295573-14333247 GCA_037576675.1 Pangasius sanitwongsei | reverse complement strand
TATATATATATATATATATATATATGAAAGAACCCACTGTGGTCTTCTGCTGTGTACTTTGGTGTGTTGTGTGTTGAGATGCTTTTCTGCTCACCACGACTGTAAAGAGTGGTTATTTGAGTTAATAAAGACTTCAGTGGAGACTAAAGACTTTAATGGAGAATTCAACAGTACTGTGGTATAAACACAATATTACACACAATTGGAACATAGTGCTATTTGATCACGGTGAGGAAAGGTGAAGCTAAACGTAAAATAAACAATAATGAAACAGTACTCAAATAAATAGAAAAAATATATATTTTGTAAAGTCCAGGTGTAATGTATCCTCCAGGAAGTTATTTTCCTGCAGTGTAAATACTGTTTTGATTTCCAACACCAGCATTACACCAATAAAGCTGCAAAATTCCCCTGAAGTGTGACAGGACTGTGTAAAGTTTCAGGTGGAGATCGCATCTGTACAAACATCTAGGAAACATGAGTGGTTTATCTTTCACTGTTAGCCAAATCCTGTTCATGTATGGTCATCATTTGTAGGCTTGTTTTGAGCAGGCAGGAACAGGATCATCTGTCACAAACATGCACGTTCACATTTTCCAAGTGTGGGTATAAACCTCCGTAAGCATGCTTGAACATGTGGCATTCTAAAACCTTTTATAGACAAGAGGCATTACTTGGTATCAGATATTACATCTTGAATCATTTTATGCAATTACAGGGCATTAAACAAACAAAACAGTGAGCATCTGTGAATATTTATTAACATTTTCATTTTCATTTCACTTTTCTTTCTTTTTCTTATTTTCTACTTATGTTATTGCAAATTTGTCAGATTTGTACTTTTGCAGATTATATGCAGCAACAGTACAGTTTATTGTGTACCTGTAGATGCACTTTTCATAGTAATTATGATCACTGTCTAATCATTAGGTGCATTTTCTAAATAATTTTTTCAGTAAACAAACAGTTTGGAGCAGGACCACTGTCGGGGTGTGTCTTATGAACACAGATATGTATCACAGAGTTTGCCAAGAAAATGTTCACTTTCTCCACTCCATGCAGCGCATAAAACAATCATGGTAACCTTCACCTTTATTCAGCATTAGACTTATGCAACAATCAATAGGTAAGTGTGTTTTCTATGTGTACAGATGCCTCACTTTTGTAAGGGTTAATTTTACATTGCATGTTACTTATATTATTAAGACAATTCAACATTATAACACATTGGCTTAAAAAGCATTGGTTTAATATAACATTTAAAAGACCAGTAAAATCTTTTCAGTGATAAATAAAATAAATCAAATAAAATAAATCTTAGTCCAACAGATGTGCTTTGTGATATTAACATTGCTGGAAGAGATTTCAGAATTCCTCCCTGTTCGTGTTTGCATGACTTTTGCAGTTTTGTTTACCTCAATTTCATAGTTTGTAACTGCTAATTATTATACAAATCACCTTTTGGGATGTGTGTGCCCAAACCAAACCTGTGTTCAGAATGATATGTTTTTAGAAAAATATGATTTCAACATCTTCTAAGTATTTTACATGATTTTGTGATCTGGCTCTTTTGTTTCTCGGAAATGTCAGAAAATCTCAAATACCTGCATTTTTATTACCATGACTCATATACAGTGGAAATCGAGCTTTCTTTTATGGTGCACAGTAGGGGACAACTGTCTGTTTTTGGAAAGTGCCATATTTGAACAAACTGAAATACAAAGTGAAATCTTTTGTATTATGAGTATAAATTTTTTTTTTATTTAAAATGTAGGCGTAGCTTAGTTTTATGTGTTATAATGGAGAACTCTGTTCCAGTTCACATGATACTTGGAAAAAAAAAAAAACTGGAAATTACATCCGAACTTTTTGAGGAACATGCTTTAAAGTGTGTGTGTGTTTTGTTTTTGTTTTTTAGTAAATTGCATGGCTTACTGCAAGTCATATGTATAGCGAGTCATCACATGAACACAGAATGAATTCTGCATAGTTACATTACCTGTATGTCATCTAATGTCTATTACTATTGTGCAATAAGGATTTCTCACTGACGTTTATATGGTATAGTGAATGCTTAGGCAGCATACTCAGGTTATGCAAGAAATATAAACATATAAACATTGCTCAATAACCTAATAGAATGTAATTAGGTGTAATTAGCATGTAAAAAGTTATTTCATAAGATATTTAATGTAAATCTTAAGACAAAGCAGCTTGTCATGTTGCTGAGAAACCACAAGGTGCAGTGTCCACGGTCCTGAAGACTCTACAGGAGGAGCTTTACCTCTGACTGTTCTGACAAAATTCTGACACTGGAGACTCCTTCCATAAATGTTAAATAAATATCTCCAAAACTTCATCATATAAATGATTTAACTTTTTAAAATAGCACTTAAAAAAAAAATTATTATTAAACTTCTGTGTGAATTACTTGCAACTATAGAAGTGGTAGCATATTAGAAGAGTGCATTCATGTAAACCTGTGATTTGAATTACAGCCAGAACTGCAGAAAATTAATCAACGGCACTCAGAATTGAGAAGTCAACAGCATTGTGGTATAATTGAATGTATCATCTGATGCGAAAAACAATATTTACGTTGCAACAGTAAATTGAATTAGCCTTGGTAACGTGCTGTGTTTATTATAACAATAAAACCTTACTTCATATTTTTTATTGTTGTTCTTTCCAGCAGCTAGGATGAACCAGTCACGTAGCACTGTTCAAGGCAACTGTTCAATCAGTGACTTCAAACGGAATGTCTATCCAGCCGTCTACCTGTGTATCTTCTTCTTGGGATTATTCGCCAGTCTTGTCTCGTTTTGTTATTTCATTGGTGTGAGAAGGAAAAGAAAAGCCTTCAGTTCAGTCCACATCTTCATGATGAACCTCCTCATTTCTGACCTGATGCTGGTGTGCTCCCTGCCACTCCGAGCCACCTACTACCTCATGGATTCCCACTGGGTTTTCGGGGACGTCACTTGTCGCATCATTGGTTTTGTGTTCTATGTCAACATGTATGGCAGCATTTACTTCTTAATGGTCCTTAGTGTAGTTCGCTTTGTGGCCATTATTAGGCCCTACAGCTATGTGTACTTACAAAGTAGCCAAGTAGCTTGCCTGGTGTGTGGCTTCATTTGGCTGTTGGTGTTAGTAGCATCCATCCCTCTTTTGGATGCAGGCACGTCTCAGGACCCATCTGGCCAGATCAAATGCCTTGAGCTGGGCATGTCTCAGTTGAAGTCCATCATCACCTTGAACAAAGCTGCGCTATTCTTAGGCTTCATCTTACCCTTTGTAGTCATTTCAGTCTGTTATTTAATTGCAGCTAGGAAATTGCTACAGCTTAGGAATGTTCCAGGGAGAAGAAAACCCCATTACAACAAGTCCTGCGCACTGGTGATCATTGTTCTCATCATTTTCCTAGTGTGCTATATGCCATATCATGTTGTGCGCACTGTCTTTCTGGAAGCTGAAAGACAGGTTAAAAATAATGGCTATGAAACATGTCAGTACATTGAAATGTTAAGGAAAGCAGCTGTGATTACGCATTGCCTGGCTACTGGAAACAGCTGTTTGGATCCTCTTCTATACTTCTTTGTGGGTGAAAACTTCTGGAGCTTTTGGTATAAGGTAAAAAGAAGGAAGCTGAGCAAAAGATTCACTCACAAGGAAAACCGAACAAAAATTACTACAAGGACAGAGTTAGAAGAGGTCCATGCTCAAAATGGCAAATGAAATGTGACTGAAAGGCACCCGGACATTTTGTCCTGTGACCTTTTTCCAGTTATTTCATTTCAACAGCATGTTTAAGGATATTTTTTTTATATATTTGCTTCTGTAGGGTTCTACATATATCCAGTAGAGGTTTCCCAGTGGGAGAAACCAAAGAAATGTTTTGGAGTGTTGGATGGACAGAAAACTGGAGATTTTGAAACCAACACACACACTCAACCAAGATATACACAATATGTTAAAAAAAAAAAAAAAGTAATTGAAATCATTTGTATATTATAGTTGGCATAACTGTGTCGAATTTCAGATAAATCTATATGAAAAAAAAACACAGCTAAACTCACTCCAAGCCCTGCATCATAAATTTTGTAATATTACATTGTTTAATATGTTAAAATAGTAAGAGGCAGTGACTATACCATTCATGTATGTACCATTCATATTCACATAAGCAGTACAGTAGTAAAAGACAAATAATAAGAAACAATATTTCTGAATCACTGCTCAGTGTGTACAGGGGTTTTGTGGTTAACTAAACGTAATGTAATGTCTAAATGTGCATTCCTTAAATGTTTGCAAAAACTATGTTTGAATGTGGTTGAATTGAAAGATTCTTTATTCTTAAACCTAATCACTGAATTAGAGGCTCACAGACAGTACCATTGTTGTACCACAAGATGTTTAACATTGCAGGGTATTAGGAAAATACTTGTCAGGTAATAGGAGATGCCAGAACCTTATTTACTGTGCTAAAAATGGTGCACACCACAAGAGTGGAAATTTGATAAGGCAGACCTGATGTACATAATTAATAGAATCCTTGTTCAGACGAACCCTACTGTCAGAACTGACATTACATGGCTTGGTAAAGCTTGGGAAGTAATTTAATGATTTAATGGCAAATATTACATAATTTGAACAATCTAGCTGCTCCAAACGGAATGATAGCCTGAAAGGCATGATGGTTATGACTGGAATTATGTTGTTTTTTCAATGTATTTACTAACAGCTCCATCTGCTGGTGTGTCTCCATAACACATGTACTGTACTGAATTACACACCAATGTTTATTCGTAGGCCTACCTTACCTGACTATTTCTGTTTTTGGCATGTGCTACATACATATATTTGTGTATTACATTTCCAAATATTACTCTAGAGACCTGTTAAATTGAATTGAAATTTTTAACAAGTAAATAACTAAAATACCCTTTCAGAAAGAAATTGTACTAAACTGTATATATTTACTTGTTACTGGGGTGGTACCCTCACTCAACTTCTTTTGTACCTTTAATATGCTTTTTTCACCTAGACATGTGGTATAGTGTAACAAATTATTTAATGTACATAAATGGACCATAATTAGTTTTTAGATTACAACTTTAAAGGTACTACCTTTCTAGGTAAAAGATATATACTAAAGGTGGGAGGTTGGGACCAAGTCATTGTTTTGCAAATCACAAATAAGCCTCAGGTCTGGGCATTTAAGTCCCAAGTCAAGATAGGCAAGTCTCAACCCAAGACTGATAAGTCCAAGTCAAGTTACAAGTCCTTAACTTTAAGTTTCAAGTCCTAAACAAGTCACAATGTGCTCTTTACCAAAATTAAGGCCAGAGAAATGATTAGTATAGTAAATTTACACCAATCATGCAGGATTTTTAAAATTGGTCTTCATCACCTTCGAGACAAACTTTATAACTCATTGGAAATATATGGGAATTTGAGAGATGCATAAAAATGACTATAAAAATCTGAATATTTCAGTTCAGTTTTACATGAGATGAGATGTAGACTATTTTCACTAAGGGCATCCATCTCTAGCTGTTCATTTTGCCTTGGGACTTGCTTTGTGCAACTTCAAAGACTAAGCAAAATTTGGAGTTACTTTTGCATCTGATATTCATTGATGTTAAAGTCTAGTTGCAAGTCTTCTTTGATTGTCAATCAAATTTGAGTTGAAAGTCAGCAAATTTGTGACTTGAGTCCAATTTGAGGCCAAGTCATGTGACTCGAGTCCACAACACTGTTAAAGGTACAAAGTTGTGCCCTTGAGGGGATCACCCCATTGACAAGGAAAGGTGCAGCTTAGTACCTTTGAGTTGAGTTAAGCTGGCAAACTTGCTTATTTTTTATATTCGAAGTGTGCATTTTGTGAGGTAATAAAATATTATAATTGCAGTAAAGTATTAGATTAATTAGTAGATCGCAACTGCACTTCAGTGACAGTGGTAAAGTATTAAATTAATTAGTAGACTTTGTAGAAAGTATTAAATTAATTAGTAGACAAATTTATACCACTTACTGATAAGCCTTTTGAACACTGTGAAAGCACTGATTTGAGCCGTGTGCTTCTTCGTGCCAAAAAACAGACAAGAAACGCCTGACAATGCTTATGACACTAATATTAAATATCTTTCTTTTTTTTGCAGCTGATGTATGCTCAGTGCCCATGTTATTAAGTTTACTTGCCTTTTATTCTACTATATATGTACACTGTATAGTTTTACAATTACTGACTATAACTCACATATTGCTAAGCACAGGATGCCAGCCCCCCTCTACAATGTCCATCAGTGGAAAGAAACCACCATAGGCCCATCACTGATCAGATATTATTAGGGTGATGGACCATTTGCAGCACAGAAGTGACACTGACATGATTGTGTTTGTGATGCTGGTTTAAGTGTGTAAGGCACAGCAGCATTGTTCTAGTTTTTAAAAATCTCAGTGACCCTGATGAGTTGAAAACAATCTATCAACCAAAAATATCCATCGAACAGCAGTGCTGTGGTCAGAAACTGACTGATAAAAGGTTGGAGGCTGATTTGTGCATAGTGTCTACCTGGACAAACAAGGTAGATGTGGAAAAAAGAAAAAACAGCCTTACTGGTGAACCTGATACACCCACACACATGCATTGTCATTTCATTGATGGTTTGGAAAGAGGTGGGCTGACACATTGTGAATGTCAGCAAATGGGCTACAATCTGTAATTTTATGCAGAAACAACAATGTGGTAGATAATCCTTAAAATGGCAAATGAGTATAGATACAAGGTGTACCCAATAAAGTGACCACTGAATGCAAAGTATACACTCGATGCAAAATGGACTCCAATGAACTACAATACACTCAGTATTTTTATCAGTATTTTTACCTTCCAGAGAAGCAAAATCAGTTTTAAAATGATATGCTAAATGAATTCCTCTGAATTGGAAATCTTATTGACCAAACTGACTAACTCAATCTTTTTTGCTTCTATCTTCAGGTGCAAAAAACTTAATATAGTGAATAATATAACTATAGCTTTTTCTTCTTAATATTATTATTATTATTATTAGCTCATTATTATTAGCTACTCGCTGCGTCACCCTGCCACCTCACAGCTCCAGTGTCCTCAGTTCAATCCTGAGCTTGGGTTACTGTCTGTGTGGAGTTTCACATGTTCTCCCCAGTGACCATGTGGGTTTCCTGCGGGTTCTCTGTTTTCCTCCCACCTTCCGAATACATGCTGGTAGGTGGATTGGATATACCAAAATTGCTTCTAGGCGTAAATGTGTGTGCATGGTGCCCTGAGATAGACTGGTGTCCTATTCTGAGTGTATCCCCACCTCATGCCCAGTGTTGCTGGGATAGGCTCCGGATCCTCCGTGACCCTGACCAGGATGAAGTAGCTACTGAGCATGAATGAATGAATGAATGAATGAATGAATGAATTGTTGGGAAAGCACAGTGGTGCAGTGAGTAGCTTTGCTGCCTCACAGCCCCAGGCTCCCAGTTTCATTCCTGAGCTTGGGTTACTGTCTATGTGGAGTTTTTTGTGCTCTACCCGTGTTCTTCGGGATCTTCGTTTTCCTCCTACCTTTATAAAACATGCTAGTTGGTGGATTGCCCCTAGGTGTGAATGAGCACGTAAATGTGTATGCATGGTGCCCTGCTATGGACTGGCATCCTATCCAGAGTGTATCCCCGCCTCATGCCCAGTGTTGCTGGAATTGGCTCCGGATCCTCCATGACCCTGACCAGGATGAAGTAGCTACTGAGCATGAATGAATGTATTGCATGCACAGCATGCATTCGGTGATCCTTTGTTTTATTTTTGCATAAAATAAGAGGTGAATTAAGCATGAATGAATGAATGATGAATTGTTATTGGGGAAGCACAGTGGTGCAGTGAGTAGCTTTGCTGCCTCATAGCCCCAGGCCCCCAGTTTCAATGCTGAACTTGGGTTACTGTCTATGTGGAGGCTTTTGTGTTCTCCCTGTGTTCTTCAGGATCGTCATTTTCCTCCTAGCTTTATAAAACATGCCAGTTGGTGGATTGCCCCTAGGTGTGAATGTGTGTGTGCATGGTGCCCTGTGATGGACAAAGGTACCCAGTGTTGCTGGGATAGGCTCCGGATCCACCATGACCCTGACCAGGATAAAGTGGTTACTGAAGATGACTGAATGGATGGATGATGATGATGATGATGGTTAGTAGTAGTAGTAGACTGATCTACTGTATATTCAAGACATTATGAGCTGCAGTGCATCTGCCACGTGAACAACTTGAATAACTTCAAAATTAAGATTGAAGTAAACAATAAATAGCAATTCTTTTCAGTATAAAAAACAAAAACCCAGGAGCAAACAGAGAAGCTTGTGCCTCATGCAACAGCAGGGTCAGATAAAGGTGTGAATGTGTGTGAATGTGTGTGTACATGGTACCCTGTGATAGACGAACGTACCCAGGGTTCCTGGGATAGGATCCGGATGCACTATGACCCTGACCAGGATAAAGTGGTTACTGAAGATGACTGGATGGATGGATAGATGGATGCAGAATGATGATGATAATTAGTAGTAGTAGTAGACTGATCTACTGTATATTCAAGACATTTGGTATTTCCCACGTGAACAACTTGAATAACTTCAAATATTAAGATTGAAGTAAACATTAAATAGCACAATCTTTTCAGTATAAAAAACAAAAACCCAGGAGCAAATAGAGAAGCTCGCGCCTCATGCAACAGCAGGATCAGATAAAGAGCTGCGTGTCCGAGGCTCAGGGCGCTGATACGCATGCGCAGCGGATTGTGTACATTCTTGAGCGAGAAGCATAATGGCGAGCGTCCAAATGGTTAAAGAACCCAGCTCACGTTCAGATGGAGGCTGAGTTGCAGAAGTAGAGTAACAGTTGGAAGCGGTGGTTTATTTCGGAGATAACGACGTGTCCCTTGACCTTCTCTATTAGGGAAAGCACGTCAGTTATGTCTTGTTCTGGAAGTGTGGGATTTTTTGAAGCACGTCGAGCAAGCTAGCGACTCTTCTGTGGAACTAATTTTACAGTGGAAGGCTTAGCTAATAGCAGTGAGACACGTAGATAAAGAGCTAGCTGGCTGCTTAGCTCGCCTGCTGGTTTGTTCAGCAGTTTGGTTCAAGCGATACAAAGGTTCAAGGCAGGGTTTTTAAAAAAACAAACAAAAAACAAAAACAAAACAAAAACAAAACAACAACAAAAACTAACTGTAACCCTGACTGTGCTGAATACAGATATCCTTTGGTGAAAGAAGCGGAACGAGGAACAACTGCAGCGAGTGAGTACTGAGCGTTAGCGGGCTAGCGCGCTTGTTTACACAGACCGCAAACAGCAAATGGACGATTATTAACAAGTAACGCGTTTAATTCAGATGACACAAAGTAGCTTGCTTGTTCATTCTCTTCTCATGCTAACTCAGCTGCAAACTGTAATCAGTAGTCAATGGGAATTTAGCTGGCTAGCTAACTGAAAACGTAGCCGTAACTGCACACGTCAACGTTATCTGGATCCATTTAAGTTAGCCTGTCTAAGTGCTTACCACGCTAAACTAGCAGCACTTCACACACCATGCATTCACTGATCCTTTCCCTTAGTTTTATTCTTGCATACAATATGAACAATATGATTAAGAGGCGAATTGACAGCCTGTCTGTTGAATTAGTCACTAGATCAGTAGTTAACTCAGATAGTTAGCTAGACCTTGTGTATGGTTTATATTGGAAAGGAAACTGTTTGGCTAAGAGAGACTATTTAAAGCTCCAGCCTCAGCTCTCTGTGCTGTATATCATGTCTGTGTGTGCATTGAACTTTAAACCATGTTATGTAAATATGCTGTAATGCAGAAAAGCGTCTGGATTTCAGGGTCATATTGGAGAATAAACACACACTACACTTGCACAACTCCATTAGAAGAAGATTTATTGTCATTGTGTACAAGGAAATTTTGTTTTGGCAGCTTTCCTAAGCAGCTCTGAGCAATAATAAAAACAAGACAATATAACTATAGTGTAATCTTTGTGGTATTTTTAATTATAATGTTTTTTTTTTCTTTTTTTTTTTTTTTCTTCAATAATTCTGGCAGGTCACATAAAATTCCTGGCTGCTTGACATTTTCAGTTACAAAAGAACCTTCGGTTTTCAGTGATAACTGAAAATAGTAGTATGCTTTCCTTAAATTTTGCAGAAGTGATTAAAATTTCCAGACAGGATTTTACATTCTTCAAAATCACAAACGCGACCAAGACGAATTCGTGCATTTTGATACGACAGATATAATTTTTGTTTGTTTTGGACAGTCTTACGAGCGTCTCGTTTTCACCGTTCTGATCGGTCCGTTCACATAAATCAGTCATGACTCCTGTTTTATCAGAGCAGCTGGACGTTTCAGTGATCACATTTAAATAGACTTAAATTATTTTCCAAGACTTAAACTCCAATAGCGACCAATTTGTGCATTTTTTAACATTTTATTTATTTATTTTTTTAAATAAATACAATCGATATTTTATGTCAATGTCTCATTTTCGCCGCTTAATTTTTCACAACTAAAACCTTGTGTACTGCAGCGATTCGACTTTTTAGGCTTTTGTGTCTGTTCTGCTTCGCTGCTGGTGTAACGCCTCACCGCTTTGCCACATACTTGTGCTCCAACCAACACAGTGTCCGTTTGTTTCTTTTCTGAGTCTCCACATTGTGTGTAGAGCAGTAGGCTTTTGTGTATGCATGGCAGATTGGGTTGCACTTAATCCTTCTGAATATAAGCAGGCCGTGATTTGGCCCATAGCCGGATTGTGATGAGAAGTTCAGCTGCACCGCCACGTCTGCAGGAGTGAGATTAATGATGCCTAACCTCATGAGCTTGGTGTGTCGGGGCATGAGCAGGTGAAGTCCTACACTGGAGTGAAGGTGAAAGTAACAGCAGCTTGGTCCTCGCTGTTTGAAGAGCACTCATTTTGAATTACAAATGATAAGCAGCAGGCCTTACATGGATCTGAAAAGACTAATCTCAAGCAGGGTAATGTGAAATTAGTGATGTATCTAATTTCACAAAGACATGTTAGATGGGATTAGTATAATGCCACATCATTGGCTTGACCAGCACTTGTGTTATTGATACTGATAAGAGTCTGTATAAGCCTGATGCTGATATCAGTATTGTTTAATCTCCAAGGAAAACTATTGCAGCAAGTATTGTCCACTTATTTTAGTTCTGTGAATTTTTGGCCTGAAACATACTTCGACACCTCAGCTTTAATAAAACATAAACATATTTCTTCATATTATTTTTGATCTTGCCTAGGCTTCCTGCAAATATCATATATATTAAGGCGCCAATTTAAAAAATACGTTTATTTTTTTTTTTTTTTTTTTTTTTTTTTTTTTTTTTTTTTTTTTAAACAGCTTAACAGTTATGTGCCGTGTTGAAAAAGACATAAGCCTGATCAGTTTGTAATCAGATACTGGCTGTAAAAATGTCGCCGATGCTCCTGTGGCACAGAAATCTTTAAACATCGTTCTCTCCCTTTTCACTGTGGAGGGGTTAAAAGTATGCTAAAAGTTTACTTTTGGGTGAAATGCAAGGGAAAAAGAAAAAAAATATATATATATATATATATAAATAAATAAAATCTCAGTGCAGTTTCAGTGATCACATTTAAATAGTCTAAAGGTGATTGTCATTTATTTGTCAGATATGAGAGGAACTGTCTGCACAAAACAGCTGTACTGCAATTTAAAGTGAACAGTGTGTCATTTTTCACTGTCCTCAATAAGGCTAAATAAGGTTGTAGCTGGTTTGTACAGAATTCTTATTTTATACTTAGTTGTTTCTTAGTTCCTGATTTATTTGTTTAATGCAATTTACCACACAGCTGTGATTTCTGTAAGTGGACTGTTTGTCGTGTCCCATCCAAACCACAAATCGTCAGTCATAAAGCTAGATTTTCCTCATTAATGTATACAACACAATGTTTTTGAAATGATACCGTGTTTGTCATTTTCATGTTAAATATGAACGCAAGTGTTTTTCCTAAGCACTGCATAGATATCCCAGTATCTGTCAAAAACACACTCCATGTGTCCATGTGATCCATAAAGGCCTAGGTTTTTTTTTTGTTGTTTTTTTTTTTCCCCCTACGGAAAAAGTGCTGTCCAGAGCGCCTTTAGTGCTGACATGAAAAATAAAGTGGCTCATGTGAAACACACACTAACCATAACGACTCCACCACCTAGTACATGCTAGTCGATATTATTATTATTATTATTATTATTATTATTATTATTATTAATAATAATAATAAACATAAAATTTTCAGCATTTAGTCTAACTATGGTGGACAGCTTTGGCTTGGAATTCAAAAATAAAGAGGAGTGCTTGTGCAAGTAGACATTATTTAGACCGCTGTAGGCTATGCAGCTGTTTAAACGTCACCAGTCTGTGGCATCAGATACCAACAGGAATAATACAAAAGGTCCCAGAGCTGACATTTGTTACAAAAGCAATGACACTGAAACACAGTATCTCAAACTGAACGTCTTTTTTAAACTCCTCACATTCACTCACTAACAACACTTGTTTTTTTTTTGTTCCCCCCCCCACCAGTACTGTCCTCCAGGTTTGTGTTACTCACTTTCCAGCCAAACTGCAACGTGACTGGTCAGGAGATAAGAGGCACTTGAGAGAGCTTGGTGCTTTTCTAGAAAGTTACACATTTTAAATTTTGGAAGTGCTCCGCCATGACAGAAAAGCTCTTTCTGCCTTGTGGCCGCTTTCCTCAGGCCGGCTGTTCACTGGTGATGGAGAAAGAAGTGTGCAAGCAGCCTCATAGGAACCTTATTACAATATATTTCACCACAATACAATTATTACAATATATTTGTTCATTACAGTATATTTTGCCACATTCAGTGGCTTTCATTCTTCCAGTGAACAGTAACACACCAGTTCACATCATAGACTGATGGCACAACTGCTTTGGCTGTGTTGACCTCAGAAAGACGCTTTTTGTCATATTGCTTTGTGGCAGATTGCTCAGGCATTCAGTGTGAAATAAACCTTCCTGCCCAGGCTGTACATTTTTACATTTTTAACTTTTTTTTTTCTCTCTCTTTCTCCTTTCCTCTTCTCTTTGTGATTGGTGCGTTGGCCAGCTTGCTAATAACCGCCTCGGCTAGGCTGGCAAGCAAGGTAGATGAACTGCCATGTACAAAGCCCACACGTTTTCCCCATTCAGAGCTCTCCTTATTCTCTTTCAGAGGAAAAGCAGAGCCAGCAGAACTCTTCTATGATGTTTCCTTATTCTTACCACAGCCTCGATAGCCACAGCCAAAATGCTATGTCATAGCTAAATTGCTAACAGAACACCACAAGACAGATCCCCCTCCCATGGCCAATCTTCCGGTCTCGTCTTGGTTACGTTCATTTCGCAAGGCGACTCAAACGGCACATTTCTTGTGTGACTTTGACATAATGCTTATAAACTGCTAGTCGGTAATATGTACACGGATAGCTTATGTTGTTTATTCGCATTCTCTGGGAAAATTTATATGGCGAGCTAAGATCCACAGCTTGTGCTTGCAATGGAACAATTTTCCTGTCAGTATAAACTCAAATGTCATGTAACACTGGAATTGAGCTAGTGCATTTACTCCCAAGGGCTGTTAGGAGACAAGTGGTGCTTGTGGTGGTGCATCTGCGACTAGACTAATTGTCCCAGATGTGCAGAATATTTAGGGTTTTGCAGCTTATGCAGCTGTTAAAATTCTCATATGCCATTTGGAGAAGTTAGGTTGACGGGAAGTACTCGAACATCAGACACCAGATATAGACCGTTTTATGTTGTGTAACAAATATTGTATCACAGTTGTAAGGCTGTGCGCAGGGGTGAACCAATCACCCGCCCCAGCCCAGGGCAAGCCGTTGATTTTTATGTCACATCTACCTAATGGACAAGTAGGGTCAACAACCAAAATAGGATAAAAATACATCTTATTGACTTGCAAGCAAAAGCTTTTAGTTATTAAACTTAACGTGCTTCACAGCGTTACACACCTCGATGCTGCGATGATGTGGAGTGTCCAAATCCAACCACCTGCTGCACTACACCCATCGGCTGAAGCATGTTCTTGCAGGTAGTAGAATGTTTTGTTTTTTTTTTACTCGGCTGATTAATTTGTGTGCATGGATGATGGATGGTCTTTTCAGTATCAGCAAGTATGATGAAACCGAGCAGCATGAAGCGCCGTGCAAAGCTAACATGTAACTGTAAAGATGCTAGCTGATTAATATATTTTATAGGTGATGTGAAGAGGGAATATCTCTTAGCTTAAACTATGCTGAATTTCTGTCAAGGGTGCAAACACAATGTGCTACATTAGAAACTTGGTTAGAAGAGGGGGGGAAAAAGCATAGTGTGTCATAGTGTATGGATTGCCAGACGTTGTTAAATTATGTTACCTGCCACTTTTTTATTTTTTTTATTTTGTTTTATATATATATATATATATATATATATATATAAAATAAAGCTTAGTCAGCAGTCCACCAAAACACAAGCCTGGGCAGCACGCTGGAGCTTTTACTTGCTCGGTGTGTTCGCTAATGAATTTTATGATTTGTCCAGCACTGCACAGTTTTGGGGTTCTTTGATTTAACACCCCTGCTTATTCTTATAATTAACTCCAGCATGAGTTCAATCGGGTTTATTGGAACTGACATGGAACTGTGCACTGTGGTTGCTCTTCAGTTTCTGAGTTTGACAATCCAGATTCAGTCTGTATACACAAACTTCAAAGTCTGAGCTGCATTTATGTACCTTGCTGTGACTTCAGACTAAAGTTCAACCAGATGTGCAGCGCAAAATAATCGAAAAAGCTACTGAAACTGTGTACTGAGAAACCGAAAAGCACTGAGGGTTTAATCAATGAAACTGAAAACCTAATAATAAAGTGAAGAAAACTGTCCAGTCTTGTAGTTCATAGTAAGTGTGTTTTTCTGTCAGTGTGCATTCTTTTGCATGGGAATAGTGTATAGTCTCGTTTCAGTTATTAGTACTTTCAAACCAATGAACTCTAAGCTGCATTTCATATGACTAATGTTCATAGGAAAAATGTCATATGAGCTCATTGTGCTTTCAGGAGAGGCATACCAACCTAGCTGTGCTTATCTGCTTGAACCTGGACGTCACTTTATTTACATTTATTTTTCATTTTTTTTGTTCAGGCCATACTGCGCAGTCGGATGGTAGGTAGGTGATATAACTAACAATGCACGCATAAAGTGAGCACAAACCCATCAAACGTAATTATATAATTAATAACATTTTTAGCTTTTGGGTATACAGCTGTTTTCCCTAAATTCAAATGTATAAGTATGTTCATTGTATTATAATTGTATTTTTAAAAAATCTTGGTTTTACATGGAGATATATATATATATATATATGTTAACTTTTTGCAATATCTTTTTTTATCTTCAGGTCTGGGCAGGAGTTTTTTAAAATTATTTTTAAATATGTTGCATCTCCACAAGGGACTTTTTGGTCGTTCTTCTTTTGTAAATTGATAAGCAGATGTGTTCATGGGTCATCTCTCTTCTTATTTCATTCTCATTTTACTATTTTCTATTTCCCCACCCACATAGCCTTAGAATTTTTTTTTTTTTTTCTCTTGTGAGAGTCTAGTTTCAGTGTAGTTACTGGTAAAATTAGGAAGGAAGTTGTGCGTGTTTGAGATTTGATAACGTTCAGTCAAGTGGCCGATGTAGGGTCGTGTGTAGCCAGAGTTTGTCCCTGTGTTTGTTTTTTTTCCTGTTGTCTAGAGAATGCCATTTTAAGTACAGAGTTCACATTTTATCATGTAGTTCCAAAGAAAGGTGTCATCACAGGAACTTGGGAAAGTCCTTACAGCAGACTTAAATTTTCCCTGAATGTATTGCACTGCACATCTCTTAATAATCAGGTTTAAGCAGATGTAATGCAATCTATGAGGGTTTTTTTTTTTTTTTTGAGTTGTGGTAAATAATCTTCACAGAAGTTTCTAGGGCCATGAAAAACAAAATATTAAAAATCACTTCTACTAAAATGAGCTACATATGATGGTCAGCTAACCAGCCATGATATTTGTATTAGGTTTGGGGTGTATGAAAGAGTAACATGTCAACTATACAAATTCAGATCATGGTTTTCTGCTTATAGCTTAACATTTTCAAAACCATTTAACGCACTGGAGCGGAGAGCGTAGTTATCATTTTGTTTCGGGAACGTGCGAGAATAAATCTAATGTTGAGAGGTCTGCATTGTTCTTAGATTGTTCTTGTTTGCAGTTGTCTACCCTAATTTAAACCCCCCTTTTTCAGATATCCTTAAATCTCTAGTTTGTATATCAGTGTGTTCTCGTTAGTATACAAACAGCTTATGTACAGTCGAGTACAATCGAAATAACAGGTAAGCATGTGAAAATGAACACATCCGACATTCAGAAATAGGAAAAGTGTTCAGTATTGAAGCTGCCAGATGTGTTGGTCTTTTATGATTTAAAAAAAAAAAACAGAACAGGTTTTGGGTTGACTACGAGCCGTTTCAGCCGCTGAGAGCATTAAGTGTTCACCTATCGCTGCCTTATTTATTTGTTTGTTTTTTTTAAAGTAGGTGTTTGGTTTTTATATTCACTAAGCTTCTTTGTATATTCCTCAAGAAACTGCTTTTAAAAGATTATATAAATTTTAAGTTTGTTCCTGTCAATAAATAGGGTCTTTGTAAAATAGCTAGATCATCATATTATACTGTTATACATTATAGGGCTGAAGGTTTGTGGACAATGGACCATCACACCCATATGCGCTTTTTGAACATCCTATTCCAGATTTAGTTCCACCTTTCCTTTTTATAAGTGAAGGCTTTTCACTAGATTTTGGAGCGTGGCTGGGGGATTTCCCCATTCAGCAACAAGAGCATTAGTGAGGACAGGCACTGGTGTCAGGCGAGGCGCCTGGGATGCAGTCTGCGTTCCAGTTTATCCCCAAGGTGTTCAGTGGGGCTGAGGTCAGGGCTCGAGCCACTCATATTCTTCTACTCCAACGCTGGCAGATCGTGTTTTTAAGAACCTCACTTTGCGCGCAGGGCGTTGTCATGCTGGAACAGGTTCGGGCCCCTTTAGTTCCAGTGAAGGGAAATCTTAATGGTACAGCATCCAAAGACATGCTATACAATTGTGTGACTTTGTGGCAACAGTTTGGAGAAGGGTCACATATGGGTGCCATCCTTTTGTTATATACACCTATGTGTTAGACAGGTATATATTCCACACTGTACAAGGAGAAAAGAGAAAATCATTAGTTGATATGATTCATTAGTTAAAATAATGAATTTTAAATTATAAATTGGATGAAGTCTAGATTTTCCCATGAGACTGTACTTTGTAATATCTTTTAATCTTTTGTTTATAGTTTAGTTGCCACTTGGAAAAAACCACCTTTCTTCCTGTGTAGCTAATTCCCAGTGCAGTCTTTGCCTTGTTGCAAGCCAGCAGTGCCAGGCTAGGTGGGGAAGAGCTGGCAGCCTTCTTCCTCATGAGCCTCTTTGAAGTAGTAACTCAGGTCTGTTAACAATTTTGCAGCTTTACACAAACACAGATAACCTGTAGGTCCAGATGACGTGCAGCTGAGTGTTTATGCTCTGGCTTTGTAACACCTGCACGCTATTAACAATTTTCTCTTTCTCTCTCTCTCTCTCTCTCTCTCCCTCCCTCACTGCGTCCCTGTTTTCTTGCTGACCTGTAATATCCTCATCATTGTGGAATTGTAGGGTTGTGTGGGTGTTTTTGAGTGTTGTTGAGTGTTGTGACATTGCAAACGAAAACCCTTGTGTGTGACCAAACAGGGGTCGGGAGACAGCTCATGTCATCACCACTTGAAATAATTGCAGCTGACTCAGAGGTGTAGCACATGAGCCTGGCTGTCAGTGCGCCCTCTCTTCTCTCACTTTCCTCAAGTTCTAATAAGAAGTCGTGTTCGCACTCTGGCCTCTCGCTCCTTAGAGAGCAGGTTTGGACGTTGAGGCTGCATTCCATTGCTTACGTCACCTGGCCGTGAGGCTGAGAGGGACAGTGAGAGCAGGATTGCGCTTTGTGCACTGACTACCCCACCCTCTAGCACTCTTGTGTTCTGACCTCCTCTGTGAGAATGACACAGCAGTGCGTAATATGGGGAATTTTACTCAATCCTTTATACCACAGTGATGTAGAATTCTCAAATCTGAGGGTTTTGACGTAATTTTCTTTAACTGCAGCTTGGACAGTAGTTCCATCTTTAGCTCAAAATCGTGCTTGTTCTAATATGTTAACGTTTCTATAGCGACTCATTCACAGGGAATGAGTTATGCAGAATCTACACATGAACTAAAGCTATTAATAAATGGATTTAAAGAACTGTTATTATTCAGGAAAGAAAAATGTATGATTTTTGATACGGTGAAGTTTTCTGTAAGGAGAATTTTTAAACAGTATAACATTTGTAGAAGGAGTCTCCTGTGTCGGCACTATAAGAGTAAGTTTTCCGCCATGGGAGAGTCTTCAGGATGGAGGACTTTGTGCTTTCTGGTTGTTCATTAACATGACAAGCTTCAAGCTTTGTCTAATTAACTTTGAGAGGGGGAAAAAGAGAGGCCGATGAGGGGAAAGACTGTTTATAGCTGCTATAGTGAAAGTGATAACAGGAACAGGAACTTGCCTTGTGTTAAATATAACATTAAATGTAACATAAGATTTAGCCAAAGCTGGTTAAAATGCTTGACATTCGTTAATAAATTAAACAATTGCAATTGTTGGCAAATTCACTGTGGTATAAGAGGAATAAAACAACTGCTGTTACAGGAAAACAATCACCTTCAGGGTGATAATAGTAACTCTACAGCACCCTGTTGTGGATTATTTTCTTATAACAGCGTGGCCCATTGTGTTGTGTTCCTTACGTAAGCATTACTGTTCTGACTGTGTGTGGTGCTTTTGTGTACTAGCTCTTATTCCAGCTCTCTCTCTGTTCTTTTTCTACCTTTTTCTATTCCCCAGTTGTCTGTGATCATATAGTGGAAAGTTGCAGCATATCACCCTTAGCTCATTTCACTTCCTTTGTGTTTTGATTGTATTTTGCTTCACTTGTAAGTTGCCTTGGATAAAAGCATCTGACAGAGGAGCGAACGTCTTTAGGTCTATGAACACGTTCTCCTACATGCTTGTCAGTCATTTTCTTACAGCTAATAAAATGACAATAGAGCTAACAAGGCAATATTTAGGACCTTCATTCTTTTTTGTAAACAGACTATTTCTCTGAGTGAAGTGGATTCAGTGAGCGCTCTGAACCTTGTGGCTCCTCAAAAGCATTTAGTTAAACCAAGTCTCTTGTGATTTCCGGACCTTTTGACGTTTAGGTAGTGTTGCCGATTTGCATAGGATAAGTGATCTGTGTATAAATCATGGAGATGGGAGTGTCGACACTGTGTGTGCCTATGTGAGCGTTAGTAGGTCACATGACTAGCATCTTCACCTGTGCTGGGAATGTAATAACCTACCTACAACCACCAGAAGGGTCACTTCTCTAACAAATCTTTTGAAACATCATCTGTTTTATTGTTCTGCATTTTAAATCTGGTTTTGTTTTGGCGGGAAACAGTAGAGAAGTGTGTTTCCTGCAAGTGTCTGTACTGAAGAGGAAGCGTAAAACCTCTTTTCCCACAGGAGGTAATGGGTGTTTTACCAAGATGTTAATTCAGACACGATATGTATTACCTGGAATTATTTCTACTGCTGATTTTGTAGACGGTAAAATACGGTGTAATCTTTCCAGATGCATTCACATAGAAAATTACTGACATGATGGATTTGGACAGGACTGAAATCCCAGAGATACTTTGGTAATTATTACATTACCCCCACCTCCTCATGCAAAACTAGTCCAAAAATAGGACTTTAGTGGGATTCATTCTTAGACACATCACCCCTGACACTTAAGCAGGGGGCTGGCTGGCTGATTAAGCTGATCACCATCAGCTCCATTAATGCATGCGCCAGATACTAATTAGCTTCAAGGACACATGCCATTTCCTACTTATTAGCTCCCTGTCTATGATTCACTGCAAGTCTGATCAATCAGAGAGAGCACACGAGTGTGTGTGTGTGTGTGTGTGTGTGTGTGTGTGTGTGTGCGCGCGCGCGCGTACGCACGCACGCACGCACCCGTGCTTTGTAGTCACCGGATCCATACTATGACTGATGGGCTTTTATTTGCATTATGTTGAATGTGTGTGGTGGTTGTGGTGGTATAAGTGTGACGGGGGGAAAAAAGAGAGATTTCTTTGTGCTGTTTCACATCACCCAGGCAGCTCAGTCCTTAAATACAATGAGTCAGGCTAAAAATAAGCTCTGTTGCACACAGCTGTGTTAAAAGTGTTCACTGGGTGAAGAATAAGTGACATTTGACGTGCCACTTACTCAGTATTCTGCCTTCGTTGACCCCAGGAAGGTAAATGAACTACGTAAAAGGTTTTTTTTTTTTTTTTTTAAAGTGTTTCTACACTGTTGGAGTTTAGATAGTGCCCTTTCACTCAGTGTTTACATTCCTGCTATTACTTAAGGCTTAAATAAACACAGAAGTTGATCTTGGGTTTGCGTTAATGAATTATGCAATACTTAAACTTTGCGTTGTTATTTTGCACTAATTGACTAATATGGCACTTGACTACTGTGAATATTTTCCAAGAAGAGCACTCCCCAAAGTGTCCCCCCCCCCCCTTAAACCATAGTAATTTGCCAATGCCTGCTAGCTGGTGGGCGCTAGCTAGATAATTTATATTGCTATTAAACAAGCCTTGGTTTTTAGGGTACATTTTGACTGGTTTGAGAATTTGATATGGAATGTCTGAGCGTTTAACCAGTTTGCTAGCCGTGTGTTAACGTTACAGTACAATACTGCGTGGTCGTAGTGAGCGATATCAGTAAACATCAAACCTGGCATTCTGATATATTGGCATATCTCTGATTTTACTTTTTTTAAACATATGCTGAGGTTCTAACATACCCAGTTGTATTTCTGCAATGTCGACGCTTAGCATTTTGTCTTAGCATAGGTAAAAGTGTACTTGGAAGAGCAGAAGTGTATGTGGCTGTTTCAGTTTGCATCTTTGTGACAATTCAGGGCATTATTTATAAGGGTAAAGGTGTAGACATGCTCCAAGACCATTTTTAGCAGTCTCCTGGTCTTTGAATAAACACATTGAACAATATATTAGTCAGTGTACAGTGAGTTTTCATTGCGTCTTTAGGGATACTTGATATTCCTCAAAATGACTACAGCACACAGGATTTGGATTATAGAATATAGATGAGAATATAGAATTTTTCGCCGTGATTAAAGCACATCAGTAATGACAGCCATTCCAACATCACTGTACTGTTATTACAGTTGCTCTGAGCTCTTTTATGTCCAAACACATAACCGACTTGACTTTTGTGTCTTTTGTGCCTCCTCTAGGTTGAATGAGGGAGCCATGGCTGAACACACCCCTCCACTGGAGTCCGGCCAGTTACTCAGCCCAGATCTGCCACTCCTCACACCACCACCTCCTCCACCTCCACCCAGCATGGTCAACGGAGATGGGTCCCAACAAGTAGGCATGCCAGGGTCTGACTGCAGACAGCTAAGATTAATGACTCAGTTTGCATTCAGCATAATTTATTGTCAGATGCTCGTGTTTCATTTTTATTTGAAGGAAGGTTGTTCTGGTTTCCACATTATTCACTAATGCTAGTCTGAATACACAGCATCAGTAGAAACTTTCCCTTACAAAGGGAACCTGTACAAAAACTTTCCCTTAATTTTCACCACAGCTTATATGTTTTCAAATGTCGATTAGTACCATGATATTTTTAGACTAGGTTATCATAACGTGGAAATTTCACCCCGTGACAACCTTATAGTGCTGATTTGAAGAGGATTTAAAGCCTTCTGACATTCGATATCAAAAGCTTATGTTAAAATCAGGCCCATGTTGCGAAAATGTTGGCCAATATAATTGTGCATCATGTTATGCATCCAAAAACAGGCTGTAAGCAGGTTCATGGTCCTAGTCAGGTAGTGCTTCACATCCTTGGCCTGGTGAGTGGTGTTATAGGGAAGGATGTGAATGAGAACAAGGCTGAGTGATGGCTCTACTGTGTTTGTGCTGGCCATGTTTAAAGGGGGAAGTGAACGTTTCCCCCACTATATGTAAGGTAACCTGTATAAGGGCCTTTTTTTTTCCCTCCTTCCTATCCAAGTTCTGCTCCGTTAGCTCTATGCTTCACTGGACACTAAAATAGCTAGAAAATGTAAATCCCATCATGCCATTCTTCTCTCCATTCTCATTATCATTACCTCATCATCTTTCTTCCCCTCTGTTAATTTTATCACTTGCTGCTTGGCTCATTCATAAATCTTGCAGCTTGTTAAATGCAGTGACCTCATTTATGGAAATTTCACAAACAGTCCAGAATCTTGATCTAGCCCCTCTTTTGTGTTTTTTTTTTTTTTTTTTTTTTTTTTCCCTGAGAAAAGTATAAATCTTTTTTTTTTTTTTTTCCCCCTTCATCAGGGGGAAAACTACGTATACGCTATTTGATGCGGTGCTGATTTGTAAAAGGTTGCACCTCACACATTCACCGCAGGATTAGAATAGTAATTACCCTTCACTAATATGAACAGAAAGGGCTAGCTTGGTGTTAATTATAGAATATCTGTAGCGGAAGTCACACGTGTATCTTGGTGCTTTGGCATTTAAGTACGTGGCTTTGTGCCCTCCTCTTCAAATCCCTGTCAAGGGTCCCTCTCTAGGTGTGAACTGTGCTGCATGTTGTCCACTAATGGTTTTGACAAGTTGAGTGTGTGTTAGAGAGCGAGATAACACATGGTAAAAATCAGGGTGCGATTAAGTGGCGTGTTCTCGTGCATGGTAATATCTGAAGTGTGTGAAAAGTGATTGTGTGGCATGTTTGTATACAGGCTGTGTGAGAAAACGGTTTGCTAGAAGAGCTCGTTTGGACCTGAAGATATTGTGATGGTGCACTCGATGAGAATGTAGTCTGACGTCTGATCCCACTGTCCATGACCTTTTCGAGCTACACACTCACTCAGCCACCACCCTCCACCAACGCACTTGTTGCCCAGTGTACTGCTTGGTATTAACGCACCACTGGTCCATTACTCTTCATCCAGATTAGAGTGGAAACTAGTGAGGCCAAATATCAGTGTTGCGCAGGAGTCACTGCCTAGCAGCATCGTCACCACTCTTTTACGAAAAACCAAGCGGAATATGCATGACGCGATTCACATTTTCCATTCATTTGCCGCCCCCCTCCCTTTCCTTCTGTGCTCTTCTCTCTCTCTCTGCCTGCCTGTTTGTCTGCGGCAGATTTTGACCCAGATGATTCAGACTCTTGACTATTATTTACCTGATAGCCAAGGTACCCAGCTGTTTACCCACTTGTAAAGATCGTAGAAATCGGAACCATTTTTTTCCTTTTTCTTTGTTTTGCAAGGCTCTACCCATCAGCCCTGATACATGCCCTTTTATGTTTTTATTATTTTTTGCCACCTCTCACAGCTCATGATTTATACACTACCTTGAAACGTTTTTATTTTATGTGTGTGTACCTTTGGGGGTGTTAAGAATCACATCTAACCTAACACTGTTGCGAGGAGGCACAATTGATATTTCTTGTGAATGGCAATTGCTGTTGCAGTAGACATAAAAGCCATGTTTGAGTTTTATAACCCATTGCTAGTGTGGCCATTACTGCCACAACACTGAGTGCAACCCAGACCTCATGCTTGCTGCTAGAAAGGTGTATCACAAAGCAGGGCTCTTAGGATAACGAGACAGCTTTGGGTTTAACCTGAGCTTAATGGTATCACAAAAGGGGTTCAATATCTAGGTAGCTCAATCACTATAGCAACCTGCTTCAGAGAAGATTATGTTGTAAACCACAAGGCTTAAATAGTCCAGATGTTGTCCGTTTTAAATCTTTAGTGTCCCTTCATCCGGAATATATCTCTCTAAGCAAATAAAAATCATTTTTTATTCAAATGAAACCTGACATTTTGCTGCGATTATCTCCATATGCTTCATTCAAAAGGGTAACATTGCGGATTGGTCTGAAACGTGATAAGACCATGATTTAGGTGACTGGCTGTTCTTATTGTTCTTATATATTAGTTTGCATATAATTGTGTACAGACTTTAATTAGCATCTGTGTTCTTTATTATTAAAGTAAAACCCCACCCTGAAACCTAATGAATATGTTTATATTGAAATATACAGTATGAAATGTATTTAGAGATTGTTGTGCTAATTTGTTGGTTGGTGCTGTATGTTAGTTATTCCCATGAGAAGTTAATGGTCTTCAATGCTGAGGTCACAGGGGGGCATTGCTAACACAGTTACAATAGTGTTAATAGGTGAAAAATGTTCAGCTGTCTCAGACAAATGGGGAAAAAAAGAGCATATCAGTTCAATATCATGTTAATGAAAAATAGAAAGTAGAAGTAGTTCAGCAAACGTTGGACTCGGCTTTCCAGAATGCAATGCGGCGATATGACGAGTTGCACCGAGTTACAGCACAGACTCGGTGGAAGACGGATGGAGCTGATGGCAGCGCTAGCATGAAAGTTGAAGCTTTGGAAGCTGATCTGTTTTGAGGAGAGTGTACAGCTGAGGGAGTGAGCGAGCTGGACAGTCTCTTTAGATAGAGATGAAGCAAGTACTTAAATCCCACTGGCACTATTAGCGGGTAGTTGAATGGCATCGTGGTCAACCCAAAATTTCATTACAGAATAACTCTTGGATGCCACTGAAGATCACCTGCTGTTTATATGCAAGTCTTTGAGGGAGGATTTTTCCTTTAAGTGCATGCAAATGCCTATATTAAGCTCAGTTAAGGTTTATAATTGGACCTTAAGTTCCATCGCTGTACCTTTTACATTACATTAAAAGCTAATCAAAAGTACACCACATGCACGTTCCCAGGTAGAAGATGCATACAAAAGGTACAAAAGATGTCCTCTTGATGGTGCTACTTCAGTGATGAGAAAAAGTACAGTTCAGCATTGACCAGACCCCATAAAGCCCCAGGCACCTTCATCTATAATTGCTTTCTGAGTAGGTTAGTCTATGGGTTACTCTAGGGTTACTCAACAATCCGAGTTCTGCCCAGTTGTGTGCGTGGTTGTGGTTAGGTAGTTCCACAGGTTGAGTGTTTTGGACAGAGAGGCTTGCCCGTTGGAATAATGATCAGCACATTCAGTTTTCATTCACACTTTGTCTGATGTCTATTATGACACAAGTCTGGCAGTTGTTCTTGACCATGTCATTCTCACAGATATCTCGGAGAGAAGACAGATTAAATGCCACACTCCTCATTGGAGCCTGGGGCTGTTTAAGTAACTTAAAATTGTTTAAACATTTGTTCAGCGGTTCATTACATTGTGGGAAAGATATAGGCATTTCTCAAAGTGGAATGCCGACAGGACAGAAGAGATGAAATGTTTCAGCTTTTGATGAAATATTGAATATTGTTTGTATATTTAATGCGCCATAGATACAACCGTGTAAAATGCATGCAGTGGCTCCACATACTGCAGAAAAACATTCCCTCATACTATCCACCATGTGTCCACACCTCTACCTGAGTGGCCTACAACTCCATAGGAGGCTGCAGTAGTCTTCTATGGCATGCCATCATACTAGCATCTGCTATCAGTTGGATAGTAATAGTCTTATCCTTATGAGCGATATCCTGGAACATGAAAAGCTGGACCCAGTTCTGTGTGAGTAAATGTGTCATGCATGCACCTATCAAAAAGAGCACAAATATTGACATTCTATGACAAAGTGCCTCATAGGTTCAGGTTGCATACAAGCTCGATTGAAAGTACATGCAGCCATTTTTCCTATGTTGTCAAGATAGGAGCTGGAATCAGAATGACCTTTATTGGCAAAAGCTCAAAAGAAAGCAGTAGTAGTGTTTCTAGTACAAGTCTCTTGGTGGGGTTTAATGACTGGAAACTTCCCCCAGACAGCACACACTTTCCCAAACTGGCAAACGAGACATTGACCTGCTGTAGTACTGAAATAAAAACGTAATCAGAATCAAATCTAGGGTGGTTCCTTCACAACTGGTTTACAGGAGTACATTTGAGTGAGTCATGCTGTACTCAGCAGAGGGCATGGTGGCTTAGTGGCTGGCACTGTTGCCTTGCACCTCCGAGGCTGGGGGTTCGGATCCGGCCTCCGCCCTATGTATGCGGAATTTGAACCCGGGTTCCTCCCCCAGTCCAAAGACATGCGTTGTAGGCTGATTGGCATTTCCAAATTGTCCGTAGTGTGTGAATGGGTGTGTATGTGTGCGCGAGTGTGCCCTGTGATGGGTTGGCACCCCGTCCAGGGTGTCTCCCGCCTTGTGCTCCGAGTACCGTACACAGGGGCTACAGCTCCAGGCTCCCTGTGACCCTGTGTAGGTTAAGCAGGTACAGAGAACGGATGGATGGATGTACTCAGCTGGTCCGCTGTTTGTTTGGATATTTGCAAATTTATGGCACCTCATGGAACTGGATTGCAACTCACTCTCGTACTTACTCAGAGATTTTACACAAGGGGGCGCTATTGACACTAGCATTGAGAGCTGCTCGGGAATAGGGACAGCGGTAATACCCACTGAAATGGGGACAATATGGATAAAAATCCATGGTGAAAGCAGAAACGGGGATGAACTTTACGATATTCTCATGGGAATGGTAATAAAATGAATGCTAACATCATGGTATCGGTAATAAAATGAATGCTAACAGCACTGTATCTGTAATGAAATGACGACAGTGTCACAGTCAGTAAGGCTCATTTGACGCTGGATGCACTAAGCACATCAACCATTGGTGCCCTATTCAATACGCTTCACTGTCAATCATTGTGGCCTTTTACACTGGATGCACCATTGAAGCATAATCAAATCATTCTTTTTAAATATTTATGCCATTGGATTACATTGGATGCTATTAGATATGATTTGTAACTAGAAACTCTATAAATACAGTATTATATCTCGATGAAATGTTTAAAAAACTTGTGAAGGTGCTACTGAGTACAAGAGTGAAAATCTCCCTGGAGTAACAAACATCATTTGATCATATACAGTGGTAATACATGTTGATGATAATCTAATGGTCAGTATGGATCTATGTTACAGTGGGGTGAGGATGGTGTTGGGCCACACATGAACCATGGTGCTTCTCTTGGTGCTTTGATTTTTTTGGTTATACCAATTTTTTTTTTTTTTTCCCCATTTCTGAATTATGATGTGCACTGTTGGTAATGGTATATCCCTTTTTATACCCCTGTGTGAAGGGGCAGTATTTTGTGCTCTAGGTCTTGTTATATCTGTTGTCCTAATCTCATCGCCACAGTAGTTCTGTACACGGTACCCATGCTCCACTGCGTTTTGCCTTTATCAAGAAAACTAATTCCCATATGTACAGCAGTGTACGTGGACAGGAGGTGACAGTCCACACTGGGCTAGCTGTAAGTACAACACAGTTCACTTAAAATGCATCATCTGACAGAAGAACAGTGAACAAACCAGCATATTGTTATTTATTTCAGTTGCACTCATTGGTGTAATGATGATCATGTTGCAGTATAAACACTGTCTTCTGCTGCTGCAGGCCAGTACAATATCACCCTTGTAATTTAAATAAAGCCCATGTGATTTCAGCTTCACAGTTTGAGTGAAATATGCCACTTTAATAGGAGCCACTTTAATAGGAGCACCTGTACCCCTGTTCGTTCATGTCAACCATGTGGCAGCAGAGCAATGCATAAAATCATGCAGATACAGAACAAGAGCTGTAGTTAATGTTCATATGAAACATTAGAATGGGGAGGTAAATTGATCTCAGTGACTTTGACTGTGGCGTGGTTGTTGGTGCCAGACAGACGTTTAAGTATTTCAGAAACTGCTGATTTTCACATGCAGCTGTCTTTATATTTTTACACAGTCCTACTGACTGATCGTGGTCAACCCAGAATTTCAGTACAGAATAACTCTTGGATGCCACTGAAGATCACCTGCTGTTTATACGCAAGTCTTTGCAAAACCAAAAACAGAAAACATCCAATGAGCGAAAGCTGTGACCAGAAACGCATTGTTTATGAGAGGACAGAGGAGAATGGCTCCACTGGTTCGAGCTGACAGGAAGGCTACGATAACACACATAACCACTCTTTGCATCCACGATGAGCAGAAAAGCATCTCAGAACACGCAACATGTTGAATCTTGAGATGGGCGACAACAGCAGAAGACCCCATCAGGTTCCACACCTCTCAGCCAAGAACGGAAGTTACGTGAATGAGGCATATTTACATAAGTTGAAAAGATTGCATGGTGTTTGAAGACTACATCTTCATATATGAAAGCGAGTGGGTAGAAACTGAAGAGCAACCTCAAGGTCAACTGTCATAAACTGCTCACATAGAATAATTGAGCAAAGTCACACCTTGTATGTGAGAAAGTACAAAATTTTCAGCAGTGTCTTTAGAGAACATAAAAATCTTGAAATGGAATGAACTTGGCCTCATACAAAGGCCATATACAAAACTCATACGGGAATAGAAACCCTCTGATAGACCTATTCCATTGCTCTTTTGTTCAGGCATAAGGGCATTTTCTTTCTGTGTTAGAGAACAGCCAACTCCCAGCTGGCAACAGAACTTTGTTAAAATGTTAGGGCTTCCCAAATGAATTAAACCTCTATTTTTTTTGTAGTTGTTGACAAAACCAATGGGTAAATTCCATATGCAGCATGAAAAGTGACATTCATGTTGGACAGTCCCCCTGCAGACTCTGTAGTACCCTTGAGTACCCTCTCAGCAAGCTGGGGCTCTTGGGAGAAATACTGAGATTGAGCTGCACTTTGCTTTAGAAGAGTTTTACTGTCTGCCCTGCGGCTGCTAGATAAGTGATTCTTTTTTAAAATTTCCAACATGCTGTGTTTGCATATTGAGTAGTACTTCTGAATGTAGTAGCCAGTTATTGGTGGCTGCCTGACATTCTTCTTCTCTTTTCTCTGACTGATGCCTAACAGGGACCGAGGAGCGACATTAAGTACATGAACATCGTGAGCCATTTCACAGAGAGATCAGGGACCATTGGGGCACATACTGCTTAAGTTCTCTCCAGAGGAGGTAGTTGAGAGGCGGTGGTGTGCAGAGAGGCGAAAGATCAGAGCTTGTTCTGATAAAGGGCTGGACAAATCGGTAGCCCTGGACAAGCAGATTTCATGGCCAGTCTAATTTTTTTTATGCCTCCGCCCCAGGGTGATGGAAGTGCTATGTTTTCGGGTTGTCCGTGCAGCATGAGTTCCACTTCATCTGGATTTATAAGTTTAATTAGCTTTCATCTACACATCTCCTTTGAACGACAAAGTATGATTGTATGATTTTTTTTTTCTTGAAATATTGTCTTTTTTTTTTTTCATAATATTACTTTTTTTCTCAAAATGACAAATGTCTGAAATAGTTGTTCTTCAGTAGCTTCCTTACAGTTTAAAGTATATTTTAAGACTATTTCAGGTGTACAAACTAGTAATAAATAGGACTAGATCTGTTGGAGGTAGAGGCATACCTTCTGATACAGCTGGTATCGAGTTTTACTTGTTTATAGCTATGTCTGTAGGTTCAACAACAAGAGAAAGAAAATGATTCCTATTGACACTTGTGAAACCAAAAATTTCATAATATAGACTTAAATAATATTTTACTTTGCCAGTGACTTGGTGACTTTCTCATGGGCTTCACCTAAATAGCCTACTAGCTGGCCTTATGTTATTACATAAGCTACCACTTTGGAGTCTAGCTAATTAGCTTTCCAGGCAACCAAACTTGTGCCTGAGCAGCACTCAGGTGGGCCAGCGAATAAAATGATTTGTCCACCCCGGTGATGATACGAGCTTAGTGAGGTGTGGCCAGCACAAGTTCGTCTCCGGACTGCTGTGAAACAGGATGCTGAGCCATCTTTTACAGCAGGCAGGCATTGAAAGCATCTCACTCATTTTTGCATACATCTCCTTTGGATCAGCGTTCGCCAAATATCCAGAAGTGTTGAGGTATGCCCGTTCGTGGTTGGACAAAATGGAGAGGTTTATCCACAATAGGAATTGAAGGCCATGATGCTGCATCTCTGCTGTTGAGGAGGCATGGATGTGGCTCAGAGGCAGCACTGGATTCATGAATTACAGCCTACCACAGCACCTGAGTAATGGCAAGATCTGTGCCTGCTCAAATAATAAAATGTCAGAAGCAATCATTAATCTTGTTAGGCTTTCTGCCTAACCCAGTGCCATTTCTCCCTCTGGTCACTGCTGAACTAAGCAATGTTTCCATAGCAATGCGTCCTCTCTTTTTCTGATTCCGCTCTCTTTTGGTATGCGTGCGTCGTATAAAGGGAGAGAAAATGGTAATGGCTGAGAAAATTCTCGGTAGGGCTAGCAAAGTGTCTCAAATAACACTACTTTCTATTCACTGCGCTGGAGCCGAGTTCTTACTCTTGTCACCAGGAGCATGTTGATAACACCAAAAGGATAAGGTTGCATTTGCATAATAGGTTTCAGTAGCACCGGGCTGCTCCTATTCAGCTCTTCTGATGTCCTGCAAAATGCAGACTGAAATTTGGCTTTTGTGTTTGCCGTGACCTGATTTGGGACATGTAGTAGATCTTTGAGTCTCATGTGGATTTAGAGCTGGGTAAGATCTGAATGTTCTCTTGCAGCTAGTAGGGCTGAGGATGTACGTCACACAGCTCATTTTACTTGGTATCTACTATTTTCTGGTTTTCTCTCCATGCTCCTTGGATATTTACCTCAGTTCAGGATGGATTATAGTTAATAGCTTTATAGCTTTTTGGCATTAGTACATATTCCCTTGCCAAATGTAAACCTACCTTTTAATACATTTTTTTGGTTAATAGATGGTACTTGTGTTTGTTTGAAAAGCAAGTCATGCTGGAGATGCAGCTGCATCAAACTACATCAGGCTTTATTAGTCCTACACCACCACCCACCCTGTCTCAGAATTAGGAGACACACCAGAGAGGCAAGTCTGGAGAACAGTCATTCCTGGTCGCCTCCAGTCAGATTGATTTCATGGGCCCATCGTTGTGTAAGTCAATACTCCCCGCAGTGACGCTCTCATTCTATCCTGTCAGAGCCCTGCCTTCACTGCTTAACACCCTCACCTCACTTCTCACCACTGGCACCAAGTGGGCTGTGCGGTTATTACTGTATTTTTGCCAAAACCCAGTTGGATGCACATGACTGGCATTACACTCATGCATCTGATCTGCTTCCAGCTCCTTGCTAAGAAAAGAAAGTTTACTTGGGTGATAGAAAGCAGTTTTTTGCTTGGGTAGTGTACTGCTGTTTTGTTTGACAGCAGTTCAAGCTTTGAGATGACAAATAAGCAAAGAGCTTGAACATAATGCAGTTCACTGTGTGCTAGAGTGCCATAATATGTTGCTAATGGAGATATTGGCTTCCACAATATTGCCTGTGTAAAAAAAAAACAAAACTGCAATGTGCAAGCTAAATTTGTATTCTCTCAGCACAGAACAGTTGAATGAGGTTATTTGCATTTTAAGTCAGGGTTAGGTGTTTATCACTCTTCTTTGGAGTGCCATTAATTGCTGTGAAATGTAAATCGTATGCATGTTTTCAAGCTTGTAAATCATAATAAAAATGTGTGCTTGGTAAACAGCCATAAATGTGATATGTTGTTTGGGTTGTAGTATGACTGACGCGAAATGCCACTGACAGAATTGCACATCTTAATCTTCAGTTCCTTTAGCCAACACTTGTCCATTAACTTGGTCTGAACTTGAGCTTTCAGTGGCGCTAAAAACTACAAATAACCTTATCTTCACGCCAAGCAATGATGTTTCTTCTACTTTAGATTTAGAACTTTCCAACCTTTTTACAACCTTTTTAAATTCCAGGAAAGCTGGTTGTCCAGATGGCATTCCTTCTTGGGCCTTAAAGCAATGCACTGCTGACCAGTCATTGCACATTAATAACACTTGTCCACTGAACAGCGTGACACGCCACGGCTCAGCAACAGATGCAAATGCAGATATATAGGTATCCCAGCCAAGTGCTAGCTTTGCTTTCTTATCACATAACTCTACCTGTGAAAACTAGAGGAGTTTCACTGGAGGTTATCAGATAGACTTGAGTAATAAAATACTACCTGAAATTCAAACAAATGATTTTGAAGTGGAACCAGGCATATCTCTGTGTTTCCGCGTTTCACAAGTAAAATATTTGTTAATGGCAGAATATGCAACCTATACTGTTCATGAGTTTACTAGTTAGGGTGTACAGCTCCATTGTGTTATATTAGGGGAGGTAGTTATATAGGAAGTCAGTTGGGATTTGCCCTAACTAGAAGGTGGCAGATTTTATTTGGATCAAGGGAAAGAAATGTCAGATAAAGCTAATAGCAATAAAAAAAAAAATGTTACTTTTGCGAGTAAATAAATTAAAAATGAATATGAAACATTAAATTGTCATTTTAGATTGCTTAAACTTTTTAAATGGCTGGCCTCTTAAATCTGCTGGAAAACGAACTTTTGAAAAGAATGAGAAACTTAAGCTAAGACACTACACTAACCTGATGATCTTTATGCCATTAGAGAAGCAGCTCCAGCCAGGCATTAATCAGAACGTCTGTGATGACTGTGTTTAGTCAGTCAGTACTCTGCACTGTTTTTATCTCCTCCCATATGTCCCAGCTTTGCTTGCATGGTACCTGAGCAAGAAGAGTAACCAAATTCAGTGGAATACAGGAATGCAGAGTGGAATGCTTGGTGGTGTAAATAGCGACAGCATTAAGGATTATGGTTAATTTGCTAAACTGTTCCATACCATCTGGTGGAAAAGCACTATTAATAAACTATTTGTGTCAGTTGGGCATTGTAGTGAGGGAAAATATACGACCTCTTTCAAATGTCACGTAGATACAATTCAGATAAGTGCCTTAAGGCCAGTTTCCCTCACCCCATGTCTTGAATAGGTCTAGTAAAAGGTGCTGAAAAATCTTTTGCCTGCAGCCCTTATCAGGCAACTAAAGCTCTCAGCAAAGGAGTTTGTACATGTAAAGGTGTTCTCTTGCCAACCAACAATGATCTGGACCCTGCTGGCTGACCTTTCACCATGATGACCACAAAAAAAACCAATACAACACTTACTACACTAGATCTATACCCACCCCTCCCCAGCTATATAACAAGAATGAGATGGAGAGGTTTGGGAAATGCAGTGTGGAAAAGAAGCATGCATTGCACAGTGCTCAGTGCTCGCTGAACAGGAGTGCTCTCAGCTTCTGCACATGCTCACTTCACTGTTCTACATTAGCGAACACCTTTGAGTATGTGTAATTAATGGCACCTTGCATCCGTTTTAATGACCACGCTCACTGATACTGCTCAGTGCCCTCAGGTCAGCTGCCCTCGCACTCTCTATTAAAGATTTGTGTTTAAAGGCCATAAGATGTTTTAGCGGGTAACTTGTATTGTTGGAAGATGTTGTAGTAGCTCCAGTTTG
Organism: Pangasius sanitwongsei; assembly: GCA_037576675.1. Lineage (NCBI taxonomy): Eukaryota > Metazoa > Chordata > Actinopteri > Siluriformes > Pangasiidae > Pangasius > Pangasius sanitwongsei. Next base: position 14,299,541 of record CM075016.1, on the reverse strand, counting down.
CAGTCTGCTTTACCTTGCTTTAACTGTTAATTGTGAAATACATCTAGATTGCTGCAACATATTCAACATAGTCATAGGATGTTGCCATTGGAGCATATTTTACAAGAGGAAATGAGCATGACATCAGATTGAGACCTGATACCAGTATTGGTATCCATGCAGCCCTATACATAAACCTTAATCATGCTGTGTATGTCCACACAGTCAACTCTGTTTTAGGCAAAGCAGCTTGAGGAATGAGCTGTGGCCAACAACATGGTCCTTAATGGAAAAGTCCTCCCTCTAATTCTTAGTGGACAGGTTTATCAGTGTAATAACACTGCGTTCATGGTGCCTTGTAAGTAGCAATTTGCCAAATAAGTTTCACCTCGGCATGTGCAGTGGGAAAAAAACATGGATTTCTCCAACGAAAGTGTCTTTTCTTTGCTCTGTCAAAGCACGTAAAGCTCATAAAAAGCTAATTTAACCACACTTTTTTTTTTTTTTTTTAAATAGAGCAACAACAGCACACAATAGTTAGCAACAAGCTAGCCAGTAGACAATAGCAAGGTGTGTTAGCAACGAGCTAGGCAACTAACATTAGTGATGACTCTAGTATGGTCATTATTATAGATTTAACCAAGTAGTGTAAATTACCTGATCTAAGGCCAATACTGCTATAAACTAATTTAAAAGCAGAGATGTACTTCCCATGTTCACAGTGTGAGCAGGCATGTTGATTTGACGTCTGTAAACAGGGAAGGAGCTGGTAGTTGAGAAGACTAACCCATGTTGATGAGTTAAATTTCAAGTTGAGGAGGTGTTTTCGGTGGCTTTTACCAGTTGTAGGCAGGAAAGTTGCAACTTCTCCTCGAACACAGCATTAGAACACATGAAATATTTGTGGCATATACAGAGAAACCGCAAGTCATGATGTACAAGGTTTAGAAAAAGGCCATCAAAATCATCACATGGTTTCATGTGACTTCATTACATCTTTCCCTTTTCTCAGACAGTAAGGAGCAGACTGCTACAAGACTGAGGAAATACATCACTCTAACCATGTTCTCCACCACTTCCTCTGTCCTGCTGAAAGGAGAAATTAGCTGTCACCTTATATATAGATCAAATAGGCTGAGATAGTCCACCACTCCAGCAGCATCAGGCTTCTTATTTTAATATCCTTTTTTTTATGCCTATTTTATATATAAATGTATATTTTTGTTATTCATCTTTCAGCTTTACATTCTGCATAACTCCTTCTTAATAAATCCAGAGCTCCACACACTATGGTTTCATAGTCACTTGGCTGCTTTACCACATTGTTTAGAGGTAAACAGTTAAAGAGGAACAAATACTGAGGAACCTGAGCCTTGACTCATGGAAGGGGTAAAGACGTCAGCCGTTAACAGACGTGAACGCAACACCAGCGCTGGCCCATCTCCAGGGCAATAAAGCCAGCGCTAACTGCTGTAGCCGTGTTTGCTAATCACTCTTGCTTCCTCCTCCCTGACAGCCTTGTGCTTCTTCCCAGCAAGTTCACTGTGCCCATGACGCCACAGAAGGAATTACATGTCCCCATCTCTAATCTCTCTGAGCAAATCATTTATTACTCATGCTGGGGAATATCTTAAATATCTTATCTTTGACATTTTAATGTCATAATTTGTGGTTATTACAATAATTGTATTTTTTTTTTCCTCCCCCTGTAGTCTGTTCTGTGGTGGTGAGAGAACCCTGTCTTTTCCAAATATGATTGCTTGCCATTTCATTTTATCGTTGTTTATCAAGATCCTCATCGACAGCACTGGTGAAGACAGAGCAGGGTTGGGGTGAGACAGAGAGTCGGTCTGCTGCCTATGTGGCAATCTTGCCAGAAGAGGTTTCCCAGATTTAAACTCTCTTCTGTTATCTGAAACATTTGAAAAGAATTCTAAGCTTCGGTCCTGGTTTGCAAACACACAGTGCACAGTAGAGAATTGCTTAGAAGCTTTGGGTTTGTGTGCTGTTTTTATCTTGAGCTTTATTACCAGCTTTTTTTTGTGCCATATTGCTGTTTGTCTGACACACACTACTCAAGTTTTATGGTTTGTTTCAAATGAAAGCTCCTTCTAAGCCTGAGACAGGGTGTGTGGTGGTGCTGTACCAAGTGGCGTGCACCTAAATACTCCCTCACTAACTGTTCTTTAAGCCACTGGATTAGTGCCAAAACACAGCTACTAATGAGGAGGTCCTTTAACTCAGCAGAAGGCCCCCAAACTCATTTTCTTGCACATCGATCATAGTATTAATAGAAGCTGTGCAGCAGGTCCCTCTGTAAATTGAGAGAAAGTGTGGGGGGGAGAATGAGAGATGGTGTGCTGGGTGTGTCAGTGTGTGTGTGTGTGTGTGTGTGTGTGTGTGTGTGTGTGTGTGTGTCAGTGTGTGTATGTGTGTGTGCGCGCGTACATGCAAGCCGTCTGATCACAGGTGGACAGTCGAGAAGGATAGCTGTTTACGCCTCGTATTTCCGTGCTCCTTGAACACATCTTAAGTGAACGCAATACCATTATCCCATATCAAATAAAAATTAAAATGAAGTTGTTTTTTTGTTTTTTTTTTTAGCTGCCGGATTTCTTTTCCTAATTAAATTGCCAGCACTCAGATCAGTCGATAAAATATTCAAAGCACAGCTGTTCTCTGTCAGAGTTCATGGATTTAAAAAAAATAAATAAAATAAAAATCAGTCCAAACACAGCTCTAAAGAACTTGACCACAGTGCGCAGGCCTATAAAACTGTATTATTAAATATCAAATATATATTTACAGTGGTACTGGAATGGAGCTATACATTTTGTGTTTCTAGTGGTCCAGTCGACAGCAGTTTCAAGCTCATGCATTAAGATTTATTTGCTTTCTTTCAAACTGTGCGTGCTCGATAGCTTTAATATAGCCAGCAACAACCGGCCGTATCTTAATGTTTTCTTTAACTGTGTCATCCCATGACTAAATATCTACTGACAAGCCTGCAAATCTGCTGCTTCCAAATACTATACGTTAATAAAGCATTATTAAAAGTACAGTGCTTTTTGAATGCGCTAGTTATTTCAGGAAGGTGTATTGTTCCATAAAGTGTGCACAAAAAACGAGTTGAGCTTCTGAATAAGTGCGTTCCCAGCTGCTTTGCTGCCGGTCATGGTTAGGGCACTTAGTTAGGAAGTCTAAGGTACAACTTGTCTGACATGATGATGTAGATAAATGCAGAAGTGAAAGTTTCATGCTTCATTGGCAGAACAAATCATTACGCTCCTATTTGTCAGCCTCTAGTTTTAAGCTAGGGTTCAGTCCAGTCTAGACTTCACATATGGCTAGAAAGACGAAGGTGATCATTGCAAGCCCATTTTCCAAATTAAAGGAAAAGTCGGTGGTGCTGCTTATCCACAGCCTTTCTGCCTCTCTTCCACCATTCACTCACGAGCAGCGCACAGGTGATTAGCTGTTCTCATCTCTTCCAACATGGAACGCTGCGGACATCGGGACGGCTTATTTGTTGAAGGGGTTGCTGTGGAGACCGGAGGTGGCAGTGAGGCAGAGAGAGAGAGAGAGAGAGAGAGAGAGAGCGAGAGAGCCATCCATCTGCTGCAGAGAGTGCAGGCGAGGAGATAAAGCGAGAGAGAGCAAATACATGCTATGCTCCCTGTATCTAGTAAACAGATTCCAGCTAGCAGCCAGAGGCGAGTCGTACCTCCTCGTCTATCACCAGGGTGGGGGCGGGGGCGTGATTGGAGTTCAGGCAGGCCCTCCATGTGTCCATCGCGCTGCTCTACCTCACCACTCTCATGAGCGGTGGGTGAAAGAAAGAGAGAAGGTGACTCCAACCCCCTGGAGGTGTGTGTGTGTGTGTGTGTGTGTGTGTGTGTGTGTGTGTGTGTGTGTGTGTGTGAGTGCGCGCGCGCGGGGTGGGGGGAGGGGGGGGGGGGGGGTTTGTGTAAGAGATTACTGACACAGTG
>CM075016.1:14277753-14295473 GCA_037576675.1 Pangasius sanitwongsei | reverse complement strand
CCCCCCCCCCCCCCCCCCCCCCCCCCCCCCCCCCCCCCCCCCCCCCCCCCCCCCCCCCCCCCCCCCCCCCCCGGTGTACGAGATTCCTGACACAGTGGCCAGCCCTGCTGAAGCAAGCACGTTTGAATGGGAAGAGATGCGGGCAACAGTAAGTGGCAGTTTGTTCCTTCTCTCTTGCGCTCTCTCGCCCTCTCTCTCTCGCTCGCTCTCTCTCTCTCTCTCTCGCTCTCTCACACACACACACACACACACACACACACACACCCCTTCTCTCTCTCTCTCTCTCTCTCTCTCTCTCTCTTTCGACACTCACATTATTGTGTCTGACTTGGTGCATGCTTCTGGAAAAAGAAGAGCCAGAATCGTGATGTATCCTGCGTATACAATTGATTTGGAGAGCTGTCATTAAGAGGAAAAAGGGGACGGATAAGCCAGCATTCTGCAGAACAAAGGAAAGACGCGAGCAAGTGAAGAGACTGTTGCATGCGCGTGCAGCCAAACGACTGTAGCATCTTGACTCTAATTCAATAAGACTTCCCTCAGCCGCCCCCTGATAGTACTGCTTTGCTAATGCATCACTGTTTACCGCTGCGTGCGTAGGTGTACGCGAACATGTGTGTATACGCGTGTGCACCGTGCGTGCCTGCGTCTCTCTGACATTCATGAATGGGAAGAGGGAGTGAGAAGGAAGTGCAGAGGATGGCTGTGTTGGGGGAGACCCGCAGCCGGAGCCCCATGCCGTGGGAGTATAGGCAATATGACAGCAACAAGACTGAGGTAAAGCGAATGCACACAGCGCGACTGCTCTTTATTCCTTTGCATTTTTAATACAAGATGTGCTCAGTGTGAAGAGAATATGCTACTTAGAGCATTATTGCAACCTGATTAGATGTTTTGCCCTGCTGTGTAATACCCTGTTCAACTTTTTTTTGCTGCATGTTATGTTGAGGATGTAATTTTGATGATGTGTCACTGAAGCTGTGCGTGTGGTAGGTCGTAGTGTAGTGTGTTTTATTCTGATATGGGTAATGTGTTAACGTAGTCTGAAGCAGGTGCCACAAGCAATGGCGATGATGCACATTTTCGCCCATTCCCAGCTCCATGGACTACTGAACTAGGTATTTTAGTTTTCTTGATGGCTTGGTTTAGGTGTGGCTATGAAAGAGCAAAAAAAAAAAAGTGGCTCGTCTGGGGATCAGATGAAAAAAGGGCAGTTTGGGAAGCACTGTTTTAAGCTCGTTCACCCACGGTTCAATTCTGTAGCTAAATGTTAATGCCTAAAATGTGACAGAGTCTAAATTTGTACTGAATTACATCATTTACATTCACATCTGTTGCTCTTTTAATTTGTTCTTTGATGTTAAATGGTAACTTTTTTTTTTTTTTTTTCCCGTTCCCCTAATGAAGCATAAGTGGATACGATGGAAAGCTCAGAATTAGTTTCTGCTTGAATGATGGGCTCCGATCTGTTATGATCAGCCTGACAGATCAATCACTCTCTCTAGTGGTCGCTATGGCAAACCTGAAAACACAAGGCCACAAAAGCTAATAATGTTTCAGCTGCATTGCATCTCATTCACCATGGCGTCACCTCAGTCTTTGACGAAGCCTCTATGTTTTTTTTTTTGTTTTTTTTTCTGTACATAATCTCAGTGTGTGAGACTCCAGGCTATGAGCTTATTCACGACATCGAAAAGTTCTTCCTAAAAGACTTCCTGGTGGAGGTTTTTGGATCAGGACCCCCTGCATTGCTGAAACAGTGCTCTCAGCTAAGCCAGATGTGTCATGAATGCTCCTTAACAAAGGCTCAGCGGAGGGCTGACTCAGACTGGTTTCATGGAACAAGTGTCCCTGTAATGAGTGCCGTTAGCGTGTCTCTGTGACGTGGGTTTGAAAGTCATAGCCAGGAACACTCTGTAATTTACCTTTAACTGCATTTCAAGAATGATTTATGGCTTCAGATTAAAATGGAGCAGCGTGGAAGATATTTAGATTTCACTTTCATTAGCCAGTTTGGTAAATTAGTTGACACTGATTAAAGATGATCAAGCAGCTGAAACACCGCAGCACAAAATCAGCTTTTCACACCGAGTGGTAGACCTCAGTTTGCGAAAATGTGATGTTACGTTTGCTGATTTATGTCCTTCATTCCAGTTGAATAGGATGATTATGCTCAAGTTTGCTTTCAAGTTGTAAACGCTGGTTGATATTAAAGTAAGGAATAAAACATGAATAAGCATGCTGTTATAGGAAAATAATTAACTCCGGGGTGGTGTGTTGTTCGTGCCAACTCGAAATTGATAATATTCTGATAATGGCATGTTCCAAAGTGTTTTATTCCTTTTACACCACAGCAGTTTGGCACTGATTAGAATTACTTAATTTATCTGTGAAGGACATGTCATACTTGTAAATGTTTATAGCTACATTTAATGTTGTGGAACATCTGCGAGACAGCCCCTTACATTATAGCAGCTATAAATAGCCGTACCATCACCAAATTCTCTTTTCTTTCTCTCAAAGTTATTAAAACGAAACAAAAAAAACTGTAAAGTCCTATATCTTGAGGACGGAAAACCTACTGACACTTACAAAGCACTGACGCCTGACTCTCCTTCCACAGATTAAATAAATGTTAAATAGAAGCCTCCTAACAGAAAGAGTTGCCATCACAACAATTATTTTTATACCTGTTTATTAGGCATAGCTGTTACTATAGAAACACTAATGTGTTCAAAGGAGCACATTAATATAAGCTTGTGATTTGAATTATAGCCGGTGCTATTGTCAGAGAAGCTGTCACAGGAAATTAATCATCATCTGACCAATCAGATTTGAGAATTTAATAGTTCTGTATAATGCAGCAGAAAACGTTTTAAAATGGCAGTTAAACGCTAACTGCAGAATGTGGGACTGCTCAAAACATGGATGGTATCACTGCTGTACATGTATTGCATGGATAACCTTTCCCTGTTTTCCACATATGCAAGTACGCTAAGAGTTAAAGAGTCAGATCTTTAAAAGTGTTAGGTATACTTTGTGGACAGCTGGTTTTCACTGAAACTAGAATGCACAGGCGCTTCTACATGTACGCAGTCATACATGTAAAGTGTACTTTTACTGCATGGAGCAAGGACAAAACCATAAAACTGAGAATTACAACAGTTTATGTCCACAATAGTGTTGATAAATCAGTATGAATACAGCTTATCTCTGTAGTTACAGAAGTAAGAGTGGAATAAAAAGGCTTATTCATTACTGTGTTTCTGAAGTGAGTGACTGAATTTCATTTCTTTACTCTTATTAGGTAATCTTGGTGCAAGTAAACCCAGGTGAGGCCTTCACAATTCAACGAGAGGATGGTCAATTTCAGTGTATCACAGGTAAGACTGTTACCGATTTCTTGATGTTTGTTGTATCGTACAGTGTTTTCTCTTCAGTCAGGTTGATCAGCAGATTAGAAACAGGAAGTGTGCATTATCATTTAAAGTACAAATGTTTGCAGCCAGATTTAAACTTCATAGACCTGCCTGTAATTAACCACTTGGTGGATGGCTGTTTTTATATAAGTGGGAAAGCTATAGTGACTTTCTATTACTCCTTCATTATTTTTCAACTCTGATTTCCCGACTTTCAACTCAAATCCGATTTGTGCATTCAACCGTTTTGTAATTTAATCATTTATCTATTTCCTGTTTTACTCGTGCAACATTTCCTTTTCTCTTACTTACTTGTATGATAACGAGGAGGCGTGTCTGGTTTCCTCAGACATCATCGCTTTCCACAAGATGTGCTTGACTGTTTTAACCTAAGAATATTACTGCGACATTAACTCCATTCAGTGTCTGTGAGACTGTAACTGGGTTGATGTATTTTAGGAAGGTCAGTTTACGAGCTCAGAGACTTTTCTTTGTCATGAACAAGCAAACTCTCAAATGTGGGGGAAGAAAACTCACAGATCATAGAGTGGAACATCTGGATCTAAGTGAAGTGGTAGTGCTTTATTAATGAAGCAGTGTGGTTAGAGACTTACAGTTGTTCATGCTAAACCGTGTAATGTGGCCAAATGGCCCAGAACCTAAAGGCTGTAAATATACGGCTTTAATAAATAAATAAATAAATATATTAATAATGCAAGTCTTGCAGTGCATTATTAATCACTGTTTAGTAATCCCACAGCATTAATAAAGCACTGCTTTCATTCTGAAAAAGTGATTTTCAGTCCAGTCTACGCTGTTCGCTTTCTATAAGTACCAACGCCACAAATGCATAATTTTTGTGTCAATCGAAGATAGAGGCTGGGGACAGATGAACAGAAGATCAGTTCAAATGTAACACGAGACTGGGACTGTGATCAGACAGCATAATTTAATTTCTTCTGATCTCCCATGTTGATGTAGAGCCTCTCATTACTTCACAAACTTTATAAATTGCACAGCGTTGTTTTTGATTATGATCTTACAGCTCACAGCATGCAGAAAGTGGAGCTGTGTGATTGGAACTTTAAATTCTCAAATGTGCAGCAGGACTCTCTTTAAGTGTTTTTATGCCTGAGATTCACGTCACATTGTAGTTAAAATTAAAGCATGTCATCCATTTCGTCACACGCAGTGTGAAGTGGCCTTTAATTATGTTGAGAGGTTTGTGATACTAGCAGTTGAAATGTGAGCTTGATTGAACAGAAACTCTGGTGCCTTGTCCACTCAACAACGATGCCTTTTTCCTCATGTGCTCTACAGCTCAGATTTGTTTTACTGAATATATTTTAATTATGCAGCAAGCAAAACATTTTGGCCCTTGATTTGCCACTTGAAAAGGCTTTTTTTGTGTGTGTGTGTGTGTGTGTGTGTGTGTGTGTGTGTGTGTGTGTGGCGAATCAGGAAGAAGTCTGATCAAATTACTGGTACCCAATAACTACTGTTTGTTGTATAACCTTTTACATGGCTAACTGCCTCTAAGTGCTTCTTGTGTTCATTAATTGATTTGCTTTTTCTTCTTTTCTTTTTTAAATGGTAGGTAGTCTACTCTTTTGGTTTGTGTTCATTTCAGTTCCTCCTAGTTCTATAACTTTCCAAATATGTGTCTGTAGTACAGACCTGTCTTTAGCTTTTATTGCTTCCGTGTCTTTCTATCAGTTTATTGCTATTGATTAAGCGTGCAAGTGTATCTATTTCTTTAATACTGGAACTTTTTGAAGCTTTGATGTACCAAATCTGGATGATGCTGGATGTCTGAGGTCATTGTACTGGACTTGCAGGTGGGGACACAAAAAGCAGACACTAAAACCAGGAGCTATTTAAAATGATAGTAAGTTTTATACTTGATGCTCATCTAAATTGTGGGACTGAACACAACAGCTGTTATTTATTTATTTATTTATTTATTTATTTATTTATTTATTTATTTATACATACAGATAACAAAGCCTATTAGGCAAGAAATGAACAAGGATAAGAGTTTTCATCTGTAAACTAGCCTACTTTAGTACACAACACAAATAATCGTAACTTCTCTGTACCAATGCAATGAGTGCTGAGGCTAAAGTATTATTTGCATTGTACACACAGATTGCATCAGAAGCTTCATGCTTACTACATGCACGCTGAGTCTTTAATATATACTGATTGTGCAGTAGGGCTTATGGCCACGGAAGTCACTCTTTAGTACTAATTATATGTCCGTGTCATGTACGTGCCGTGTCCTCCATAATTATTGACGTTCTTTATTAAAAAAATGAGAAAAATTATTGTTTCATATAAACACTACATGGAAAAAAAAATCTTTCTTTAAAAGCAGTAGGAGAAATTATTTTTGTTCTAACAAAAAAAAATAATTGGAAGAAATTCAGTTCCCTGGAAGTTTGTTGTTGTGTTTATCTATGCTTTAAAAAAAAAAAAGCACTACTTGCAAATGTTTTGTGCTTAAAAAAAGTTTAATGTCTAATGTCTCTGTATGTTGAAGCTCAAAATGTACCTTACTGCATTTATTAGTCTTTTTCTATAATAATTTTTTGCTCATTTTCATGTGAAGGGTGGCAATAATTTTAGAGTGCGCTCTAGGCTATACCTGTGCTAGAAACTTGAGTGTCACCTTAAAAATGTATTTTGTTGTATGTTATAAACTCAGGCAAGAATTTGGTTTAGAGTCAAAAGAAAAGATCTTTTGCTGGCGTGTCTCCATACCATAGACAGAGAACAGAAGCTCTTTCTCACGTGATGTGACCGAATCCTTACAAACCTGTCCATTTGGATTGGAGCTGTATTACCTAGGGTTAATACTTAAAAAGCCTGTGGAATCTTTCCAGAGCTGGAATACCTGAAATGAGGTATTTGTACTGACTAAAAGCCCAGAGATATACCGATAATAATTACATTACCCCACCTCTCTATGTAAAATGAATCCAGTCTGAATAAAGGTTAAGTGAAAGTAAAATAGCAGACAAGTCAATGTTTGTCTCTGGGACAGAAAGCACTGAGCCATGCAACGCTGAGTCTGCACCACCCTTGTGTTTCACTAACAGTGGTATTGCAAGTTCAGTGCAATTCTTCCGAAACACTGTTCTTGCATCATGGATGGCGTCACAGAGGTTTTCTTTAAATGCGTTCGACGTGGATGCACTCTGATGCATCAGATGAAGAAAGTCGTTGTGACGGAGAACCTTCTCAGCACAGCAGTCAGTGTTCTCCATGTTGAGCGCTCAGTCACAACAGTCAGTGTTGGCTCTCTGTGGGACTGCTATGAGATGTCTTACACGTTCACTGTGTGGGAACGCTTCTTTTGTGTTCAGCCATTGTGTGGGACGCATGAAAACATTATGAACTGTGACTGACTCAAAGAAGACTTGCTCTGCCAGTGTCTGTGATTGGCAGTTGGTGCCACAGTAGGACGTGAAATGTGTCTGAAAGTGAAAGATTACTGTGCACTGCAAAGCTTTTGATTAGGCAACAAGTAGTACAGGTAATTTTGCTTGATTTGTACTCTGCCTCGGCATTGTTGAGGAGGTTGTGAATTCATTTGAGCATACATTGGATTTGGTGTTACTGTTGTTGCAATGCATTTCCACTGGTGGAGTCGATAGTGTCTCTATATCAAGGCATATATGTTGTGACTCTTGGCTCAAAAAATTAAATAAAATAGGATCAAAATCCCAGAGACACGTGAAGCCAACCAACTGCATCTTTTTGACCTGTCGCTCATGCGGCAGCCTTACCCACTCGGAGGAAAGCGCTGTCTGCCCTCTTCCGCATACAGGAGCTCCAAGACGCCCACAATTGGCTGGTATCACTCTGATTGACAGGACAGTGTGCGCACAGGCAGGTCTGCTCCCTTTGCTCCCCGCCATGGATGTGCGTGGCATCATTCAAACCCACAATCACCTGACGATAGGACGAACATTTTTCTGTTTTACCACTTGGGAGCCCCAACAGTTTTTTTTTTATTTTTATTTATTTATTTATTTATTTATTTATTTATTTATTTATTTAAAATAAATGCAACAGTAGTCTATTGCTGGGAAATTGTTTGCAAACCTGTGTTTCATGATCAATATTATGCACTGTAAGAATGCCTTTGAGCCTCATGATATAACAGTTTTGTCATATCGCCCACCCCGTTATTTGTGATAGCACGACTGCATCTTTTTGAACTGTTGCATCCTTAAAAATGCCAGGCACACCTGTTCTCACATGTCAGGAGTAAAAGTCACTGTCGCCTCTGGTTTCTCCCTCCAGCTTTCTGTAATATCTATAGTTTAAAGCATTATATAAATTAAGTTGTATCAGATTGAATATTTATCTAATTATCAATACAAGTGATCCAAGCTGATAGAAATGATTTAATGTCGTGGGCATCTACATTCCTAAGTAGCAGAAACGAAGTGCGTTAATCAACCAATAATAATTGCACAAGTATAGCGTTATGATAAAGTTTGATTCTGATCAATGGCTGCTGTATTCTTGTAAGGAAGTTTGCTTTGTCATTGAGCTTCACATGCTCTCTTTGGCTTGGACAACACAGAGACACGTTACTCATACCTCAGATCTCTCGTGGGTTATTCACACTTGATAAATGATGTGTAGGGTTCTAGATGAGGATGTGGCACACTAGGATGTGGAGAAATCACTTCCCCATAGTGGTTAGCCTCAGGCTTTTTCTGGTCAACAAGTGCTATAGATAGATCACCCCTTCCTGACTAAAACGATGCAAGTGGCCTAAATTTACAAGTGTCTTTTCCTGGAGGCATGTGAAGTGCAGGACAAAGGAGAGTGAGGCTAGTGCTAACTGGCATGTTTCTGTGAGCGCTTGTCTGTCAGTGACGCTGGCAGATTGATGACTCACCGCTCATCCCTCTTCAGAGAGGGAGGTGGCTGTGCTCGATTCGTTCATTAACCTTATTCGTTCTGAGGTTCTGTTGTTCTTAACCTTAAAATGAACTGGAGGCAACACTGAAATCAATGAGAGAACCCCTCCTCCCAATTTCCATCCCAGGTCTATTTTAAGGATTCATTCATGTATTTTTAGTAGGAGGAAGTACGTAAATGCCACATGCAGGCCAAAGACTGCATATCTGTCTGCTTAATATGAACAGGCAGGACTGTGGAAAGATGAGAGGGTGGAAAAAAAAAAGGGGGGGGGGGGGGTCAGAGAGTTTTAATTTAAGGTTTATCGCAGGTTCATGGCAAGTGAACCGTAGTACCTTCTGTGAGAAACCTAATTTAATTCTGTCCCCAAGTGTGCTCTAATTATGTAGCATGGTTTGCTCGCTTGTGATTCTTATCTTTTCCTGGAAACTTGTAGCATAGCACAGTGCACCACAAAATAGCTAATTGAAGCCCAAATCAGCGTTTAGCAACATTCCTAGCTTTGAAAACACATGGTCTGAATTCAGGGTATGTAGTGTAGATGTCGAGACGTCACAATGGAAAAACCTCAGCACGGTGGCGTGATAAAAATTAAGGAAGATAAAACAAGAGGACTTGGCTGTTATAGGAAAATAATCAACAGTGGGGTGGTGTGTGGTGTGTTACCACCTCCAGAGTATTTACTAGTATCCTGAAGTGTTTTATTCCACTTATACCACTTCAATTTGCCAATGTTAATGTTTTTTTTTATTTATTAGAAATCTTGTGGTACTTGTTATCCATGTATCATTACATTTAATGTTTTCGAACATCCATGAAAGGTTTGTTCCTGTTATCACTCTTTATAACATCTATAAACAGCTTCCTCATCAGCCTTTTTTGTTCTCTCTGGAAGGTAATAAGACAAAATTGCAGCTAATCATGCAACTGAGAAACCACTTTGTCGTGAAGACTTGCGAAAGAAAAGCATTCGCTCTATCGTTGTGAGATTGCGAGTTTGAATCCTGACGACGCCATCTGTGGCCAAGAGCCAAGGGAGCAAAATTGAATGTGCTCTCTCACCTGTCAATCAGAGCGACACTAGCCAATCGTGGGTGTCTGTGAACTCATGTATGTGGAAGAGGGCAGACAGCGCTTTCCTCCAGATGTGATGCGTTACCCTGCGACGCAGCAGTTCGAAAAGATGTGGCTGGTTGATTTCACGTGTCTCGGAGGAAGCACGTGTTTGCCCCATCCTCCCCAGTTGGTACTTGTGGTGTGATGGGGGAGAATTTGCTAGTGGTTGTGGGGGGGAAGGGAACAGCTTTACCTCTGATTGTTACAAAATGCAGATACATTCCGAAAATGCTAAATAGACATCTCACAGAAAACTTCAGCACATTAACAGTTACACACTTTTTCCATTTATGTGGAACTTCTGCCCTGTGTGAGGTGTTACTATAGACATGATAACATATCAGAACTTGTACATTAATATAAATTTTCTCAGAGCTGCTGTTATTGAAAATTAATGAGCACCTTCTGATCAACCAGATTAGAGAATTCAGAGGTGGCGATGTAAAACATTAAAGAATGGGCTTTATACAGCATTCCTGGCTGGCAGAGTGCTAACAGCTGGGGTCCCGATAATTTTTACACACATTGTTGGCTCTGGGCCTGCTGCTGATAACTTTTATTGACAGTGTTGGCTTAAAATCGTAATATGGAGTGTTTTCTGGTTTGCTTGCTCTCAGTAAAACTGTAGCTAAGATTTGGATGTTGTGCTGCACCAGCTAGGCTCACACAGAGGAGAGCTTTACTCTTCCAAATGTTGGACAGTTTAAAAAGTGCAAGACTTAAAGTTTCTGCAAAAATAAACGTAAATAAGAACACCTCTAGGCCACTCCCAGTAGATTACCCAGCATTATCTGTTAAGCCATACATTATCTGTTTGCTCAGTGAAGCAGTAGGTATAAGCCATGTGAAAGAGAGGCTTAAAAGGTTTTTGAGGTTTAAGATTGTTCACTTTGTGTGTGTGTGTGTGTGTGTGTGTGTGTGAGAGAGAGAGAGAGAGAAAGAGAGAGAGACCATATGTGCACTAACGTGCAATGGATGGTTTTTATATGACCTTTTTAGCCAGTGTGTTCTAGTTTGGATCCCAGCACTCCACACTTGTCCATTTGCGCTGACCTTTCACAGCGGTCACCAAACCTAGACTGGCACCGACATCTGAGCTTTATAGCACCGGATAGTGTGGTACAGCATGGTGTGGTTAATAATGCAAATCCAGATCTGACCATACCCTAGTCAAGTGTCTGTTTCCCCACAAAGCAAAACTACACTGACCGTCGGAGCAATAAAGGGGAAGCGGATAAAACTTCATTGTATGATGAATGTCTAGCCCAGTGTCATGATTTTTGGAAAGTCGCACTTTAAGCTTCAGAGAGCGAGAGAGAGAGGCCACCTTTATAACAGACTTGTATGAATTTGTATATTATCCCACCCTTAAATACAAAACCCATTCTTAGCCCCAATCAGGTAATGCTGGTGGTGGTGTTTCTTTCTGTATTTATTATTCTCTGAGTCATGTAAAAACATTGTGATGATGTACAATACAAGAGTATTTATCAAGAGGATATGCACTATTATTTAGGTAACAGTGTATGTGAAAGTAGTTTCTATTATTAGACACAAATATACTCAACTTATACACAATTATTTCGCAGTAAAATGTGTCATTGTTGCACCACAGGGCTCTTGCTGAGCGCAACAGACAACAAAGAAGGCCGCATGAGCCAGTGCTTAAATCCTGATGAAAACAGAGAGTGCAAACTTTTCAGAGGACGTTAGTACAGCAAAAATGCAACAACTCATCATTTCTCATAATTTTTTTAAATAAATGGATTTTATTATGTTTATACTTTGTACTTTATTATATTTCCTGTATTTTCAGTGTAAGTGATTTTTGTGACTTTTGAGACTTTTAACTGTGAAGAGCTTCAGCTAAAAAAAGCTTAATAGTTTTTAAAGAAAACAATATCAGATGGTTATCAGTATCAGCTGATACTCAGGGTTTAGGGGCGGAAAAGGAAAAAGTGTGTCGTGCCGTCTCTAGCGAAAATGAGCGAAATATAAGTGACAAGACAACATTCATGTGGTTAAATCAATATTAATAAAGGAATCTGAAACATTTTGGTAATATTCTGTTGTTCCTCAATAAATCCACCAGGAAAAAAAAATGACATTTGAAAAGAGAAAAAAAAAATTGGCAGTCAGTAACAACACTGATACTGACAGTACACTGAGCTGTACTGTCTGGTGGAAAAATAAGCACGATTGTATGACGATTGCATTTGATCAGTGATCGGCACTATTTCTGGCTCTACCCATATGTGTGTATTTGGCAAGCGTGCTACCTCCACGAGTTTGGGGCGCAAATTTAACTCTTTGCTGCATTCCTGTTTACTTGGCAACGGAAACATGTGGGATCAGGGTTAGTTTACTGACGCTGTGCCAGACTGTCTGATAAGCACTATTAGAGTCTAGTCACTGAGCTATAGTGCCTATATAGTGCTGTAGTGCAGAAACTAAGTGTCTGTATTGAGGAAAGCATGCAGAATTCTTGTTTTTGCTTTGACGGAGTGACTTAACAAATCGGCACTGGCTTAAAGAAACACCTAATGCCAGTTTGACATGGACTCCATCACACTTGAGTGCCAGTCACACTGGTCCAAACAGGGCCATGTGACTTGATTAGATTCAGCACTGATGTGTCTGCTCGCTCAACTCCATTGCTGTTGAATCTCGTGCGCACACACACACACACACACACGCACGCACACACACACACACCATTCATTCATAGCATCTGCAGTCCATAGCTTTGAGAATAAACCAGTCGGTGACTCATCCTTCTCTGCCTTTGCTGCGTGCAGGAGAGAGATTTTAGATCTGTGCACCTTTGGTTTATGTTCTGGTAATATTTCGGGAAGGGATTAGTTCTGAAATGGGCTGTTGCCTTACTATTTTTGAGACCGTTCTTTTCCTTACATCATACCTCTTTGGCTTTATCTATCTGCTTGCTGTTGCATAACCGCTTGCTATACTCTAATAAATCTGCGTGGGTTTGCAGAATTAGTCTCGCCGCATTCCCCTTTGAATACTGTCCAACGAATTAGCCAGATTATCCCCTCAAGCCATTCTGTAGTGTTTTTGTGTAGTTTGTTCCCCTCTTTTTTTTTTATTTCTGGAAGAGATAGCGTAGAAAGGTGGAGCTGGGCGTATTTTCATGGGCACAGTGTACATTTCTTTCTCTTCCTTTTGATTTTAGCGATGGAGATGGAACACAGGGGTTGTGATGTTTCCTGGGGCCTTGAAGTAACACAAATATAAAAATAATGTTCTTTGCAGAAGCTGATTTTACACACGCAAACACACACGCACACTTTTAGACCCATAATGCTTTCCTCACATTCCCCAGGGGGATTAAAATTAATAATAATAATAATAATAATTTAAAAAACTACAGAAATAATAATCAGTTTATCTGCGGGGGTTCTCAAACTTTTTGCAGTCAGGTGCCCCACTTAAAGTAAAAGAAATGCAACACAAACCTTCAAACATTAGGCACAGTATAAATTATAGCATTAAATTAATTTATTTGAGCTATTAGTTTTTTTTATACCTGCACATTCCACCAACCCTAAAGAAATATTTATAGATTTGAAATATTCACATATGTCCCAGAACCTCCTGCTTTTATTAAAATCGATTACACTTTCAATGTAGACCTTTCACAAGTCACTCGTCCAAGGTAGCCTCTGCATTACGTGTATATTCAGGTTTCTGTGGTAATCGTGTCCGTTTTAGTCAAGATGTAGACCCTACTTGCTGTAGGAAACTAGAAAAGTTTACTTTCCTTCCTTTTATTCTGGCTAAAACACGTTATGTACAGTGACTTTTTTTTTTTTTTTTTTTAATTAAAGTGTGCATGTAAATGTTGCTAGTGTCTACATCTTAACTGAAACTGACAAGCATCAGAATTTCCATCCATAAAATACCATAAAACCCTGCATTTACACACACTCCAGTTTCTACCATCACAGCCTTGAATGTGCCTGTGCTTTTAGTTACTTTCTAATTATCACTACCATTAAAGTTATTTGTAAGTGGTAGATTTGACACTTTTTTCCTGTCTTTCAACTGAAAAAAAAAGAAGCCATTTTTGGCTGAACTTTTTCTCATTATAAATATAGCTAATTGACGTCACCTGTGTTCATGTCTAAACCTACACTGATAGATGTTATTTCACATGAATGAACTTAAACCGTTCCCCATTTACAGTGACAGAACGCGAGGGTGCCAGTGCATCTTCAAGCCAGAAAAGCAACACCAGGTTAATATTACTAATGTGTGATGGGGGAGGGGGGCGGATCTTCCGGGGGGGGGTCAGAGTTCAAAACACCTATGCAGCTGTCAGTCATTCCAGATTCATATGTTGATTGGCTCATCTGCCTTTTTTAATTGGGAGAAAGAGAAGGCCGCACTGTTTGTGTATTTCTGAGTGATGAGTTGAGTGATATCAGCGTACTCCGATGTTAAATGCAGAGTTCCTACAAAGGTCTGGAATTACTAAAACCTTGATACAGTCATCATGGATATACATCTTGAGAGCCATGGGTTTAAAGGACCGATTAGATTAGATTAGTTGGTGTAGTTTAGCAGTTAGTCTAGTGGACGCATTGGCGATTGCGTGTTTGTTTTATTTATTTGAGGGTCTTGGTTATTAGAAGCCGGCAGGGTGCCTACTCTAACAGTGTGTTATTCTGGATTAGCTGTAATTAAGAGCAAAGCCCAGTCTGCTCCAAGAGCCACGGTCACTCAGTTCTTTGACAGCAAAACAAGAGCCCTCGTATAAACCCCCATCTCACTGCTAGCAGGCTGGATCACAGAGGCGTTAGTGCTGGTGACTGTACAGAGAGAACAGTCTGGTGTCTGCCTCCAGCACAGGCACAGCTGACATACTAGACAGCGCACACAGTATAAGCTTTTAGCTTGTTTCAGCTTCGCCAACATCCCCCGCCGGCGTTTTCCTCTACCACACACACACATGGTGCTGTTTGTGTATTAGGAAAAGGAGTTTAGCTGCTGTTCACATGCCAAGCAGGCCTGCCTGCTGTTTTGGAGTTTGGCCTATTCCTGACTCAGCCTCCGTTTTTTTATGTGTGTTTTTCTCGCTCTGTGTTTGTTGATGCTTCCTCCGGAAGGCTGGCTCTGGAGTCCACGTCAGCAAAGCAGCAGCCTGACTCTGTTCCTGAGGGGAGGGGTGTGTGGTGTGTGTGTGTGTGTGTGTGTGTGTGTGCGTGAATGAATAAGAGATGGGGGATGAGGAAAAGAGGGGAGAGAGGGGGATGTGGCCTTTGTGTCTCATCTGCCAGTGCTTGTGCGTCAGTCTGATGTAAGTGTGGGTGTTGTGGGTTTTTTTTTTTTTTTATTTTTTTATTTTTTTTTTTTTAAATACTTCTATTCCTTCCACATTTTCACATCCTGTCTCTGTTGATCCCTCCTTCCATTCCACTATCTCTTATTCTCTCCCCAGAATATTTTGTCCTGTCACGTTTTCCCAGTTTCTGACAGGATCTTTTTTCCTACCTTTTGTACTCGGTCTCTTAGAAACAAACAGAATAAAGGGAGAAAAGCTGTAATCTCAAACCCACCTGTGATCTCCATTACAGCTACAAACACCTTTTCATCCTCCTGTTGAGCTTATTGCATGCAAATTTACCTTGTCTATAAACTCAATGGACAGGCGCATCTCTGGCACTTCCAGAGCAACATTTTAATTCCTGCTCCAGGAGGTACTTTTCTTCAGACAAGGCTCTACTGGAGTGAACTTGCTTTATTCTACTTGCCATGTTAAAAAAAAAAAAAATCATCTTTTATTTAATAATCGCTTTCTCAAGCTTGTTTTCTGTCAGAAGTTGTGCGACGCAATCAACAAAGCACAATTTTTCTGCCATACCTTTTGTTTTTACAGAAGTGGACAGCTAAAAACAGCACAGGAGTGTTTTTTCTCTTTTTTTTGTGCATGGCTATAGTGACATGCTGCAGCAAAAAAAGGCCTGAGGCATTAAATTTTGCTTCTCTCTCTCTCTCACGCACACACACAGGATATAAAAGTTTCATTATCTATTATACACAGTGCTATCATACACTATATGTATGTATACATTTGTATACGTCTGACCGTCACACCCATATTTGCTAGTTGGACATCCCATTCCAGGCTTTCCACTAGATTTTGGAGTGTGCCTGTGGAGATTTGTGTTCATTCAGCCGCAAGAATATTAGTGAGGTCAGGCAGTGATGTTGGGTGAGGAGGCCTGGTGCACAGTCTGCGTTCCAGTTCATCATACATTACATTACATTTATGGCATTTGGCAGACGCCCTTATCCAGAGCCACTTACAACCGAGCAGTTGAGGGTTAAGGGCCTTGCTCAAGGTCGGAAGTCCAGCGTCTTAACCACTGGGCTACCACTTCATCGCAAAGGTATCAGTGGGGTTGAGGTCAGGGCTCTGCGCAGGACGTTCGCGTTCTTCCACATCAGCCTTGACAAACCATGTCTTCATGGACCTTGCTTTGTGCACGGGGCATTGTCATGCTGGAACAGGTTTGGGATAGACTCATTAGTTTCAGCGAAGGGAAATCTTAAAACTGCAGTGTACAGAGTAATTCTATACAATTGTGTGCTTCCAACTTTTGGGCAACAGTGTGAGGAAGACCCTCATGTGGGTGTGATTTTCAGGTGTCCACATACTTTTGGCCGTATAGTGTATTTGCATACAAAACAAAAAAAAAAATTTCATTCCTAACCTCCTCCTACATTTGCTGCGATCTGGATTTTCCTACATGTCGCACGATTTGCGTCACCTTTTGTCATTTTAGATAATGGTCACTGTCCCTGAAGTAACGATGGAAAGTAAACCAGGAACTGTGTGGTTAAAGTTCCTCAAAACATTCTGGAAACTCTGTGGAACCAGGTCTCAGGTCTCTCAAACAGAGCTGCATTTTGTGTGTGTGTGTGTGTGTGTGTGTGTGTGTGTTGGCCTTCAGGTCTACTCACCTGTTACATCAGACTTACTCACTTCACATCAATTATGCAGATTCAGTCTCTCCAAATCAGACTTCAAAGCTCCCACAGCACTCCACATCAAAGTAAAGACATAATGGTTGTCTATCTAAAGTGCTTGTGTATTTTTGTATTCAGAAAGTAACATTTCTGTAATGAAGCTGGCAGCTGATGACTGATGGCCTCCAAACTTCATAGTTATTAGTGGGAAAGTGTAAAGTTTAGTTGATTAAAAGATGTCACTACCTTTTTTTTTTTTTCCCTCCTTACATCCAGGGATGCTTCAGCATAATAAAATATGATGTGTGTATCTATGTTTCCGTGCATGTGTGTGAAAGTTCATTGGTTAAAATTATTATCATTATTATTATTAAATATTCGGATTCATTTGGTTTGATGGGAAATACTTTCAACGCTACCAGAATTTCAGAATGAAACACCTGACATGAATTTTACTTGGCCTGTGATCACTTCTTCTCCGATTAGGACCCCATTTTATACATATTTGGCATATAATCTTTTTTCTGTCCATGATGCGTTCTCATATATTACTGCAATTTTACTTGTAAAACAAGGAAATGTGACAGAGTCGCTACAGATTATAGTTAACAAAGTTACATGAAGGGCATAAAATTCATTAGAAAAGTAACAACACAATAAACAAGCGAATATTTAAACTGTGAGTATGGTGTATGAACATCAGTGATGAGGTGCAAATCAGTGAAATGGTCCACCTGATATTTTCCTGTATTGTAACTACAGTGTAACCTATTAGGATTGTTTATTTACAGGTACCCACACTCAGCATTTTTGGCATTATATAAAATCTGGGGGGAAAATCCCAGACTTTTCGGTTTTAAAGTTCTTATATATTGTTATCATGTTTTCTGACTTGTCGGTATTTGAATTCTGTTTTTTCGACACTGTTCTCTAGAAATATTTATACAGGTGAATCACATTTAAGAATAGTGACTTGCCTTAGTATAAGCTAGCCTCAGGATTAACATTTACATGTAAAGTTCTAGCAAAAGTTCTAGTCTGGGTGTGGCCTCTCTCAAATGCTATTGGCTGTTGTGTAAATCAGTCAAGCACTTAAAAACCTTGTCACTCTGACATAAGGGCCTTTCGCACTGCTGGAACCTTTTCATAGTACCTGAACTAATTGTGGAACTAGCCACTTTTTGGCGTTTTCGCACCTCCGGAACTGGGTGTGATTTTAGTACCGGACTGCCTTTTTCGAGAACCAAATTA
>CM075016.1:14256721-14274615 GCA_037576675.1 Pangasius sanitwongsei | reverse complement strand
CAGCACAAACACAGCACAAACGAATGGTATAGTTTTGGTGACAATTTATTTATATGGGGTGCCAACTTCACAGAGGTACCTTTACCCGTGTGCAATTAAAGTGTTATATGATATGAATATAACACAATATATATAGGATATGTTACTGGAAGGCTCCAGAGATGGTTAGAGAACATATCTAAACAAACAGCACCCTGAAGACCAAAGCAAGTCTGGGACAGTGTTCTATAAAAGTTATCAATCAATGTTTGGCTATATAAAAGGACATCCATGCGAGGACTATTAAATCCATTATCTAAAAAATGGGGAAAAGTATGGCATTAACCATGATTCTGCCTAGAGGATGCCATCCCCTAAACGTCAGTGACCAGGTAAGGAAGGGCATTAGTCAGAGAATCAGCCAAGAGGCCAAGGATAACTCTCAATCTGGTGCTATCACCACCATGTCTCACTGTGGAGATGGTGTTTGCAGGCTAATGAGCAGTGTTTGGATTCTCCCAAATGTGGTGTTTGTTTAGACAGTATATACACCTGTTGCCAGTAGGAGGGAAATCAGTAGATTTTTTTTTTTTTAAGAAAGCAAGCTGTGTCCCTTTGCCATATGCAACTAGTCTGTGTGTGTTCCCAGTTTCTCCAGACACTCACCCGGCACATGGACGCACAGCGTTTCACCGGGATGAAAGGGCTAACAAAGCGCATGAACGGCTGCAGAAGAAGCTAAAAGAGCGTCAAGGTGGTCAGGTAGGGGGAGGAGGGGGAGGTCAGGCTCCTACCAAAGACAGTCCTCCTCTTTCTCCACAGAAGAACCGTGGAACCCCTCCAGCAGCTGGAGGAGACCTCCAGAACGGCCTCCTTAAAGGGGTGGAGGAGCAAAGCCAGGCTGCTACACTCACCGGCCTGGGAAAAGAATGTCCAGGAAGAGTGAGAGACACAGAGCCTGCCGGTAGTGAGATATATATATATATATATATATATGTATATATCATTATACCTTGTGCCATAATATTTATTAACCGTAATTCTACCAGTAATTCTTCTGTCATGCTTTATGTAATGATCTCCCTGCACTATCACTTACACTGGAGAATCAGGAGCACTATGTAGCACACTAGTAAAAGGTTGGGGATTTGAGATTCAAGTAAACCATTTTTTTTCTTAATTGATGTTCTGTTGCGTAAAGACTTCTAAACTGCCAACCATTAATTCACTGTTTATGTGTACAAAACCACTCCTCATGCTATGTAGGGCATACAATAATGTGACTTAGTATTAATCATGCAACATGGAAGTGTTATTGCATCATAACATCTTTTATTCAATATGTAAATGAAGGCTTTAATTAATAGGATGGTTTACCAGGGATGGTTAAAAGGTCTTTAACGCGTCTGTTTTATCCCAACGTCGCAATAGTTTTCTGCTTAAAAATTTTTCCCAAACCACAATAGAAGCGCATCTAATATAGAAAAGTTTTGGTGACTTTAAATGCCGTGTTGCTGGTAACAGACACATTTTAGCGCGTACTATAAGCTTATAGTGTACTGTAACGTGAAAGCTTCATGGTCATGGCCAAAGTGCAGGATTATCAATAGATAATTAAACTAGTGAGGGTCCAAATCACTTGTACATAACTGTAATCAATTTAAACAGTTCTTTCTTTCTTTTTTAAATATAGATCAGTTAGTGAGGCACGCAGTTAGAAATAGCAGAAATGATGTCAGATCTCCACTCTAGCGTAGAAAATGGTGCTACAGCTACTGAGATGTGTGAACGAGCTTTAGGGACAGAGTCTCTCACAACCCTGAGTGTAGCCTGACTGAACTATCTCTGACTCCATTATCCCAATGATACTAGGGGCCATAATTCACATTTTATCATTGTCCATCATGGCCTGGGACCATCAAGGCAGAGCTAGTGCACAAAGGTGCATATTTTATGCTATTCTCTGAAGCAGAATGTCCTGTATAGAGAAATGAACTGAGAAAATGAGAAAGTAAATAATCTTGTTGAAGTTCATGTTTTCTTGCGTTAATCTCTATTCTCAGAATCGAATGAAAAGATGCAGGCTCTTCGAGAATGGTTAAACAGTATCAGCAAGCCTGTGGTGAGTATATCTAAGATTTATGTCTACATTATAAGTGATTGATTGAATGCCTATGTGAGAGTACGCAATGGCTGTGACGATACATTTCGTGTCAATTACATAATTACACATATGTGCGAATTATAAAATATGTACAAAAGTTGTGCAAGTTGTGTCCCTAGAGAATTTGTGAGTAATAGCTGACTGTGAAGGATCATTAAAGCTGTATATAATTACATTATTAACAACCAAATAAGTACATCCTTGTTTATTCTGGTGTGTTCTAATGTTTTAATGTGTTTTTTTTTTTTTTTTTTTTTTCAAACCTCCAGTGTGCAGGTTTATGTTTAAACACATGGAATGATCTTCTGTCATTTCTTAGTATTCAGAGGCTGTGCCAATGGGTTTAATTCACCTGTATTAGCAAAGTGGTGTTCACGTGACATTATTTTATCTCTGTGGCAGTCTAAGGGTCTTCAAGGGTTTTTCACTATAAGATTATTAATGATTATCATACCTTGCCTTCACATTGTTCTTTTGCATTGGACCTGTAACACGGTCAGTAAAATAAAGGTTATTGAGTGCTGGCATAAAGCTTGTAGTTAATAATAGTCTAGATATCCTTGCATAACAGTTAGTTACATTGGTTTTGTCGTGACAATCCTTACACGAGCCCTGAGAGACTAAATAAAGTGACAGAAGGAAATGAGGCGGGCAGTGGAGCGAGGACTTCTTGGTCCGGATGGACAGATTATTTCCACAGAAATGACTACGGGGATGTGAGCAGAGGTTACAGAAGTAGTGAAGAATAAAATAGCACAAAGCAGGAAAAAAAGAGCTGAGTTAAGCTTCTGTGCTTTGATTATCAAAGAATCAGAAATATCCACAGCCATGAAGCTATATCTAAAGCAGGCTAAAAGTAATCATTCTTCTTGTTTTCCTTTCACATACATTTTTGTTTGGTTTATGTTTTATTTCTGGAGTACCTCTGTGCCTAGATTCATCTTACGTAACTCATTTCAGAAACACAGAGGATGCTGTTAGACATGGAGCTCTTGTATTATAGCTTGTTGTTACATCAGTCTCTTCAGAAGCTGGTTTATCAGAGATACAGCTGAACAGTGGAATTCACTGGTCTTTGATTTCTGTAGGTGGTGGATATCCAGGCCAGAGGAGCGTGTCTGTGCTGGACAGCTCCAGTAAAGAAAACTGCAGATGAGGAGCAGAAAGAGCCAGAGGAGAAATCTGAGGAGCCCAGAATCAGCTATGAGGTGTCTGTCTCGTACAGCGGCAAGGACGGCAAGTACAACACTGCCTACAGGTAATCCTGCAAAATAAATTCACTTGGTAGGCTGCACAATAGACAGTAGTGACACATTCGAACTTCATTTGGACCTAGACAGACCCAGATGCAATAACTTATCTGGACTGATGTGACTTCAGCCTGAGCCTAACAAGTTTGGGTCTGAGATCCAAAGAACAAAATGTGCAGTTCACTGTTTTGAAACTTGTGAAAACTTATATTGTTTCCTTATACTTTTGATCTTAAAAATCCTGTTATAAACAGTATAAACAGTTGGATCACAGCAGTGTTTTCTCTGTGAAATGTTGATTAGTTCTTGTCAAATTAAATTAAAGGGAAAAAAGGACCTTTTTGTCATTGCTTATGTTGTGTTCAGGCAGTTTGTAGTGTTTGGTCTTGATTCTTGTCACTTTTATTGTGTTTATGTGGTTTGGCAGCATTTTGGCCTTTTTTCTTTTCTTTTTTTAAACAATTTTTTATAAAGATCATTGTTCATGACTGACATTTTGAAATGTTTTTTTAATCTCCTGTTTGTCTTTTTGGACCAGTGGTAAGGAGCTTAGTGCAACTATAGAGAACCTAAGACCAGCAACAGACTACCATGTCAGGTCTGTACTCTGGTTTAGACTTGCTATGGTATTCAGTTATGACCTTCAAGATTTCTAAAATTAAGAGGAAATATTGTGTACATTTGCACCTGTAGGGTCCAGGCTATGTATAACTGTTTACAAGGAAACCCCTCTGAGCCTGCAAGTTTTACAACTCTGAGCTGTGAGCCTGACACACCCATCCCACCTCGCAAAGCCAGCGGCACCAAAAACTGCCTCGTCCTGCAGTGGAAGGTGTATACACACACATGCCCATGCACAAGGTTTTTTTGCTGCACACAAGGCCACACTTTTTTGCCAGTTATCTTGTCACGTGCGTGAGAGTGCGTATGTGCATGAGCGAGCGTGTGAGCGAGTGTGCATGTGTGCGAGTGCCATAATAATTAGCAAGCAATCTGACTATGATTAGTCATCTTTTCTAATTAATATTCATGGTTTTAGAATATTATTTTGAAAATTCATTGCAAATCAGTGCACACACTTGATGATAATCTTGTGTCTCTCTAGCCATGATTGTTCATAACGGTGTTTTAATAACCAACAATCTACACCATGGATTATTTATTTTAAAACAAATATCTTCTTCTAGGCTCCATGTGACAATGGTTCCAAAATTCAAAACTACATTCTGCAGTGGGATGAGGTAATGCTTTATGCACCATCACTATTTGACATTAAGTTAATTTAAGTACATGGTGTATCACATTTGGTGGTTGCTTATGTCACAGCGTCCTTATTTGGGTTGAAGTCAAGAACCTTAAAGCAAATAAGATGAACTGTTAGCTAAACGGTTTAATTTTGGACTTTGATTTAGCTGACTTGCTATCAAAGTGTCTCTCAGGTTTTTATTGTTTTTGCACAAATAAACAAGGCATAATGTTTTATGTTTAGGAACAGAGCATGTATAATTAAACTGTGTAAAATAGCTAGCGATCACAAATACATGTGATGCAAAAGTGTGTCTTTGTTTAAAGTTTGCAGTATTTAGTTATTTTACACATTGACTCTTAATCTGCAGTAGACATTGTTCCTCATGTTGTGTGCTGATTGTAACTTTGTGTCCCTCTGTATTTGTATTGTCAAATCTGAACAGGGTAAAGGTACAGGAGCGTTTGAGCAGTGCTACTACGGCCCTCAGAAGCAGTACAGGGTGACCAAGCTCTCGCCAGCATCCAAATACTCATTCCGCCTAGCAGCCAAAAACGACATGGGTGTCAGGTATGTGCTGTGTGTGTGTGTGTGTGTGTGTGTGTGTGTGTGCGCATGTGCGTGCGCTGATCCAAATGCTACATGATGAATGTGGGTGTAGACGTGGGGGAGTACTTACTCAGCCACCACTCTAGGGACTTTTTCTTGAGTTGTACATGGGTTAGTATGTGTTCACTTTCTGTTGTAGTGAGTTCAGTGAACCTGTAGACATGTTGACCTCGTGCAGTGTCCCTGCACCTCCAAAGAGCCCTGAGCTGCTCCAGGCCGGGGTCACTTGGCTCTGCCTACAGTGGAACAGGCCAGACAGCTCACCGAAAGAAGACGATATTGGTTACGTACTGGAAATGGAAGAAGAGGGCTCGGTGAGAACCCAGCACACATAATATACTGTATGTTCACGATATACAAACATGGAGTCACCATTCCAACCATGCATACTTCTTCAGGAGAAAAGGTGCCCCATAGACATTTGTCTTTTTTCTTAAAGTTATGACAAAATTCAAGTTATCTAAGTTTTCTGCAGGGAACAGTTTGAGTTTTCTTAATGCAAAGATTTTCCTCCAAATACTCTAAATACATTTTTGGTGGAAAAAAAATGTTGGCTAGAGTTATTTAACTACTTAGTAGACAGTTTAGCGGGTATTTTTTTTCTGCCGAGAAAAGTTATCCACATTATTTTGGTAAATTAGGTTAGACTATTGTCTGATGCATGCACAAGCTGATGTTATGCTTATACACAGCACAGCACATGCATTTGCGGCTGTTGCAGGCAAACATGGATTTGGGATTTTTTGAGGTGTCACACAGCCAGCTAACCATCCATTCTACACTGTGGAAAGAGAGTAACCTGTTCATGGCACTGTCTGGGTCTCTACTATTTTTATCTATAGTTCACATACAGAGATATGCAGTGATTCACTTGCCATTTACATTCATGGGATGGGAGCCTCACTTGCACAGAGACAATACACATGCAGGTACAGGATTATGTAGTTTTAACTGCTGTTTGACTGTTTGGTCTGAATGTGCAGGGTTATGGGTTCCAGCCCAGCTATGATGGTGATGAGTTGTCATGCACAGTGAGGAATCTGCACCGAAGCACCAAGTACAAATTCAGGGTGAGAGTGGTATTCTCTTTGGTATATGTGTCCTTGAGGAGTGTTTGTGCGTGTAATGCATTTTTCAGTGAGCAAATTATATTAGTCTGCAGTGGCTAGTAACCAGTTTTATATTCATTATTAGTAACAGCATTTTTAAATGCAGATGCATTTCCTGCTGTAAGATACCAGTTTATATATATATATATATATATATATATATATAGCAGACTGCTATTTGGCAGGTTTATTTAGCTATCTAACCTGCATCTTCTAGCTACAGTCACATTTTCCCAGCACTAATCATGTAGTAAGGCATTTATGGTTTCTGATGATTCTAATCAGTCATCATTTTGGTTTCAGCTGTTATCTGAAGTAATCTGATACCCTTCCTGGAACACAATTTCACAGCGGGGGTCGCGGTCTGACTGACCGTCCAGTCCATTATAAATGAATAAATGTTTATAAATAACAGGCAGTTAGCCCAGCATGTGACTAGCACAGCAGCCATGATGATAGTGATGAGTGTCTGGGCAAAGTGGCGCACTGAAGCCACATAAGTCATGATATAGTGTGAAAAGCCTTATCAAAAAAAAAAAAAAAAAAGTGTAATCTTGAATAGCTTTATTAACAAAGAGAATGAGAACATGCGAACAAAAATTTGATTCTAACCTTCCATTAACATCCCATTAGCTTCTTGTTAATCGAGTTAGTCAGTGTTGTTAAAGTTACAATTCTGGTGTGATCAGAAGAAGGCCTGATTGCAATCATGTTCCTAAAGTCTACAGTCTGTTAATGTGATCAGTGGTCCTAGCGGGAAGCTGATGAGAATGACAGTACCTGCTGAGCAACTCTTCCCTTTTACAGGTCCAGTTACACCCATCCCCATGAGGTATCAGGGTGCTCTACTGAATATTGATTATAATAAGTAATCAGCATGATTTTGTCATAATTCTTTTGGACTTTTTTGGGTCCCATTATAAGTGTGAGGTTGATGTGACGCCTGTCTTTCGGAGCAGCCAGTTCTACTTTTGTTCAAGAGTACACATTAGCCTCTTTCTTCACTCTGTTTTGTGGTTGATCATGGGAAGAATTTTAATGCTGTTTCTTTTGTGTTGCTGTATTGTTAGCAATGATGCAAGTTTTACAGTACATTACACACTCTGCTAAGTTATGATGCTGGTTAAAGTGCTGATGTCACTTAAGACTTTGGTATTTTTCAGGTTGCTGCATATAATACAGAAGGTAAGAGTAACCCGAGTCCTGTGTCAGAGTTCACCACAGCCCCAGACAGACCCGGCTGCCCCGGCAAACCCTCCGTTAAGGGCAAACAACATCCCACCAGCTTCCGCATGACCTGGGGTGAGTTCAGCATTGCGACACAGGCTTTGAACTCGCATTAGATACAGTGTATTTATTCTGACTGCTTGCACCCGGTCTTCCCGCAGATCCCCCCAAAGAGACTGGTGGCTCAGATGTGACTGAGTATGTGGTGGAGCTGTCTGAAGGACTGAGTGGTATGTTCCAGTGGGATTCATAATGATTTTTGTGTAATTATTTAGGCATGTGATACAACTGTGTTTGTGTTCATGTTTTCAGGCTCCTCTTGGGAGGAAGTGTACAGGGGTTCAGCTACGGAATGTGTGTGTGATGGGCTGAAGCCAGGCGGGACATACCAAGCTAGAGTCTGCTGTCACAGCAAAGGAGGACAAAGCCCAGTAAAACACACAAATACATGCAAACACTTTTTTCAGTGTTGTAACATGGTCTGCATAGGCTTTGTAACTCTGGCATGAACTGCACCACCAGTGATTCTATGGCTCAGATGAGTCAGACAGAGGTGACTGTAAGAGAAGCTCAGAAAATGTGCTGAAGAACCGTTTTTAAAAGTTTCTATTGTTTTCCTGTTATTGTTTATTACTGTTTTTTTTTTATGTAATGATGACTGGAATTTTAATCCGTACAGTTTATACGAATGGATCTACACAAATAGTGCCAATATTTTATCTGAATTGTCTAGTATTTACTAGATAGGCCATATTTTTGTTTCCTTTATGAACAACACATTCCTTTATGAACTATACATAATGCACTGAATCAGACAATTCTGTATGTGACATCTGCTTATTTTCATGACTGTGGAAAGCAGAACTCACTGCTCAGTTACCTCACCTCTGTTTGACCCATAGAATCACTGGTGGTGTGGTGCATGCCAAAGTTACACACCCTGTGCAGGCCAAGTTAAACCACTCAAGGCAGCCATTTTAAGGTCAAACTGAAGGTTTGGAAAAGTGACTTCACAGGGCCCTTTTAAATGATTATCATTGGTAGACACTATTCTCACAAAATCCTTTGTGGTGGTACTACAGTGAATGGATTCATGGTGGACTGTTTGAGTTCATCTATAAATGTATGTTCAAGTAGATCTACAAATCGCAACATGTTTGATACTGGGAAATTGTATGCAGCAGAAGAAATAGGAAAATCTAAGTGTCTAATTTTGTAAATTAGCTTTAGTTTACAGAACCAATAAGAACCCTGGCGTTGGTGTCAAAGTTAGATTGAAGAGCACTCCTAAATGACTGTTCTCATTCTCTACAGAGAGAGACCTTAAGAGTTCTCACTGTGGAATGCGTAGGCTTCACAGGGATTCAGGCATAGTTGTGAGTGGGCTGCAGCCTGAGAATATGCAGTTGTGGAAGTCTTTTTCATTCCTGCAGGAGGCTGTGTGGATGCTTCTGTGTTTTGTCTGAAAAAGAGTTATAGCATCTCCTTACGTTGCACAACTAATGCATTTCTCTAGTTTCTAATGATAATCAAGGTTTTTCAGATTCCACGAGAAACAGACTTTTTTTCTTAAAGCAAGCTTTAAATTAAGGGCTTTATAAAGATGAGCTGATCAAAGCATTGTTCCACCTGGGCCTCATTAGGTACAAGTGCATTCAGTGTCCTTTCGTATGATTGGCAAGATGCACGCCTTTACTGCACAAACCTTTGTTTTTTGCTGGTCATTGGCAAAAAAAATAATGAAATAAACAACTTTATATGCAAGTACCATCATTTTCTTACTTTCTCAGAAATTGTTGCATGTATATATGCAATTTCTGAAGGTCCAGATGTAACTTTCATGTCTTTAGTTGTCTAAGGGTCTTAAATTCTCCCAGATGTTTTTTTTTTTTTTTTTTAATCACTTCTGGGTTTTTTTTGTTTGTTTGTTTGTTTGTTTTTATTCGTGTGTTTGTCAGCATTCGGAGACCCTGCAGGTCCAGACTCCGGCTGTTCCTCCTGGCCCCTGTCAGCCTCCCAGAGTAATTGGCAAGCCAAAAGCCAGAGAAGTGCAACTTCGCTGGGGTAAGCATGCAGCTTTTTGTTTCTATATTTTATGTATTTTGTGTGTGTGTGTGTGAGTGTGTGTGTTAAATTTGCTTCTGCTACTGTTGTGCATCAGCTCCTCCTCATGTGGATGGTGGGAGTGCGGTGTGCTCTTACAGTGTGGAGATGTTCGCTCCCCAGGCTGAGGAGGCCCGAGAGGTGCATCAGGGCCATGAGCTTGAATGCACCGTGCACAGCCTACTGCCTGGAAGAACATACGGCTTCCGTCTGAGAGCAGCCAACAAAGCTGGGGTTAGACCTACGCACCATTTAGACAGCACTCAGTAATAGAAAACTAAACTTAACCCCCCCCCCCCCATGTGTAAATGGCTTAAAAAATAACCCTGTAGTGTCAGATTTCAGAAAATTATATACTAACTGTCATTGACTGTTACCATAGAAACAAACCTCTCATTCTGACTGGCTTTATACAGTAGGACAGGCTTTACATAGAAAAATATTACTTATATGCAACTACATTAAAACTTTATTTGCGTTATTAGTAGCAGTTAAACAATAACCTGCCCAGACAGCATACTAACAGAGCAGAGCAAACACTGGCACAAGCAGCTTTTGAGACAGCTGTCATGTTAACGTTAGGTGGCTACCAGCAAATAAACAGCTTCAACAGCTATTGAAACTTAGACAGAAAGAGAAGTCAAACAGAATGCTTAAAAGGTGAGAATAAACAAAAAGATAAGGAAAAGAAATGAGAAGTAATAAGTGTCAGTTTGTGTTTTTTTCGTTGTAATTCAGCGTTGCTGGAACTCAAACAACTCAGAGAGCAACGTTAAAATAGATAAGTTATCTGTCGTTTTCCCAAATGTGTGGTTGTGTTTGAGAACACTAAATATAGTGTTGACAGATATATACAGAAATCTGTCTAAGATGTGAAGTTATCTATATCACTTGCCACAGCATGACCACCTGTTTAGCAAGCTGTTACTCACTGTGTGAACAGATGTGTCGGTAACACGTTCTGTAAAGGTCATATTTATAATTAGCTCTATACAGTATACATTAATACATGTATACACTCATTAATCATGTTCTAATGCATTCATAAGGCATTATACACATTGGTATAATTTATGACAGTGCGTTAGACTTTATACATTATACATATTATACATTATGGTTTTGTTAACATGTTGCATTTTAGGTCATTTTCATGACACATTATATTTCCAGTACCTTTGCATAGTGCAGTATGATGGAATGAGACCTGTTTTTTTTTTCTTTAATTAATTATATATTTTTTTACAAAATTGAATATAATTAATAATCAATTATACCAACGTGATTAACATGAAACACAACTACAAAACCTGACAGCTTTGCAAACAACCTTACAACATACTGTAACAACTTACTTACTGAACAAAATGTTTGTTCT
The DNA here is from genome assembly GCA_037576675.1 of Pangasius sanitwongsei. NCBI lineage: Eukaryota > Metazoa > Chordata > Actinopteri > Siluriformes > Pangasiidae > Pangasius > Pangasius sanitwongsei. Next base: position 14,263,550 of record CM075016.1, on the reverse strand, counting down.
AAGTCTATATATAACTGTAGCACGGTTTTGGGATTGTGAGAGAAAACATTGGAAATGCCATTGATTTAATAATCTTTTCTGTTTAAACCATGTCACTTAGTGCTGACACGGACAATTTATAAGCAATTATATTATGTCTGTTAATAATCTGCAGTCATCAGTCATCAATAATCATCAATAATCACTTTGGTGTTGGCAGTTGTAAGTGTTATAATGCATTGTACCCACGTATAATGCATTAGGTTAACAATTTAGAGCATGGCTATAAACTGTAATGCAACTGTAACATTTTCAATATTTATGATGCATCATGAATGCATTATAATGTTATAAACGTATTCATAGTTCATTATACATATGGCCTTCATAGAACGTGTTATCGTTTGATTCCATTGTGTGGGTCAGCGGTGTTGACCGAAATGAGATGAATTACATCAAAAACAAACAAACTGATACTAATTATGTATCATTTCGCAGGCTTGCTTTCAACTTCTCGCACATTTCTTTCTGATTGTAAATGCACACCAGTTGACAGCTGTAGGGTTGCCTTCTAACCATAACCCTAATTTCACCATGTGTGTATTGTCTTGGTTGTCAGTATGGGCCATTCTCTGAGCGTGTTGAGGTGACTACAGGACCAGGAGCACCTGAGCCTTGTCGACCTCCTCATATCATCTGCAAATCTCCTTCTTGTGCTGTGGTCAGCTGGGAAGTAAGGATCACCTACTTTGTTTCATTGCACTGGTGATGAGTTCACATTATGAAACTCATGTTACACACTTTTAAAAGAAGCCGTAAGCTTTTTTTCTTTTTTTTTTTTTTTTAATCAGCAGAGAAGCATCCCAGACTTACATTCAGAGCAATATTTCTTTAGCCAGCATACCATGAAGATATGTACTTGGATTTCACCTTTAAAACATCTCCTGTTTTCCAGGCTCCATCCTGTAATGGTGCAGCAGTGACTGAGTTTCGCCTGGAGTGGGGGGCAGCTGAGGGGAGCATGCAGGTGATCTACAGCGGCTCTGCAACGAGTTATGAGCTGAAAGGCCTGCTCCCTGCCACCAACTATTTCTGCAGAGTGCAGGTTAGCGTTAGAAATTGAAAGCACACATTGTGGTGTCTATTAGGGTGTGTGATTCTCATCACGTCTTTTAGCAGAAGACTGTACTTAAACCTGTTCAACTGTCTACCAAACGCACGTGAATCCTCGGGTTTAAGAATATGCTTAAAATATACCAGAAAAATGTCCACTGATTCAGAAGACAAAGCTCCCATTCTAAATTGGTACCATTTCCCTGGAATTGGGGGAAGTGGAGCAAAAGCTTGTTTTATGATACCTTGGACATATATGCTATGGTAATTATATAGCCTACAGGAGGCTTTTTGCAAATAAAGCTAGCAACTAAGTTGTTACAGATTTAATACAGTAATCAGTCTTTTTGATAAAAGCAGACATATACAGTATATATTCTCAGAAATTACATTGTTTATGAATGGTATACAGCCAAAATAATGCTGATACTACTACTACTGTACGCATGTTATAAATGTAATTACCAAAAAGATGACTCAAACTTGCACCTAAATCAGAACAGTACACTATTGAAAATGCTATTTAGGCCTAGGCAACATTAATCATAATATAAAAATAAATAAATAAATAAATAAATAAAAGAGAAGAAAAAAGGCTCTGAAAATTGTTTTTTTTTTTTTTTTATACTTTATTAGGCTCATTTTGATCTGGCTCAGACTTAAGTCACCATTGTGTTCTGGATGTTTTCCACCAGCTTCTGTATTTTGACACAAGGAAATGATTCATTAATTTAAAAAAAGGCTGAATAATGGTGAATTTTATGCTCACTACTCCCCCAAGAGGTTAAGTAAGCTCAGTTCAGGTCCTTCAACTCGTGTGTTTTAGTTGACCGTATGCCTATAAACTCGTTAACTGGTCTCATCCAGCTTTTATTGATGCCATTTGTGGATTAAGCACTCTTTCAGCTGTTCACACCGCTGAATTGCAAAGTACTTAAGCCTTCTTTTGTATCCACAGAAGTTATGTTAATCATGGCTCTAATGTTAATTCTCTCCTGTAGCTTTACTTTTCAGCTTATTGTTTAGATAATGCTTCAGTGCTGTTACATACATCTATTGTGTGCTCATATATGCCTGTATGTTTGTTTGTCTGTGTACAGGCAGTGAATGTGGCTGGCGTGGGGCCATTTAGTGAAGTGATACTGTGTCAGACACCCTGCTCTGTCCCTGCCATGGTCAGTGTTGTTCATGCTCTCCGCGAGAGCGAGATGAGGGTGGAAACGAAGGGCTCTGACGGAGGAGAGGAGGAAGAAGAAGAAGAAGAAGAAGAAGAGGAGGAGTACGACGAGGAAGAGGATGGAGAAAGACCCTCTCCTCCATTCTACTCCCCTTCTACTTGCCTGGGGCTGCGCTGGGAGGCACCGTGTGATCACGGAGCAGAGATTACATCTTACCTGATTGATATAGGAGAAAGACAGCCGATCTCCACTGGCCCTGTAAACAAGTACATTATACAGAACCTGCAACCTGATACCACCTACAGGTATACCCAGAAGTTACTTTTTACTGCTACTTTTATAGCTTACCTCAGAATAGACATATTGAAACCTAAACACATTTTTACATAATGTTACCTACAGCACTATATATTGCTCTTTCTTACATTAAGCCACATATAAAATGCATCAGTCTGACCCTGTGTACCGTGGCATTTACACAGCCAGAATTTTGAATTTGTTGCTTAAGATTTCCTGATTGGAAATGCCTGTAATGCAAAAAATTAATGTATTCCACTGTCTGAATGCCTGACAGTGTCTGACTAATGCTCTGTTCTTTATCATCTTGTTGCACTCTCATCTGAATATTTGCATACTGTTAGTTAAATGAAATGAGGTGATATGTTTTTTTTTTTTTGCCAAATTTTGTGGCTTCATTAAAATTTGGTTATGGACAGAAACCAGCCTAATAGGCAAAATGCACTCAGACTCCATCTCATTTCATTAAATGCAGTAGCATACATGGTTAAATGTGAAGTTAAATGTACTGTATAAATATATCATTTAAAAGGGATGTGTGCATTTGTGTGTGCAGGATAAGGATCCAGGCTCTAAACGGCCTCGGTGCTGGTCCCTTTAGCCACACTTTTAAGCTGAAGACAAAACCGCTGCCTCCTCTGCCGCCACGGCTGGAGTGCACTGCATTCAGCCACCAGACGCTCAGGCTGAAGTGGGGTGATGGTCCAGCCAAGAATTCCCCCACAGACTCACTGCAGTACCAGCTCCAAATGGAGGACAAAAATGGCAGGTGAGACCAACCATCACATACAGCATGAGCCCTGATTTTTTTTTTTTTTTTTTTTTCCCTTTTCCTTGGACATGCTAGAACCGAGTACTCAAGCAAAAGTAGTAGTTGTGAAAATCTCCCTGGTGATGTAGATGGATCATCAGTAAAATAATATTACACTAGCTATGGTGGTACTTTGGAGAAAAAAGGTGAAACACCTGCTCCGTTTGTCTATGCTTGATATAATGTAGCTATACTAAATGAACAGTCCCTGTTGGTGAAGACTACAGACCTTATATTTGTTAATTTCTTTATATAATTCAATTGAGTATGGAATAAATCTGTCTCTCTGTAGGTTTATATCCTTGTATAAAGGACCTTGCCACACTCACAAAGTGCAGAGGCTAAATGAGTCTACCTCTTATTCGTTTCGCATCCAAGCCTTTAACGAGGCGGGTGAAGGGCCCTTCTCTTCTGTGTACACCTTCACCACCCCCCGCTCACCTCCACCTCCACTCAAAGGTAAGGCTTTCGGCTCGCTCGTCTTTCACCTGGGTCTTAGATCACTTTCTGGAGTGTATTCTGGTGTTTTTCAATTTATTCTCTTTGTGTATATCTGTATCTAGCACCACGTGTGGAACGACTGGAGGAGTCTTGTGAGATTAGTTGGGAATCCCTGCCGCCTATGAAGGGAGATCCACTCATGTACTGCCTGCAGTGCATGCAGGGGAATTCTGACTTTAAACAGGTACCACTGTTGCCGTCATAGTCATTCTGTTTGACTCCAGTTTTTAATTTTTTATGAGTCTTGTGCCTGGTTTATGCTTCATCAGAAATGTGTTTGAGGTTTGCCGTGAGTGTTCATGGTTTTTCAGTATAGTAAAAGAACCATATTTGTCTGTCAGAATAGCAGAGCAGGTAGCAAACAGCAGGTGTATGTTTTATTTTTTATTAAAATAAAATGACTAGAAGCTTCTCAGATGAAAAAAATATATATTTGTGCTGTCTAATGGAAAACAAAATTATGAATGACTGTATGACTCCTCTCTAAATTGTCCCGTGTCAAGATTTAAACCTGAATGTGCAAGCGACACATTCACGTTAAAATCATGATCTGTTAAGCTACAAGTTAATCTACAAAAAGCTGCTAAACATAGATTTTATTAAAAAAAAAAAAAAAAAAAAAAACAGGTCTGCTGCATTGACTTGAAAATGAAAAGCCACTCCAATCAACTAAGAGAAATAAACACTGCTATTTTTTATGTTTATGCATCAGTTCAAAAACATGTAAAATATGTTAAGCAAATTAAATAATGCAGTCTTTATCCCCATTCCCTGGACAATTTGACAGTTTCACTAGATATAAGATACAGGATTGAAAAAGAACATTTTCAATTCACTTTAATTTAGTTTTATTTGTATAGCACCTTTAACAGTCGACTTTGTCACAAAGCAGTTTTACAGAAGTCCAGATGTAAATTTAGATCCCTAATGAGCAAGCCAGAGGTGACCGTGGCAAGGAAATCTCCCTGAGACGACATGAGGAAGAATCCTTGAGAGGAACCAGACTCAAAAGGAAGCCCATCCTCTTCTGGGTGATACAGGATAGTGGGATTATAAATCATAACTCTTCTATAATTGTGCACTATAAAGTCAAACAGTACTGAGTATGTAGAAATGATGTTCAGTATGAGCATATTGTGAAGAGGAGTCCTGGGATTAGCACAGTAGCAGTTCTTAGGTACAAGTCTATAGTATCCATGTGAGATCATCCACTGAAGCAAGGGTGAGACCTGGGCATAAACACTTTTTTTGGAAAGTACAGATCTTTAGGGTATACAAGTAGGACACTTCACAGCAGAAGAAAGTGAGTCACAAGTGCAGAAGCTCCAAGCAGAAGTAGAGCATCAGGATGAATCAGGGAGATCTGTAGGGAGGGAAGAGCCACCGCAGTATCTTGCTCTGGAAAGTGCAGTTATTTTCACTATGATCCAGCACTGACTGTGATAAATGCGTCTGACGATAGGGTGTTGGACATGCAAAATTGAAGCTTCTTTCAGTTTCTGCTCACTCATTCATTCACACGTGACTGTGAGCCTGTCACAGAGGAGATGGGTACTGCAGATGGGACACTTTGGTTTTGTAGACTGTCTTTTCCCAAACTCCCTGGCTCCGTCCCATCCCAGGTGCCTTTCCAACTCCCCAAAAGCATCTGAAGTCTGTTCAGAGAAAAGCATAAATCAAACTTTTGAAAATCTTCTGCTTTGATTCACTTTCATTTTATGTATTTGAAGTAATATTGTGTTGATTTAAAATGATAATACAATAAAAAAATAATGTTTAATATTGAGCAAAATGGTGAACATTATTTTCATCATTTGTTATATATTTTTTGTTATATAGCGTTAAAAATCGAGACTGTCTGGGGTGTGTTTTTTTTTTTTTTTTTTTTTTTTTTTTTTTTTTTTTTTTTAAAAAAAAAAAAAAAATAAATATATTTTTTTTTGTTTTTTTACAAAAAATAAAAAAAAAAAAAATAAACAATTTGAAAATGGGGTCTTGTGTCTTCTTTTTTTTTTTTTCTCTCCCCTTTTCTTTCCTGTCTTGTAGATGTACAAGGGCTCAGACACTCTATTCCGCCTCCCCTCCCTGAGCTCGTCCTCCGAATACCGTTTCCGCGTGTGTGCGATCCGCCAGTGCCAGGATGCTCCGGAGATCATGGGGCCGTACAGTTCCAGTGTCACTTTACTGCCTCTTCGCATTGAATCGCCCAGCTCATCCAGTAGCGCGGGGCCTAAAGCTGCCGAGAGCCAGCAGCCTCGACGCAGCCTCACAGACGAGCAGTTCTCCCTCCTCATCATCGCCCTGCTCGCCCTCACCTCCATCCTCATTGCTGTGGCCATCCAGTACCTCGTCATCGAGTGATCCCTGAAGCCACAACGCCAAATCCTGTTGTTTTGGTTTAGTTTTTCTGTCCATTTCATTTTCCGTCTGTTTCGTTCTCGGCACCAGAGTGGGTTGAGGAAACGGTGTGCGAAGGGAAAGGGTGAGAAAAGGAAGCTGAGCCCGTAGATTTAGTTCATCGACTCTTCTTTTTGACTCTTCTCTCTTGCTATCGAACCCTTCTTTCTCTGCAGCGCTGTTAGAAAGAACAGTATTCCTTTCCCTTTAGCTGGGAGGTGATTACTGAAGGATTAGGAACAAAGCTTACTGCTCATTGCATACTCCTTTTTTTTTTATCATTCATTTATATATGTAGCTATAGTTTTTTATTATTTATATTTTTAGTTTTAACTATAATTTGTCCAGTATGTGTCTTTGGATCTGTGTTCCATAGCTGGCATGGTGCTGGTGCGCAGTTTGCTGGTGAGATGTTTGCTGGTGCACTGGCCCCTGTTTGTTGGTAAGCTGTTCAATGATGTACTGTTTGTTGGTAAGCTGTTCACCGATGCGCTGTTCGCTGGAGCACTGGTCACTGGTGCACTGGCCGCTGTTCATTGGTAAGCTGTTCACC
>CM075016.1:14212957-14241014 GCA_037576675.1 Pangasius sanitwongsei | reverse complement strand
TTAGGAATGGGATGGCACTTAAGTTCATATGTGAGTCAAGGCAGGTGACCGAATACTTTTGGTAATATAGTGTATTACAGCAATGTTGTATAAATATTTATAAATGAGATGTGAAAATGTTCTCAGGACACCCAAGAAACTCCACAGATTGAATGGTCTTAAGAAAAGTTCCTAGAACTGTAACGTTCAGAAAATAACCTACATTCGTTAGCTGGGAGGTCGCAACTGGGGCTTTCTGGCAGACCTGGGATTAGAACTCAAAACCTTTCAATTACTATCGCAGGTCTGGACTATTTTTCCCACTCCAGTCTGAATTTTTACAGAAATGATTGTCTAATAAAATCATCCTGATCAGCACAAACGCACCACAGACGAAAAATGTAGAAATATTCTTTCATTTGCAAAAGTGCATAAATATGTTGACCTTCCTGTCTATGACATCTATCATTTACATCATGATGTCATTTATATAGGTAAAAATGTATTAAAATTTTATTCAATATTGGTACTGATGCCAGGGGTCTAGTTGCTAAGGATCCCGCACTCTCACCGCCGCGGCCTGGGTTTGATTCCCGGGCAGGGAACCAACCCAGCCGCTGGGAGTGTACTCTCAGTGCCGGGCCCAAACCCGGATAAAATGGGAGGGTTGTATCAGGGTTGTGAAGGGCATCCGGCATTAAACCTGTGCCAAATCAAACAAGTGGACTAATGATCTGCTGTGGCGACCCCTAACAGGAGCAGCTGAAACAACAACAGTGATGATGATCCCAGGCCAAATGCTGTTGGAGATTAGATTGACAGCTGCTTCCAGTTACTTTCATCAGCATTGAGTGTGAAATTAATGCTGACCTCACGGTCATGACCTGTATGTTTCAGCCCAGAGAGCTGGAACATACAGTTCCAGAGAGAAGGGGAGGGGCCTACACACACACATACACACACACACACACACACTACTATGTACTACTACTCCAAGTGTGTATGACGCCTAAAGACACTTGGACACGCTTTGGTGGATCCACACACATCTGGAGGGGAGTGTGTTCTGCAAGACACTGTTAATGGATCACACACTTATAAAACAAGTGACACACTCTTGTACACACAAGTCCTGTTTCTAATGAGAGTATGTGTAAGTATCGTGCATTTGTGTATGTATTTCTCAAAGGAGACGTCTGCAGTCTAGCTGTGTGTGCACTTTCTCTGCACACACAGTGGCTCATGTAGCCATCCAGACTTTTCAAACCACGTGGAGGTCTGCTGAAAACTAAAGAAAGAAAGTAAGAAACAAACAAAAAACAAACCTAATCTGAATTTCACAATAATTCAAAAATAAATATAGATGTTTGGTTTTAACCAAAAAGATTTCAAATGTATAAATTCAATTGTCTTTAATTTTTATTATTAAGGATTTAAAGGCTTTTATCATTTAAATCTTCTTTTGTTTTATTCAATTTTAAAAAAAAATCAAATTAAATTAAATTATCTCTCTCTCTCTCTCTCTCTCTTAAAAATTGTATTGCAGCCAGCCACTAGAGGGCCTCAGACATTATTATATAGACATAAATGTCTTAATCCACTGTTCTAAGGCTCCTTTTAGAGCTGAAAGACAATTAAACCTGCAGCAGCATGAATATCTAGTCTCATAACCTGTAGTCAGATGAAAACGTGTGTGTGTGTGTGTGTGTGTGTGTGTGCGCAGCTCAGTATCGCCACAGCGCGGGCTTTTCAGTGTCTTGGTGTTCACACACTCATCTGCCCGAAGACCAGGATACAGCGAACCACATCAGTCAGCCAAACCCTCCGCTTCCTCCTCTCCTCCTCTCCTCTCCTCAGGGTTCTCACACAGTGTCAGTGTGTGCTCCTGTAGCTGTGTTTAAGTGCAGAGCTGCTGGGATGGAAACGTGACTCTGGTGGTGTGAAGCTGGGAAAGTTTCTTCCATTTGAATCCGAGTTACTTGGACACACCGGAGCACCGCAGCTGGACAGATCGGAGCCACTCAGAGGATGGAGGTATAGTTACTTTATTCTTCTTTCTGTGAAAGCTTGCTTTGATATTACATTACTGATGGCGATGAACTGAACAGAGTTTACAGTAACTGAAACATGACATTTCAGCGCTCACACTAAACCACATGACATCATTGTGTAAACTGGAATCTCAGAGTTTCTTAAAAGAAATGTTTCTTAAATTGAAATGTTTTCTTGAGAGCAAAGGGAAAGGAAACTTCACTTGAATGCCCTGACTTCTAAAAGCAAAGTGGACTGACTGGCAGTCAGACAAATTTAGCAACAGATTTCTGAGGTATCACTGAATCATGAACTGAACCTGTAATAGAAACTCTAATGTAGTCATACTTACTGCAAATATCCTCATATAAAAAGATGTATATGACTCCTTACAACCAGCGAGAGGTCTTTTGAAGAAGCTGTTGCAAATCAGTGTTCTGCAAATCAAAAACTTCCTCAAGTAGAAATATTAATTGTGGTCAGGTATTTGTGATATGCAGTTCTCTTTATGGTCCATAAAGCATAGCTGGGGGTCTTTTTTTATTTATTTTTTATTTATTATTATTTTTTAAAACATTGTCACAAGTCAGTCTATTAATAGTCAACTTGGTAAGTTGAGGAGTAAAACCCCTTTGGCTCTAATAAACACCCAGAATATTATTGTACATATTTAAATAGTTAGCCTAATATTTGAATACTCAGATTATGTTCATAAAATAAATCTGTGCTCAGGGGTCTGTGGATATTTATTTTACAGTTAAAGGGATCCCTGGCTGTGAAATTTTGAGAATGCCTGCTATAGAGTAATGAAGTCAATGCAGTGTTGCCATTACGTAGCAAACAAACAAGATATTCTGTAAATGAAACCTTGTCCTAGACAGACATGATGCCACAATGTGTGAAGGCTGATCATGAATTCCCCCATAACCCCCTACTCCTCAACCACCACCACCATACTCCACATTAGCCTAGTGGATGCATATACAAGAGAAGCAGTGATAAAAAGTGCTGATTCCTGCTGTATATGGGTAACAAGTGCAGAGCTTTTGCTTCTTGTCTCTGTCTGGGAACACTTCCTCGCATAGCACGTGTTGCTTGTTCTCTTGCTGCCCTAAAAAGTGGCCAATTGCATTTAACTGGTCTATGCTGATGTTGGCAAAACGGATACAGAAGAAAATGTGTGATTCTCAGCTGAAATGTCCACAGGCTAAGAACAAATGGGGAACGAGAAAAAGTGAAGAATGGTGAATAGAAGAGAAATGGAAAGCTTGTGGAGTCAGGAGGGAAAATTCACAACATCCTCTGGCCACTTGCTATTTCACTGAAAGCTTTGGGAGTCCTCTGTGTATTATGAGTGTGTGTATATTATGTGTTCATGTGTGGGTGGGTTGGGTGTGTCCTTGGTCCCATATATAGCTGGATAGAGTAAAACTAGGAACAGAGTGTAACTGCAGATGTGAGAGAATGGGCTGGATCTGCCAAGCATATAGGAATGAACATGTATTATTCATCTTAAGCGCAAAAACAAAACTAACATGACTGCTGCCAGCATGCAGTACTATCAGTGGACCACCACAAGTAATCTAGTTATACACTGCGCTGAAAAAAAGGTGAGGATTGAAGTTCAGCTGCTATTTTCAACCTGAACCATTAAGTGGACACTTATAATGGATTTGCCAGATGCACAGCCTAAGTATTTAAGACCAAACTATGCTGTAGGAAAGTGAAGGAAGTGGGTCTTAAGGTTTTTTTGTGTTCTTTGATTGAAAAAAGGAATGAGGGAAACCCATTTTTAATGTTGTCTTTAGGAAGTCCTGTGCCGTCTCAAGCATTCAAGCGCTGTAGTCAGCGTATTAGGCACAATGCCATGTGATCAGAACACTTCTCCTTCTCTTACATTAGTATCTATTAAATTTTAGATGATTTTTCTTTCACACAATTTTAAATCTATCTATCTATCTATCTATCTATCTATCTCTCTTAATATACTGTATATATATATATATATATATATATATATATATATATATATATATATATATATTGAGAGAGAGAGAGAGAGAGAGAAAGAGCTGATTGGGTATAAAGTGGTCTGAGCACACAAACATCTGTATAAAGATCTGCCCAGGATTGCTCAGCCAGCCATATGATGTTTAGTAATAGCTAATGATGGTTAAGCTTTGCTATATTTTAAGACCGCATTAGAAAAGCTACACACGGACTATTCCCACCCAAAATTTTGCCAGGATGGCTAGCACTGTTAAGAGATGTGTTATATTTCACAGGAGTCAGAAAATAATGCATTAAATGTGTCTGATTAAATCACAGATTCTGTATGATTTTACATGATTGCATTCTTCCAGTTGTTATGCTTTTAATTTACACAAGTATTGATAATACATACAAATGATAATAATTTATACACTATCAGTAAGAAAATTTGTACACTGCTTATTCAAAGTAAATTTGAATTTGAGTTAGTCATCTGCATATAATTATTTATGTCCAAAACAACATGTTCTGACTTTCTCTTGTGTTTCAATATCACTGTGTCCATGATAGCCTGCTTCAGTGTCCATGACACTGACTTCTTGAGTGATTTAATGAGGGTTTTCAGGGCCACTCTCTCTATGTCAGTGTGTCTAGGCCACATGCCTGGCATCTTCTCTTTATTAGCTTTTTATATTCCTGATTTTTTGACCATTGCCTCGATATTGCCTGCTAACAGCTAGACATAGCTCTGACTGCTACTAATCTCATATGAATCATATGATATGTATGATCCTCTACATCGTGGTTCTCAGACTGCAGCCCTAACAGGAAGCCCTCTTCAAACACGTAAAATTCAGCCCTTGGCAATGAGCCAATGAGTTAAATTAGGTGCATTTTGTGAGATAGAATGATAAACACCGCAGTACTGTGGCTCTCTAAGGCAGGAATCTGACACTCCTGCTGCTACATGCTTCATTAGATGTGTTGGGTGGCTTAGTTCCCTTGCCTGTCTTAATACAAATCAGTGCTTGTTAATAAGTTTAGCAGTTAGTGATCTCTACCATGTGGGAGCTTGAAAAGATGTGGTGATATGCCACATGTAATAATAATAATAATAATAATAATAATAATAATAATAATATGAAGAAGACAAAGAAAGATGGGACTTTTTTTTTTTTAGCAGACTTAGTAGCCACCCTTGAGATTTTAGGAGAAAGAGGTTCTTATTCCAAGGTTTTACATCTTTAACATAGTCTTCTATTTTGCTCAGGTGTGCTGCTGAATCTGGCTGAACTTATAAGAACTGTGTATCATCAGCATAGAAATGAAAGCCAACATTATTTTTGTGAATTACATGTCCAAGGGAAAGATTAGAAGACTAAAGCCTAAATCAAAACCTTGTGGTTTACCATATTGCATTTTCTGACGAGTCTGAACAAACTGGCAATTGTCTATCAAGTAGGATCTAAAGCAGACAGGAACTTGTCTGCCTAAAGAGCTCAATTTCCAGCCTGCTGATCAAAATATCAATGTCAGTAAAGTCAAAGACTGCACTCAAGTTCAACAGTACCAAAAGAAAACATATCGAACCTAAGCAGGTCATTGACCACTTAAACTTGCTCTGATTTTGTGATGTGATGTCATGGAGGAAGTCACAAAATAATAACTGTTACTGAGAGCATATTGGGCAAAAATAAACATAGAACGTAAGTGTTAGAAGTACAAATGCTAAAGTTTTATAATCTTGCAATTATAGTAGCTTTTTTGTAGATAAAGCCATGACTGTTGCCCTTAAGACACCCAGAGCGTTTAACTCCAACAACAAACTACTAAAAGGGGTAATAATCCACGAAGAATGACAACAGTTTAAGGAGGGACTGTTACTGCAGAAAATGCCTATTCTTATAAGTACAAGAACTATTACATGGATAAATTGAGAAGCATTTTATAACCTCTCTTGAGGATCCTGAATGGAGGAAACAAGGCATGACTTTATTTATCCACCAGCAGTGCTGTACATTATCCTAGAATGGGGAAGTGGAGACATTAACCACTCGAAGCATAAGCAGTGAGAAGAAGCTTTCTGTCTTCTGACACTTGTAGGTTTCTGTATATGGAGTGTCGCTCTATGCACTCCCATATATTTGGAATGTGTATGAATGCATGTCTGGACTGCTGGTCCTCAATCCCGACATGTCTTGATACGTTAGTAAGAAAAATCTGATGGCTATCTTTGCAGTTTATGATTGTTTGGCATTTTAGGGAATTTGACAGGACTTGGCCTGACTTGGCTTGAACCCATATTTGGTAATGCTGAAGAGTATGGCATAGGTGTAGGGCTTGATGTCTACATTCAATTCTTGAAGACTTGTGTCATTATCATTAAAAACAAGATTGTTAGTATTTTTATATTGGCGTGTAACACAATGACACTATCTATATCTGTATCTGTTTAGTGCTCCAAATATCCATATCTGTATTGGTCATGGCCAAACCGAACCTAAACAAAATTAAATAGGAGGTCACCACTGTGTCCTGAGAAACACTGGAAAACACTGTAAAATCCCTGGATGTAGAAATGTCGGCACTGTCTCTGTCATGGTCTGTGAATTCTGGCTCTGGCAGTTCCTCAAACTCAGCTACATCACTCAAGTTTATAATTTGTCTCAACTGGGTCTTTTTAAATCCCACTTGCACAGTTATTATTTTTGTTTGTCCCAGCCCACAGTATTTTCTAATGTTAATTGTGGTTTTTGCTTGTCCCACAAACTTCATATCTGACCGCAACCTCATGCCCACATGAAAGTACATCTCATGTTCATGTGACTTCTCTGGAATCCCAGGCCTGATGCACAGTCTCAGCCAGATGCCCTGTGAAATGTTCTGGCAAGATTTCTTTAAGAAAATCCCCAAACGAATAGTGCACCTCCTATTCAAGTTTGTATTTGTATCCATTTAGAACACATTATCCATTCATACTGATTAATCTATTCATATTCATTTACATCCCTAGTCTGAATAAATATTCTTCCTACTTATATTTTGCTTTGTACGTATCCTGACATGCTTGCAGCAGGTGCGAGGATGAGATGTGAATTTACCTGATAAGGAATGTAGCATGGTTACCTTCTACATAATTAAAGCAAGCTGGGAGTATCACAGAGTAAATCTTTATTCCTCTTTTCACTCCTGAGCATTCACACTGTTGGATAGAGTTTGTAGATATTGTTCTGTACAGTGTCCTTTTGACTAACTGCTGTGAAAAAGGACAAAGTTTACTAAACTTGCTATAATTGTTCAACACAAATGGCCAAATGAAGGATTTAGCTTGCAATTCCAGTGGAAAGTGATGTGATTTCAAATACACCAGGTTTCCTTGGAAACTTGGAGAAACAAAGGATATTTGCAAGTCTGCTGTAGCATTAACAAGACTTGGCTGCTGTTTTATATGGTCACTCCTGGCAGCCTGAACCCAGTGTTCTTCAGTTTAATCCAGCACACTTAAATGAATGTAAACTTCACTCCACTCATATTCTACTGCAGTAAGACTGTTATTTCCATCACTTCTTCTTATTCATGTCTATATTTATCATTCTTCTCCTTCACTGCCTTTTCTCTCACAATTCATCACTTTTGTCTTACCTTCCCTAATCTGTACAAAGCATACATTAAATCACAGAATGACTCAAACATACCACAGCTAGTCTTGGTGCTCATGTGAGAGGTAACTCTTTCACCATTTCCTGTTCATGCTTGTTTGATTAGTTGTTAGTTATCTTTGTTGTATTTTTTTCTATTTTCAGATTTTTTTTTTCATTTTGTAATGTTTAAAAGTACTTCTAGACCAGTAATTATCACAGGTATCTTTAAAAACTGCAGTTTACAGTCTTGCCATACAGTGCATCTAACTAGTTTCTTTATGTCAAGCCTCTGTTTCATTTTTATTTGCCCTGAAATCACACCCATCCCCATCCGGAACAGAGCTGCTGATCTCTGCCCTTTTTTTCTTAAAAGGCAACTCAAAAGGCACATGTGTGGTGGCCTGGGAAAATCTTTCACATGGTGAAATTGTGACATTTTCTACTATATATAGTAGAACTTTCCTGAACTGAAATATGTTGCTCTTTTGCATGTATCACAACTAGAAGCAGAGTTGTAGCAATTTTAGATCTGGCTACTCACAAAAGTGAAAAGTTGCCCCTAAATTTGCAGTCAAAGATTCTGATTGTGGCTCAGGAGCATCACAGACATTTCGAGAGGTCGCATCTGATTACAAACTGAACTGATCAGGCTTTTGTCTGTTTTGCTTCAGTACATAGCTACCCAACAACCTGATCACAGCGTGACATTGTCGGATTTCAGGACCCAAAGTAGGTAGCTCTGGCGGCATACTGGAAAAATTCCTCTCAGCCAGCAGGCCATCTAGGCATACTGAAAATATTTTGGTTCTTTACATATAATAATATTTACATATTATTTACTATACTATATACTGCATTTGGGCACAATTTTGCATCAGTGTCATGCATAGTATGCAATTTTGAACACAGCTGTAGTTTTAACAGAGGGGCGCGGTTTGTTTTGTTCCACATCTTGAAAGCAAGTGAGGAAAGTAATACCACATCATCGCACTGTGCATTTACACTGGTACAATGTAAGGCTGAAGTGTTGCATAGGTTAAGTCAGGACAAATGCACCTGCTAAATTCTTTGTGTTGTGACGGGTTGAAATCATCACTTTTTAAATATGATCTACAGCTCTTCCTGCTCACGCGTGGTTGTGTTCTCTTATCCTCATATCACTCGTTCACACACATCCTGTGTCACAGATGATAAAAGGCAGAGATAAGAGGTGAATTGCAGCTGTTCTCTGATCAGACCTAAGTGGTTTGTCTCAGCTGATTGTTTGCGTCTGAGTGAGTGAGTGTGCCAGTGTGTGGGTTTTCCTAAAACGTTTACATTAGAGGTTCTAGTTTTCAGACTTTCCTGAAAATGTTATAGTATATTATATCCTAAATATCCTAAATATACTTAATAATATATTTAAAAATCCTTGAAATGTGATGTACAGTCTTTTGCATGATTGTGGTTGTTTAGTAAATTTGACTGTTGGGACATGTTTTCTCTCTCTGGACATGGTTCACGTCAATGTCAGCAAGAAATTAATGACCCAAACCTTCTTGACTGCTTGGTAGTGTTTTTCTCAGGCCCAAAACCCCTAAAATAGATTTGGCTAGGTTTTCAATCCCACAGAGGACCCCTCTGGCCTTCCCAGAATCCTGAACTCTTACAGTATATCCTATAGAACAGAGCACAATCTTACTCTTAGGTGGCTTACAAGTTTTGCCATACATGGTCTAGGTATGACTGTGCTCACTTGTGATAATAATTGAACTGCATGTAAGTTGTTAGATAATGAGCGTGAATATAATCACATTTGGCAACAGCAACAGTACTGAACTTGAGTGTTAGTGTGTTTAAAATGGGGATGTGAACTTTGAATGCTTGAGGCAGTAATTGTGTAAGTTATTTTTTGCAGCCTTTGTGTTTTTCTGAGACTGAAGGTCATTTCTGTAGACCAAGGAGCAAAGTCGTGGCTCCTGTCCAAATGTTTTATGGTAGAAACCATCAGCTTTGGTTAACCAACAAAAGCTTGAACATTCAATAAACACTCAACTCCATTGTCTTTTTGTGAGGTTTTTCGCTGTGAGCACTTAAGCATGGGGTTTTGTTTTTAAGAGACAGGAAGGAGTTAACAATCATGGGCTCCAAAATAATGAAACAAGGGTGGGTGGTCTCTGGGGGCTTCTGCTTATCATGGATGAAAAAAGGAACTGTAGGAATTTAGAGGGAAACAAATCAGAGGGAAAATGTCTCTCTTTCTGTGTGTGTGTATTAGTGTACTGTATTTAGGAAACATGTGCAGGATTTGAAGTGTGTGCATGTAGTTATCCCTTTTGGGTGGAGGGAAGCAAGGTAGGTGAGATCACTGTGTTTGTGTGTGTGTGTGTGTGTGGAATAGGGAATGTGTGTATATCTGCCAGACTGAGTAAGAATGTTTGTGGGAGAAGTGTGTTAATGTTTCCAAAGGGTTTGGCTCAGACAGGGCAGACACCCAAAGTTAGAGGCAATAAGGAGGATCTGTGTGTAAAGAGTGCTTTGTCCTGAATAGCTCTCAGAGCAAAAGAAATAATGTGATGAGAAAAATGGAAGCAAAGAGGCTCAGTGCCAGTGTCAATACCCATAACCTTATAGTGGTGATTCATTTTACTTAATAATATTACAAAACTATATTGAAAGAGGGAGAGAGAGATGGAAACTGCTATCTTTGTCAGTAATTCCCCAGGCAGTTAGCGTGATGTTAGTCAGCTGTGTTAACATTCTAGGAAACACACCCAACCTTCCTAGCCCCCCTGTCCCTAATGCCCCTCTGGGCTGATGTCACCATTTCCCTGCGCTACTTTTTCATGCACTTTTCATGTGAGCGCTGCTTCATTTTCCTGTTGTTGTGAAAGTGGGAAATGTGATCAGCCTCATAAAACAAGTGCTGTCTGAGTCTGAAGGTAATTCTTGGATCATGGTTTATGTAAAGTCTCAGAAAAATACAGAGGCGTGTAAAACTACTATTTGGGCGTATTCTCTCCCCTGCAGGCTTATAATTCTTGAGCTTGCTCTTTTGGTGGTCTGGGGATATTCTAGGTTCTGTGGGAACCCTGTGTCAACAGTGAGAGTAAGCCATCGTGAGGTTTAAACTGCCTCAGAAATGCACGGGTCAGAGAACATCCAGCAGTAACAGTGCCTGCGCTCAGTAAATCTGTTAACAAAACAAAGAGGCCAGTGCATCAGCTCTGTAATTCATAAGGCACAATAGTAGGGTGTGTGAGAAAAGCACATAAATCAACACAGTTTAGCATATAAATCTAAAGAGTGTCATTGCTCAGTGATTGATTGAATCAGACTTTAAATAAACCCAGGGCTTACTATCAGGATGCGTTTATGAAACAGAAAGCTAACCTTGAGGTAAAGCTAAGGCAAATGAGTTCATATACAAAGCTATGTTCAGGGTCAACGCAAGATTATCTTAAGTATTATTTACATTGCTGACAACTTTTTGTGGTACATTCCTTTGTTCTACAGCTTTGTCGCAGTTATGAGACTTTGAACTTAAAGAAATACTCCAGTGTTTTTTTTTTTTTTTTTTTTTAAACTTAACCTTTATCCAGCACATCTGTAATATGTGTATAAGAATTTCAAGATGTTTCCCTGGACTTGGAAAGGAAACGTGAACCTGTAAACTCATTTATAAACTCACTTAACCATAAAACTCATTTATAATGCAAGGCTTAGGGCAGTTGTTGAATTCACTCAAGAAATGTTTAAAATGATTCAAATACTATATGACTCAAATTAAACACATATTAGGATGTAGAAATCCTGACGGAATGCCTTACAGAAGCAGTTCTAGCCATCTTTCCAACACAATACGGTAAAATGTAATTCTGGTTATTTACGCTTTATCTAGGGCAAGGATGTTAAATCTTATCAGCAAAGGACCAGTCTGCAGGTTTTTCAGGTTTTTCATTCCAAACAAAATTCAGGCTTAACGTAGGTGTTATCGGGTGTGGCTCAAGCTTGGGAATGAAATTAGAGACCCCGGTCCTAAGGTTATGTGGTACAAAAATATGTCGTCGACATAAATGCTTATTGACAAAGCTCAGGAGCTTGCCTTAGATTTCCATTATAAGCTCACTTTTACTCAAGAATTTTCTGTTCTTCCTGCAGTACAATTAAACATGTCAAAGGTACACACACTACAAATGCTGTGGCTAGAGATTAAGTTTAAAAACCCTGGAATATTCCTTTAACAGCACAAACTTGTATGTACGCACGCATTCATGATACTAAGCATCACTCTTACCTTTTCAGGAGGCGTCTCCAGTCAAGTTATCAGTGGCTGAACTGGCTGGGAAGTTCAAAAGTCATCCACTGCTAATGCCAAGGAATGATGAGGTAATATTTCATTTAATTTAAGGAATAGAACAATTTGGTACGTGCTATTATTTAAAAAATGATAAACAACTGGGTGACGTGATGCAGCTTCTGTTATGAGTTATGTTATAGCAGCTATAAACAGTTGTTCCCTCACTTTCTTTTAAAGTTAGCAGCTTGTTACAGCTTTCTTTTAAATAACAACACTGTGCAAAATCCATCATATATTGTTCATTTGTATTCTGCATATGCTGTCTGATTTGTAATGCAAGTCCATCTGTTACTGTCTCAGAGAAAACCTGTTCGAAACAGCCCTCCATGTTCTTTGCAATTGCATGACCAGATGGATAGTGAGAGTGAGAAGGAGGTGAGAATTTCACTAAGATACATCACTTCTGTGTGAATAGTCAGTGAATGTAACATTCAGCTTATTCTCACCTAAGCTAAGCTTAACAGCTTGTATCAATGTACAGAAACAGCTGCTCTTGACATATTGTTAGGTATAGTGTTTACATTAGCACGTAATGGTGTTAAAGTGTTTCATTTATTTGGTGATATGTTCTGTACCTACAACTCTTTTTCTGTCAAAGAAACCGACTGTTACACCTCAACCTCCCCCCAAGGCCAAGCTGAAGAATTCTCCCCTGATTGAGAAACTGCAGGTAAACATCCTGTGAAGATGTCTTTCTCTCTGTATAATAACTAATAATTAAATACAGTACTGATCATTTTTGTTCATTTTATATTGTTTTTAGTAAAAAAGAAAAAGTACATTATATTTTATTTTAATATTCAATACTAAATGACGCTGTGTGACAATGCAAGCTCTTTTTAAAAAATTTTTACCTAGAGGCCCTGTCAGCTGTCAAAGTCTGTATGAATCAGCAGTTCTAAGGAAGCACTTTACACAGGAAATGCTCCATCTTGCAGCTTCCTTCATCAGTACTTTCAGTATTTGTGACATACATGTAAACAGTTAGTGATTACTGAAAACTTTCAGCACAAAGATGTACTAATACGCACTTATTTATTGCAAAATATACAGTAATGTTTCTGCCTGATGAAGTCAGTTCCTCTTAGGTGATCTCTGGCCCATGAACATCAGTATAGCTACATATAGTTTTGGTAGTATCTGGGGATTAGCAGTGGCTGTACATCCCCTTCACACTTTGAAGAGATTTGCTATTCTCTTCACTTTATGCATCTCTGCTGCCCCATAGTGTTCAATAGTGGCATTTAAAGTTGTACTAGAAAAATCTATCTATCTATCTATCTATCTATCTATCTATCTATATGCTCCAGATATTCAGAGCTCTATCTATATTTGTATCTGTCAGAGTGAGAGTGGTCTAGACTGGAAGGTTTTTGTTGCTGTTGTTTTTTTTTTTTAAATGTGAACCCTACCACTCTGCCCCCCGAAACACTGGAAAACACTGAAAAAAAACAACAACTTGAGCATGCTTGGACCCTCATCACATGAAAGTAAAATAAATTTTGTTGCTTCCTGTGGGATCTAATCTCAAATAGATGCATTTTCTCACAAGCCATCTTAAAAAAACAGAATTGTCTGCCTCCTGTTCATCTCTGTATTTGTATTAATTTAGGAAACATTATCTGTTAAATCCAAATAATGTATTTATATTATATTGTATGGTAGTTCTGGAGGATTTACAGTAGCATTTAGGGATTTATAGAGCTACAGCTCTGTCCCTGTAGCTTGGGTTGGCCCAGGCTTGCTTGCTAATCAGATCAGGTCTTAGCCATGTTGCCAGGCTGCCGAGTTGTCCTGCTCTCGACTTAGCAGCCATGAGACAAAAGGGCTGCCACTTCTCTCTCTTCTTCTTCTCTCCTGTACAGGTAGGACGCATATGTAGTGCCATCTCTAATTCAAATAATGGCTCTCCACTTTTCATTTGAAGGCTCTTTGTTGTTTTTGGATGATCTGTGCTTGATCCAAGTCATGTGATTTTTCTGTCTTCTATTTTGTGAGTGAGGACTTGAACTCAGTGTGTTTCCAGATATGTAAATAGTAGACAGATAGATAGATAAATAAATAAGTTAGGCTTGTGGCTATAGTAATATAGCCCAAGAATATTGAAACTTCCTTTCTCTTACTATGTTTGGGATGATTGTTTTCAAACACTCATTCTAAAAGATGAATGCAGATTAGATTAAGCTAGCTGATATAGCTCTAGTGGCACAGCTGTTTGTGTAAGTCTCTGTACTCACTGCCCACTGATGCAGACTAGAACTAAACACATAATGAATCACTTTTCACATATTAATTCATACAATATATTAACATCATGCAGAATGGTCTAATGTTACTTTTTTCTTGTCTCATGTAGGCCAATCCCATATTGTCACCCAATATACTGCTCACCTCAGCCAAGAGTCCAGAAGGGAAGCAACAGGCTGCACCATTCTGTCCCATCATCCCCAGCAGTCCCACCCTGAGGCCCCCTCAGCAGCACGGTGCCAATGAGGTGCCCATCAGCTTTGAACAACCAGCTGAGGGCACCACACTGCCCAACTTCAACAAGGTTTGACTGCTTTACTCAGATCCAAAATGCTAAACACTGAACCATGCAAGGAGGGTTAGGGCCATTTTAAGGGACTTTATTGTTGAAAGTTTGACAATTAAAAATTAAAATAAATAGTGACTAGATATTAATTTTAAAAAGGTAATAATAATAATAATAATAATAATAATAGGCACATTTATTTTTATACATAAATCACAATAATTAACCAAGGAACTAACTATAAATCTATGAGATTTATTAAAACTATTATAAGTATATATTACGTTCTTGTAAACTTAAAAGCAAGTTGTGTGTGTGTGTGTGTCATACACATGCAAACAAGATTTGATATCATGCACATGCAAACAAGGGCACATTAGCTGCAGAGGTTGAGCTGTTTTCAGAGCCTAAGCTCCATATAAGCTCAAAGTGGCTAGCAATGGATAATGAAAACTGTAATCCGTTTAACCCATTTCCTTCTCACATCATTACACCTCTCTATCAAGTTAGATTAGCATCTTACTAGCCAGTGTTTTATGTGAAATGATTTATAAGATCATGAATAACTATGCACTAGACATATAGGGAGCATTCAAAGCACAGTGTGGCTTCTATTACTTTAAATGCACAGTTTGTATATTTATGAAGATGTCCTCTTCAGTAAGTGCTTCATCCTTGTCTGGGTCAAGGTGGATCTGAAGCCTAACTCAGGTACACTTGGTGTGAGGTGGAAATACACCCAGGATGGGATGCCAGTCCATTGCAGGCCATCATGCACATGTACATTCACACCTAGAGGCAATTTATCAGACATTTCACCTACTTGCATGTTTTTTGTGAGGTGGGAGGAAAGCAGAGAACCCTGAGGAAACCCACACAGACATAGGGAGAACATGTGACTCTCTACACAGACAGCCTGAGCTCAGGATCTGGAGCTGTGATGCAGCACAGTGCCACCTTTTCACCAATAATATAATATATACATTTCAAAGATAATGTACCTTAGAAAAATTGTGATTTACAGTATTTCCATGTAATGGAATTGGCTAGTGTCTTCATCTGAGGCTTAGCTCTTTCGGGCCTAGAAATTAGCTCCACTGCCCAGCTAAGATAACAACTCACAAGGCATACAGAGTTTCAACAGAGGGGGTTAGTTAGAGGGGAGGGGAATGTTTTTCATTTTTTTTCAGTGCAATTTTTATTCCCCTCATAAGAAGCATATTGTCCTAGAAATTACAAATTGCTCCTAATACAATCAAATTAATACAAGCAGTTTTATGCACACTCTTTAGAAATCCCTTTAAATGCAACATCTCCTTCCAGATGAAGATACATCTTAAAAGTGACTCATAAATGTGCTTCTTGTTTTATGTTGCTATACCAACAAAACACTGACATTGTTTTGCTTTTTGTCTCCACAGAGTCGAGTCCGGTTGTCTTTCAAGCGGCGGCCACCCACTCGCCAGCACAGGAAGTCAGCAGGTGAAGAGGAGGTTCCAGACACACCTGAGGAAAACAAGTCTCCTTGTGATCTGCACAGTCCCGATAACACTCCTGACAAGAATGGCAATACTAAGGATGCATTGAATGTTCCTCAGGAGGAGACACACGAGAACCAGGAAGACTCCACTCCTCCCATCACTGTAAAAGACACAAAGCTGCAGGACGAACATGATGATGATGATGTGACCAAGGACAGTGAGGGGACTGAAGACACTGAAAGAGAGAACAAGGAAGAGGTAGCAGAGGAAAGGAGCTCAGGAAATCCTGAGGCTTCAGAAGCTGTGGACAACCAACAAGAAGAAAAGGCACTTGAGGAACATAGCACAGAGGACATGGAAGGAGCAAAAAAAGAAGAAGAAACTTCAGGAGAGTCTACTGAAGAGAACATGGATGCAGAGGTAATCATTTCACACTGCTGGTACAAGAGCATTCTTTATGAGAGAATACAAAACTACACAAAGTTTAATGTAGATGAGCTGTCATAAGTCAACTTTGTTGAGTGCCTAAGCACTGTAACCAATTATGCGAGACGTCTAGTTGGCTGAAGTGTTGCGAGATATGAGATAGTACCGACTCCCTTATATATACAGTGTTTATCCTCATCTTCAAAATGTTTTTATTTAGAAAGTTCTGAAAATCAGCAAAAGCTTTGTTTACATAGAAGGCTAAATCTAATTTGTTTCCTAAAAACTAATTTTAGTCAATTGCAAATCGAGTTTGGTTAGTCAGCCTGTAGTTTGCATATTTACAGTGGTTGTTATAGTAACAACACAAGCGTTGTTACTCACAATACAGTGAGTAGTGCTGGGTAGGAAGATGTTGACTAACTACCAACATGGCACTTTTACAGTGGGCAATGTTTTATATAAAGATAATGTCCTGTCATGGATCTGAACATATATGTCTTAGACAACACCACCACACACTGAAGAAGATGCTATTTGCTGTGTTCGATGTGTGTGGGACCCTCCACTCACGTACTTTTCAGCTGTTTTCGTCTGTGGTTGTTGTTCTTGTTGCAAATTTATGATGTCAAGAAGCACCATGCCCCATAACACCACATGAATTTTTTTTTTTTATTTCCTGCTCAAATCAGAAGAAAAAAAATCATAAATCTTCAAAATCACCTTGCCTGAAAATCACAAATAAAAAGCAGTTTTATAAAACAACAAAGTAAGAAACCTTGCCATCCTTCTTTATCTCATAGAATGAACCCAGTAGTGTTTTTAAGGAACCTCAAATGCATGATTTTAGACAGGATATTAGCTAATATTCATATATGGGCATTATTTGTCCATATAAAAAGGAGCATGTTTTCAAGAAAGGAGAAATATAGCTGGTTTTAAAAATCATAAAGAGATTGGAGAAGAAGAGGAGTGAAGGTACTTGCTGTCAAAAACTCAGTTAAGCCACATAGCTTGTAAACTTGTGAGATTTATAATGAATCCAAATTGCAATTTTTTTTTTTTTTTTTAGGATCAAGATCAGGATCAAGCTTCTGGAGACTGAAATGGACAAACACATAACTGTGAAAGGTGGACAGTGCAATGGAGGACATCTACCAGAGGAAGAACACCGGCCAAATGCGGAGACTTGTAATTTTATAACATTGGACCTGGATTTATGCTCTGATTTATGCTCTAAGCCTTCGCATTAAAATCAACAGTGTAGCCACTTCCACAGCTGTTAACACGCCTTGCATGGTTGACCATCTAACAGTGGCCTAGGAATATTGCAGTGTGTTCAGAGTATGAGCAGAAAACAAAGTGTGTATTAAATTGGGGAGGATATAAACCTTTCCTGATCTTTTTTCCTTCTCTTTCTGGATCATGACACCAGTGTACACTTCAGAACCTCTCTCTGTCTCTGAAATTGTGTAGCTTACAAATGTAGTCTTTAAACTGTTAATAGAATACAATGGCATCAGAGCGGTGCAGATACTGTTAAGGAGAATGATGTTACTAGCAGCTCTTACTAAACCTCAATTGCTATGCAAAGTATATAATGTGACAGAGCAATATTTTAACCTCTTTATGAGACTAAGCACCATTACCTATGCAAACAATCCTTCAGGAATACTTTTTAAAAATGTTTTTTTTTTTTTTTTACATTGTTCCTTCTGATGAAAATTTGCTATATAAGACTGACTGTAGAGCTTTATATTTTAAAGCTTTTTTTGGATTTGGTTTTATATACCTTGAATTGTTATTTCATGTTATTATTGATGACGCAATGGTGGCACAGTGGTTCTGTACTACCAAAAAAGCTTCCGTCTAGCAGCCTAAAGGGTTCTCTTTCAGAAAAGGTTCAAGGTTCAAATTCAAGTTGAACCCAATTCTAAGGTTAATTATTATTATACGTAAGGAATAACACACAGCAGACCATGCTGTTATACAAAAATAATGCACACCTACTAACCAGTCAGATTTGAGAATTCAGCAGCACTGTGGTATAAATTAAATGAACAAATCCTTTACTTCTGAAACTGTTATTACCACAAGGTGTTGAGTTTGAGTCCCAGAACAACCAGAAATCCACTTCCAGCTGTTCAGCTCCATGATAGGCTTGGATTTTACTTCACTTGTAAGTTGCTTGGGTGAAAATTGTCTGCCAGATGAATACATGTACCTGGGTTAGTTTTTATTATTAGGCTGCCATGCTGCTCTTTAAAATGTGAGGTTAATGAATACAATGAGGAACTGCTTCTTTAAAGCTGTAGCACTCTGCAGTGTCCTCAAGGGGGCAGTCTAGCAAGGATTCATGCATACTTAACATGCTTGCCATTGAACGGAATTGACAATTGAAAGTGACTATAGCTATGCTTGTAATTAATTGATGTAACTCCATACCCAACACAAATAAACATACTTTTTGTCCAAATGTGATCAACTTGAAAAAGAATAATAATAATAAAATATGGTTATTTATGAGAGTTGACAAGGTTTTGTTTGATCTTCACAAAACCATTATTGCATTGTAAAATTCACCATGGTTTAAATCAGTACATTGGCTTTTTAATACCTTGAAACTCTCTCCACATGCTTCTCTGACCCACTTCTTCACTTTCTCTTGCTTTCCAGATAAACTCCCTTTAATGAGGAATTATGAAAATGATCATGTAACATAATCTTGAGCTCTTTCAAGGCAAGATTTGTGTCTTGAAGTGAATGACATTAGTTATACCCTCAAATGCAGTTCATTACATTGGAGTTGCCAAGCAGAAGCCACATCTGAAAGCCAAGATCAACTGATTAAACAGATGGAATCGGGTGTGGCTCCTGCTTGATTGGAATGAAAACCTGCACCCACACCGGCCCTGTGTTGGTAAGACTGGACATTCCCGACTTCTCTGGCACTGGTCTGAATTCTATTCCTTACACCACCAGTCATCAGTTCCAATCCTGGAGGGCTAGAGTCTAGCACAGATTGATGAGTTCCCTGCTCGAAGACACCTGTTTCAACACACCAGTTAATTACCCATTACAGGTGTGTTTGAGCAGGGATTCTAGCCTTCTAGGACTGGAATTGATGATGGCTGTCTTCATACCCAACTGTCTACCGAGAAAGAGGGACAGAGAGAGAGAGAGAGAAGGAGAAAGATCATTTTCAGTCCTTGAGTCCCCCTGACTTGAATATTCTGTTGTTTTCCCTGCTGATCCAAGTAATATGCTATTTTCTGACCACTGCAACCCTGGCCTAGATAGCTACTACTAAACAGCCCTTTCTGAGTCGACATGGGTTTATTGGAGCAAGAAAAATACCAAAATCTATGTAGGCCAGGGATAATCCAGGAGCAGGGCTGGGACACTGATTTAGTGCCACTGTCTAGGTCATTATTTGAATCGCCGGAGGGCCAGAGCACAGCACAGTTTTATGATTTCTCTGCTCTAACATACTTGCTCAGTAAACTTAGTAGTTAACTAGTGACTTAAATCAGGTGTCTTTTGCAGCTCTCAAGTCCTGTCGGAAATATCGTAATTATTAGGCAAGCTCACTTGAACACCACCACAATGTCGTATTTACAACGTGGCAACTCATATTATATTCGAGCAGGGAAATCACCACCATGTGACTTGACTCTGGCTCAAGTTGAAGATCCATACTTTAGAACACTCTTCCCACTTTACTCATTGGCAATATTGTCAGATACACTTACCATATGAGTCATTTTGTAGGTATGCAGTCAGCCTCATTGGAGTTTTATTTCTTGAAATGCCTTTAAAAGGCAGCATTACGCACAGTAGGTCCTGTTAGGTGACCAATCAGTGCAATCTGGGTCATAGCAACTTTGAAAGCGGTAGCTACATTCAAAGTTACATTATTGCTAACTAGCTACCTGGCTACACAAAGTAGCACAAGTAACACCAGAGGAAGTCTGCGTAATCATTTTTATGATAAAACATGTAAGGCCAGGAAGTTCACATGTTTTCCTTTTGTATTTTAAACTGCAGAGCACCCTATGATTCAGAAGCAGCTTAATTAGTAATACTGGCCTTAGAAAGCATTTCAACATGACCATACAATTACTGACTGTGCCTCATTTGCTGCTATGCAGTTTGTCAGTCCTGCTCTACTCAATTGGTAAAATGGATCAGTACTGACTAGCTATTATTTGAGTAGAGGACCCTTGCTGCATATTTTAATTCCAGGGAGAGTACACTTACTGGCCATTTTACTAGACATCACCCACCTTGCTGATTCCCCTTGTAGGTGTTAGAATATAGCTCATCTTTCCATGCATAATTTCCTGTCTTCTAGCTTTTTCTCAGTGCTCAGCTTCTAGCCACAGGACTGCTCTTGGCTGGATATTTTTGTTTGAAGATACTCTCTATTCTGCAATCCAGCAGTTTACACAGCTACCAGCTCAAGATACCCCTGGAGCATATCCCAGGGGACTTGGGGCACAAGGCGGGGGACACCCTGGACGGGGTCCCAACCCGTCACACGGCACAATCACACGCACATTATGGACAAATTTGGAAATGCCAATCAGCCTACAGTGCATGTCTTTGGACCTGGCAGGAAACCGGAGTACCTGGAGGAAACCCCTGAAGCATGGAGAGAACATGCAAACTCCAGGCACACATGGAGGAGTTGGGACTCGAACCCTCAACCCAGAGGTGTGAGACAAAGGTGCTAATCACTAAGCCTATTATTATTATTATTATTATTATTACTACTACTACTACTACTGTTGTTGTTGTTGTTGTTGTTGTTACTTTCACAGAAACTGAAGTCCCACAGAGCTGGTAGCTGTTCTGTAGTGGGAGGAGAGTCAGGTTTTTTTTTTTCTCTCTAGTGTCTGTCATAAGAAAGACATGAAAGCAAACCACACCGTCCAAGCTCACTCAGGCTACTCACTGCAGTCC
This sequence comes from Pangasius sanitwongsei, assembly GCA_037576675.1. Classification (NCBI taxonomy): domain Eukaryota; kingdom Metazoa; phylum Chordata; class Actinopteri; order Siluriformes; family Pangasiidae; genus Pangasius; species Pangasius sanitwongsei. The sequence continues at coordinate 14,219,627 of CM075016.1, read as the reverse complement.
TGACGCTCTCACGCGCATTTTCCGGTTTGCTGTAAGAGCAGGCAGAAGTACACATACTGACCACAGCTTCCCAACCTGAGAAAGAATCAGGCTGAGCTCATGTTCAGTGCTAACCTGTCATATCGAAACAAATGACTCGGTAAGACACCAGCCTAACATCGACACGGAAAGCGCTGATTTCCGGGTGAACGACTTGACCGAGATATGATCAGTTTGGAGACATGGACATGGACATAGAATTAGCCGAATTCAAACCATCCGACAACAATAACGACGAAGTCGACTCAAGGGTTGAGGTGAGTTTTAAAAGGTTCCTCTTTGTGTGGTTTTCGTTAAGTTGTGTAGACAAAACTTGAGATTGTGAGACTGAAGTCTGTGCGTCATATGACGCATGGGGTAACGTCTGAAACTATGAGCTGTGACAGAATATTAATTAAGTCGTGAAACATTTCTGACAGGAACATTATTTGTGAAATGCTAAACACGGAAAGAACAGATACAATGTGTGTGTGTGTGTGTATTGTGAGCAAGTGCAAACCTGTCTTTAGCCTGGAGCTGAAGTGAACTTCCACAGACCTGAAATTCTTTTTTTCTTTTGGCTTAAGAAGTTTGAAGTTTTTCCTTTCTAAGCATAAAATGCAGTTCCAAAATGTATTAAAAGCTTTTTTTAAAACCCCCATTCACACAATTATGATTTTTATTTCATTACATTTTTACACAATTGTATTACATGTTGTTATTTAACAAGTTTAACCTGTTCTAAGCTCTAATGGTGCACAGGTAAGGCTCCTGCCACTCCCGCTGTTTACAGAAATATGGACAGTGTAAATGCAAAGATAACCCTGTCTTCCATGTTTTTTTAATTCAGGAAACCAAAGATCCTGCTTTCATGTCTGTTGTTTGCTTTTTCGTTGAAATAATTACAGGTGTGCCCAGGAAATGGAAGCTGCTCGAACCACAACACGCCTAATGCCACTGAAGACAGTCGCTTACTGTCAGATGCACAGGTGAGACTATAAATCTCTCTCTGTCTCAAACAATGTGAAGAAAATATGACTGTGTCTCAACTTTTGGTATATCTAAAAAGTGTCTAAGATGACATCTAAGAACCTACTGCAAAAAAATGTGGTTAGGGAAATTGCAAGAATATTTAAACAGGCATGTGAAGAAGCCTTCAGTAGTGATAGTAGTTTGTAGCTTGTACAATGTAGAAATACTTTATTCCTCTGCTGTTATATCAGGTACACCTACCATATAGGTATTACAAATATACAATTACTGACTGTTGCTATTCACAATTTATTAGCTGTCTCTACCATGTCCATCAGTGGTCGGGACCACCACATGACCACTGCTGATCAGATACACTATATGGCCAAAGGTATGTGGACACCTGACCATCACACCTATATGTGCTTGTTGAACATCCCATTCCAAAACTATGATCCCATCCCCTTGCAGCTATAGCAGCCTCCTATACTCCAGGAAGGCTTTTCATTAGATTTTGGAATGTGGCTATGGGGATTTGTGCCCATTCAACCACAAGGCTATTAGTGAAGCCGAGCACTGATATTGGGTGAGACGGCCTGGAGCGCAGCCCCAGAACTCTTCAATGGGGTTGAGGTCAGAGGTGCAGGCCACTCTAGATCTTCCACACCAACCATGCCCAACTATGTCTGACTGTGGACCTTGCTTTGTGCACAGGTGCATTGTCATGCTGGAGCAGGCTCGGGGCCTTTAGTTCCGGTGAAGGGAAATCTTAATGCTACAGCATACAAAGACATTCTAGACAGTTGTGTGTTTTGAACTTCGTGGCAACAGTTTAGGGAAGGTCTACTCATGGGTGTGATGGTCAGGTGTCCACATGCTTTTGACCATATAGTGTATTGTTTGGGTGGTGGTTTGTGTGTGTGTGTGTGTGTGTAAAATGCTGGGTCGACAAACTCACATCATCGTGCATAGGAACATACAGTAATATATACCCACAAAGTATGTTAATTAAGTATGTAAATAAGTAAGTTATAGTACATGTACCTAATAAAATGGCTAATGAGTGTAGCTGCATCACAGTCACCAGAGTATACCATTACAATCCTACTTCATTCGCATAACCCTGTGCACAAATCACAGTATACCTGCATCATAGTACTTATCAGTGTCCACATCACAAAATATTTCACTATTTCATTCATACCCTGTGGTGTCTTTGCCATGGCAACACCCAATTCTCACTAGAAGCAAAGCAGGTCCAACTGCTTTCAACTGGAGTCTTTGTGTAGGTGAAAACAGAAACCTGACCCTGTGTGGCACCAAAAACAATGTGGAGTTTCATCCTGAATGGAATTACCAAGCAATGCATAAGGCATAAGGCCATCTGCCAGAATAAATATCTTCTCAGTTTTACATCAGTCATATATTTTTCACGTAATTACAACATATTTTCTATGGCTTGGCATTCAGAATGTAATTAGATTAATCATACTGTATGTATATAATGCAGTGTTTTGCATGTTTGTTTGCATACTCAGGCTACTGGGAGCAATGGAGAACACTGTATTGTGACAGATATCCCAGATGACCAGTCGGGGCAAAGTCTTAATAAGGTATAGAAAAGTATTTACAAATGCACTTTTTTTTCCTAGCAGTACTTTGTGTACTTGTATACAAACAAGGACTTTAGGATGCCTTAGCTAGTCTATGTTTCTGGTCTGTTCCAGATTAAAAAACACAGGAACCATGGTAATTATGGGCTGTAAAGCACTGATTACTTGGTTCAGGTATTTTGGGAGCTGAAATATATTTAAAAAAATCCTGGTCTGTAATGCCCTAATGCATTATAAGTGTGTTTAGTAGTATTTATTTAAAAAAAAAAAAAAAAGCTAGGATAATGTTATCCACATATTGTTTATTAAAACACTGACACGTTTTTTTTTTTTTTTTAATATGGGTACATGGACGATCATTTCCTCAGGGACTTGCATTATTTGCATGATGCATAGACAAGGAAAGCCTGTGGTCATGTTTGATTTCTGCATCAATATAATCTATGAAATGACATAATAAAAATACTGGAGATTACCAGCATTATGTATTCTCCCATTTTATGAAGTATTTAGTCTTGTCTGAGTATAATGTGTTTATATCCTTTCCTTTGTTTTATTTGCAGCCTGTGGGGAAACTCGGAAGATTGAAAAAGGAGCTGAATGAACCAGTCTGTTGGAAGCTCAAAGTGTGGATGCTTATTCTTATCAGCTTCCTTTTAATCATTCTTACCATCTTTCTCTCTATTTATTTCTGCTCAGGTACACTGCTACACAATGCATAGAGTTTCTATCACTAACTCTAGTATAGTCAGTTAAATGCCTTGTTAGCATTATTAAAGGAAAGATATACTTATTCATGCACACAATAATGGAAATGCCATTATGTTTGAGGTAACTACTCGGTAAAAAAAAAAAAAGCAGCACACAGCCACTTCTAGTTTAATTATAACACATATAGATACAAATGTGTCAAGAGGCACAGTGTTATATATTATGGCTGCTTATTTCAGGCGGAGGAAATTTTTCACCTTCAGGTTTACGTGGACCTAATACTGTTAAGGTGCTTATAGTTGATTAAAAGTGGCTGCAGAATTACACCTGTTTGTCAAGATACAAACCAAAGTGCATCATTATCTTCAATTACCTTCATAAATGTCCACAATTTAGTATTTATGACAGGGTTATGGAAAGCACTACATAAAGAAACTCAAATGTGGTGTTATAAGAGCACAGAATTGAGACTTTATAGCTAAATTTGGTGCATGTACTGTATAAACCTCAGAGCATGTATCCACTAGTCTGCCTCTACAGTTTATTCCAGGCATTTTTAATTATTATTGATGAAACATCCATGTTTGTGGGGCTTAATTTGTCTAATTCATAGTATGTTCCTGGATCTTATTTAGTGTAAGCCACTATACTGTACATGTGTGATGGCCTGAGAAAACCCTTCACATAGTCAAATTTGGAATTGCATATACGGTACCAGGTAAACTATACAGGATTTCCTGAAATATCTTTCTCTTTTGCTTTTGCAACCACAAGTGAAGAGCATTTTAAAATCTGGTCACACCCAAACTGGTTTCTTATACAAAATGATCTTTGCAAGTAGACAGCCTAGGTAACCTTAAAAAATAATCGCGTAAAAGCATTTCAGACTTGTGGAATATATTTATGGTGTCTTAAAGTTGATGTGTTAAAATATGGTATAGGTAGAAAAAAAGGCTATTTGCCAGAGTTCAGGCACAGCAACATCCATTGGGTTTTCCCAGAATGCCATGCATATAGTACATCATTAATTATTTTGTAACCACATACATCTAAGTGCAGACAAATGTTTCTCTTATGACATCTGACCATACCTGCATCTTGGTTTCACAGTTTATCAGGAGGACGTGGATGACAAGTACAATGTTGCAGAATTTGTGGTGCCACGCTTCTTTCGAGGGAATTTTACACTTCTCAACAAGAATTTGACTCTAGATGCACAATCACAGCCCACAGATCTTCTTCTCATTCTTAAACAAAATGTGAGTTAACAGTAATGTGTTGCCCAACTTAGGATTTGCTTTGTCTTCAGCAGTGTTGCATAGAAAAAGGCTGACCAGCTTGTGTTTCATCATTTCCTCTAGTTTTATGCACACCATATTTAATAATACTGAAAATGCAACCAAACAATCTTATTTCCAAATATTCTAAATGAAAAAGATAACTCTTCTCAGCAAGATTTATTTAGCTGGATTTGTTCAAAAGAATGTTCTTGAGTTACTATCAAAGCTAAGCTTTAAGAAATTTGGGGTATTTCCATTTCATGCCATTTCATTGTTCGAGTAGCTAAAAGTTTTCTTTTACTTTTTCTTTCTGTTCCTCTAAAGCTGACTCACATCTACACATCCTCACATGCCCTGGGTCGATACTTCGCCCTTGCTACAGTAAACCCACTGAGGTAACATCTTGTTATTTCAGCCACATAGTTTAGTCTGGCTTAAAATGGTAGGTCACTTGAGTACTGCATGGGTTCAGATGCAGCACTTCACAGCAATGGTGTGGTTAAATGAGCAATTATCGTAGCACTGGGTGTTGTGTATAAAATTCTATATAAAAGCATTTCAGTTCTGTTAGAAGTGCTGTCTTCCAGCATGATCGTATCTTCATCCTGATCCACATGAATGATAAACCAACAGAGAGTGATGAAATTTCCTCATAACAGCTTTTCCACAAGACAACTCTCTTATCATGATAGAACTGCTTTAACAATATTTTGAATAACAGTCACAAAAGAAATATGGAGTATTTTGCCTTTTTTCCTCAAGCATTTCAGTAAGTTGGCAACTACTGGCACATCTGTCTTTGATGCCTCCTCTGTTTTATAGTGCAAAACTCAAAGTGGAGCAGCTAGAGGGTGTGTGTGCAAAAGCGTGTTTACATTTGAACATAGGAATTTGCAGAAGACAGACAGAGGAAATAACTTAGTGTTTACATAAAGTTGCTAAATTCCTTGACAAATTCTACAGAAGAATTTTTTCTACACTTTAATACATACCTTAAATTGGTTTTGTGAAAATTTAAATCTTTGCCTTTTTCAGAAACAGCAAGTCTAGCGTTGAGTATGAGCTGAAATTTATGATGCCTGAAGAGCACAAGCAGATAGTACTATACACTCTGAGCAAAGAGATGGTGTATAATGTGCTTCTGCAAGAGCTATTTGACCAGGACACTGGGGACCCACTTTACATTGAGACGTCTTCACTCACCATGGAAGGTAACCATAGACATAACTTAAACTCCCTACCACTTTTGGATATGCCCAGTTTTGTCTCCACCACTTTTAGAAAGTGTAGTCTGTTTACTCTATATAAAATAATACTTGGCAGCAAAAGCTGATAGAAGAGTTTTCTATGAATACCAGTATAGCCCTATTAACAGTGAGGGAGGTGTCTCAAATAACATGTTTCCTGTGCAATAAACCTCACATATCCTGTTATACAGTAGATATAAAAGGTCTACACACCCCTGTTAAAATTGCAGATTTTTGTGATGTAAAAAAAAAAAAAAGACACCAAGATAAATTATGCTAAATTATAAACTTTTTCCACCTTTAATGTGACATAGCAACCAAAAAAATTCATGTGGAAAAACAAATAGAAATGTTTTAGGGTTAGAAAAAAGAAAAAAACTTGTGTTAACCTGGTTGCATGAGTGCACACACCCCTTCACTAATAAATCATTAGCGATTTATTATTTCTAAAATCACTAATAAATAATACATTTTATTTGTAATACCGCACTCAGTCGTTTTTAAGTAAGAGTCTACAAACTTGATCTTACATCGTACATCTTGATTTGGCAGATTGATTCCACTCTTTGCTCCAGGTGAAATTGCGAGGGTATTGCAATTTCATTGCACAGGTATTTGATATGATTTAGTTCTGGGTTCTGACTGGGCCATTCCAAAACTTTGATCTTCTTCTTCTGAAGCCATTCCTTTGTTGACTTGGATTTGTGCTTTGGGTCGTTGTGCTGGACGGTGAAATTTCTTCACCTTAGCTGTCTGGGGGCAGTCGTGGCCTAATGGTTCGAGAGTCGGACTTGTAACCCGAAGGTGAACCTGAAGGTCGTGGGTTCGA
>CM075016.1:14197302-14210684 GCA_037576675.1 Pangasius sanitwongsei | reverse complement strand
CCATTGTGGTGGTGTATAGAGCCAGAAATGTTAGAATTGTGTCGATGTCCCAATATTTATGGACCTGACTGTATATACACCCAAAATAGTGCACTACATGTAATGCATGCCATTTGATATTCAGCAACAGAAAATAACAGAGCTGAATGTAAAAGTTGTGTGTAAAAGAAAGGCCACCTCTGCTCTACACATTTTACACAAACCTTCGGACTGTAATCTGTCATCTGGTTTAAAATCAACATGCTGAAATGTGCTTCCACAATTCTGTCCCGTTATCTCCTCCTTACATTTTCGCTTTACACTGGCGATTGGCCTATCAGTGTTTGACTTCGACATGTCTGTTTTTGCTCTGTGGTCTACTGTAATGAGAAAAAAAACACAAAGTTGCAGTCCTTATTGCCTTTATGTAGATATACATTTCAGCAGGTCTTGATGGTACGTTTACCCTTTTTACAGATTTTACATCATTTTAATGTAACTGGGAAAGTAACTGGAAAATTTACTCATGGTCTTGTTTTGCAGTCTAAAGGCAGACAAATTTTATTTAATGAAAATGGCTGTGTGCGCATTACTACACTTGCATTGCTTATAAGATATTACTATAAAGAGCATTGAAAAGGCGATTAGATTAAAAACAATTGTTTGACATTTATCATCATGCATAATGTCATAACCGTGACCATACCCAGTCTGTATAACCTTGGGTATTGGGCCAAAAATGTTATTTTATTTCTCTTTACAGTTGGAAGTTAAATGAGCTGCACTACAGCCACAGTCCTGATGTGCAAACTTCTACAAACTCCTGTATATGATGACCACATTACCCCCTCCGGTATGGTCATGAAATTCTGTATGTGCCTGTTCTTACACTGGAACCACTGTATTAAGATATTTTATTATGTTATTGACAACAACACTTGTAAATGAGAACATATTTCTCAAACAGGTTCAGGAATTCAAAGGTTTCTTGTCAGATTTCTTTTTTTTCTTCAACAGGAAGCCTATTCCAAGTTTATTTAACTTTTAGTCATTTTCCTGCTCCTAGTCCTTACACACTTCAGGCCTCTTTGCACCTTTGATAAGGACAGGAGCTCTTATCAAACACATATTGTGTTTATCAACTGGGAGTGGAACTCTGGATCAGCTACCATTTCCTTCCCGTTCTGTTCCGTGGAAATGTTTTGACAAGTCCTTATTGAGACTCTTTGAGTTGTATCTCTAGTAGACAATATTGCTTTAAGTATTATAATGATATCTGTTTGAATACTAAATATTGATTAACTTTATATATTTTTATATGTACAGTGAGGTTTTCATATCTTTATTTTAACCAAATGTTTGTAAGTCACAAGGTGGTGCTGTTGCTTTATATGACACCATGTCAGTCTCAACACTTCCACCATTTCAAGCTGTCCCCGTGGTTGTTTTAATTATTTATTATATATTATGATTTGGTCAGTGTGTTTGGATAATTTTTAATTCATGATTTTTTTTGTTTCTTGATTTTGTAATATTGTGAGCAAATGCCAATTAGTCATTTTCTGATGAATTTGTATATTTGAATAAATTAAAGATAAGTAGATATTTTACAAGCTTATGACTTTTTAATTCCCCCCAAAGATAATAGCTTCTGTTAATCCAGGTGAGCTGTGAAAGTAGCAGCAGATGCAACGTGGGTTGATAAAAGTATCACAGTGCATTTTCCTCCCCCAAAAATGATACAGCTCTCAATACCACCAAGCTGCCACTGCTGGGCCCTTGAGCAAGGCCCTTAACCCTCAACTGCTCAGTTGTATAAATTAGATAAATGTAAGTCGCTCTGGATAAGGATGTCTGCTAAATGCCATAAATGTAAATGTAAATGTCAATACAGAGCTCATTTGAACTGGATATCCTGGGATCTGCTGCTGCTGCTGCAAAAAAAAAAAAAAAAACTACGCAAACTAAATTAGCTATTGCTTTTGAATTGCCAATTAAAATTCCATAATGCAATGTCTCTCATACACTGCGAACAAAGTCAGACTTAGTGTTTGTGCAACAGTCTGCTTTGTAGCAATATCATTTTATTTTTATGAGATGAGGTCTCAAGTTGTAGAGAGAGTCAGAAGTCATTTGTCAGTGTGTCAGTAAACTGTCATCCTGGCAGATCACGTTAACTACAGGCACTCAGCCGAAACATGCTGGCGTCTGGACAAGTTTGCTTACTTTTTACCCTCGAGCTATAAATAGTTTGGTACTGTAATGGTAGTTAGTCATTAGTCTTTTTTTCCCCCCAGAATCTCTTTCACATAGTTAGGCACAAGCATCAGGCTCACAGTGTTTAAAGTTTGAATATATGAGAAGTGAGCATATTAGAAGTGATTGAGATAGTAATTCCAATTTTAAACCTACAGATTATTGTTCCATTACGTACAAATGGTATTACTTTTAATTAAGTGAGTCTTTGAATGTAAGTGTGTGATGATTCAGGCATGCAGGTTGAAAGTGTTTTTATTAGCAGTTTAAGGCTTCAGTGCAGCTCTAAAGAAGCAAACCGCTGATGCCAAACATGTCCTGACTATCTGATTACATTTGGGGGTAAGGGGAACAATGCATAAGTTCATTTTTGGCTGATCTGCTGAATCTTCATGAACCTGGTGCAGCGTTTCCTAACCGTGCTCCTGGAAAGTCCCTGCACTGAATATTTTGGTGTTTTCTCTGTCTATGCTAGTGTTTTGTTTCGTCCTGCACAAGGCAGAGTACATCTAGTTTCTAATAAATCTCTTAACAAGATCACCACTGAACTCAAGCTGTTACTTTCACCAAACGGCAATGACTACAGTTGGAGCATGTGGACAAGGATATCAGATGTATTTGCTATATTTGTTTGTTGTATTTTGAGTTTAATTTTTATTATTTTTATACTTGGCATCATTTTGTTTATTGGCTCTCCTTTGTTATAAAACACTGAGCTAAATATTAAATATTGTTTCGCTAAAAGAAGGGCTGGTTTTTATTTTTCACTGGTATTTAATACTTCTGATTCTCTCTGTCTCCCTCTCTCTTTCCCACACACACACACACACACACACACACACACACACACACACATACACGTTTGTCTTAATATCCTAGTGAGAAATTTCCAGTGACATTATTATTAATGCTATGCCTACACCTAAATCTAACCCCAACATTAATCTCAATGATTAAAAGGAAACCTTTTAATAAATCCTGCAATTTGTGACAAGCAGAAACTTGGATAGGACCTCCATAATATAAAAGCATACCATCCCACTGTTAAATTAAATTTCACTGCACCAGTGATTTTGCACTACATGAGCAAAGCCCATGATGGCATACTTAGCCTAGCCTCATTTTTAAAATCTGTTTATTCTGGAAAAACATCAATGTTTTAATAGTCTTTAGCAGGTTAATTGTTAATTTCCTTCACATGCTGTGTCAACATGACCAAATCCTTCTGAGAAAGGCTGTTCAGAGTCTGGGTCAGAGTCAGTTATTAATCAACCCCTCTGCTGGTGAACTTTATTGCCTCGCATTGTAAGTTTCCACTGTGCAAGCTGATGGATACACAACTGTGTGTTGTCTCTATTCTTATACATCAAGACCCAATAAACACTAGAGGCCTACTCTACTGTTTCTGCTTTTGAACTGGTTGGATTAAAATGTGAAATAAAGTCATTAGTCAACTTTCTTTCTATTACTAGTATATTATTCCAAAGAAATTAGCAAATACTGGGCAGCTTTATGGTTCACTTGCAATTTCAAAATAAATATTCACTTTATTATATATATATATATATTTTAAAATTAGTTAGGTATACACCTTCCAATGTGTGTGTGGAAAATACACTCATTAGCTGCATTAATACAAACACCTGTACCCCCTTCTCATTCCAGCAATTAACTGGACAGTTCAAGATTGGAAAAATGTTGTGTGGCCTTTTTCTAATCTTCAACTGTCCACTTTAGGCGAAACTGTTCCCATTGTAGCCTCAGATTTCTATATCTGGCTGACAGGCCTGATGTGGTCTTCCACTATTGTAGCCCATTTGCCTCAGGGTATGCTGTGTTGTGCATTCTGAGATGTTTTTCTGCTCACCAGATTTGTAAATAGCGGTTATTTGAGTTACTGTAGCCCTCCTATCAGCTTGAACCAGTGTGACCATTCTCCTCTACTCTCTCTCTCATCAACAAGGCTTTGATGAGAACTGAACTGCACCATTCTGTGTAAACTCTAGAGACTTCCGAGTGAGAAAATCCCAGGAGATCAGCAGTTTCTGGGAGTCACTGGGATCAGATTTTTTCCCCATTCTGATGTTTAATGTAAACATTAACTGAAGCTATTGACCTATATGTACATGAGTTTATGTATTGTGCTGCTGCCACCTGACTGATTCGATAATTGCATGAATGAACAGGTGTACAGAGATTGTTTTTCATTGGGTCAGCAAAGCAGCACTGACGTAAACTTTTAAGGATATTTTAGGAAAGGAGAATTCTTCAATCAGCTTAAAGTATTTAGCAGGTTAGCAGAAGTGCTGCTACATTTGGGCATTTAATTCATTCACGTGTTTAAATGATTTACATGTCTTGTTTTGACTTAATTAGACATTTTTAGTCATGTCCGTTTTATCTTGGTCGGAGTCGTAGTGGATCTGGTGCTTATCCCAGAAACACTGGGTGCGAAGCAGGAATACCCCCTGCATGGGCCACCAGTTGATCCTTTATTCACACACTACAGAAATATTAGTTATGTAAAATAGGTATTTCAGAAATCTTCATTGACACTGTGTTTCTAAAACAAAAGAAATGTACTAGCGTTTATGTAAAAATAATCATATCTAATCATTTCATTAGCTTTAAATTCCAAACATACACATTCGAAATAAATCAATATATCAAAATAAATCTTTTCTAAGGTTTGTTAATCAGAATAATCTTGATGCAGTTAGGAGCAGTTTTGCTCTAATCTGGTGTGGAGGATGTTGACTATCTAAAACCAGATTTACTAAAATGGGAGCACTGATCTTTGGTAGTTCGATTAATTGAAACCTCTTCACTTGGCCCTTTCTGAATCAAGATCTGTGTGCTATAGCAGGAAATGTACAGTTTAGGGGTAGTCCTGGAGCAGGGTTGGAAACCATTGACATATAGGCTCATAAAGATGCTAAATACATGCTAAATGCATGTTCTGCCGGTGCCTATGTGGGGTTAATCGAGTTCTCCAGTTTCCTCCCACCTCCCCAAAAACATGCCGGTAGGTTGACTGGCTACACTAAAATGTGTATGTGTGTGTGTGTGTGTGTGTGTGTGTCTTGCAATAGAATGGCGTCCTATCCAGGGTGTATTCCAGCCTCACACCCAGTGTACCTGGGATAGCCACCACAATATTCACCAGGACAAAGTGGTTGCTGGATTAATATATTTATTTTACCACTTTACAAAAGTGAACTGTAGTAACTCCTTGTGAGAGACACATTATTGCTATCTCTTTAGTGTTTCCCTAAACCACAACACTCATACAGGGAAATCTTTTTGGTGACTCCAGATGCAATGGGCAGGACTTATAGAGGAAGTGCAGGAATATGTGAAAGCTCATTGGCTGATTCCTGATCTCTTAGTGGAAACTGAGAGGTTAATTTCATTGAATGCCTTAATCCATCTTGGCTGGTGAATTTATTATAGTGCTGCATTATTTGAAGAGCTGACTTGTGTAAGAACTCCATGTCCTTTTGTTCGTAGAAGAGTTCAACAGTTATCTTGTTAAGGAGTTATCTCTCCTTTTAGTTGCCAAAAGGCTTAAGGGATTTAGATAATACTTGCTCAGGTCTGGCATTTCCCAAGTTCAGCCAAGAATCACCAGCATCACCAGCAACGCTGACTCCAATAGTCAGCAGTCTCTTTGATACTTTTGCTTCTGGACCACATACAGCGCCATTATCGACACCAAAGTAAAATAATTTCCCTTTTGGAGTTATGGGCGCTCATGGATCCAACATGGATGAAATCCTGGCTGAGGACATGCACTACTGGTACAATAAGTTCATGAGAGAGTCTCCGTCTGGGCTCATCACCCTGTTTGAGCTAAAGAACATGCTAGAGATGCAGGGTATGACTGAGGAGGCCAGCAGCTATGTTGACCAGGTCTTCTACACGTTTGACATGGATGGGGTAAGAAAATCCAAACTGCATCCAACCAAAGTGAATGGTGGAGAATTGTAGTATGAATACTTTGCTTGTAACTGTTAATCCATCAGCTATAATACATCATCAATACTTCATAACTGACCCCAGCTCCCTAACAAGCTGGGATATGTGAATAAAAGAATTTCAATGTGCTGTAATGTATAGATTACAAATTTTGCTTTACGTACATGTCTATCTTAATGCTAATCCAGCGCACATCCAGCACAACAATTGCACACCAATTGCACACCAAACATTACTTTTCACAAACATTTTCACATTTTTCTTCAACAGATTTTCCATCATTTATAAACTTAAACATCTCTTTTCTTTTTAGGATGGATATATTGATTTTGTAGAATATATAGCTGCCGTAAGTTTGCTACTGAAAGGAGAGATCAACCAGAAACTGAAGTGGTACTTCAAACTTTTTGATCAAGATGGAAATGGAAAAATTGACAAAGACGAGATGGAGACCATATTCAAGGTATTCACTATCAGTTTACACATGACTTGGTATTCAGTATGAGAATAGATACTTAAAATCAATGCATGAGCTCTTCTGAACTTCACTGGGATTAATGATGTGTCCATTGAGAAACACTGAAAACTGAAATTTTAGGTTGTAGGAAGAATTCTCTCGCTGAAATACAAATAGACTTCTGTGGCAGAGATTAATGGAGAGGGTTGAAAAGTCTGATCCTCTGTCTCAAAGTGCTCTTAATCTTTAGACCCACAAAACTTAATCCTTACCTAAATCCAACTGGCATTTTACTCACTTCATCTCTGTAGTGTCATGTTCAGCTACTCTTTCATGATTAATAGGTTATTCTACACTCTTAGAAAAAAGATTCATCAAGGGTTCTCTGGATAGTTAAGGGCTTTGCTTAATAAAGGGGTTAGGGAAACACTAAATGTAGAGTTCCTCCAAAGGGACAACTAAAGAACCCTTAACCGTCTGGGGTCTGAGGGTGTTTCGGGGCCCTGGAGAAGTTTTGACATGCCCTGACATTTGTGCATTTTTCATTTGCTCTATCTCTAGATTGTATTAGATCATGAGGTTTAAAACTTTGCATGCCCAAATGTTTGTATAACATTTTTTTAGATTCCCAAATTGTTCAGGTTCAGGATGAGTATTTTGTATAAAAGTATAAGTTTTCCTCCATGGCTTTTGTTAAACATTGATTAAATTAGAACACGAGAGCAAAAGAAAGGAGTTAAATGTGGGGAGGATGGGTAGAGATGGGTAGCAATGTGAAATTTAGGAAATTGAGTGAAATTTAAAAATTGACTTTATATCATTTTTACACAGGCTATTCAAGATATCACCAGGATCTATGATGACCCTCCAGAGGAGATTGTGACACTTATTTATGAAAGGATAGATGTTAATAATGAAGGTATGACCCAGATCAAAATGTTATATGCTACAAGAGACTTAAAATTTCTCAGACACTGATTAGGCTTACCAAAGAAGACATTTTGTTTTGAAAGTGCACTATTAATCCAGATTATGCCTTACACTATATGAAGTGTAAATACACCTGAATCAGCTAATTACCTAAATACCAAGACCATTATGTGCTGAATTAATGAAAAGAAAAGGAAAAACACAAATCTCCTATGGCACTACAGGACTTTACTCTGACAAATTTGAAACGCTAGTGTATGATGCCTTCTGTTATAGGTGAGCTGACTTTAGAAGAGTTCATCACTGGTGCTAAGGAGCAACCTGACATCATGGAGATGCTCACCAAGATGATGGACCTGACTCATGTGTTGGAAATTATAGTCAATGGACAGAGGAAGTTGGTTAAAGCCAGTGTATGCAATGCCAAGTCATAGACACAAGCCTTATTCCCTTCACAATGCGCAACCTTAAAAAGTCAGTTTGTTACAATGAATAAATATGAATGTAGTTAATAGGGGGAGGGAAATGTGGTTTTTATTATGCTTATGCTTGTCTGTGTGTCCTGAACAACAGCTCTTCAGTTCAAATCAGTTCACCAACTGAAAGGGATTGGAGAGGGATGGACAGGGATTATGCCACTGAAGGCTGCGAGTTCTCATCAGGGAAGGTGTTGTTGATAACCTGCTATAATTACACAGAATGACTCAATGTAGATTTTATGTGAGGAAGCTGCGTAACAGTGAGATACATTAAATTCACCCTAGACCTGATAAGGATCACAGAGTAAACAAACATCCATCCAATTCACCCTGATTATTAGTTATGAGATCGTGGAGATATTGCTTAGTTTGTGAGCTTTCTAATTGTGGTGTATTTTGTATTATTGGCTATTACCTGTAACAAATAGTATCTTGCAATCATTTAACTTACACTAACCCACAGTACAGTTGTTGTACATTGTCACTACATTTATAGCATTTGGCAGACACCCTTATCCACAGCAACGTACATTTATCTCATTTATACAACTGAGCAGTTGAGGGTTAAGGGCCTTGCTCAGGGGCCCCAGCAGTGGCAGCTTGGCAGTGGTGGGATTTGAAATCATGACCTTCCAATCAGAAGGCCTTAGTGTCTTAACCACTGAGCTACCAGCACTCTCAACATAAATCACTAGGCTTCTAGTACAGCAGCAACACTATTAGACTAATAGACACTGTTAACCCTATTAGATTAGGCATTTATAAGGTTCAAGGCAAAACAGGAAACAGGAATTTGGAGTCTGGGATTTGTATTATGGTCTACTGTGTTTATGCTTTACTCATATGCACATAGTGGAAAAAGTAGGACAAAACGGGACATATGCACTCAAAAAAGGGGTCTTAGCTTTCCAAATGGTTTCTTTGGAAGGAAAACACCCTGCTGTAGGGTTTTACATAGAATCTTTAAGGTTTCCACAGAGGCACAGGCCAAAAAATGTACTAAATACTAAAATTTCAATGATTTGACCAACGTAAGACATGTGTCTCTGTTTGTATCTACAAATCCAATTGTTTTCAAGGAGTAACAGGTAAAGGTCTGCAACTAGTTTGACTCCTAATTTGGAACAGTCCAACTGAATTGTGTTGACATCCAAACAGCTCTACCCTGCTAAGCCGGTTAAAATTTGTGGGGTTATTTTTTCCCTTATTACCATAGAATAGACTTGACCACAACCTCTCTGAGTACTATGTGAATATGTGCTTGATGTTTACTTTGTGTGGGCTAGTGAGGTTTTGAATAACGTTATGAGAATGTGCTGGCTAAACTAAATGCAGTTTTTATTTTTGAATGCTATGTAATGTCTCTAATTGTTGCCTTAATTAAAGTGAATTTGCAAAACCCAATTTCATTTTATTAATGAAATTGTGACCAGCTTTTTGCCTTCTTCAGTTCATCACAAAGCCTACAGGAATAGTTTGTGATCTTAAACATCCTACTGTTTTATGTATGCAAATCACTACATATATTATGTAGTGCATCACTATAATGATATGCGTATTATTGACTCAAGAGGAAATATGTTGCTGAATTGGATTATAATTTGAATTAGCAGGCTTTGACAACATACCATGTATTTCTTGCTAATCTACCTTATATAAGAAGAATTAAGATAAGTCTGGCCCATGCACAACCAGTTTTATAACTGCTTTTAGAATTATAATTTCATGTAACCTGTCTCTTTTAAATTAAGTGAAGTGACGTGTGGCCAAGTTTAGGCTGAATCTAAAAAGGCTCTCTACTCATTATAATGTTCATGACATGGAGCATAAGCTAATCACTTGTACATCCTTTGGTAAGCCCTGTATGTCAAGAAGAGAACCAGTTTGTGTTCACTCACCATGTGTACTCACTGAGGTCTTTGAAACAGAATTGCCACACATTTTGCATGAGCTAACCATTTGTCTTTAGCTGATATTTCACATGGGTGCCAGTTTGGATGCTGGCAATTCTGTAAATCAAACAGTAATATTACAGAAGACCAAAAAGCAAATATTTTTATTAGGACATCCATGTTAGTAATGCCAGCAATGATTGCAGAACAGAGTGAAATCTATCAGTCTAGCCAGTATTGAGCTGCCAAGTGCTGCCAAATCTGATCCTCACACATTCTATCATTAAACTCACATCAAAGAATTGTGCATAGCAACAGGACTACATCCAGTTATTGTGTACCTATAAAGTGCATCTGTACAGTATGTGGACTTGATAAAAAGGCCAATGAGTGTTTAGGAAGTTATACTATAAAGCAAGTGTTTCAGGCATGGCCTTTCTCTGAGACTTTGGCAACTTTATTGGTGTTGAAGCACACTTTAAACGTAACTTCATAAAACAAGTCAGCCTGGATGACGCTAGTCCACACAAGGCAAATGTATAGTATTTGCTTTGCTTTAATACTTCTAAGGGCCTTCATAACTTCATTTGTGCCTCTTCATAGAGCCTTTATAAAAGTTCAGTCATTGCTTTAAAATAGATTACTAAAATTAAGAAAAATATAGCATTCATTTATTTATTTATTCATCTTCAGTAACCACACTATCCTGGTCAGCATCACAATGGATCCAGTGCCTATCCTGCGAATGGCATTTTTGGGAGGTGGGAGAACTTTGAGGAAACACATGCAGACATGGGGAGAACAGCAAAACTCCCCATAGACAGTAACCTGAGGTCAGAATCAAACGCAGGACCCAGGAGCTGTGAGGCAGCAATGTTATCTGCTGTGCTACCCAAATACACGTCAGACATTTTCTAAACATTTTTCCCGAATGCTTTTTAAGACTTTTCCAGTTTACTTGATAAATAAAAGTCATTAACTGTATCATAAAAAGGAAAGACATGAAATGTGTTAGCATGGACATTAAGGGATTGTCTATGGACAACAGATTTAGAACCTTAGTGTCCTCACTTACTTTGACAACAGAATATTCATAGTACTAATAATTTTGAGCCCATGTACAATTTAGTGTGCATCTATTTCAGTATCATGGTTGCCTGTACTGTTAAAGGTCTCTGCTATATCCTGTATTAGTCTTACCATCACCCGGTGCCTTTCTTGCATCAGTATATCAGTCTGTCATCTATAACATAACATCAAAGTCCACAGGCACATTGGCTAGCCTGATTCATGGTCTGAAAATTACTATTATTATGTGTAAATAGAAAGCCACAGTATCCCTTCCTAGGCTGTAAGGGTGTAAATGTATTATCTAATATGAACTACTTCAGCTCATGTTGTTGTCAAACACCTGATTCTGTATTTACAGCAAGAAACCTTCTTTTGTTGTTGAACTTAAATGTATCATTCACCTCTAGAAACTTTATATAGAATGCAAACTCAGTCCAGCTGAATATTGTGCTATACTATAAAAAGGTAAACATTTCAGCTGAGGCTGAATTCTGTACAGGATTAGCTGAAGAGCGTGGTCTGATGTTGAGCATTACATTACGGTCAATGGCCTACAAAAGGCCTTCATGGCCTTGATAGCATTAACCAACCTAAGGTCCTTGAAATCAAAAAGTAAACCTGGAAAAAATCAAATAATGGGAGCTTGTTGCTACATCCTAGGACAACCCTAAATGTTCCAGTCTAATCAGATTTACACAACATCGCTATGTACCTGACCCCCCTGACCCCCCTCCCCCCCGTCCCCAACACATACTATTTAAGAACACTAAGTCCTGATGCACTATCACTGCGCTCAGGCCCCTTCTGCCTCAACACTGCCTTTCCAACATCACAGGAGCTGCCTGAATTTTCCAGATCAACCATGCATTGTGAAGAGACCAGGCTGAACAAAAACTCCTTGCTGCTTGCGTTGAAGCGCTACAGCACTACAGTCAATGACATGGAACAGACCATCCTGCTGCCCAGCCTCCTGAGAGACGTCCCGTCCGAACACGATGAGGACTGCAAGGCTGTAGAGAACAGCAAGGACCTGTACGAGTACTACCACATGCTGAAGGTGATCAGGAACATGGTGGAGAGCGGACTGGTCCCCTACGATGATGGTAACATGAAGACTCACACGGCTCTGTATAAAAGCCTGGAGCCGCTGCTGGACGCTGACCCAGAGGCATTCTTCTACTTCCATCTGAGTGGCCTGTACTCAGTCATGGGTACCCTCACAAAGAAATCACAGGACCTTACAGATAAATACCTGGACATTGTGGGCATTGGAAATCAGATCATTAAACTTTAACAGTTCAGACTTCTGACTATCTTTCAGCAACACTACCAGAAGTGTACCTTAATAATTTGTAACACCAAAGTGAAAATTTCACTACATCCTTTCCTGAGCATCTGTTTAGAGAGTACTACTGAGTGCAATAAAATTATTGTCAACACTTCAGTCACTTCTTCATTCTGTTCACAGCACAGGAAAAATGTTGATGTGGCACACTTAGTTTGTACAACTACACTCAGCCTACAATAAAATGTTCACGGTGCAAGTCCCCCAGTTTCAGCCATTATAAAATATCTTTCTGAAACTTATGGTGTGGGTTGATGTGGATGAAAAACCACAGTGCAAAGTAATAGTGAGCAGATGTCTACTGCAAATTGAAGGAATAACGATCAGATTTTGCTTTCAACTTCTAAAAAAACAAAAGAGCTTTTTTTCTCACTCACCATTTTCCAGCAACATTCGACATCATATTGGGGACAGCAAACCTTGGACTAAAGCACTGCTGCATCGCTCTCTTTAGGTAGAGATGGAGTGAGAGCTAAATCTCTCTAGCACCACTAGTGGCATTGTGGGTAATGTAGGAAACCTAACTGAAAGCCAAAGTGCACATACACCAACATGTCAGTGAAAGAAGTCTAAACTAAAAAAAAAAAAAAGTTAACTCAGAATTTCATTAGAAAATAAATCTTTTGCACACCTGATGATCACATTTATTACAGAATTTGATATGCATTCAGGAAAGTTAGCATATATAAACATTTGCAATGTTAATCTTTATTTATACCTAGTTCTTGCTCTCTCCTCAAGAAAATGAATTCCAAAATGATTTCCAGATTACTTTTTAAAACTTGGTTTTCTTGCTAAATGTTAAAAGTCATTCTGTGTATAATGAAAAGGAAACTATAGGGCCGTTCGCACCGCTTTAGCTCCAGAACTAAATGTACAGTACTAAAGTACTGGGCGATTTTGCGCGAACTATTTCCAAGTACCATTTAAAGGGTTGCATTCGCACCGACAGTGGGCACTAGGAAGTGACGTAAGCCGGTCGACAGCGACGTCAT
>CM075016.1:14137723-14186942 GCA_037576675.1 Pangasius sanitwongsei | reverse complement strand
TTTTACAAACATTCTTTTTAATTTTTTTTTTTTTTTAAAAACATTTTTCTTTTAACTGGTTTTAGATCTGGTGTTTTTTTACATTCAGTTTTTTTTTGGTGCAGTTTCTTAATTGAAACTGCCCCCCCCCCCCCCCCTTTTTTTTTCCCCCAATAAATGCCACATTTATTGCACACAGATAATGTCACACAGATAATCTTGTGATATACTGGACTACTATTTTGGATAGTTGCTGCAATAATAATCATGCTGCACCGACACTTTTCCCCATGAAGGATTAATAAAAGTTTATCTTATCTTTCATTTTAGTCTGTGAGAGATGCCATATGCAGTGTTAACTGGTTTCAGGCCTGATGAAGTCCTGGTTCAGCTGATATGTGGTGACACTGATTGATTTTCTGATTTGTTCAGCTCCAGATCTGGGACACAGCAGGACAGGAGAGATTTCGCTCCATCACACAGAGTTACTACCGTAGTGCCAACGCACTCATCCTCACCTACGACATCACGTGTGAGGACTCGTTCCGCTGCCTCCCTGAGTGGCTGCGGGAGATCGAGCAGTATGCCAACAATCAAGTGGTGACCATCTTAGTTGGTGAGCATTCAAACTATTCAGCTGATTCTTGTGTCTTTTCTATTTATGCTGCATTTAAAAAAATTATTCGTGCTTTGGAGAACTATTATATTGTTTCTCATAATATAAGATTTTTCTTATAAAACCTCAGTTTTCTGTGAACATTTTAATTTTAAATGATCAAAAACAATAAATGTGGATTGTTGTAAATCTGAAAAGACTTGGGGACAGCACTTTTTCCTCATTAAAAATATAAAGATCAATCAATGGGTAATATTAGGCATTAAGAAAACGCTCCTTTATGCTGTGATCCATGCTGTGATCACACTCTTAGTGATTTATTTACCAGCACGTTCCATAATAACAGCATTTAACAGTATGCGATATGAGCTGCAGTTTTGCTCATTACTAACGTTAGCTAAGTTAGCTAGTCTGTTAATTAATTGAGAGTAAACTAGCTCACATTTGTCACAGGTAGACACGAGTGGGATTTCGGTATTTGAGTTTTGATTTACAATGTAATATTCTTCACAGATTATTTAAATTTAGCCAATGCATCAAAATTTACCACAACAATCAAAACTATCTTGTGTGAATCACAAACATTACAAACATCAGGCCTGCTTGCTTAGCACACAGGTTCGACATTTGATAGTATCTGCCACGTCATGCTTTAATAATTTGGGAACATGATAGATTCAAACAAGGTGAGCTACTTGGTTTTGAATCTATATACTCCTGCTCAGCCATCCACAATGAACATTTATATTAAGTTTTTGAGTTAAGCGGTGTTTTAATACTGTTTGCTTAGTTAACTCATTCTGGCACTGATGCTCTGGTAAATTCATGGCTTGCACGTATTGCTTCGGGAACACCATTTGAGATTCAGCTACAGAAAATACACCACGGTTTTTTTTTTTTTTTTTTTTTTTTTTTTTGTATTTTAATGCTGTATGATAACGCTTGCACTCAAACCTGTAATGTATTTTCACTTAAAATTAAAATGTCACTTGCACAAATGATTAATTCAACTTCTATAGATTACGAAAAAAAAAAAAAAAAAGATCAGCTGTGATCTAAGGATCATCTTGAGGACCTGTCCCTTAGAGCTTGTAGTGACCAATTGTCTGTTGTCCTGAACAGGAAATAAGATCGACCTGGCTGAAAAGCGGGAGGTGCACAGACAGAGAGCGGAGGAGTTTGCTGAGGCCCAGAGCATGCTCTACCTGGAGACGTCTGCCAAAGAATCTGACAATGTGGAAAAACTCTTCCTGGATTTGGCCTGCGTATTGATCCGTGAAGCCAAGCAAAACACGTTGGACAACAACGAGTCTGCGCCAATGCCTGGAGAAGGCAAGAACATCAATTACCTAAGCTGCTGCAACATTAACTAGGGATCTTGGCTGCTAATCTGGCAGTGGGTACTTTCCTACCCAGTGGAGTGCAAAAATTGTGGTTATTGTTGACGTCCCCTGCGTAGATTCCTCTTTGCCACCACTATTGAGGTCTTGGATGATTTTTAGCCTGAGAGTTTTTAAATGCTACCGACTGTACCACTAGAAAGTCAAGAGGAGACGTATGC
This sequence comes from Pangasius sanitwongsei, assembly GCA_037576675.1. Taxonomy (NCBI): domain Eukaryota; kingdom Metazoa; phylum Chordata; class Actinopteri; order Siluriformes; family Pangasiidae; genus Pangasius; species Pangasius sanitwongsei. Next base: position 14,184,786 of record CM075016.1, on the reverse strand, counting down.
TGCCGCCACTGAGGAGAACCCAAACTCCAGGGTACCAGCTAGCTGGTATATTTAAAGGCCAGACAATGAGTTTTATACAATTCAGTACAACACTAAAAAGATGTGTGGGCCAATTTGCCTACTATATGAATGATATGAGCAAAAACACACATCTGCACCAGCAGCAGTCTTGCTGTTAGATATAAATTGTAGAAAATGTACATCACACCTAATAACAAATATAAAAAAAATGCATTGTAGAGCATTATGTCCCCGATTCAAGTTCAAAATGGACTTCCACAATGTTGCTGATAAGAATTTAAATGTAGGATTTTAAGACTATTTTGTGGCTGGAAATTTTAGAAAGTCTTAGACAGAGTCTTAAAACAGTAGAGGGAGAGACGTTTATTATAGATTATCGGACATTTTTCCTAAAGGTAATTCCCTAATTACTGCTTAGAAACATATTCTCGTTTGTGCAGTTTTCAGCTTGTTTTAATTTTGAGTGCATTCTATAAAGAGATCTGCACTGCTTAAAATGCATCTCCAATAGGTTTTAGCAGACATCAGGTAAATTTTACAGGCACTTGTGAGCAAGACATTGTTGAACTCAGCAGATTTCAGGTTCAGGCTGATTGTAATTCAATGCATATTACAAAAATAAGCACTTCTGTGCTTTTTCAATGCACTTAAAGACTTAAACTGTAAAAACATTGAATGAGGGCATATACCTCATTATTGGAAATTATTTAAACACAAACTGTTTGCCCCCAAATACGTTGCAGTCCATATATAATTAGACAGTAATAGAATTTACTTTGTAAACTATTTAGCTCTATGCTCCAGTACTTTGGATATGAAATGAAACAATGATGGTTGTTCACTGTTATTAACATGTTCCTATTCTCCCCAAGGGGGCCAAAAGTAACCTAACAGTCACCAGTCTGCTCAGTTGGTATTTGGCAAGCTGTGTGCTATTGTATTGTTAATTCTTAGACAAGAATAATATTTTTGGTTTGTTAAGACGATTCTAGATGTGGTAGTAGTGGGAGTCAATTCATGTAAAGCACGTCATCATGAGGCTGAAAACCAGTGACAACCAAACATAAGGGGTATTAAAACTGTTGTGTGTGTGGTTAGAAAGCATGTTGGGTGGGATGGGTTAAAAATGGTAGGCATCATGTATGAAACATGGTGGTGGTAGTGTCACAGCTGCTAGTAGTAGAACTGTCCTGCTTATCTGTATTGAAGATGTGATTGCCAATGGCAGCATTTACCTACTCAGATCCAAACAAATGCCAGAATGCTGTTGTACAGTGCTGCAGGATTTCCAAGTGACAGTTCTATTCATGATCAGGGCAATTTGCCCAAATGATTGTGGTACTTTGTATGGAGGGACTAAGTATTAAAAGGTCCGTAATTACAACTTGATTACCACGATTACACATTCTTTAATACACAGTCTTTAATGCTGTGTAATGTCCAAGAAACAAGTTGGTCCTGGCTAGGAACACTTGATCTCTCATCATCACCTCTCTCTTTTTTTCTATCTGTCTTGAAGACTTTCCACACAGCAAAATTTAAAAAAAACAAACAAACAAAAAAAAACATTTGACTGTTACGAAGTGCTGAGACTCGTTGATAAATGTTAAACATTCTGACCGATATAATGATTATAAATTCTTCTTTATTGTTAGGCTACATTAAATGCGGACACACACCAAACAGGACAACTAATTCCCTAAGAATTCCCTAAGAATTAGTTGTTACTATAGAAACAAATGCATTAATGCATTAATATGAACTTTTCATTTGCCCTGTAGCTGCGTTACTTTTCAGAGTTGTGATGTTAGAAAATTATTCAACACATTTCGACCAATCAGCAGAGAGAATTCAGCAGACCTATGGTATACATTGCAATATTGTGCACCTGATTTTAAGGTCATAGTAACTGTTTCATTACAAATCCAATGTGCTGGACTGAAATGACACTATACCGATACTTTTGGCCAGTGTATGTAACAGAAGAAAAACTGTAGTATACTATAATGTTATGCACAAGTTTCTCACTACAATACTTTTATTAATAACACATTAGCATTTTTGTCTTGTTGAACCTCCTTGCTATGTCCTCGTACTCACTTCTGACATGTAGACATACAGCAGTTATACACGTGTACGTTACTATATAATCTAATGGGAAACGTTTGTTTATTCAGTGACGCTTTGGTGCTGTAACTTACTCAGTAATGTTTTGAAGCTTTTGAAATGGGAGTGTGTGTTACATTCAGTTATTTTCAGCACATGTATTCAAAATGTCTGCACAATCAGTCTTGATATTTGACCACATGATACTACAGGATTAAGCAGATTTTTATGTCCACAATTATATGTGATGTTATAAAGTATGACTTGTTCCCTGTGTGTTTTTTTTTTTTTTTTTTTAAGTGTGTTTGTGCATCTTAACTTGAGTTTGAAACAGTTGAGAAGTGTTTCTCCATGTTGTCTTGCCTCTATGGTTGTTTTTTTTTTTGCACCTTTATTACAACTGTGAATTTTATCTTTTACAAAATGTCAGTGTTTTACTTGGCTGCTAAAAACATTTTAATTTCACTACCTTCGGTTTGATCCACTTTTTTTTAGTGAAATGCTTAGTGGTTTTTTTTTTTTTTTTTTAAAGAAAGCCGTGTTTCTTTTGCCATGTGCTAATGATTGATACATTTTGTTTACTAAATCTCATCTGTCCACACAATCTCCCAAATCCACAATGACATGTGATCTGTTTAAATGATCTTTGATATGTGATCTAATGGTCATGTTTATTTCCATGTCAGCATCCTAGCTCTTGGTTTTGCATTTGAATTAGTTTAGCCTATATCCATTCCCTTTTAGCTGTTTACCTCTTCTTGCTATATTTTCTATTAAGACACTTTTAAAATGCTAATCTTTTCTAATCTTTGTATATACACTATTTTTTAGGTTTTATCTCATGCCATGTACAGTATGCTTTTTGTCCAGCTTTATTTCATGTTGTAATGTTTTGCATTGTATATCGGTGGGACTTTTTGTTTAAGCACTAAGCTCCATTATTAGTATTATTAGTATTTTACGGTTTTCTTATTCTAATTATCATCTTTTTATGGAATATTTCATCACTTAAAATGTACTGTTGTTAAAAAGATAATTGTCCTTTACATAGTGAGATGCCAATATTATTCTTTTATGATCAGAGGATCATTTATGATTATCACTACTATGTTGAGTTTCATGTTTAGTGACTATTTAAAAGAAGAATGATAGAAAACCTGTTGTCATTATTACTTATGGAAAAAGAGCCCAAATCTACATCTGTTGAGTTTGATTTGTTTGGAGATATTTTACTTTGTACAGTTTTGGTAACATGTTTTTTTTTGTTACTTCTCACTGAAGGTAAATATAAAAACTTCCCCCAATTAAATATAAAGTGGTGACACAATTTGTTTGTTAACAAATGTATAAATTTGTTTATAGATGCACGTTTATATTTATTAGTAAAATAAGGTATTATACTAATAATTTCGGTTTTATACATACTGTAGAGTAAATATGTGTAAAAAGAGGCCGGATGCTAACTTCAACTCCCATCAACCACTGCGCACGAAACTGCAGCACGTCTTTACGACAGACGTAAAGTGTGCCGCTTTTGTTATTGCAGGGCATGTGGAGTATTGAGAAAGAGTGAGCGCTGTGTTCCTGGTGGAATACGCACAGAAAGACACTGTAATTTTGGACTTTAACACTTTTCCTGATCAAAACGCTTAGAAAGTAAGAAACACCTGACTGAATCTACCAGAAAGTAGTTTTCCAGCCCTCCCTGCTGATGGAATTGCGGTTGCTTTGCTCTGACTGATAGGTGCTGGAACAGACAGTCTGTTTTGCGTAGTGTATTAGACAACTTTTCACGAGTCATCTGTCAGCTGACTTCCTTCTTCCTCTAGCTCCTGTCAAACTGCAGTATTTTTTTATTCACCGCTTCTCAGGCACAGCCACGCCCCCTGTAGGGGCAGGCTAAAGGCGTGTCCAGACCGGAGAAGCGGTGGGAAGACTAACAAGAAGGCTGTACAATCATCAAGCACACTTTGTCTTGGCATTTCTTCCTGCTTGTCCATCTAGCATGCCAGCACCGGTCAAAACCGCCTGTCTCCCAGGGATTCTTCTGTTATTCCTCGCTATTTTTCATGTGGAAGCGCTTAAACATCACCTTTTAGGCAGACGCAGTGTGACCAGGACTTCCTCCCAGCACAGAAGCCTGTCTTACAAAACTCTGTATTTTGATCAGCAGGTAAGTCACGTGACGTCTATGAACCGCATTTGAGTTTGAAATCAGTCAGTGGTTCCCAAAGTTTTACATCTGATACATTCAGTGGCTTTATTGGCATGACATTACAACAGTTACAGTACTGCCAAAGCATTGAAATGACAAAGAAAACTTAATAGCAATAAATGTATTAGTCTTGCAATAATAATAATAATAATAATAATAATAATAATAATAATAATACATGTATAGGAATAATATTTATTACTTTATTACTTACTTATTTAGTGCTTGTGGTTATCAGCCTGTTTGTCTGGTTCCTTGAATTGAATATCATGAAATATTATCGAAATGTCATGAAATAAAGCTGTACTGAAGGGTCCATACTTTACACCCCTGGACTGCTCATGTAATCTACAAATCACAAAACATAGTGTATACTTGTGCAAAAACTGTACACATACACAAATATTTCTTGTTGCAAGACTTGTGCATGTGTTAAAATATTATCGATATCTGTAACTGTGTACATTTGCTAAAACACACTTAAGTCTAATTATTGAAATTCACCTGAGTCAGCTATAATAGTAATCTATTTGTGAGTCATAGGACATTATTATGCAGGATCCAGCATAGCCTACTACTGGGTTTCCTGTACGGATTTCCTTAATTTTCTGTGCAAATAATCTCTGTGCCGCTGCTTCATATTGTGTCTGCAGACAATCACGTTTTCCTGTTGGTCTCTTAAGTAGAATAAAGCCACTTATCCTGTGTATATCATCTGACACAGCTCCCACACCTATACTTTAAACACAACGTGAAACCTTTTAAACCTGTTATTGCTGAATTGTTAGACTCTGGCCTGTCCTTCTATATGTCTAGCTGACATCCTGATGAGGCTGCATTTCTGATGACAAGGAATATATAATGTGACACACTATACTTTTTATTGATTTTTATTACAGTATCAGAAATGGCCCATAATTACTTGGCTAAGATTTTATAGCCGTGCTGTTCACTCCACAGTGCGTGAGAAAAGCTGAGACAGGAAAAGCCCATCTTCTTTAAGACAAAAACAAGTCGTTGGACTGGACTGTGTACATCATTACCTTTTGGCCTCTAAAAGCGCATGTTCTGCTTCTGCAGCTCCACGCTGCCAAATTTATCTGCTGAGGCCTGAGGAAGACTGAGGCCGCTTCCTGACCTTCTTACTCCTTATTGTCCTGTACTTTTCCCCTTCGTCAGCACTTAATGGGTCGCAATCAGTAACCTGCAGTCGTGCTGGCTTCAGGCAATCTTCAAAGGTTCTTTAAGTGAATAATGGGTATATGCAGGAAAACATGTGATGGCCTGAGAAAAGCATTCACATTGTTAAATTTAGATATTTTCTACTATATGAGAAACAAACCTACAGGTTATTCTTTTGCATATACACAGCCAGAAATAAAATTGTAGCATTTTAGAGACTGGTTACCTAAAATGAGAGAAAACTGCATTCCAATTTTTAACCTAATCTCCTAATTAGGTTAATAGATTTCTGCCAAATGTTTGATTATAAGTTTATTATCACTTTGATTATCAGCACCATCCACATCACTTTCTGTCTCATCGCCTGACGTTAAAGTCACTCGCAGTGTTTAAACATGAGCCTCATCATCGTCTCTTCATTCAACTGATGCTGAATATACTTGCTGATAAATTCAGGCAGGTCTGTTCTGTTTGCTAAATTTCTTTTTAGTAATGTTTTTTATGACATTATTTTATAAAGGTTGTCTACTGTCCTCTGCACAGAGTGTGTAGGCACTCTTCTCTGTTCTGATGATGATGATGTCATCTGGCATCTGGACCAACGAAACTGATTAGACATATTTCCATTTCGCTGTGGCTCATAGCAATCGTGAGAAAAACACAATAAGTATATTTGAACCTCTAGGGATTTGTGGAAGGTTTTTAAACACTTCAGCAGTTTGGTTAAAATTTGTTACTAAAGTGAATTGGTGACAATGTTTATTACATCTGTTACATAACATATAGGACAAAAAGCACATGATACATTACATCACAACCTCCCTGTATAGACACATGCTTCAGTTTAAAACATTTCTCAAATAGACAGAGTCTGTAATAATCTTCCAGAAGGTTTTCTGTTTGTCTTAGCAGGTTGTTCTCATTTTTCTGATGTACTGTTTTAACAGAGGGGGTTTCCAAGAGGGTTTAGTCATGAACAAGCTTCATGTTCTTGTTTAACTTCTTCCTCTTTTTAGCTATAAACTGAAAAGTAGAAGCAGTGATTAAAATGCCATTCCTGTACCATACTAGGAACTGAAAATACTTATTTTTATATTCACTTTCATTTAAAGCCACACTGGCCAAAGTACGGATAGATAAAAATAATTAATTTTAAAAAAGTAATAGATGAAGATCTAATTAAAGTGTTGATTGTTAATTTTATTGGATTTTTTGTGGAATAAAGTGGAACTTTATTCTTAGTAAGGTATTAGTGAAAATTATTGACATTGTAAGCGTCCAACTATGACCACAAGGTGGCGCCAAAGCCAGTCTTTATTTTTATTTATTTATTTATTTATTTAAACTGTGTTACCCTGCGAGAGTAGATATCCAGTATAATTTGCTTTCAGTACAACACATGATATAAGATTTAAGCAATAAGATATAAGATTTTCTCATGCAGATATTTTTGTACTTATTTAAAGAAACACTATGAATTTTGAATAATTATGAATATGAATAATTCAACTTCAAACTACTACATATATATATAATGCTTATGAAACAAGTAACTTTTGACCAAAAGACAAAATCTGAGTTTCAGGTGAATAAAAATGTTGGTTCTGGGAATCCTTTGACTCATTGGCTCATAAAATCTTTGCCTCTTTCTTTATCCAGAGGGAGGGACAGAAATTGTTAGGGGGAAAACAACACAAAAGAGAACATTCTTTGTTTATTGGGTGTGATTCAAGAAGGAGGGGACGACAATTGAGAAACACAGTGGCACAGCATTGCAGCACTTGGAATATACTTCAGTCCCCCGTCTTATTTTCACCAAATGCAGAGAGAGGGAATAAAAAGGGATGACAGAGGACAAGTTGTGGCATTGAAAGAAAGGCTGTCACAGGGCTGGTGAAGCTGGAACTAATGTGGCATCCCTGAGGCCTGGCACTGGTTTTTAATACAAATTAAAGCTAATTATCTCCCCGTCCTCCTCCTGAGAATTTCCTCTTTACAGTACACAGATGGCTCACGGCTCATCAGTGAGAACACTCAGGAAATTTGTCTCTACAATGTATATGTTTAAACTGCATTGATATAGATATTATCAATGCACTTTAAACATATATGTGTGTGTTTATATATATATATATATATATATATATATATATATATATATATATATATATATATAATGTACAGGTTTTACTTCTCATTTTGTGATCAATATTATATAAAGACAGTGACAGTGTGTGCATTTCTGTAAAGATTCATAAACACCTTATGCATACATTATCATTAGGCCTATTCTGATATCTGTTCTTTCACAGATTGATCACTTTGGGTTTTTGGAGAATGGCATGTTCAAGCAGAGGTACCTTGTCAACGACCAGCATTGGCACAAGAACAACGGCCCAATTCTGTTTTACACTGGCAATGAAGGAGACATCACATGGTTCTGTAACAACACTGTAATAATAACATTTGACTGCTTTCTTCTGGTTCATATAACATATATAGCCTGGTAGGAATTTCCAAATATAGGATTATCATCACTAATGTTGAGTGCATGTCGGTGTTATCTGATTTGACACAGGGCTTCATGTGGGACATAGCAGAGGAACTGGGAGCCATGCTTGTTTTTGCAGAACATCGCTACTATGGTGAATCCATGCCATTTAGAAACGAGTCTTACAGCGTAAGCAAAGTTCTTCTAATCGTGTCTAACATTTTTTTTTTTGCTATTGTCTCTGCTACATTGGTTTCCTGAGGACCTTGACATGTCAATTTCAGAATGCCAAGTACTTGAACTACCTGACATCAGAGCAGGCACTAGCTGACTTCGCAGTGCTGATTAAATCGCTGAAGAAGACACTGCCAGGAGCCCAGAACAGCCCTGTCATTGCCATTGGAGGCTCCTACGGTGGAATGCTGGCCGCTTGGCTGAGGATGAAGTACCCCAACGTAGTTATAGGGTAAAAAAAAATAAATGAATGCTACTTGTTTTAAATGCTGTTTAAATTGCAAAGAAAATTACATATGAAATTTAAATCAGCTACCTATGTGATTTTATAGCTGATTGTATAGTTGATTGCAAGCAATATGCAACTTTTACCAGAACAACATGTCAATGTATTGACTGCAGTTTCTGAAATTACATAAGAGAATTTGTCAGGTTCTCATGCTACAAGTTCTTTTAAATTCTTTGTGTGTAGATGTATCTTTGCCCCCAGAAGAGTGTGAGCACAGCACAAATGGAAAAAAAGGGAGAAAATGTAGGGAAATGCAAGAGTAACGCTAAAATCTGGAACAAGAAAACATTAAATCTTGTTATTGTTTTCTTTCAGTGCTTTAGCTGCGTCTGCTCCAATCTGGCAGTTCACTGACATGGTGCCTTGTGGTGATTTCTACAAAATAGTCACCCGAGACTTTGCCAATAGCGGAATCAACTGCAGCAAAAACATCAGGAGGTCGTGGACGGCGATCAACAATTTGTCCTCGACAGGTTTGTACTAGGGTTAAACTCCTGAGGACTAGACAACTTCATCAGCCCTTTTTGTGCACTCCTAATTATTCCTTGCGTGTAATGAGGAAATTCACTATTTAGTCACTTTCTAGTCTATTAGGCCTTGAAGTTGCACACTTGAGCATCAGGATTAAGTATTACTTCAGGCCTAAGTATTTCTTAGCATTGAAAATGCTTATTCTACGCCTCTGGGTAATGTACTATTTGTGATTGGTCTGTGCTGAAACTGTATATTGCCCTCACTGATCAATCACAGCTGAAGGTCTGCAGTGGCTGTCTAAGGAGTTTGGCCTGTGTTCTCCGCTGAAGGTAGAGGATATAAACGACTTCAAGGCCTGGCTCCAGGAGACCTGGGTGAACTTGGCGATGGTTGATTACCCTTACGAGGCCAACTTCCTCCAGCACCTCCCACGCTGGCCTATTAAGGTACTGTACATTGAACTTATTCTTACAAGCTGCCCTTTATAAAAACAAGACCTTTGCTTTTTAATAGGGGCATGTGGTGCTTTTTGCAACACAATGAAATTAAATTCACAGAGGTGGACAGAGGTCAATGCATACAAATCGCTTTTCCATTTTTTAAGTGTCTGGCTTTCTAAAGTGAAAAAAGGAGATAAATGTTGTAACTTATACATTGTATGGTTAGATTCTTTGGTATTTATGTAGCAGGATATTCCTAGATATTAAATATGCTACAAAAGTAACTGAAGCCTTGCTTTTTTTGAGGAACCAGCCCAGCAGAAGAAATTAAAACAGAGAGGTTTAATTTAAAAGATAGTGGAATTCTATGTAGCTATCTTTGAAAAGTATGTGTCACAGATATCACCATGACACTGTAGAACACACAAGAAATCAATCCAACTTCTACCATTATAAAGCACCTCAAGTGAGACCCTCAATAATGCTGTCCCAAAGAACGGATTTCTGCTGATAAAGCACAAGACTTTGGTGATCGCTAGTTTATCTCAGAAGCAGCGTGAATATTCATAAGATGCTGGGGATGAATTGCAGTATTTCTTTGATGCTAGTAGATATTTGTTTATTTCACTTTTTCCACTAAGCCTCCTACTGACAAACCCATTCCAATCTCTGATGTGTTCTACACTTCTCCATGCCATCCGTGACATATTTTGAAAGCAGCAAACCTTGGCTTCCTGTTATGCAGTTGTTATAGAAGTGTGATTGTATTATCTCACTGAAGTGTATCATGGTGAACATATTAAATATTAAATAGGAAAAATATTTTGCAATGAAAACTATTTTGCATATTTGGAACAAATAGTAGAATGTTCTTGCTCTCTAGGTAATATTTAAATTAAGTTCCAGTATACATTATGGAAAAAAAAAGAAACACAAAACTACAATTCAAGTAATTGAGTAAATTTGGATTATTTCCAATAAGAAATTGAAGCACTTGTTGGTCTGCCAAAGAGAAAGTGGTAATTGTTGAACATTCCTACCCAAATCCGATAATGTATGCAACTCCTATGGGTGTTTAAAGTGGTTTAGACAGTGGGAGCTGAGATGGGCCCTTTTAATGACAAAGCTAATGTGATTATGTGAGCAACTGTGAGAAAGGCCCATTGAGGGCTTAGAGGAGGGAAATCTGTTAGTGGAGATGAATGTATAAGCCTAATCCCATCTGAAAAGTAGAGAGAGGATGCTTTAGAGAACTACTGCATTTTTTGTCATGGTATAAGCCTTAGCTTAGACATGTCTGTAGCCTACCTTGTGCACAGACCACCTCCTCTTTTAGGTGTCTAACAAAAGCCTTAGCAACAAACTCTATGCTAAGTCCGATCTATTTGAACTGTTTAGTCAGTGAACACCCAGGCACTGGCACATCGGGATCGCAGCAGAATCCTGGAGCCATCAAATACCTATCAAATAAACCCCTTCATAGACTGCAGCATGATCATTGCGCTGGTTGTTTTTAAGCAAGGGATCAGGGAAATAATTAGCTTCTTCAGAAGTGTTCTCTTTTAGTGTTCGAATCCCTGGCTAGGATTCTTTGTGCTAAAAAACAATAAATTCAACTGAAGCTAAATTCCCTTCCACACAATTTCACATGCAAATCAGACCATGTTTCCACACGAAAGGCTTTAGATACTCTAAAGAAAAAGAAAGCATATGGATTGTTTTCTGTTTGAAGAACAGGAGGAAATATTTAGTGCTTGCTGAAAGCTTGCTGTCATCAAACTTTTATTTCTAGTTGAGGTGAATATATTTTGTGTAATGCAAAAGCAATTTATTACTTGTGTCAATTATTATTTTTTTTTTACCTTAAGCTTATCGTTGTGGTTATGACCAAGGAAAGTGCAGCTAATGTTTTGATGTCAACTGTTGAATTAGCACATAGATAGTACATTTATATACAAATAATTTATTGCAAAAAAATCAGAAAAAAGAAAAACTAGAGAAAATATCGAAATATAATTTTAATAATACTCAGACTATTTATATAAGGAAGAATGTAATGCATAGTTGTTGGGTCTTACTTTTTGTATTTCCATGTGTACTATATGGCCAAATGTTTGTGGACACCTGACCAACTGTTGCCACAAAGTTGAAAGCACACAATTGTATAGGATGTCTTTGGATGCTGTAAAGTTACAATTTCCCTTCACTGGAACTAACAGGCCCAAACCTGTTCCAGCATGACAATGCCCTTGTGCATAAAGCGAGGTCCATGAAGACATGGTTTGCTAAGGCTGGAGTGGAAGAACTCGAGTGACCTGCACAAAGCCTCAACCCCACTGAGCACCTTTGGGAAGAACTGAATGCTGGAATGCTGACGGTGCTCCAGGCCTTCTCACCTTGCATCAATGCCCAACCTCACTAATGCTCTTGTGGCTGCAAGAGCAACGTTCCAAAATCTAGTGGAAAGCCTTCCCAGAAGAGTGGAGGCTATTATAGCAGCAAAAGGGCGCACCAGCTTTGGATTGGGATGTTCAACGAGCACGTATGGATATGATGGTCAGGTGTCCACATACCTCTGGCCATATAGTGTACTGCTATTCTGAATGTGTTTAGGACAACATGGTCTCACCTTACAAATTTTCAATTCACACAACTATTACATGACTTACTTTGTAGGAAGCATTATGAAAGTTAATGTTTGGGGCAGGGTTAACTTTTTCTACAACTTTTTATGTGAGAGAGAATGAATTCCAACCACACTGACTTCGCTTATTAAAATCTGTACATACTGTATGTCACATTACATAAGGTTCAATGAAGAACAGTAGTGCTATTTTGTAAAGCAATAGTAAACCTTCTTTGTAGTTTAATATAACAGAGCACTAGTATTTTATTATTATTATCATTGTCATTATTATTATTATTATTATTAGTTTTACAAATGGCTGGTGTAGTTTTTATGTTGGCCATATGTGCACCTCTAAATAATGTAATGTTACTTGGATTTTTCAGGTTGTCTGCATGCACCTTCAGTTTGATACTGATGTGCCAGACAAGCAGCTGTTACATGGCATCTCGCAGGCAGTGAGAGTATACTACAACTACACAGGCAGTGCTGTTTGTCTTAATGTGTCTGAGACTGCTACTGGAAGTCTAGGAATTATGGGTTGGTTTTACCAGGTAGGAATTTCAACATAACATAAACAGTATATATATCAGTATATAGAATTTATACTGTATATTGATTTATTGATGTGAATACAATACACTGACTTGTTCTTTTTATCAGTCTTGCACAGAGATGGTGATGCCCATGTGTACAGATGGCATTCAAGACATGTTTGAGCCTATGGCATGGAACTTCCAAGCTTTCTCTGATGAGTGCTATTCTCTGTTTGGGGTACGGCCACGGCAGGACTGGGCTGATACTGTATATGGCGGGAAGAACATTAGCTCCCATAGCAACATCATCTTCAGGTAATTACTATGCTATCTATGGTCTGCTACTTTTGTCATTGGCCTTATTGGCTTTTCAGGTTCTCGATTTTTTAACTACCCTCGAAAACCCCTAATTTGTTCAAATACCCTATCAGTATCAAATATCACCTTGATTAGTATCCCTTTTGGCTTTCAGTTAATGTCTGGAATGTAATGTAACTGGACATCATGTAAGAATCAGTGACCAGTAATGTTGACATGAGCCATGCATATGTCTTTTTTTCACTTTTATGCCAGTAATGGAGGCCTTGACCCTTGGATGAGTGGTGGGGTAACTAAGAGTCTCTCTGACTCTCTGGTTGCCATTTTGATTCCTGATGGAGCTCATCACCTTGACTTACGTTTCAACAATGAATATGACCCACAATCGGTCCTCCTTACCCGGGAACTGGAAGTGAAGTACTTCAAGCTGTGGATCAAACAGAATACAAGTGCACAATAACCAATCAGGACAGTATATAGAGACTGATTAGGTCAAGGCCTAACTAAACCTTACCTTAAGGATATCAACAGGTTGTGCTGTCCACCAAAGATTTTTTTTGTATTTTTTACTAAACCTTACCAAAGAAGGTGTTTGTATGTAATTACACTTTTTAAAAATATTTCGGAATAAATTGGATGAGCGTATTGCTGTCCAATCACTTGGATTCACTTAATCACTTAATTTTATGACTGATTCTAGTGATGTGTGTGAGCCCAAGTTCCAGATCAAACAGTTCTTGTTTTAACAGTGTGATTAATTATATCTATTGTACTCATTTACTTCCTGTGTAAAAAATCCAAAATATCCTTATGTGGAAGGAACGATGAAAACATTAACTTGAAAAAACAAAAACTGCAAGGTAACAGAATCCAAACAAAATATCTAATTTCCTGCTCTTCCTCAGCTGCTCTTGTGTGATTTAATGAAAATGCCGCAACAGACGTTGAGCAATAAAGTGGCTAGTGGGAGGCTAGCTGTGTAAAGCAAGGAGACCATGCCCCATGCAGTCTGAGCCACAGGACTCCCCCAGACTCCCATTCATTCACTGGCATCACAAACCCCTCTGAATTGCTGTACCTTGACATCCCTTCATCTGCCCCCTGCTAGTAGGATTATTAATACTACAGACGGAGTGCAGACGAGCGTTTGGGCTTGATGGTGAACTAAGGTTGAGGGGTGAGACTTCGGAGACAAAGTGACATTTGAATGGGATGAAGTGATGAATGATAATCAACCATCATTAAATGTTGGTAGCTCCTAGTAGGAATCTAGTAAAATCACTACTAGGGCTGTGGCATCTACAGTTATTTGTTGTAATTATACATCACAACACTTGATTTGATTCACTTCAGTTAAATAAAGCTTTACTGGCCTAACTAGAATATTGTCAACATTGATGGAACTAATTTGGTAAAAATGTGTGCAAAGAGCTGATGGTGTACAGATAACTATCCATAGTCACTCATGTCTGTAGTGGTTTATTTTGTCATATATCATTGTATAAAATATTAATTTTAATCAATGGCACACATTTCAAAATCCTTAATGCAAGGCTTGTGCTATTTCATGCTTTGAGTTGTTTCATACTTCACTTCAACACTTACAGAGATTTCTATTAATGTGTAGATTGAGATAAAAAAAAAGTTTTTCTCCTGTACACAAAGGAGCATGATCTTTCACTCTTTCCCCATGGACAGAAAAAAAGACAAACATGGGTGGTGAAGCAGCCAATAATGTGATCAATATCTCACATTTCCCAGGACTGACATTAATTTTAGCATCCTTTCTTCTTATGTGACACATCCATCAATCAAATTTGTTATTAGTATTCTGCTGACCCTTGGAGCATAGGCTGTGTCACTGCTAATGCAGACCACACACTAGTGAGAAGAGATTAGGCGTGTGTGTGTGTGAGTACATTTGATGTGGCTGAAGAGGGTGTCCTAGGGGTAAAAGAGGGAAATGGAGAAAAACTCACAGTGGGTGCTGAGTTTGTAAATTCCCCGGACAGAGGGCGGGGTACACAGTGTGTAACGATAAGCAAACAATATGCAATCTGTTTGCTTAAGCAGCTTTCCAGGGACATGAATCGAAAGCAGAAAGATGAATGGTGCTCCTCTACTTGCCTCATTTGTCCCCCCCACCCCCCACCCCACAACACTTGTTCACCTCAGTTTGACCTTGGGTACTGTTTTGGTTCTTTTAATAATTTGTTTTATGTGAGATTAAATGAACGTTTGTCTTTTGTAAAAAAAAAAAAATAATAATAAAAATCTGGGTGTCTGAATTTTTAGACATGCTTTTGTTTGCTTTTTGTTTGCAACAAGCATTGGTTCCAGACAAAACAGTCTGGGAAGTTTTTGGAAGTTCAAGTGGTTACAAATTCTTTCTTGTGTGTTTTCTTTAATGTAATGCAATTCTCTTTTCCCTTGTCTCTTGTCAGTATTCAGCTCCCCACCCCCTCTGATCCCCTCATCCTTTTTGTGGCCATAGAAACTTGTTTCCGGAATCAGTGCGTCAGGCCCTCAAATCTGAATGACTAGCATGTACAAAAGCTTTGTGCAGGAAGAGGAGAAAATATCAGCCATCAGTTTGGTGATGTCATTGTGCCAAAATTAGGCCTTGAAAGAAAGAGGAGGATGTGGAAACTAGTTTTAAAAGGAATGAATGGGCTAAGTGCACTGCCAAGGCCTTGATGTTTAGAGCTAGAATGATTACGGATTTTAATAAAAATTATGCTTTTAAAACACAAGTGTAACTGTATCCTTTAAAAAAACATACAAAGAGGTAAATATTTTATATATTATATTATATTTTATAGGAAATAAGGAAAACAGCTCTATACCAAATAAAGAAAAAAACCAACTTTTTTTTCACACCGTTGTTATTTATCCACTGCTGTGCAGCTGTTAATTGTAAGGCGATTGCACTCCAATTCAGGCCGGTAGCTTGAGCTGGGCTACAGATAATTAGATCAGTGCTATCAGTTTCACTGTTCCTTTTCTTTATTTGAATTTACATGATAATAACACTCTCTTGACAGTCCCTCTTTCTCAAAAGTGCTTAGGCTTTTTTTTTTTTTAACTCCCCTCTCTTTAAACATCCAAATGATTCAGTGCATCACCTTAAAATGCACTTGTGGTGGGGCTGGGATGGTGGTGGTGGTGGTGGTGGGGTAGTAATGCCTGGGAAAATTCCAAAAAAGATAAAAAGATGAACAAAGGCATGTGACTGCACCAGCACAAAGTTTCATGAGTAATTGTGTTGAAACATTACAGGAGTCCTATAAATGCATAGGTAAAAATACCATAACTGTGCTGTCTCCATCTTAAGAGTTAACATCAGTACACAAACATCAACTTAGTCAGTATCATTAATAACATTTCTGTGATTGGGTCCATTAATGCCATTTTGAATAATTAATTTTCTTTCTTTCTTTGTTTTTTTTTTTTTTTTTTACCACAGCCCAAACTCATGTCCTGTTTTTCCTTCAGCCAGGACCAGCTTTGGGACCTTATAGACATTTCATTGTTGGTTCATCTCTTATTCCTGCATTCACTGTTAGCCAAGAAACTTCCTGTAAATACTGGATTATTTACAGCAGCCGTTATAGTCATACCCAGGATTTCTTAAGGTCAACATTACTTTTGGCAAACTGGGCTTGAACTGCACTTTGGTCCCCTTTAATTTAACAGCTCCGGCAGCTTTTCTAGTTAAATCGACTGTTCATTATTGAGCCCCATTTTACGAAGGGGCTGTGAGGTGCAGTTTAATGAATCTCTGGCACAAAGATCCCTTTCACTGCAGAAGGAAGAATAGAAGCTATTTAGGCCCTGTAGGGTTGTATGTCAAAGGCAGCCCATAATAGTTGTCAAGCAGAGGCTAAAATTCCCACTGGTGCGGGAATCAACTTTTACTACTAACTGATTAAGACACAAGTAGGAAGTTGGGGGAATACATACATGAATGTGGTATTACCAGCTTGAAACCACATACTTTTCTTTTCAGTGTTTGCCAGGTAATATTTAAGTTCATTTGATTTTTTTATGTACCACATATACACATAATACCTTCATGCTAGAGTGAAAATGAACTCTTCAACTTTAAAGTATCATACAATTGCTTTTGGTTATGTTGTAATCTTCTCCCATTTCGGAGGGGCCCATTAGAGGAAATTCCACAGGCAAAGAAAAAAAAAAACATACACTTACCCACCACTCACACCACTGGTGTCTTGTAGATTGGAAGTTAAAAAATAAAGAAAAAAGAAATCACCAGAAAGTGACGTGTGATAGAAAAATATAGGTAAATACCTGTATACTACACAATTAATAATACAATTAATACACATAATGTACAATTAACAGTTATTTTTTTTCTTTACACCCAGAAAAATATGGAAGAAAATAAAAGGCCTTCATAGTCATTATTGTTCGTGTCTGGACACATTTAAAAGTATTAGTGAACCTTTAATGCCTTTAATGTCATGACATTGTACTGATCACATACACAATGAGAACTGCCTGGGATAGTTGAACAAGTAGCTATTGTCTTATTGCTCAGTGGGATGCCTTGGACAAATCCCTCTTAGTTGCAGGTGGTCAGGCGTGAGCAAAGAGTTAAGTCCTGGGGTCCCTCTGTCCCTCCCTCCTAATGTCCTGACATCATTGGCCCTGCCTCCAAAAATCTCCTTGCTTTCCCCCAAAGTATATTTTCCAGTCCTGCTTTCATTAGAGAAAGAAACACTGTGTGCACCCAGTGTAAGGACCAAGGGTTAGCATATACTTTGGTGCCCTGGAACTATAGATTGAAAAACTATTTTTAATGATGATCTAAAGAACTTTTGGGATTAATAGTGGACATCTTGGGTGTTGTATGTCGTTCAGAGGGAGATGGCTGTTCAGGCTGCCATCATGAACTCACAGTTCCTAAATTTCTGTTTCCCTGGTTCGGTTATGGAGTACGAGGTGGAGAAGGGTTTGGATGGGGCATTCCTTGGTGAAGTGGACTGTGAGGGTGACTTCAGGGAGGCAACCAGTGACTTGCTCAGCTTCATTGATTCTGCTTCCAGTAACATCAAACTGGCCCTGGATAAGCCAGTCAAGTCCAAGAGGAAAGTCAACCACCGCAAGTATCTACAGAAACAGATCAAAAGATGCACGGGAATCATGGGACTGGGGAATGGAGCACCTCAGGAGGCTTGCAAAAATCATGACTCCACCCCAACTCCAACTAGCATCATCCAGAACAAAACACCCAAGCGGGACGGTGCTCAGGCCAACCTGCAGAGCAAAAGTCTGGCTGCTCTCTTCAACCATGCCAAGGATTTGCGGGGAGAGAAGACAAAAAAGCCTCCACTGCGACACCGAAACCTACCGCCATCCTTCTTCACAGAGCCAGCCAACAATGCCAGAGTTACATCCACTTCCGGCATGTCCCTCAAAGATCTTGAGCGGGGAAATCCAGATGCAACAGAGTTCTTTGAGCTTCTGGGGCCTGACTACAGCAACATGATCTCTGAGCAGGAGCTCTTCCACACTATGCCCAACAGGGTCCAACAGCAGGGAACCACAGGACCGGAACCAATCTCTTTTGACTCACACAATTTTGTGACAGGTGGTTTTCTGTATGCAGAACCATGGGCCACAAGTGGTGGGGTGTCCAAAAAAACAGGGGACATAAAGGCAGTTCCAGGGCAGTCATCTCTATATGGGAACACAGACTCATCTTGCCCAGTGCCTATGGAGCAGAACTCTACATGCTCACTGACCTTCCCAAACTTCTTTACCGACTGCTCTGTTTCCCAGGCATCATATGATCTGGCTAGTGGATACAGCCGAAGTAGTTTTCCATCTCTTTAAGTGAACTTTTTTGAACAAAAAGCTGCAAACAAACAATTTTTATCTATGCATCTATATGATGATTAATCAGAAGGAAAATTTTGGACCAACTTATTTAGTGAAATGTTTGGCTCAGTTTGTGCAGAGGGATAATCTTGCTGCTTACTTGATGTCAGGGACTTTTACAACAATCTCTAAAAGCTTCATGTTCAAAAGGACTTGGACGTTCTATCACCCCTTACATATAAAATATTGGTGCAGGAACTGATTAATAATTTTTAAAAGCGTTTTAATATGCTTTCTCATAGAGATGAAGTCACCGTGGATAAGGTGAGGGATTGTTTTTAGAACATTATCTCAGGGTGTTATTTCACTTGTTTCCATATACTGAAAAATAACTATAATCATGTAGTCTGAAAAGAAAAGAAAGCCAGTCTTTAAAGGAAAGTAATCACTTTTAACAGTTACAATTTATTAGAAATAAAGACTACAAGAACTGTGATTAGAAAATTATGTGTTTCAATTTGAAATATGGAAATAAAGTCATATTTTATAGAGCAATTTGGCACTTTCATATTCAGAAAGATGCTTGGCATCCTCATGCTTTCCTCATAAAAATCTGTCAGTAGTAGATTGTACTGTTTTATATAAAAAGCTTGCTTAATAGCATGTGCTCTTGGCACTCCACAGTACAGAGTTTATATTATCAAGAGGATGTTGTATGTGGAATATGTTAAATTTGGAATAAAAGCAAATCATTGCTAAAACAATGAATGGAAAGCTTCATAGACGGGGACTACAAAGTGGATCTTGGATTATCACTACAGTCTAACTTTGGTTTAGGACAGAAAATGAGAGTAGATATTGGATATTTTAAATTCCAGTAGAAAACAGTGAGTCCAAAATGTAACAAATTTTTAATGGGTAGTGAAATATAGTGATGTAGTTCTTTATATGGCAGGTGCCTTGAATGTATTTGGAACATATAAACTGTTGAAAGCACTGACAACTTGGTTTATTGTAAATAGCCTCAAACCGTCAACAGAAGCAACATTCAATTAGTTAAAGGCTTGTGTTTTAGATTCTTACACTTGACTGCTCTATTGCTCTATTTCACGTCACCTGATGTGAGCAGAAGGGGCAATATCTTTGTAGAATTGACAGTGACGTGAAGAAAGTGTAAAAATTCTGCTTGTTCAGAATGTAATAAGGCACAATAAAGCTGGTCTTTATTTCTCTCATAATCCCATTTTCCTCAGAATTTACTTTGTGTCTACTGGTGAATGTTCAACAATATTAAAGTAGGAACTGCAAATTCCACATTTTAAACTGGTTTGCATTCCATAACTTTCATGAACATATAGCTCCCTCTACAGGCTAAGTGATAGTTCATAATGTAGCAAATATTTAACTGCTTTTCCAGTTTAGCATTCACGGCAAATGTAATGTATAATTCTGTCTTCTATGTTTTGAAAGTTATTTAATGTAGACCAATACGAAATGAAGAATTAGATGATTACAAGCATGGACAAATCTGACGATTACCTGACCCTGGTCATTGAAGATTTAATATTTAATACAGCTCAACTGTATTATCAACAGGACAGAACAGAAAAAGATCCATTGTTTAAAACTACCTATGGCCTGAAATAATTCCATACTGAACAGATTTTCTTTTTTTTCTTGTACTGAATAATTGCACATTTATGGCATTTGGCAGACGTCCTTATCCAGAGTGAAATCATAAAACCTGATTCTGTGACACCATCCAGTGGTACCAGGATACCTTTTGATGGAGAACCTGTCTGCCAAGCTAGCAAACCTGCTAATGTTAGTGATGGTCAAAGTAGCTATGATTGTTGTGGTAAATTGTACAGGTTTCATTCATTCATTCATTCATTCACTCATCTTCAGCAACCTTTTTATCTTGGTCAAGGCTACAAAACACTGGGGGCAAGGTGGCAGAAATCACTCCTGATGGGAGGCCAGTCAATTGCAGGACACCATGCACACACATATTCAAACACTCACACTTAGGGGCCATTTAGTGTAGACAATCTACCTACCTGCAGGTTTTTAGAAGGTGGATGGGAACAGGAGAACCTGGAGGAAACCCATGCAACACATGGGGAAACTAAGCACAGCAATGTTACCCTCTGTGCCATCATGCTCCCTTTTCACACATTTGGATTTAGACAATACAGTGCAGCAAATAAATGAAAAAGAAGGATATATAAAACCCCAATGTATCAGTTAATGTAAATATGAGTAATGGAAACAATGAGCTGCTACCATTACAACACTTACATTCAATCACATAAATGCAATTGTGTGGTCATAAACCACAAATAACACTGCACACTATAACACACACACACGCGCGCGCACACACACACACACAGAGAGAGAGAGAGAGAGAGAGAGAGAGAGAGAGTAATAGATGCGTGGAATAGCCTGCAGGTCTAAGTGGCCAGATTAAGCTTTAAATCACCTCTATTCTCCTAGTGTCTCACTCTTTACTCAGTGTGGGAATTATTACACTATATATATAGAGACACAGAGGTGCTGTTTGCCTCATACAAGAGCGATTTCCATAGCAGTTATATGTGTCACATCCGATTTGACCTAATTTAATGTCATACCATATTTATTACCTTGAATATTTCTATTAACCCCTTAAACCATCAACAGGTCCAGACAGACATTAATCACTCTCATAACTACCTACACTCTTAGAAAAAAGATCCCTAGAAGCATAGAAAAGAGTATTTCCCTATCAGAGAGCCGCTTTACAAATATGAAAACTACCCAAAGGACACTTTTTATGATTGTATGTTTTTGTACTCCTTAAATAATGTAGTAATGATTAAGTAGTAGTAATGATTTAAGATGAATAACTGAATAATAAGCCATGAGTTTAAGTTACAAGGAAATATTAGTGTACAGTATGTATGTTTTAAATTCTTATTTTTATGATCAGTATATGATAAGCTGGCAGGTTATGTGAATACTGGTGACTATTTATTATCCTTCCTCTAACACTGCATGGTCACAGCAGGGAATGAAGAGAACAGAAGGCATGGCTGTGGAGCCCTCTAGAAAGAAAAAACTAAGTTCCTTTGCTGTGTTGTTGTGACAGGAACAGAAATGCAAAAGGTTCTCCTGGAACGGGAAGGGAGTGCACCCTTACTGTGAACAAAAGGGGTGAGGCTAGTGGGACCAGGCTAGAGGGGCTTGTGCAAAAACCTGAGAGAAAACGAGCAAGGCTTGGAGGAGAATGTGAAAAAAATATGAGAGTAAAAGAAAGGTAGAAAATGAATCAGGTGGAAACAGTTCAGGAACCCTTAAGGGGGTCAGACATAACAGTGTGCCCTGACAACACCATGGTGGTGTTTTACATCAATCGCAAGCATTGATGTTGAGGTTAGGCAACCAAGCTCTGGAGGTGGACAAATATACATCTTCTGTCTTTAGAACTGCCTACCAATTGAGCAGATACAGTGAGAGCAGGCAGCATTCAGTATCTGTATAGCAGGCCAGAGTTCAAACGTGTTTCCGCTGCGTTCAGCATTGCTGCCAAAGATACTGACAGCTCATTAATATACCTATCTCTTTCAGATGAGTTTGAGCCCAGACTAACCCTTTGTCCAATGAGGGCTCTTAACCTCTATGTGTAAGTGACTGCCAGCTAGTGAGTCACAACTCCAGCTGTTTTTGTGCCTTGGGGAGCACCATAAAGAGAAATACTTCTCTCTTTTATTGCCAATTCATGTGCATTATGGCTTCCTTCTGGGAGGTTCTAACAGGAGTGTCACTTGTGGACATTTGTGTAGAGCCAACATGGTTTTCACTGTCCACCTTCACTAGATTTGTACAGAATGTTACTTCATTTCAGCCCAAACTTGCTTTGTAGCAAGTTTGAGTGATTCTCAACCTCAGTAAAGAACAGTATCAGAATCATAAGTAATTCTTATCCTCCATGGAAACAGTATCAAAACTGAACAATTTTTATGCTCAAAAGTGTAAAGTACAAATACTTTGAGTGATTCCTATCATCAACAGAGAGCAGTAGCACTACTTTGAGTGGTATTTATCCTCAGTAAAGTACTGCATCAGCACTTATTGTGACTGCTGTCCAAGTAATGCACAACTGAGTGGAGGACTGTCAGGCCATCTGAGTCATTTATAGGTTACCCATGTAGTGTCATGGACTTAATCTGATGACTTTGCTATTTGTATTCAGCAAGGAAACTCTTCTGATTCGGTTGCGTATGTAACCTTCCATTCTCTTTTTAACCACTTGATTATATGGAGTGACCTACTACATATTGTAAGTATTGATACTACATAATCCTGCCAGTGACATCTGAGCAGTTAATGTCAAAACTGAAATGTTTTGAGTTCAAATTTCAGGATGAACAGAAAGTTTCTTTTGGACCCTTGAACAAGGCCTTAACCCTCAAATGCTTGGGTATATGATAGTTTTGTAACTTGCATTACTTGCAATACAATTTTATTAAACACACACACACACACACACACACCAAGCACTTTATTAGGAACACTATACTGGGTTAGGGTCTGTCTGGTCTGTTGACATGATTGCATCATGCAAATCCTGCACATTTTTCAGGTTTTCTACTGGATACAGTGACTGGGAAGGCCACTGAAGAACACTGAACTCATTGTCATGTTCATGAAACCAGTTTGAGATGATTTTTGCTTTGGGACATGGTGCATTATCATACTGGAAATAGCCATTAGAAGATGCCATGAAGGGATGCACATGATTGATTGATATTGTGTCAAAAGTGTGCCAAGAAAACATTCCCCACACCATTATGCCTCAGCAGAAATTGACATTCATCAGACCAGGCTATGTTTTTCCAGTCTTCAAATGTCCAGTTTTGGTGAGCCTGCGCCCACTGCAGCCCCACGACTCTTCTGTTGTTGTAGTCCATCCACCTCAAGGTTTGACGTGTTGTGCATTCTGAGATATTTTTCTGCTCACTACAATTGTACAGAGTGGTTATTTGAGTTAGTGTAGCCTTTCTGTCAGCTCAAACCAGTCTAGCCATTCTACGTTGACCTATCTCATGAACAAGGCATTTCCATCCACAGAAATGCGGCTCACTGGATGTTTTTTCTTTATTTCACCATTCTGAGTAAACTCTACAGATTGTTGAACATGAAAATCCCAGGAGATCAGCAGTTATAGAAATATTCAAACCAGCCTATCTGGCACCAACAACCATGCCATGGTCAAAATCATTGACATTGCATTTTTCCCCCATTCTGATGGTTGATGTGAACATTACCCAAAGCTGCTGGCCCATATCTGCATGATTTTATGCATTGGACTGCTGCCACACGATTGCCTGATTAGATAATTGCATGAATGAGTAGGTGTACAGGTGTTCCTAATAAAGTGTTCAGTGAGTGTAACTATATATATATATATATATACTGAAGAGCAGGTGTTGCTTTCTGCCTTAACTCTTATTGAGCTATCATTGTTGCCTGCGTTTAAAGTGCAACTTGTAAATTATCACTATATATTGCTGTAGTGACTTTCTTTTACACAAGATGGCAGTATTGACCAATTTCCTCTTAATCCTGTTTGTGCATTAAATTAACACATTCGTTTCTAATATACAGAATGCAGTTTGATTCAAAACCCATGATATGTGTTCAGCACATGTTACATTTATACACCATTTAAGTAGTAGGAGCTTACTATATCCAGTATAACTAGAAAAATAAAAATCTGAATCAGACTTTGGTAATTATGGTAGAAATAAGATTTTTTTTCTTAATACATGGTAAGCATGTATTGTACTGTAATGTACTGCCAGGAACAACTTTGTAAGACTAATGGATTCACTGTATTTCCTCCTTCAGTGTTTTCTTTTAGGTTGGCTTGCCGTGACTAATAAAACATGCCTGCAACAATCCCAGTCCTCATTACATGCACTGCAGCAATTTGCTTTCGTCACTGAGTTACTGACATTGTTTATCACGCAAAACTCCAGAAAATGCCAGACCTTGAGATGCAGTACAAAAACATGCAATTTAACATGAGGCTAGGGTTGAGATCTGTTTTGCAGTTTTTGTACAATTCTTCACATCACACGTAACTGCAAGTGACAATGAAATATACTACACTTGACCTCCTGTCGACTCAGACACTTGTTCACTGTGTCATTTTGGCTATGGTGTACAATGCAACATGACTCTCCTCCCCACTCCTCATACTGCCTGCTTGATAAAATGTAAAGACCAAGCCTCTATGCTGGATTCAATGCATGAGCTAATAGGTATTTACAAATATAGACTCCAAAAGTGTACTGGTTTATATGTATGCTAAACCAGTCTCCAGCTGTCCTATTGGTATAAATAGTTCTCTCGTCAAAAGGACACATTGCCTCTGAAATTGACTGATACAAAAAGCATTTATGCAAAAATGATAAATCTTTCCCTTAAAGCCATTTTCTCTCTGACACACTACACTTATTCACACCCACACAGCATGTATACATAGCTACTCTGTATTTAGAATCCAGTAAAATTGACAAAAGTAGTGCATACAGTTCAGCGATACTTTTACTTATCAAATCAGAAAATAAGGCTCAAGGAAACTTGTATCAAAAAAACTTTTAATGCTAAAGATATTAGCAATAATAATAATAATAATAATAATAATAATAATAATAATATGTGTGTGTGTTATGCATTTGAGTGACACTTAATGAGTGCAGAATTATGGGAAGTACAGCACATGTCTGCATCTTCTGCTCCTGAAATTGAAGGTCAGTTAAACATCAAGGACATCCTTATGTGGAAAGGGCAATAATGAGCCGACCAGGGCACCTGTTGACATTTTTAGAGATTAGCTTTGTATTCTAAATATAGCATATACTGTTGGCTGCTGTGCTCTTGATTATAGCGAGTATTAGGTTGTCAAACTGCTTGGACCTCATGTGAATTTAGATTTGGGTGAAATAGGGATGACTGGATCTGACTGATTTTGCAGTAGTTTGCAGACAGACCCCTTTGTTCCACATAGTGTAACACACTCAAAAGTCAGTCACTCTAACAGAAGATTTGTCACTTAGGTGTTCAATTAAACAATTTATACAACTTTTATTACTACTGTCATTTGTTTTAAATATCATATTTATGCACAATGATATCAACAATTAGGTAATATTTTAAGCTAATCATTGTGTATTAATCATATGTTTTTTGCAGCCTGACATGAAACAAAAAAGCAGAAAAAACCCCAAG
The DNA here is from genome assembly GCA_037576675.1 of Pangasius sanitwongsei. Classification (NCBI taxonomy): domain Eukaryota; kingdom Metazoa; phylum Chordata; class Actinopteri; order Siluriformes; family Pangasiidae; genus Pangasius; species Pangasius sanitwongsei. Next base: position 14,158,726 of record CM075016.1, on the reverse strand, counting down.
CTGTCTAACTTGTGTCTACTGCCTTGATTAACAGCGGCTGTGAATAGTCCCTACTGAAAATCTAGCTTGGTTGGGCCTTCAAACCGGTAGACCATTTTTGGCAGCTGGTAAATTATTTTCAGGTTTCCTTATTATCAACAAATATTTGATATTTACTTGCCTCATTTCTGTGTTGTTTTCTTAAAAATACCTGATTTACAATGTAGCATTAGTAGTGCTAATTCAGAAACTGTTTTGTTTCAAGCCAGCAAAGATAATCTACCATTTTCACTGAAACACCAGTGATGATATAAATGGGTTCTCATAGAGTTACTGTGTAATACTGTTACATGTATGATGTGAACAATTTTCATTCCTGAGGTACAAGTGGCTCTAAAGCACAAATTTGCAAGCATGCTTAGCATTGTGTTTGATATTTTCATTGATGTAATAATAAATTGCTGTTAAATATGATACTGTGTACAGTTATGACTGGACAGATCTCCCAGATTCACAAACCAGTGAATAAAATAAATAGAAAGCACCTTGGTGGCCAACTTTACGATACCGTAGATTTTTCCTCTTTTAGAAGATACAGTTATACAAAAGGACACTCAAACAATAATCAACTTGTTTTCTTCTTCTTCTCAAAATAATCTCTTGTAGAGCTTTTGGCTGCAGGAACTCTGAAACAACAGCCAGAGGGGAGAGAACCAAACTCCTTGTAAACTGGATGGCTAGCATCATTCAGTATAGCTTGAGTTGTACTGTTTGTCATACAAGTCAGACGTCTCCATTTGCTGCTTGCAAAGTAAATTAAATGTTGTTAATTGTTAATTGTTAATTAATTCATTTGTCTTCCAAGTAACTGACTTACACTTAAACAACATGCTTATTCTAAAGGGGACAGGAGTGATACAAGTTCGGTGGTACAGCCAACCGTATAACTGTGAAATCTGTGATTGGTGCTGTTGCTCCTAACATTGATGATGTAATGAAATATTTTTGCAAACCAACCTACTATATGTTCCACTGAAGAATGTCTGCTTAAAGTTATAAATAACCTTACTACAGTCTAAAGTCTCAGTAAAATATGGCTGTGCATATGAACATTGGAAAAATGGCTGAATCAAAGTTAATTCTACTGTTACAGAATTGCAGCATGTACAGGAGTAAAATGAGCTATGCATACAGGGTCAAGGTTTCTTCATTCATTTCACAAATTAGAGATAATAGTTCAAGGAAATCTATATTTGCATCCATTTGTCAAGTGACATTAATAATATTGAAAACATGAGAGATTAGACACTTGGTAGACAGCAAAACAAGAATAATAAGTAATATGCAAGTCTAATGTCATGGTATCTGGTGACACTAGTTAAACGCACAAATACTGCAATTACTGCAACGGCATGCACCCTCTGCTCTCGGGATTGAAGGTCAACTAAACATCGTGAACATCATTAGGTGGAGAAGGCTGTAATGAGAAGTACAGTAGGTTCATTGACATTAATGTGGATTAGCTTTGCTACAGCTTTGAAGTCGCAATTAAGTAGTTTACTGTAGAATTGAGAAGATTTAGTCTGATATGCCATTTTGCACATCAAAATGGAAAACAACTGAATCAAAAATTTAAATTTTTGGACTACATATTTCCTTCAAACTGGCATATTCTCCATCATATTTTAGTCTGATTTACTGCTTTCTCCCATACCCAGGGTACTAAAACCAAGATGAAAACCTAACTTGCAAATGATGTCCCAATGTCCCCAGGAAAAAGACCAGTGCAATAACCCAGACGAGTCCTCTGAGAGGAATAATAACCCATAAGAATGCAGAAAATCCCATTTGCCATCATAGACTTCTCTCACATAATTACCACAGCCACCTCTTCTAAAAGGTGAAGGACTCTCTCTCCTGCGCACTCCAGGATGTGGGACAATTTATTCTCAGGTGGGAAACCAAGTACAAAACTGCCTTTTATCTTAAACAACTTCCCATCTACTGCCTCATTCACAGATCTTTTTTTCAGCTGTAAAATTATCTATTAACAGAGAGGAGACAAAAACGTTTATATGGACATGTTGTAGTTGGCATGCAAATTGTGCCTGTGAATATGTGTGTTATAGTATTTTCATGGCTTTGATGCAGCATCTGTTTTTCTGAGTGTTTTTTACTGAATGTTTAAGAAATGATAGCACAAAGGCAACTGGGAGTTTATTGTTTCTTACGATTTTCGTACTATTTTCAAAATACCCATGTGCAGCTTATTGAGATCACTTATTTTTTCAACAAGCAGTGACCTCCAATGTGAATGAATATTTTAACGAACTCCTTAAATTTATTTATTTATTTATTTATTTATTTATTTTTAATTGTTTTAAAAAGTGAATGTTTTTTCAGGTCCTCAGCATGCATTCATAAGTATTACAACCTTCATTATAAATTTCTTTGTGCGTATGATATTTAGTTTCTGTTTCTGTATTAGCAATGACACTATCTGTGTCTGTATCTGTTTAGTGCTACAAATATTCATATCTGTGTCTGTATTGAGATTTAAACCAGAAGCAGGTGAGCTTGTTTTTATTGTTTAATAATAATAAAGATAGATAGATAGATAGATAGATAGATATTCTTTAAAAATAATAAAGCAAGCTTTCTAAAAAAACACAAATAGTGAACCTCCTATTCATATCTGTATATGTATCCATTTAGAACATATTATCTGTGCAATCTGAATAATGTATTCATACTCAGTTACATCCCTTGCGGCAGACATTACCTTTTGGTTGTTCAATGGCATTTATTTCATATACCTTTTATTTCCCTGGGTAAGGATATTTCATAAGTGAGAAATGTATTTGTGTATTAAGTAGTTGTTTGCTTAAAAGAGCAGTTTTTAGATCCCGTTTCTGGTGGTGAAAAAAATTCGAAATGCAATTAATAGAAACATTGATAGGATTTTCTCCTTCCCTTTCCCCAACCAACCCCACCCTCTCTGTTGAAACTTTATATGCCTGCGAAAGAAACGGGGCTCTGTGCTGCTCTGCTCCAAGATAATTTCTTCACAGCATTAGAAATTAATTGAGGAAACCGACATGATCCATTGCATGGCAGAAACAGTTATCCTAAGTATCTTTAAAATGTTACTGTGTGTTTTATATACCTCTAACATGTATTCAAAATCTACAAATTACACCTTTATATTAGGCTGTTTAGCAGTGTTTTCTTTATTATATTAGCCTAGATAGTTCCAGAAATGTTTCTTCTTCTGAATTAATCTGACCTAGATCCACCACAGTATATGGCCTTTGCCCTGCTTTACCCAATAGCAATGTTAGCAGTCATTTAGCAGTTTTTTTTTTTTGTACGGTTGCTGCCCTAGAGGGGAAGACAAAGAGCCTGCTTTAGACAGAGCTAATAAAGCAGCAGATCTCTCAGGTAAAGGTTTGAATGCAGTGGAAACTGAAGCCAAATCCGAAGAGCTGGCACAAAATTAAGGAGCCAGCATGTATAGATCCCAGTGATTCACTAGAATCCCACCTTAGCTCTATGACTGAAGGAGCCTGACCTTGAGATGAGTAGACAGCAACATCAGATCCAGCTGCTGCATGTCCAAGCACAGGATCGAATTAAAAAAAGTTGGAGTTCTAGATGAAAAGCAGATTAAACTAAAAAAGCAGACTAAAATTAGACTACACTCACGATGAATAGACCTAAGTTAAGAGATATCTTCTTTGTTTCTTCGTGCTTGTAGGTTATTTTCCTAAATCAGTAACCTTCTTTGCTCTCTACATCTAAACTTTCTCGCTTGACAGATGAACTTGTTATCTTTTGCAGAAAACATTCCTTCCAGTAAGAATTGTTGAAAGGCTACTCGCTAAGCCCCCTTACTGAGTGAGCATTAGAAGTATCTACTTTTCTGTCCCTTAGACACTACACATTCCCAAACTGAAAAAGGTGAGATGGGGAAAGGTACTGGAATAGTTGAGCCAGTTAGTGCTTGCACCCAACTGTGTTGGATGTTTTTGTGTGGTACCTTGACTGTGAGTTCGCATTTATTGCAGGTGATATGTTTGTAGTGTTCAAGATTAATGATGATGCCATGATATTGGTATAAGTTCTGTGGAAGATGACTGTGGTGTTTCCCCCCCAAACATTTGGAACTTTTATCAGATCAGCTGCAATACAATAGATATCTACAGAACCAGGGCTAGTGTACACAAACCATAACTCTATTTTCTAATTCTAACCATTGGTTAATGCTTTGGTCTCTGAGCAGTGTTATAATTTGAAAATCATTCATTTCAAGAAATGTTAAGAAAGTTCTGTTGCAGATTTCCCTTGTAGGTTTTGTCTTGGTTTTGTCTTATCCTGGAGGTGTTACAACCACTGTTGTAGAATGCTGTGGCCATATGGTGTTTTTTGGTTGCTTGTGTATTTATGTATGTTTGTGTTCCATGTCCAATGATGTCAGCAAGCTACTTAATCATACCTCTAACCCCTGACTGCTGGGTTCTTAGCTCTTAAAGGACCTCCAAAATTATTGGAACAGCAGGGCCTATTCAGTTGTTTTTGATATACTCTGAAGATATTGGGTTTGAGATCAAAAGATGAATATGAGACAATAGATAATTTCCTGATATTTACATCTACGTGTTAAACTACTTAGAACATGGCTCCTTTTGTTCGAATGCACCCATTTTTCAAGTGATCAAAAATATTGGAACACGTGACTGAAAGGTGTTTCTTGTTGCCCAGGTGTGTCCTGTTAGATTGATTGTTTAAACAATGGATTTCGCCTGTGAAAACTGCATTTGTTGTTAAAAAGAATAAACCAACATGAAGACCAGAGAGCTGTCTATGGGAGAAAAGCAAGCCATTTTGAAGTTGATAAAAGAGGGAAAATTGATCAGAGCTGTTGCACAAGCATTGGGCATAGCCAATACAATAATTTGGAGTGTCCTGAAAAAGAAGAAACCACTGATTTACTAACAACCAGACATCAAACAAGTCAGCCAAAGAAAACAACAGCAGTTGATGAAGGGCTGTGAAGAAAAAACCAAAAACAGCAGTCAGTGACATCACCAACAACCTCCACAGGGCAGGGATGAAGGTATCACAATCCACCATTCAAAGAAGATTTCGAGAGCAAAACACACAACACAAAACACCCAATACAACAATTCATGAGGGGAAAAAACTAGAAGGGTATAGACTGGCCAAGACAATCATCAGACCTTAACCAAATTGAGCATGCATTTCACCTCCTGAAGAGGAGACTGAAGGGAGAAACCTCCCAAAACAAACAACAACTGAAAGAAGCTGTGGTATAAGCCTGGAAAAGCACCACAAAAGAAGACTGCAACAGTTTGGTGATGTCAGTGGGTTGTCTGCTTGATGCAGTTATTGCAAGCAAGTGATATGCAACCAAATATTAAGTGTAATTTACTTTAAGTCTATCTGTTCCAGTACTTTCACCTATAAATTGGGTGGTTCTACTTTTCTAAGTTGTTTAACACATCTAGATCTAAAAATCAGGAAATGAAAGCTGCAATTCTGATCTATGATCTCTTTTTCATATTTTGTTCTCAAATCCAAATGTTTTCAGTGTATCAAATAGGCTAGTTTCTCACAATGTGTAATATGCTATTTATTATATTGCAGTATCTGTGTAGTTGTTTTCGGTTTTATTTTACCTGCTGTAGGTAACAGTGTTTTTTTTTTAAAAAAAAACAACAAGCACTAATATTATACACTGATAGCTTTCAAAAACCTTTGAAGACACTGATTTCCCATGTATAAAAATTTAGATCACCTGCACTATGACTCATACTGGCTACTGAGCCCTTTTTCATTTAAATCACAGGGCCACTGAGGAGAAATCCTCCCCTTTTATGCAGTGGTATAAATTTAGGCTGCATGAATCTGTCGATACTGTAAGCCTCACGAGGCTTGCCACTTCGTGAGCTATATCGAGGCTGCATTCAGGAGTGTGCAGACTTTTCCTTTGCTCCCACAGTCTTTTTATATATAAGAATGAACCCCAATACTTCCTTTGCACATTCTGTTGAAGTAGATTACTGCCCCAGTACAGCCTCTGCATGCCACAGTGCTTATTCAAAGTAATCCTTCTAAGACTCTGATAGTGCATAGTGTAATCCTTCCTCATTAGTGCAGCCACTGCCATGGTTTCTGCCATGAAATTAAGAACAGATGCATATGAATATGGCGAAGCCGTGACATTGCAACTGATCAGTCACTTCACTGGCTTGGGTGAGGAATTTATTTTAAAGGAAGGACACTAACAATAATCAAAATATTATATTTACTAAAATATAGCAGTAGGGACTGTAGAATGGGTCACTAAGCATATGAGACTAAGATATCTGTCTATATCTATAACTAATCAGTGATTATAATTAGATCTACAGTGGCCCTCCTGGAATTTATCAGATTTGTCTGAATGACAAATGATAAATACACACATTCTTCCTGTATATATTTTTATTGCAAACTCGTGTTCTCTTACAGTGAAAAATGCTGCTTGCATAAGTATTCAAACCCCCAGGTTACAGAAGCTCTAGATAAAATATATTGTCTTAATGAGGACACAACTAACTTGGCCTTCTCTTGTGAAATATTAAAATAGCTTGCTGGACAAACACCACCTCAGTTGACCTGTCACTGAAGATAAGGTAATATAATTTCATAACATGGGAATGGGGTGTAAAATTATCCCAAAGAGGTTGGACAGCCCAGTAATCGCAGATGGAAACCATTGCTCAAGAACAGCCATATGAAAACACAAGAGTTTTTTTTTTTTGGTATGATGAGACCAAGATCTAGATATTTGTTCCAGACGACTATGTGTTGTGCAAACCTAATGCAAGCCATGCCTCGGTTAACACCATCACTACAGTGAAATGGCAGCATCATGCCCTTTTCATCCTCAGAACCTGGGCTTCTTGTCAAAATTGAAGGGAGAGTGGATAGAGCAAAATATAGAGGGATATTACAAGAGAACCCACTTGTCTGGTAAAACAAGAAAAAGAAAACAAAACAAACAAACAAAAAAAAACATAAAACTTGGGAGAAACTTCACCTTTCAGCTTAACAATGATCCCAAACACAAGGCCAAACAATGCAGGAGTGGGTAAAAACATAAAGGTGAATGTTTTACAGTGGTCAAGTCAAAGTCCACATCCGAATCCCATTGAGAATCTGTGGCACTGTTTGAAAATTAAGATCAGCAAACAACATCCGACCAATCTGAACCTGAACGAATCTGAAGACATTTAAGGGGATTAAATCCTTTGCAAGGCACTATATCATTGGAAGAGGCAGTGAAGGTCAAGTCTACCAATTGTTCTTAGCAATGAAACTAAAACATATATAGAGTTGCCTAATTATTGATTTACAATTTTTCTTTTGTTGTAGTGGCCTGAAATTCCAATAGTTCTTAGGATAGGATAGTTAAGGATTATAGTGGGAATGCTCTCTAAAAAGAAACAGTAGGGTTCTACATACCAAAAAAAAAACCTTTTTAAGTGCTAAATCTGACTTTTTTTCTAACCGTGTATGCACATTATGTTTAGCTTTGAGTATATTAACAGAGAGTGTGATAAAGACATGTGTCCTATATTTTAGTATGAAATTGTTATTATTCCAAAATTACAGTTGAAACACTAAAACACAGGTTTCACCTGAAAGGTTAATAAAATAGAATATTTATCAATAAAATGACTCAGAATCTTTATCAGATATGCATTTCTGTGTTTGCACGTGTAATAAGGAAGACTCTGGAGAGTGCTGTGGATCCATTAACAGAGTTTTATTCAGATATTTTGTAGAATTATTATGAGAGTTCATAGTCAGGGTAAGCAAACAGGCAAACAAGGTTAGCAACAAAAGCAAACCCATAATGAGAAACATAAAGAGGACAGGAAAAACAATAAACACAAGACAGTACAAAACAAGAGCTAGGACAAATATGGAAATGTGTGGCAGGAAGACAGTGATGGATTCTTTGAGAGGAAAAAAAAAGCTTTCTACAGGATACTAAAATTCCAGAAACCTCTTCAGTATTTCATGTCACTTCTCATGGCACATGAAGGTGTTCTTGTAATGTTTTTTAATAACTCACACTTATAAATAGTCCATGTTAATAAGCAGTGACATTAAAATGAGATTTATTCTCGTGGGACGAGCAATACCGGAGTAGAAAATTATCCCCAGATTGGCATTTAGAGTTTAATCTAATCAGGGTAGACACCATGGAGGCCTGTAAAGCAAAGCAGAGAGCAAATGAAGATGGTTCTAAGTTTGAAATGAAGTGGTTGCATATATTGAACTCAGTTTTCATCCACATCCCCGATCACACATAAGACACTGGGCTAAAACAGAGCGGTTTTATTATACAAGATTCATAAATGGACATTATATGCAGACAAATTTTCTTTATGCTTTTCTTCTCCTGTTATTGCAGGTAGAATATTGAATCACAATGATCTGTAGCACATGTGTCCTAAAAGGTGTTGCTGTATAACTGCATTTCAGCAACCAGCTTATTTTCAGCTAATTTTCTGCCCCTACACAGGTTGCAATGGGATTGCACACAATACCTTTTTTTGTCCTTCCAAATTTTTCAGATTTAAATTTAAAATCAAATGCAAATTTATTAAAATAAATTTGTGTGCTTGTCTCACTGAATCTGTCTATATGTATAATGTATATGTATAATTGAGACAACCTTTCTAATCTTAGCCTGATAATTATAGCTTAATAACAGACATTTAATTCTCAGTATATTCTCAAAACCTATGTCCATGCACAAGAAATCTGAATGGTATGAATGTGTTCGCTGGATTTCCACCTGGTTGTAATGTATGTATCATACAGGAATAGTAAGATCCAGAGAGACAATATTGACAATGAAGTGGGACAGGTATTAATCAAATAGAGACAAATCCTTGTATTCAGAGCAGGCACAATGGCAGACGGACACCAAGGAGAGAGATAAGACTCCACAGGCTTCATCAAGGGGCCAGGATTGATGCAAGGACAGAAAGGACGATTCATTATGCACCTGACATGATTTATTGGAGGGCGGAAGGAAACAAGAGTGAGTTTTGAGCTCCTGGCCTCATTTGTGAAAATTTTCCTGTCAGGAGAAATTTCAAGGATGGAACTTTTGTGGATGCCATTTTTCATAACATCCGATAAAGATTCCCATATTGGTAAAGTGGTAAATAAAACTCAAATATTCTCTTTTCAGAAATTTACCCAGAAGAGAGGAAAAAACAACTTTAACAACTTTTTAATTTATTTATTTTTTTGCCAAAAAGTTCCATTAGCTTGATAAGTGCTACCCAGAGTCCAATGTGTAACAGATGTGCTTAATAAGTAGGATACTCAGGAGCAGCTGTATGTTGAATACTGGTTCATTGACCATACAAAGACAAATGGCTAACAGCTGGTTCCTCCACTGCAGTCAAATCTCAGAAAGAGCTGGGTTTCTTCACACCATCATTCAGCAAATCCCTCGGCAAGGTGATGGTACTCAAGCAAGACTGGTGAGATTTCATTCTAAGGCTGATGGAGTTCTGCATGCATCTAGAATTGATCATGCATACAGATGATTGTGCAGTAGTTTTTGTACTAAGGAGAAAAATTAAGCTTACTCATAAACGTAAGGAATAATGGATGGATATTCAAGGCTTCATTAAATTATTTAAATAGCACATTCTGCCACCCTGCCCCACTGTTGCTGTTATTATATTGTTAAAGAGCTTAGACAGACAATGTCAAAATTAATATATTTAATATTTATTGAATTAGATGGAGAACAGAGAAATTGGTGTTATATGGTGTTTAAGTAATTACACAAGCATTGCATACTTAGAATACTGGAGGCTGTTACCACTCACTAGAAGCCTTCATTTACATTCCCATATATTTACATAATAATGCAGCAATTATTGAAAAAAAAACCCCCAAAAACACTCTTTTATAAAGAAGTGCTAAATTAGCCATTAGCTAAAAGAAATAAATACTCCTTAACTAGAACCTGACATGCAAGTGTGAAGGTGCATAAATTATATCCATTTTAGTTGAAGAGCACTGTGAACATGTGAACACCCTTTGAGCAATGCTTGCATCACTTGTTTAAAGAGGATCCATCCACACAAATGCACTCCCACAAGAGTTGGCGTTTTTCCTCAGTTTTAAGTGCCTGTCATAAGATAACGAATACAGCTTCATGGACAGGAGAAAACTGATTGTAGATCAAAGCATCATCATTCATATTAAGCTGAGCCCTTTACTTGATGTTATTTATGGTAATAGTGTGCTATTTCCTGATTTGTGTTGTTGTGCACCGTCGGCTAATCATGTCATAAATGCACAAGCAGTCTAATTTTTTTATTTCTTCCAGCTGAAACTCGTGCATATATGGTGTGGCTTGATTTGTAAATGCAAATATAATTTAACAGAGATTCAGGAGGCAGTCATCTAAAAGTCATGACTCAACTGTATGACAATTGGGCTGCTCATTGGGCTACTCAATGCCAAAATTCTGTTGTGATGCTGTTGTGTGTGACACAAAATTGACCAAGAAACTATAGAATAACAAACTATACCCGGAAGCTGTGCGTTCACAGAATAGAATAGGCCAGTGGTGGCTCAGAGGTCAAGGCTCTGGGCTATTGAGTGGAAGGTTGTGAGTTTAGATCCTGGCACCAAGCTGACACTGCTGTCCTTGAGCAACACCCTTAACCTTGATCTGTTCAGCTAAGTTGTAAGTTGCTTTGGATAAAAGTGTCTGCCAAATGAGTAAAATGTATATATATATATATTATAAAGCAAAATGATCTCCTGACAAAGCTGATATAAAGTAGCTCTGACATTTCGAAAAGATCCTCACAGTTATATAACTAATTGTTATATAAGTAATTCACATTAGTGATTCATTAAATGTAAAAGATTAAGCTTGACAGCTGTTGAAAAAATTATGTTGACTTTTAGCAGCTGATATTCTGCTCCAAACATTGCTGATGTGTGGTAGGTTGTTTGAAAAGAGTTTATAGTGCATTACTGATATGTCTAAAGAGCCATATCTTAGGTTTTACTCTCCCTGAATTGGTTGATCTATAGGAGAAGAACATTTTATAGAAACTACAGCAATTTAGTGACGTAAGATAGGAGGTAAATCAAAAGAATGGTTATTTATAATATGATATAGATCTTAATCTGTACATACACAATATAAAGAAGAAACCTCTTGATCGCACTGTTGCTTTGCCTATCATTTAGTCCACCAATTAGTCTAGAAGACTTTACAGTAGAAGAATTCAGGAAGTGACTGCAGTGTACTTCATAAAACTATACATAAGAAAATGTATGTATAGTAAAAATTAAGCATAGTACACTGCAGTCACTTCCTGAATTCTTCTACTGTAAAGTCTTCTAAGACTAAAAGGACTTTTCGGACAAAACTCCTTCATCTGGCACAAGACGAGCTAATTACAGTGCTCCAGTCCTCTGAATGTCTGGTTTTATATATCAATAAGGCATTCCATTTTCTCCACTGACCATTGCATCTTTTCCACCTCCGTAATGAAATTTGAAACGGAGTAATGTGATTAGTTGAACCAATAACTTACTTGGCATGCAGAGCTGAGAGCGGAGAGCTTACACACCTGACGTGGACTGCACCATGGTTTGGGTTGAAACAAGCCTCAGACCATAGTTTTCAAGAGGACCAGGGATCGGTTCTCTGAACTGCTCCCATATTCAAAAACTGCTTTCAGACTTCATCACATATATCAAACTCCATTGTCCAGAAAAAAAGTTTGAAACGACCTAAGATTCCACCTATGTGATATTATAAATCTATATGCAATGTGCAGTCTTCCTTTGTTTAAAGAAGTCCCTCATTTAAGCTGAGGCCTTGAGGTCCTAGTTCTTGTGGTTACAATAAATACGCACAGGTTTCCTTCCTGTCAAATTTCTGATTCTATAATTCAATGTAGGAAAAAACAAACAAACCCAAAGTTTTTGACTTGCTCTTACATTGCAGGGCAATTAATTCCAGTCAGACACATGTGATAAGAGTCTAATAATAGAGAAACTCTAGATAATCTTTAATCTAGATAAATTTAAATGAGAGAAATTAATAAACTTCAGCTATTGCAAAACTAGAATGCTGTGGATTTTAACTAAACCTCTTTAATTTCTGCCACAAAGTTAAGGATGACTAAAGGATTCAAACACCTGACATTCTCCTTGAATACTTCATTAACATACAGTATTTGCTCACATGACAAATCAATATATGGTTGAAAAATGTTGCACTTTATTGCTTGATAAATTTTGGAATTGATAATGTTATTCTTATTAAAATAACCAGTTGAGGTACTGCTTTATGACCTCACATTATAATATGTTCAGAAGCCATTAATAGCTGATCTGTTTATTTAAGTAAAGGTATTAATTATTAAAACCTGATGACAAATTAATGTACACTACTATAAAGGAATATGACTTTATAACATATTCATAAGTCATTAATGGATGCATTAACCATTAATTAAGGCTTAAAACCATTTGTCACTATTGGTCTATAATGAATAATCCATATGTGAACAGCTGTGTAACTAAATCATACAAATATGTCACAATTTCATACAGGTAGTATAATTATTAATATATTTAATGGTTTAATTGATGCATGTAGTCATAATTTGGTTGGGCATAAGCCAATTTGTTAGCTGTTTTCACTCTCAGGACTAACCCCCTTTTTTATTTTTTAACTTAAAAGTCCTGCCTCATTTCCTAACATGCAAGTGTGTGTGGGTGTTAATTATATATGTCATCCTAGTTCAACAGAAATAGGCTACTTAACCTGAACTACTAAATAAAAATAACTTACAGTGTTAGTATACCATACCTACAGAACATAGTGGTGTGAGATTTATGAGTCAAATGTAATCATATGTCATTTTAAAAAACTGTTTTTTAAAGGAAATGAGAGAAGCTGATTTGAGAGGATTTCGTAGCAACAAGCCCAACCACTTCTCTTGATAATGCATTTATTGTAACGCCATCACTTGTTTACAGTTACCATGCTAAGTGCCAGGTTACTGCCTGCACCAATAACCACAAACTGCCGCTCCCACACACACCAATCTCGTGTCTTATTTTTGGGTTTACATTGTGATCATGAAAATAGGGCCCACTGATTAGTATACCTGTTTTTGTAGAACAGTAGTAAGCATTATAATAATAAAAAAAAATCCTCAAGCTATGTTTAAATTTGACATTACATGGGAGATGTTCATGGAAAATGATTGTGCTGGTATGAAACAATATTAATTTAGCATTTAAAGCCCTTCATAAAAAATACATATGCAGGTGTGTATACAAATTAAAAGGAGAAAACAAAAATAAATCTTACTAAAGAGTAAGCAATCATAAGCATTATTTCACTTGGTGATGGAGAGTGCTGCCTAACACATACATCCAAAATCTCCTTTACGTGTTCAACTGGGTTGAGATTTGGTGACTGTGAAGGCCATAGCATATGATTTACATCATTTTCATCCTCATCAATCCATTCAGTGACCTTGTGCCCTGTATATGGGGGTGGGCTCATTCTAGAAGGGACCACTCCCATCACAAATGAAATGTTTCGCCACAGATAATACATGATATTATTAGCATAACAACTTGAGTGAAATGTAGAACCTTTACCTGATTTTCAGAATTTCTTAGTACAGCTGAGGCTAAGCTAAGTTTAAACCTAGGCTAAAAATATGCAATCTCATTTTCTCCATAACTCCACACATTTCACATGTCACCATACATTTCTTTTGGAAAGACAATTAGGGCATCTCCTTTATTCACATCAGAGATTTTTTTTTTAAACATTTTAAAACAACCCATTAGAGACAGCTTTATTTCAGCTTTAATTCACTAGATCAGATTTCCAGTGAGTCCAAAGTTTATATATACACCAAGCTGACAGTCTCTTTAAACAGACTAGAAGATTTCAGAAATTAATCCAATTTCCAAGCAACTCAGCCAAGACCTCAGAAAAAAAATTGTCCAAGTCCAGTTTCTCCTTAGGAGCGATTTCACAGGTACTGCATGCATCTGTAACAAACCATTGTATGCAAATATAAAAATCTTGGGACCACACAGACACTGCATCATTCAGGATAGAAGCACAAATTAACTCAAAGGGATGAACTTTGGTTTGAAACTGAACCCCAAGACAACAACAAAGGAACTGGGGAAGGAGTTGGAGGCATCATATACCAAAGTATATACATCCACCATTAATAGAGTCCTGCAACCCCATGGCCTGAAAGACTGTTGTTCAAGGAAGAAGCCCCTATTCAAAGACAATTTCAGACTGAAGTTTGCAGGTGATCACCAGGATGAAGGCCTATCCTTTTCAGGGAGTGTTCTGATGAAATAAAACTTTAACTGTTTGGCCATAATGATCAGCGCTACTTATGGAAGGGTGAGGCTTTTAATCTGAAGCACACCATCCCAACTGTGAAGCCTGGTGGTGGCAGCATCTTGTTGAGGAGTTATTTTGCTGGAAAAGGGACCGTTGCGCTTCAGAAAATAGATGGCATCATAAGGAAGGACGATTATCTAGAAATACTGAAGCAAAACCTGAATACATCAGCCAGAAAGTTAAAACCTGGTCACAACTGGGTCTTACAGCAGAACAATGATCCTAAGCATACCTCTGAAATAGTAACAAAATGGCTTAAAGACAACAAAGTGAAAGTATTGGAGTGGCCATCACAAAGCCCTGACCTGAATCCTATAGAAAATGTGTGAACTGAAAGTATTGGGAGAAATAAAAGCTGAAATGAGGCTGTCTCTTAGCTATTATTTTGAAATGCCCTTTCATGGAAATAATGGAGATACAGTAATTGACTTAATGCAGTAAATGTTTGGTAACATGAAGTGTGTGGAGAGAAAAATTGAGTTTGAATATCTCAATCTCTCAATCTAGGTGTATGCAAACTTTTGTATTTGGTATGTCTCCTTTTTGGTTTAATGACGGCATGCATTCAAGCCCTAGTTTATATAAAACCTGATGATCCACGTTGGACCAAATCCAACTGAGTGCTGAACACTGATGGAGCAGATAAAACTCAAGGAAATCTGACCTTTCCTACAAAGTTAACATGGGAAACATGGAATTAACATGGTCAATGTCAAAAATTTGCTTAAATTTGAACAGTGACTTAGAAATAGTACAGAATCTCGAACTCTTCAATCTTTCTTTGTTTTAATTTTTTCCAACTTCTAAAACTTTCTGTTTATTTTCAGTTTTAAATAGAAAAAATCCCAGTTTCTCCCTCTGGTCTCAGACTTTTGGACCCCGCTGTATATGAATAAATACATGCTGCAATTTGTAAACACCATGCTTCTTTCCCCTAAAGTACAGATTCTGACCTTTGAAAATTCTACACAACTTCCCTTATTTAGATGTTGATGATAAGTGTGATAAGAGACATTTGTTTAGTGCCAATCAAAAGCTCTAAATTAGCTATGACTAAGCTGGAATTAGCTTCCAATAATAACCACCTTCTCTAAACATTGAACCAAATATTCCAGTCTTCATGTTTATTAATGAAGATCACAAATGTTTGACATGGCAGGCTCCAGTTACAGGCGGTTTGGCGTAGGCAGGAAGCTGGAGTTGTCCATGGTGCTTCACTAACTTTGTTAGATTTGTTTTGAACACAGTGCAGTGCTCCAAGCAGTGTTAAAATCAAATCAGTGGGTTTTAGTAGCAGAAAATAGGATTAAGGAGCTTATTATGAATGTTATTGGTAAAATATTTGCAATTATATGAAAGATTGACTAGTGTTTGTTAAATTCCAAGATACTAGCCTGAGCTCTGACCCTCATGGTTTGTTGTGGCTCCTTTCTGTTCTTCGTACAGCTATCTTGTACTTGTTTTTGGTCACTTGGTAAATTTTATTTTCTTGCTTTGGATAAAAGCACAATTTGGATTTTCAGCTGCTGTTTTGTATGTATGTACTCTTGATTTTTAACATGGATTATTAGCAAAAATGAATTTGCAATTAGTGGTATTTGGTACTTAAACACAACACTAATGTTATTTAAAAAAAAAAAAAAACACTTGACAGTGATTAAAGGAAAGTTAAGTAGTTTATTCAATTGTTTTAAATGTAGTGTATGGTAATATTTCTTGGACAGGGACATGCAGGTTAAAATGGATAATGGACTTCATTAAGCAAAAATTGAAGTCAAATGAACAGGGCGGACTTCAAAAACCAAGTGTTTTCCTAAACACCGTGGACAAAGGGCAAAAACTAGAGAAAACAGATTAAGTCGCACACAGGAAATAAATAGGGGCAAAAAGGGCTTTGAGTAAGTAATGAATAAACTAAACTGAAGTATTTAAGGCTGAAGAGGTGATTAGTAAATGAGGTGCAGGTGAGTGTGATTAATAAGCTGTTGAATTCATGGGGAAAGCCCAAAAAAAGTCTGAGTAGATCTTGACTTGAGTGCCCATATACGGTATTACAGCTAATAGCTATTGCTACTTAGGAAGGATAATCTGTCTGTCTGTGCTTGAGGCAAAAGCCATGCTCCTCTAGAGAGCATTACAACAGTGGATCGAGAATAAAATGTTGCTACCACTGGTGGAGGTCTAAGGGGTAATGATGGCAGAGAAGTCTTCTACTGATTAACATAAAGACAGGCTAATGTAGCATTAGTGCCACTCTAGAGAGCTCCTCTTACAGGCGATGGCACATGATGTGTTGCTTCCATTTTACTTTGCTGTAGCTTCCCATACAGTGAATTTCTAACAGTGTTTTAATTGTCCTTATTTTTCAGTTATGCACACGAATGAGTGCTTGCAGCATTCCATTTTACTTGTTTCTGTGTGTTGTAATGGAGGAATTGGAAGTTGAACCATGAAACAGCCATAATTCTGTACTGACTGCAGCTATAAATTGATAAAATGCCTATATACAGTAATGATGGTTAGAAGCATCCCAAATAGCCTGCTACTTATTGTCTCGATTTCTTGTTTAGTTCTCAGTGATAGCTTACATTGATGCTCTCTGTCTTCCTACCAAAACGTTTTAGAAAAGCAAAATACTTTACTCTGGGCTACATTATGATCTACTGCATTTCTTGTGCTGTAAGATGGTGTATAGTTCACTGCACAATAGATACTGAAACTGAGTATCTCCCCTTCTTCCTCCTTAACTTTTATGCGTGCCTTGCTGTCATTGGAGCTGGTTGTATTGTAGCGTAGTGTTCATCAACCTGTCAAGTTATCATGTGGATATTGAACATTTTCTATACAGTACTTTGATGCAAATCTCTTGGAAAATCTGGAAAAGTATGAAGAAAAAAGACAGAAAAAAATTATATACTTCTTTATTTATATTGCTGTCATCCCGATTTGGTGCTATTCCAAAGGTTTGCCTCATAAATCTGAATGAGCAATTTAAATTGTCAGTGTAGTGAATGTGAGAACTTTATCTACTGTTTAAAAACCCTTCCTGGTGACTAGGGTTGGTCTAATGCTCTTATGCCTGCTAATTAAATAGGCTGGGCTTCTTCACGGATCATTGGTTACTGCTGATTAAGGAGTGATTGGAAGGTTATATAAATCAAAGACAACTAAGCCAGCTAATTAGGTGCCTCAGCCATTAGACAAGCGAAAATCCTACATTGAAAAAGCATCTTTTTCCACACAATCATCTCTGTTATTGGATAACATTACAAGGGCTTGCCCTGTATTATCAGTATAGTGATGAAACTTAATAGAAAATACATTCGGAGTAGGTCTTTTTGAAGAAAGAGCAACCCTGCAAACTTATTATAGAAAATATTTGATGCCTTTGTGTCTTAGGCCCTGATTTACTAAGATATCAAATTTGTGTTTATAAGGGGATAAATTGCACACGTGAAAGGTGAGCATGTTAGGGGTGACTTGCTCATATGAATTACATCATGTGCAAAGTAGAGGTAGAAATCAATATGTAAATGAGGTTTTTACATGTGCCATTGGTTCTTGATAGCCATGGCAAGGTCAGAGCTCTAAAAGACTGGCAGAAATGTCAAACTGAAACTACCTTGCCAAACAGACAGAATTGCAAGTCCAGTATAACGACAATTAAGGGCTGTTCATAATACAATAAGAATGCAAAATAAGAGTGCATATATTGTTCATAAAGAATATATGAATGAAAATCTTGGCACCAGAGGTATGAACATGCGGGGAACACAAAATGAACTTTGCCACAGTAATATTTAGAATATATAGAAGCTTTCTGATCATAATCCTGATGAACCTTCTCATGACTTGGATTACGCTCCAGAGCCACTGTGACCCTGATCAGGATAGAGCGGTTAATGAAAATAAGATAATCAAAGAACTGTTAATCAGCTTGCAATTTTTTGCATGTATTATCATGTTCGTACCTGTTTTTAGACATGAAGTCCTTTGGTAAATCAGGGTGTTACTTTATATAGTTGGGCCTCAATAGACACATTCTTCAGGTTAAAACTCTTGACAGCTCCTTCTGCTTGGTTTGCAATAACAATATCAGGCTGTAATGTCCTTTAGGATTTTGTCACAAAGCCGATAGACACTGGTGATAAGCTCAGCATTGCATCAATCATCCATTCACTGACTGTCATTTCATGAAAGTTTACCTCTCGCTGTCATGAATCATGCAACAAAGTGAAATCCACACACTTCGTCTGACTTGGGTTCTAATATGTCAAAATTATTGAGTTCAGTAGAGTGGATTTGTATGATGGATATTTTTAAGTAATTTTCACCATTCTACACAGCACTGTGTGCTTAAAAAAGCACCCAAAAGAAATTATTATTTTTTCTTTCTATTATGCCTTAAATCATTGGTTCTCAACTGGTTTAGCTTTAGGACCCACATTTTATGTTGGACATCAAGCTGTGACCCAAAACTACACTAAAGTTGTTTACCATATGGAAGTAAATGAAGAAATACATTTTAATACTACTATTATACATCCATGGCATAGGTCTAATAAAGCTGCATAATAATCATTTACTACTTCAGATAACAGGAAATAAATCAACTTACATACTGAGTTGTTAAGGTTGTATTTCAGAATTATTTATGAAAACACTGCCTTAAATTATGTTATATGGTATATTGCTAATATATGCCAATATGAATTAAAATAATTGACACCTACATTAATTTGGGTACAAGATACAAGTATGAAAGACATGTCATTACCATTTAGTGTTAATTATTCCATCCAGCCTGATAGGCCATTAACATATCAATCTTTATGCACCTCATTTCTTTCATGCAAGCCACAGCAGGGCATAAAGAAAGAGATAATTGCTAAACTGAACCAGAAACCAGAGACTCTGTTTGAAACAGGTTTAAGCCAGTGATGTCCTTAAAGGTTCACCTTCAAAGGTAGCCTTTTACATTTGCTTGTAGAAACAGTTGTGGTTCCAATCTTTTTTTTTTTTTTTTGTGGCTTCTGAAAAGAGAGTGAGAGAGAGAGAGAGAGAGGGCGAGAATGTGTTGTTGAGGATCAAACAGTCTTATCACTCTTTGGCATCTCAGCTCTTGCACTGATGTCCTGCATAAGCCCTTAGAATTAGTCAAGGGCTTTAAGAAAGCCTATATAATATAATTAGAAAAACAAGAATGACTTCCATTCCACAGATGGTGAGGTCAGTAGAGTCTTTCTTTAGTACACCCACCACTATCAATAACCTGACATCAAGGGACTCATAGATTTGCAGTACATCTTCTAAAAGTAAGGCCATTCTTTAGGTCTGTTTTTACATCTCCATCTTATATGACATGTTGATTGACTTTGGTCACTTGGTGTGTCTTTGAAAAGCAGCTAAAATCGTTAGTTGTGCCACATTCTGTGAACTTCAGAATAATTTACATCAAAAGAATGGGCAACAATGATTCAAATTTTCCCTTTGAAGAACTTAAAGTATATACCTTTCTTAATATCAAAAAGTAATTTTCTCTAAGAGCTTTTCTTAATTTAGTATTTTCATAAGTAGGCAAATGGTTGACATCCCTAAACCACAAAATACAGTGTCTGAACTTATACAGACATTAAACATTATTGGAACTACACCTGGAACTACACTTGAAAATTTTTTCCCCTAAGGCAGCACAGAATTGTTGTGGGAACATAAAATGTTTTACAATGGTCATCTCAGTGAAAAGGTATGGTCTGAATTAAAGGCAGTCCACTTGCACAAATCTAAAAATATAAAGGAGCTGGATACGTTTTGCATGGATGACTATCCAAAATTCTCTCTAGAGGTATTATTATTCAGTAAATAATAATTTATGAAGTATAGTACTAGAAGAAGCTTTTATTTGCCACATTATAGCACAGTGAAATTCTTTTGTTGTGTATCCCAGCTTGTTGGGAAGCAGGGGTCAGAGTGCAGGGTCAGCTATGATACAGCATCCCTTGAGCAAGGGCCTTGCTCAAGGGCCCAACACTGGCAACTTGGTGGTGTTGAGGCTTGAACCCCCAAACCTTCTGGTCAGTAACCCAGAGCCTTAACCGTTCTTCTTCTTCTTCTTCTTCTTCTTCTTCAACAACAACAACAACAACAACAAACATGCAGAATATTGCTATACATCAACATATGGTTAAGCATACTTTTTATTCATTTTTGCTCTGAAAAGATGATAGTAATTCTGCAGTTGCTTGTATCTGGGGTGGACCTGTATGAAAATGTTGTGTGCTTAAATGATGTCTAACTGTATCTCTAAGGAGATTTTTTTCAGGGTCTCTTCTTGTGAGCAGTGTGTAGTGGAAAATCAAAGATGGAAATAATTTACCTGCCTGACACAAGGCTTTGTGCCATGACCAGGAGCTGTTAACTTCTATATACACTATATTACCAAAAGTATTCGGTCACCTGCCTTGACTCACATATGAACTTAAGTGCCATCCCATTCC
>CM075016.1:14086603-14133988 GCA_037576675.1 Pangasius sanitwongsei | reverse complement strand
GTGTGTCACCTTGTGTGTCTGTAACAAGGCCAAACATTCAAGGGTATGTAAACTTTTGATCAGGGCCATTTGGGTGATTTCTGTTATCATTACGATTTAAAAAGGAGCCAAATGACTATGTGATAATAAATGGCTTCATATGATCACTATCCTTAAATAAAAGACAGTTTTTTTTGCAGGATCAGTCATATTTTCAAAATCAATGCCAAGATTTCACAATTTCAGGGCATGCAATCTTTTGAGCACAGCTGTATATACTTGTCCGATGTTAGCTAATAGTAACATACATTGATAGATTTTATTTAAGTTAAAAGAACTGAAAAGATTCTTGAGTCAGGACGATAGCACTGGCCAAAAGATCACTATTGGGGGGAAGAGGGTGGAGCTTCTAGGGAGTCAATTAATATCAGAGAGTTCAAAAGAGAGAGAACTCTGAAGTTGAAAAGCAGAGCTCCTATGCAAAGGCAGATCTGCTAACTCCGCAGTTATAAACAGATGTTGCTTACAAATTGGATTTTCTAGCTCCAGTGAAGCTGTTATTCCTATGTTATGTTCTTTTGCAGAGACACTTGTCTAAGCTGGTCACATGATATTACTGCTATTTTGTTGCTTGGGATAACAGTTATTAGCCGAGATGAAATCCTGAATGTGCATTTTATTTCTTAAAAAATGAAAGAAAAAAGCAAAACATCAGAGTCTGCTGCATTACAGATCACTCTGTACTTTTTCTTTCATAAACATGTATAATGCAAACTTTACTATAGTAATGACTTACCATGAGCTGTGCGATGATCTGAATTGAACTTCCAGATCTGCTGTTGTATTTATTCCGTCTGCCTGGCAGGCTTGCAGTAATTTACTATGATGTATCGAGTTTTGCCCTTAATGTGGCCATTAAATCATGGTGCCAGGATTAGGACTGAGGAACCTGGCACCCCTCGACGAGATGTACAGTGCCTCAGAGCAGCTCGAGCACCAGAGCCAAGATGGATGGGCTGTGGAGTGGGATGGATAAGATGGCCTCCGTTGGGCGGTTTGGGTTAGCTGAGGCCATCAATCAGAGTGGCAGCAGAGATCTAGGCTCAGGTGGTGTAATGATCCAGGTAGCATGTGGTCACCCTTTCTTTGGCCGCTGGGTTCGAGGGTCTGCCCACTTCACTGGACCCTGTGTTCCGTCGTTCATCACCAGAGTCATCTGCACAGAGGCAGTGGAGTTTGCAGCTTTGTGGTCATTGTCTAAAGATAACTTTGGGTTAAGTCAGACATGATAACCTGAGGAAAGCAATTACTAAGAGTGGAGAGGCTGGAACTATTTATTGACCCAGAGTTCAGAGGGAAATTGCATAGGTTGCATCAGAGTCCACTGAACAGGTGGTGCATACAGTTGAACATACCGCAAAAAATATTAATTTACACCGAATTCTTGTGCTCTTTTCTACAAGACCAGTCAAACAAGTAAATGCTGCTCTGGAGTTTTCAAATTAACTGCTTTGTGTTCTTGCATGCAGTTCATGTCTTTAAGGCAGTTTATCTCTTATACGTATGACAGTTTTGAAGTGTTTATACATACACTAACTAGAACTATGGCCATTAGTGAACCAACAATTACACTTAAATTCATTTAATTTCATCTGTCAAAACATTTTATAAAAGTAACAAAATAATAGAATATATTCTGTGATATTTTGATATTTCATCATTATCTAAAACAGATTTTGCAATAATATCGCACACATATTAAGCTACACATTCAATTAACTAATTGTAATTTCACACTTATCTAGCCAATTTCAAATCATTTTTGTAAAGCTTCACTATAAGATCCACAAATAAACATACTTAAGTAACAGGTTCATAATGATCAATTAATATATGCACTAAACCCAGGAAATTATGTAGCATATACATTAACAGCTAAGTGAGTCACACATAAATAGCAGTTAACAATGGTAATAGTTAAGCATTTATTAGTTGTTAACTCATTCTGTTAATTCATGCTGTAACTTTCAGTATCAATAAAGAT
This sequence comes from Pangasius sanitwongsei, assembly GCA_037576675.1. Classification (NCBI taxonomy): domain Eukaryota; kingdom Metazoa; phylum Chordata; class Actinopteri; order Siluriformes; family Pangasiidae; genus Pangasius; species Pangasius sanitwongsei. Next base: position 14,131,965 of record CM075016.1, on the reverse strand, counting down.
CATTTTCACTATAAAGGGTCTGTCTGCAGACAATGAAGGTGAACTCTTTGAACTGCTTAGCAGAAATAATCACAACTAGGCTATTTAGACTTTCCAGGATTGTCTGATATTTGTGTCCTGAATTACCAAATACCAATTTAGTACACCATACATAAAATTTTTCATCTCACAGGGAAAAAGCATTAATAATATGTATATTTCACATGTGTTATGTGTCAGGGTTTAGTTTAGATATCATAGAAAAGGATGTACTGGAAAGCAAAAAGGAAGAAACAAATGCTTTAAATTATAATATTTTTTAAGTTATAATAGCCTAAATAACCCAAAGTTTGGGTTAACCTGCACTGTGTACAAAAAGACATTCATTAATGTAAATGATCTTTATTAATAGCAACCAATACCAATACTAGCCAATATTTAACTATTACCATTATAAATGGATATTCATATATGACTCAGTAGGATGTTAAGTCATGCACTTTATTAAATCATGATACACTAATAATTACTGCATGTATTAATTCATTATGAAAGTATTAGTTAATATACTATATATGCAAATATACTGCAAACGTTATATCTTAGCAAGTGAAAATATCTTAAGTATAGTCAAATTTCTGTAGTATTCCCTATTATAAGATAACAATAAACCAAATATAACATTATTCAGCCTATTTTTAGACATTTTAATCATTTCAAGCTTGAAAGTCCAGAAAGGGTATGAATTATTTATATTTTTCTATGCGGTTATCTTGATATTTTTCTTTTTCCTGTGATCTTGCGATAACAAAAGTTATTTTCTTGAGAACTTATTTTTCTCATGATAACGTTTGTCATTGCAAGATCAAAAAAAAATAAGTTGTGATCTTGAGAAAAAAAACTTTTGCAATCTTAAGATCACACGAAAAGAGGGTTTATTTTGTTTTATTTTATTTTATTTTATTTTTGCCTAAGCCCTCCCAGACCTAATTTGAAGAAGACACTATATTACATCAAGCTGAGTTCCAAAATATAGGAAGAGTGGGAGGTGAATATTAACAAACAAAGAGGATCCAAAAGTTGCTCAGAGGTTACAAAAGTTTTGCATCACATTAAGAAATGTAAAAAAAAAAAAACAATTTTTCTACTATATCTTCCCATTTAGTATTTGGGGAAGCATCTTCTAGAACTCGCTTGTAACTCACTCACTCACTGCATGGGAATATTTGCATATATCCTTTGGAACAGAGGCAACTTTACAAATCGAAAGTAAAAGCAGAAATGAGGATGAATTCTCATAAGGATGGTAATAAAATGAATGCTAACATTGTAGTAAAGGTAGTGAAATGATGAACAGTCAGTAAGGCAGATTTTACACTAGACATGATAAACGCATCAACAGCAGTTCTGTGCCCAATACGCTTCACTGGGGGAGGAAACCAGATGAAACCCCTTTCAAACTCCATTCAAGCTCCACACACATGGGGAGGAGGTGGGATTCAAACCCCCAACCCTGGAGGTGTAAGGCAAACATGCTAACCACTGAGCCACAGTGCCGCCCCCCCCCAAATATCTTGTTGCTATAAAATACATTTCTTCATTTTGTCCTCAGTCTATGTAAACTGCAGCACTAAACTTATTATATAAATAACACTGCACTGTAATAATGATTTGATTTATTGATACTGAAGAGGACATCTTCACATAAGGCATACTGAAAAGATGTGCTATTAAATTTAAAATACTGGTGAGAGGTCAGTGGAAAGGCAAACCTTAGTCATATAATAATATTGATTTAATGGTTATTCTTTCTAAATAGAAAGTTGCCCTTTTCCATTTGCAAGTTATAGCAAGGTTTGCACCATTTATGCAGAGATTCCCAGTAAAAGAAAAATCTGGCATTTGAAGCTAAGCAATTACCTGATCTGCCCTTTAACTGAGATGCAGTGTGTTGTAGATGCTTTTCAAACAGAAAGATGCAGAGAGAGACTACTAATAGAAAGAGCACTCAGGGAGTGTGTGTGTGTGTGTGAGAGAGAGAGAGAGAGAGAGAGAGATGCTTGCAAGACAGATCATTTTGTCTAATGGGAATGTTTAATGGGTCTCTCCATCATTTACTCTTTATATGGCCTTCGTCCTCAGCAGTTTGAGAGACTACTTCTCCTTCCTCATTAAAGGACAGATTTTATGATGCGTCATATTCTTTATGTTCAGCACACAAACATATTATGGCCCAGAAAAAGATGTCCTTGGAGATAAGTTAGGATGGGAGCAACGTAGATCCGTTCAGTTGAATGAGGCTGGACTAAGGTCTTGAAGTTCATACATGTTTTTCTATGACAAAGAAAAGTTTCTCCTGAGCGTTCTCAGAATCAATTCCTATTCATGGCAACACAAGAAGGAGAAAAAAAAATATCTTACTTCGTGCCTGTGTTACTGAAAATGAAATGTCACAGCCAACAGGGAATGATTCTTTCTTGCTGGGAAAGTGGTTACAGGTGCCGTCCCTTGTCTTCCTATTAACTTTTCAGGTGTTTGTGGAGGTCTGACATTTTAAAGGATAATTTGAAATGTACTGTGCAGTCCCAGAAGTAAATGACAAGGCAAAGCAATTCTGCTTTGAGCAACAGTCAGTTTAATCAGCCTTCAGTTTAAAGAGATTCTCCATTAATTGACTTGCAGTAATAGGCTGTTTTATCACTAGCTAGACTGTCTTCTCTCTGTGCGTGCAGTTAGATGATGATTTTGCACAGTTTGATGATGGAAACCTTAGGAACTCTTACCTTGTCATTTGCTGCATGCAGCCAGTAAAAATACAGATATGAAGGCATACTTGCTGTCCCCTAATCAGCACGTAAACAGGAGAATAATTCTAGTCCTGAGTGTGGAAGATGGGGGAGTTGGATGAATTCCCAATTTTTTGGGAACTGGACCCCCAATTTATTAATTCCTCACTATTATGCTTTTTGCATTGTATAATTGCTGAAGAATATGATTTAAATATGAATAACTGAATAATGAAAAACTGGGGTTTAAGGGAGTTAAGGGCTAATTCAAATCTTGTTTGAATCTGTTTTAAGACACATTTCTTATAAGAGTGACGCAACACATAAGACATCCCACTGAGCTTTTAAACATCTGCCCTTTAAAAGACATCTTTGTCTGATGAGTAAAAGACGTCCATTCAATAGCCAGAATGAACGATTTTATGATGTCTTTTCTCTGAGATATCTCCTGAATATCCACTACTGACATAAATAAGACATATTTACAAAGATGAAAATGATCAGCATCATTACTGACGTAACGACAAAGGCAGAGTTATTTCAGACATCCTTGTTATAATACAGTTTAATTACCTTAACATTTTAAATTAAATATAATGGTAATTTGCAGGAGAAGAAGCACAATTCCACACACTTACCTCATTTTAATCTAGTTTTATTTAACATAATTAAGCCCTTCATCTTATTTTCACCTTCTCTCTAGTGCACTGACTGAATTAATTGCAGCGTCTGTAGCATCTGCACGACATTTATTTCATGAGTGCCCAGCATTTTGATAGTGCTAACCTGACTGCGTTTAAAAAAATAGCCAGCTAGGTCATACTATAGCTATCATTTTTACACTCCAACAAAACTTACTTGTGAATAAATATTATATTTGCTCGCCATAGCCTGAAAAATGTTGGACTTTTTTCAAAATCTTTACTGAAAAGTTAATTTAGCTAGGTATGTAACTAGCTGAGCTAGCTAGCCTACTGATGACCAATCAGTTCATTTGGTTAAGTGGTAAGAAGGTTATAAAGCTAATTATTTATCACACACAATAAATGCCATATATCCCAAGTTACAGAAAAGCTGAAAATAAAGCAAATTTTGTCTTCCAGTTCCTTCAAGCATGATTGTCCGCACAACTTTCACTATATCAGGTGCTGTGCTGTAGATATGTATATCTCATTCCTTAAGTTATGTTGGAATGTGACTAGCTATGATGCAGTAACAACTAACATTATTGACAGATACAGCTAAACAGGAAATAATAATAATAATAATAATAATAATAATAATAATAATAATAATAATAATAATAATAATATAAGCCTCCTGTAGGATTTTCTAGAGGTTTGTGAGGTTGAGTTGCTTGGACACATCTCTCTCAAACTTTTTGATCCAATTCCTCCCACAGAATCACACTTGGGTTAAGGTCAGTGACTAGACAGTCAGACCATTTCATCGCAGACAGCACTTCCTCCAGATTATATCTCTTGCATAGCTTCAAGGTGTGTTTGTGGTGGTTTGAAAATGAAACATTACTCTGAAAATGAAAAACAAGCAAAATATGCAATGTATTTGCAAACTGTGGCAGGTAGTGTACGCATGATATGATATAATATGCTGATATGGTGATATGCATTTAAAACTGCCCAGATATTCTAATATACATTTAAACAGCAAAAAGCCTTTATATAGTATTATATTAAAACGGAAACAGATATCTGAAGAATCTGTAAGAATCGTCCAGGTCGTATTGCTAACACATTTCTGTTAAATCTTTGCCTTCAAGCCCTCGAACTATTTTACATCCACAAACAATCCATGACTCAAAGGGAACACATGGTAAGGTAATGTTTCTTTGGTTGCAGTATAAATATCTTGTAAATAAAGCTTTATTCATATGGATGGCATGGATTTAAGGGAGAATGTAGGTTTTGGTATCTAAACTATGTAAAGACTAAAACACAATGTGGCATGCTGTTATAGGAAAATAATCAGTGTTGTGATTTCCTGAGAGTTTCATGCTGAAAGTTACTGACAGATCTAATGAGAGTTACTATTACCACCTAAAAGTTGATCATTTTCCTATAACAGCAATTCAAGAAGTAACATTTAGAAGCTGTGGAAGGTGTGGCAGAAAAGTTAGTTTCTGTTATCACTTATGTTATAGCAGCTATAAACAGCAATTTTCTCACCAGCCTCTCTAGATTTCTCTCTCTTGAGATAATATTACAAAAAAACAGAAAAAAACCACCTTGACATATTATCCAAAGTGCTCTGAATTACAGCCAGAAATATTGTCATGAGCTGCCGTCATAGAGAATTAATCAACGCTTTCTGACCAATCAGATTGAAGAATTCAGCAGTGTTGTGGTATAAGTTTACATAACACACCCAAATCCTGTTTTTTCCATGATAGATTCCATGAACTAATATTCCACCTTGCCATTCTGCTAACTCCTAAAATACATGTGTACTTCCTAAGAAACCATGGAAGAGATGAAAATGTGAAATGAAACGTAGAAGAAAGAACATAAAGTGCTCGTGGCTTTAGTACTAAGGAAGCAGTTACACACTTTTTCATTTTTTTTTTTTTTTTTTAAGTGAAACATGAGCCATGGACCAACGATAGGTACAAAACATGGGAATACTGTTTGGAATGATAAGAAATACAGAAATAAAGTTTAGCCAAGGAAAATTACTACCTGCCCAGCACAAGTAACGCTAGCTCCATATTGCTTTTAGCAGCCTTAGTTCTCTCCAGTAATGAAAAGTCAGTGCAACCGACTTCCAAACTAAATGCATCCCAGTGCATTCAAAATATTCAGGAAATCATGGATTATCACCATAGATAGTCCAAAGCATTGCAAAACACCTACAAGTGGTGTAAAAAGAAATATATTGGACAATAATTACTTGCTGTTTATCTGTTCACTTAAAGCTTCAAGTGTCTGAAAATATGATTACTCACTAAAACCTTTTGTCCTCTTGCAATTCTCTGGAAATGTTAATTTCCATGTAAGGGCTAGTACATGGTAAAAAGATATTTTTATACTATGCTACCTTTTTGATAATTTAAACTGGATGCCTGTGTCTATTTGTCTTTTTTAAGTTTTCTTTTTATGCTTGTTGCAATTTTACAGCATATTGTTTTAAAATTTAATTCCTTAATTACCTACAAAATACATTACACATGGAAAATATTGTTACAGAAGGAAAATATTAAAGAAGTTCATGCTTTATCAACTAAAAATTGAATCAAAGGGAGTAATGCTTTCAGGGCACATTAGGCAACTCTTCTACTGTATGTGCAATGGAAGGAATATTCCATCACATTTGGTCCTTTTTTCATAGCAGTACTATGCAACTTCATTATAAGAATGAAAGTCACACAGTGCAAATTTGAATGATATTTTATGATTTATTAATATCATTTAACATTATTTCACTGAAGTAAGGTTTAGTAGGCATGTCATTGTTTTGGCTGTACACTGTACAATGGATAACAATTTACTTGTATAGCTTTGGTTTCTTTAAAATTAGCTTTGAAATTTCACGAAGGTGCCTAAAGTCATAATTCTGTTTTTCCCATATGTTCATATTTTATAGTTCTCCTATTTCATGCAGCCTATTGAACACAAGTCTCTTATTTTCTTTGGGTAAACAGTGGAAAATGATTCATCTGTACCAATGGTTATGGAGGCATGCAATTTCTGATTAAAAACATAAATTCAATTTCCAAGGTAAACGACTTATGGTGTGTAAGTTCATTGCTTTTCTCCAGATGAAAGAAAAGCTTAATTAGAATTTTTACATAAAGAAGACATTGGCTTTACCTGCTACCCGAACCAGTTGACCATGAGCAACAACAAAGCAGCATCTTGCATTGCTAGTTTGTTCCAATAATCTGTTTTGTACAGTCATGCTATTTTTCAGTTGTGTGAGAAAGAGCTCCATGTATCCATCACACACACACACACACACACACACACACACACACACACACACACATCCTGCATTGACATTGTCAGTTGTTCCTCTGTTTTCCTTTTCCATAACCCACTAATGCAAGAACATCGCATTCATTCAGTGTGTGCTTCTGACCCTATTTACTGATGTCTTTTCTAATGTCTTTCTAAGTGCAGATATCACTTTAGTCACTGCTCTTATTGAAACAGTTGAGCATCTTTGTCATTGAATCTCCTCCTCCTCTTTCAAAGTCACTTTCTGTCTTAGTATTTTATACCTGCCAGAAAGCATGGTAAGATGTTAATAGTTGAATTGAATCATGCAATAAACCTGTCAATTTGTGACATGTGCGTGTAAACAGATAGATGACAAAAGCAAATCCTGAATAATAATTGATTTGAAAAATGTATTAATTTGTTTATAAATAAATAAATAAATTATATAATATGTAGTTTTAAGCTTTCTGTGATGGAGGACACACTGAATGATACCTGATCTTAAAATGATATGCACTATGAAATACATTAAGTGTAACTAATCTTAATATTCCCTTCCATATCTATTCATGAAACGAATGGTAAATCGAATGGACCAAACCTGTTCCAGCATCACAATCCCCCTGTGCACAAAGCAAGCAACATAAAGACATGGTTTGCCAAGATTAGAGTGGAAGAACTCGAATGGCCTGCACAAAGCCCTGACCTCAACCCCACTGAGCACCTTTGGGATGAATCAGAACACTGACAGTGCGCCTGTTCCCTCATAATGCAAACAGACACAAAACACACAACAAGCAACAAAACACAAGTTGGAAAACTAGGGCAAAATACAGAAACACTGAACACAGCTTCCACCTTCACATTGCAAGACTTCACCAAGATATCCAACTACATAAAGAAGTCTTCCATGTTGTTCATTAACACATCAAAATTTGTAATTGTTGACAATCTGCTGTGGAAATAATGCACTTTGGGATGCGCTATTATAGGAAATCACCTAACACTACCACCCTGTGGTTGATTATTTTCCTATTACATTATGCCCCATTGTGTTTTATTATTTATGTATCAATTGGTTTGACCTCACAGGGCTTCAGAAACACTTTTGTCCAAGATGTTTTTCTCTGGAGGCTTTGTGCTTTGTTACTGTTTTACACACACACACACACACACACATACACACACACACACCTAATCAGGAATAGAAACTAAGGAAAACAAACCAGGACCATGATTCTGTAACCATAATAGTCATGTTTACAGAATCCTCTTTGCTCTGATAGCTCAGCACGATGAGAGTGAGGTTCTTCACAGAGAGAACTGGCGAGTATAAAACCTCTCCAACTGGAATGTGGGCATTACATTGAAAAAGCAAGCTGCTGTAACAGACTGCCATAGATGGCACTGTTGCACTGTTGACAGAAACAGAGTGTGGTAATATCACAGATGCAGCCTGTGGACAGAACAGATGATGGACATTCTTGAAATCCTTCCCCTAACATGCATGAACTGGATGTTAAACCATTTAATCTTCAAGGGAACAATTGTCTTTGTAACGTCTGATATGCACTCACTTTTCCTAGCAGTTTTCTTTGAAATAAACAAATCGGGTGTCGTTTGGAAAAGTGAGGAGGCTGTTTTTCAGTACTTGTCGCTCTGGTAGTTGGTACTCTGTCTTCATTTCCTCTCGAGTGAGGTGGACCAGGTTCCATTTTGGCTGCTGGTTTGCTGTGAATTATACATACAAATGGAAAGCGTCACTCATCCTGACAAGCCTATTTTCTGCCTTGTCATTCTGAACAGGATAGCTAAGAGCGGTTATATAGCCTTCATTACATAACCTACATAAGTGTAAGGTTGGAATTTGAATTGCATATGCTTCCTTCTAGCATGGCTGTTTTGAAGAGTTTGAAATGAGGTGTAGAAGAAAGAAAATTCTGGTGTAGCTTTTTATTCTTCTCCTGAACTCTAAGGTGGCCCTTGTGGACAAATACTTTGCCAAGATCATTATGCTTTGGCTTCAAGCAAGAAAAAACCTCTCTATGGATTTTATGACTGTGTGTTGCTTATCATATGTCACTTTCAAAAGCTAGACGTAAATTTAAGGGGGAAAACAGAAAGAAAATTCCACAAAGGAAACAATAACAGAATATAGGTACTTGGCAATTATTCAGATTTGTACCACTGTTTAATTATTGAATTTGAAGTTGTTGATTAATTTTCTATAACAAATAAATTTGTAATAATGTGTTTGTTCTGATACATTACCGTTTCTATAACAGCTCATTCACAGGGACTTTTATGGTGGACCCTCCACATAATCTATGGCTAACAATAAATGGATTAAAAATGTGGATGTATTCAACAAAGAAAAATCATTGAAATTGTGAAGTTTTCTGTTAAGAGATGTTTATTTAACATTTATAGAAGGAGTGTCAATTGTCAGTGCTGTGTCAATGCATGTTTTCCACCATAGGAAAGTCTTCAAGACAGAAAACATTGCAATTTATACCTTCTCTGTAACATGACTGTGGTTTTTTTTAATTATTAACTTCAAGAGGGAAAAACTGTTTATAGCTGCTGTAACATAAGTGATAACAGGAACTAACTTGTTTCGTGGATGTTCCACAATGTGTCATTCATTATTAAAGTCAAAACTGCAATTGTCAAATTGGCAAACTGAGTTTGGCAAATTGCTGTATATACAAGGGTGTATTATTTTCCTGTAATAGCATGCCCTGCTGTTTTGTTTGCTTACTTATGTCATTTACATATATATTGCACAGTACTGTGTACTCATAGGCTAATTGGTATAACTGCAGCTACAATGAGTCCAAAAAGTGTTTAAATCTAGCACAGAAATAACCCCTTTGGGCATCACTGAATGACATCAGTAATCCCATGCCCACTTCTAACACTAAGCATTGTCATTTGAAAAGACAACTGAAGATTTAAATATCTTTAAACTGTATAAGCATAACAAATATCTGCTCACAGGACTCTGGTCCTTTTGATGGAACAACTTGTCTCCTATATCATTTATGTACACTGCTTTTTTTTTGTATAACCCCCCACAGTCAGATCCTCATATCAGCTGCCTGTAAAATGAGGGTGTGATAATAATGTCCTTTTAAACGTGTCAGACAAGATGGTGGTGTTGCAGCCTGTTGTTTCTTGGCCTTCAGCCCACTCCCATTCTGTTTATCATGAACATTGAGCCGTATTAATTTGCATTTTAATCTTCTTGTTTACGTTAATGCCCCTTTCATTTGCCACCCCTCAAGATGGCTCAAGGCGGTTTATAAAACAAATGTGATCTCTGAGCACTGGAGCCTCCAGAAGATTTTTAGTTTATAAGTTAAGTTTTTAAGTTTAAATTTATAAATTTAAAAATTTATATCTGGAATTTATATATTTCTGTAAGGCTACTTTGTGACAATGTATACTGTAGAAAGCACTATAAAAAATAAAATTGAACTGAATTTAATCGCATTAAGTGGAGTGCCCAGACAGGGCCAGGGGAAATCTTGATGTGGCACATTACAAGTGTATCATATCTGGAATTCAAAACTGTATTAAAAATGGCTGCACAAAAGATCTAATTGTATTCACAAGATTCAAAGTAACCCTTACTTAGCCTACTTGAGTAAGTGTGGACATGTATGCATATATATGTACATATGGGAATGCATATACGTGTGTGTATTGAAGTATAATGTATTTTAAATTTGAGTTTTAGATTTTTATACTGTTTTTTTTTATGTACGTTTGGCTTTGTTGTTGTTTTTTTTAGGTTATTGTGTTGATGTCCTAGTTTATACAGTATGGTGAAGCTAAAGACAAATTTCCATAAATAAATGCAACTAACTAACTATCTATCTAACTACTTAATATAAAGCTAAAGTGATTCTAAAGTGAAATAAATTTTTTATTATTATTATTATTATTATTATTATTATTATTTACTACAATATAGATATAATACTGTGTGAAATGCACGAGTAAAATGTAGAAACATAGAAAAATTGTCTCAAATCTTTCAACTCAGTCTCAATGGCATGTTTTTAGATAAAGAAAATCAATATTTTAAAATGAGGGACTCATCATGAAGCAGCAAATTGTATAGTGAAGAGGGAAAACTACATTTAAACTAAACTTGCTGATGTTATACCAAAGAACATAATATAATAGCATTTTAATATAATAGCCTATCTTGAGAACTATAGATTGACACCTGAGGTACCTTTTAAAACTTATACTCTATATTTTTCAACCATAACATACCTTTTCTTTTGCTTCATAATACAAAACTTTAGTATAAAATATAATATCATGAAATTTATTATGAATAATAATATCTTTCATGAATTTTTCATGAATTTGCCATATTTTGATTGATGTACACATAATTATATAATCACAAAACGAACTGGCTGACTCTCAGGATTATGATTATGCAAGCTGTACTCTCTAAATTAAACAATTATTCTCTAAAATTAATGAACACAAAGTGCTTCTTTAGCAATGTGCTGGTTGCTAAAGCTTCACAACTGTTAAAATAGAGAGAATTAGAAAAGTATAAGACAGACTTTGAAAAGGGTTAGGAGATAAGGAAGAGGGTTTTGTTTTTATTTTCCCCCCTATGCTGTTGATAGAGTGTGCCATGGCATTGGGTTTGCTAGCTTGTTGCAAGCTGTAGCTAGTGTTGTGATCATATTGATCATTAAAACCAGATGGTCTCCTGTGAAATACAGTCTTGAACACAGTCTATTGCCTTTCTCTGATATTCCAGTGCCAACCAAATCTAACCCACAGCCCTGAGTTCTCCTGTTAGCCTGAAACTAAACTACAAACATAATGCTAATTCTACATACAGCCATTAGAGTTATTACATAACTTAAAGCCAATCAAAATAATAATTACAAAATAATGAAATGACAAAAGATTTGCAAAAGAGACAGAACGTCGTGGACCAGCTCTTACACACTGTATCCCTAGAAGGTACAAGAAACAACAGTCTTCCAGTTACGATGCACATTAGTCACATGGGGAATTTTCTCCATGAGGCCAGGGAAAATTAAATAAAAACTCAGTGTATTACCACCTCAGCAAATCTAACTGCTCCATATTATTGGACCCCCTGTTTCTTTGACAGACAGCTCAGCCTGGCATTCTTAATGACCCAGTGAGGGTGGACACCTCAAGTGTCTTAGTTCAGCCATGCCATATTCATCATCTCTGCTGCAGTCCACAGTAATAAACATGCAAGAGTAAAAGAGTTTAGTGCTGACAATAAGCAGAAGTCTTTGAAAGTGATATTCCACTTGCTGTTTTAGGTGCAAAGTGGAATTCCAGCTTTGGAATTATGTTTTTAAGTATTTAAGCTGAAATTCAATGCATGTGCTGAAGTGCATATTAAAGGAGCAGTTTGTAATTTATAGAGCCCTCTGCTGCCTGCGAGGCAAACTGCAATTGCAGTGAAAACACAAGCCATGCACTTAACCTTCACCTTACCTTACCTTACCATCTCTTGAAATTGACCATGCCTCTGCTTCAGCTAAAACAGAGCTAATTTCCAGGCTGGAAAACTGTCAACAAAAGACTGAAACAAACAAGGAAGCTAGTGAGATCTTTTTGCTTAACACAATGTTTCTAAAGCATCTTTAAAAACTGGATGATTATTATGAGCCTTGAAACCAGGGCTGAGAAACAGAATAGAAAATCAATCGGTTTGCTCTGAGCAGAACCAGTACTTTTACATTTCATTTCTTGTGTTTCAACCACAAGAAAATGGTTAATTCTCTTCCTTTTACAGAGGCTGTGTGTAGAATTAATATAATATAGCAGGTTTAGAAAGCTGCCCAGCAGCTGTATTTGTATCGATAAGGATATGTCCACACACGCAAGTTTATTGAATGTTACTGTGCTCCAACATATAGCTATGAAATAGCCCAGAATCATTTACCAGAAGTTGTTCTTATCAAAAAAAGTCCAAATGCAATGTTACATATTGTCAATAGAATTAGCAAATTTTCTGTTTAACAATGCATAGACATGTTAGCTGGCTAAATGCCCGGCTCTAATCTGAGTTAGCTGAGCTGTGTTTCTCTGATTCTCGTGGGTACAGCCCAACAACAAACAGGCCTGGTTATCTGTCCAATGCATACTTTAACATAGTAAGGTTTGACATTGAGAACACATTTGTAGTAGTTTTTTTTTTTCACCTTCTTTCTTTACCCAAGAATGATAACCTGTGCTACACGGCGCATATAAAATGATAAATTGAATAAAATAATGCTAGATGTGATTTTGATCTATTTTGAAGTATTTGGAGATAATACATAAATAATAAGCTAGTAGGCTACACAGAACAAAAAACAGTTTTAATAATAATATGAATAGGAATAATAGAATACGAATAAAGATAATAGAAATAAAAGAATAACCGAGATGAACATTTCTGTTCCGAAAAACAGTTAAGGATGATTACGTCTTCAGTTGTGTTTTTGTCTTTAACAAAATGCTATTCATAGCCTTCATCCCATGCAGGGTGTATTCCTGGCTCACACCCAGTGGTTACTAAAGATAAATAATAAATAAAAATACCATTCAATTCCAGTCTTTGTCTTTATTCCTCGGACCAGTTTGGAACCCTGCTTGAAAAATTACAATCAGTTTAAAATGCAGTACAGCCCAGAGCAAAGCAGCAGTTCAAGGCTAGCAGTTACGATTCTTAAATTCATCTTAATAGCAATAAAATTCTTCTCTTTGATCCTATTAAAGAGTATTAAAGCATATACAGTATTCAGTATAACTGAAACTGTTTAAGGAATTAACAGATAAACCACTTTCAGCAGCAGTCATGTCATCACCATGTAGTCAGTTCCAATATTAATAACTAATGACATAAGCTACACTTTTCATGTCTTTGTTATTTTAATGTCTAACTGATGGACAGAACATTTATGGCAGTTAGCTAGGTTAGAATATTTAGTAATGTATATATGTGCACTGTAAAAAAAATGAACAGGGTTGCCAATAAAGTTCTGTACAAATTTACAGTAAACAACTGTCAACATACTGTATTTACAGTAAAGTACTGTAATATCTTACATAGTCTAAAATAACACATAATCCAGTACATTTGCTCATTTGGCTGAAGCTTTTAAATAAAGTGACTTATAATTGAGGCAGGCTACAACTGAGCTGAAGGTTAAAGGTCATGCTCAAGGACCAAATCATGGCAGTTTGGCAATGCTGTAATGTGAACACACAGCCTTCTGCTCTGTAAATCAAAGCCTTAACCACTGCCACTGCAACAGGCTCAGCTAACATGCATTGATTCAATGCAATCTTTTAGTGCGAGTTAATGCAGTGGTAGCAGTGGTTGCATCAATGTAAGCTAGTTGTTTTAGTTGTTGTGGCTCAGTGGTTAAGGCTTTGACTTACAGATTAGAAGGTCTGGCTTCAAATCCCAGCTGCTATGCCTAGGTCCTTGAGCAAGACCCTTAACCTTCAGCTCAGTGGTATCTTGCATCAATTGTAAGTCGCTTTTTCAAAAGCGTCAGCCAAATGCGCAAATGTACTTCATTATGTGTTATTTTATACTATGTAAGATATTACAGTGCTTTGCTGTAAATATATTTATAATTGCAATTTTTTTTACAGTACTTTATTGGTAAGCCTGTTGCCATTAAATCACTGTAATATTTACAGTACATTTTTATATTGTACATATTAAATAGAGCATATTGTGGAGTGATAGATGTTGAAGTGATTTTAGACAGACTATTCTGAGGGTACTTATTGCACACTCATTCTCGCTTTGGGATTTTATTCTGTAGTGTTTCTGGCCACAGGCCTAACTCTGTTCCCTTTCTCCCATCTCAGGATGGGAGTGTGGGTGATTAGAGGGAAAGTTGGAGAAAGATATCTGTGAGGCCTGCTAGTTTTGAAAGCTCTTGTCTTTCCATCGAGCCTCATTAGGACTGGAGAAATCTTTGGCAAAAATCGGACAGCCTTCAGCCTTCATGCCTCCATCCAAGTAATAAAAGTGGTGAGAGGCTTCAGAAGAATTTGCATAGCTCCAGCTAGGTTGCCAGTACAACAGGTTCTATCAGGTGAGAGGAATGATTAAAGTGGCTCTTTTTCAATGTGAAGTTCTTCTGACTACAGAGTGTTGATGCTCTCCAACAAGGCAATGGATCATTAAAGCAATGAAGACTGGATAATAAAGCTACAGTAACCACAACTAGCAATTATAATTAATGCTGTGACTATTTCACTGTTCTAGTTTCACTGTTTCAGTGTACTCAGCTTGTTTACATAACACTTTAGTTAGGGGTAGTATTCATTGGGCTGCATGACATCTGCATAAACTTTGACAACTGACATAAACCTGCATAAATATTTATAAAGACCTACTACACACAGTCAGAAAAACGTATCAAACGTTTGCTTGAATGCTCTGTATGCCACGCTCTTCACCAGTGCAATATAACCAAGCCCACCTCTACCAGTATGCTATTTGAATAAGATCAATATATAATACATATTTTGAACTATTTTTAAAATATATTCAGCGTAACCCACTGTTTGCGTTTCAAAAATACCTGCACTTTTTCAAAACTCGGGTATTCAAATTGCAGAGTGGTAGCGGTGGCCACGGTTAAATTAAATGTGGTGTGGAATGTGACATACAGAGCATTTGAGTGAATGTTTGATAGGTTGACATGCAATGCACGCTTGTCACAGAACATTGATATTCAACTGATAGAAAGTACTGCAAATAAGTTGCATGCAAACATTTTGTTTCTGTGAGACTGGGTTGCATAAAGACTGCTTTAATCCTTTCTGATATCAAGTTCAGCCAGTTCAGGTGACACAGATGTTTCTTAAAATAATATTGTGTTATAACATTTTTTGGGTTGGCCTTTGTTAGAATATCATGATAGCTGACTGAAGTTCAAGGCACTTAGGCATCTCAGAACATTTAATCACTTAATATAACGTCATAATATTACAATGTAATGATTACTGTCAAATCCTTCCCTATGTGACAGTGTTATGCAGCAGGTTTTCATGTTGAAATCATTACCACCAAGTGCCAAGTACAGGAGGCACTGCAGTAAATCTTTTGGAAGTTGAACTTTTGTTAAACTTTCCAATTAACCTCACTTGGCAAGCTCACAGGTCATATCATCACCGATACATGACTCTGCCTTCAAGAAGTGCACTGAGCTTCAGTTGTCATGACATTTTGACATTTTATTGCGAGTCAGTCCAGAACCTTATGTCAAAAAAATCTATGTCTCTTGACACAGGTGACATATCAAATTCAAATTAACATAAAAGGACCAAAAAAAAAAGTCTCTATGCCAGCTAAAAACACCTTTATACATGTTTGTGTAGGTTTACGTAGCCCTACAAACACAATATTAAATTAAAGTGTTACAAGGTTTTCTACAGTGATTCCTCTGATTGAGAATAAGCAGTGAACATCTGATTCAGATAACTGCGTGGTCCTTATTGGTAAATTATGGCCAGAGATCCTCACCCAGGGTGCTTTGCTCCTGCTTTCTACCCTTGTGTCATGTTTCTATCAAATAAGCTTAAAGTTACCCAAATCACAGTATGAATTACATTTATCATATTTGGCTTATCAGCTATATTTGTAATTCACTTACTGGTACAATTACAAGTAGGTCAGATTCCAGTATACATTTTTCTTTTTTTTTTTTTTTTATACCAGAGACTGAAAATTCAACACGTTTATTTTCAGAGTTCTCAAAATGATCCGTTTCAGGAGTTTTCAAAGGTGTCTGTTCCACCCACTGGGAGAGTGCAAGACAAAGGAAAGCCAGTAAATGAAGAAAACAAATAGAGAGGTGCCAAACAAATACCACCAAACAGGAAAAGAAAATGAGGAGAAAAGTTAACAACTATGTGGTGATAACAAGATGTTTTTCATTATTCTATTTATAAAATCTGAATGCTAGACTTTATTTTGGTTTCCACTACATTTTTAATCCATGCTTAGTCATTATCTGGATTGCATTGCATGAGTAGATACATTTACACTGTATTCTTTAATGCATCTGCAAAATCATCTGGGTAATTTTCGAAAATATTCAATTATCGGCTTTATGATAACTGAGGAAATTCCAACGAGATTTCGCGGAAATATTTTTTTCTGTAATGAGGGCTTATTTTTATAAACATGCCAATGAGTGCATTTTTCTTTCTTTCTTTCTTTCTTTCTTTCTTACAACAAATGCCTTGAATTAGAATACTATCTGAGGTGAAACTTTAAGTGACATGATAATGTGATAGAAAATTGACTGTAATATTTAACTACTGCAAAAACTTGGAGGTGAAATGTTCTGATCTGTTTCTTATTAACAGGTTTTTCAGGCCCAGCTGTTTCTGCATTGATAATTATGTTCCTTTTTTTTCTAAGCCTTTGAAATTTTTTTAATGTATTAAATTTCACCTGCTTGCAACAATGAACTTATTTTATAAAAAAAATAATTATAATTAACTTATATATTAACATATCAAAGCTTATAAAATACAATCAAAAATTGCTTGAACCACACTCATGGGTCTAATTTACCTGAGGAAAAAATAGCCAGGGTTATATATCTGTGATATGGATTAGGTGAGCTAATAAGGTTTATATTGCTTATTCCAGTAGGTGTCAGTTGACACAAAGACTGCTCATCAATTTTAATATCAAGCTGATGTAACAACTGTGTTAAGTATTGGATTTTTGTTGAAATAAGGCTATGTAGGAACACTTCCGTGATGACTTCTGGTAGAAGAATATCAGAACAATTGATTTTGTAGCTCAGTGAACTTCTGGTTTGTCAGAGTCATATAATAGTGGTGATGTGTATGCTTGCCAGTTGAGGTTAATTAGAAAACTGAACAAAGGCTTCCATTAGGTGATGCTTCCATAAAATGCTCCTGAGCTTGGCTCTTGGTGCTAATAACACTGACATGAGAAACTGCTGTATAACACAATTAAATAGCAAAGGCTTTTAAAGCTGTGACAGCCTGTACAGTGTTATGTCTATTTCCTCTTCCCATGAATTAATGTGAGTTTCTTATTTCTGCCTATGAGATTTTTATGAGGTAATACCATAACACCATAATGGCAGGTACAGTATGTAGCATTGAGATACATAACCTAAAAGTCTGCCATTCAACCAGGAAGGCTGGTAATATATACCTGTTATTAAATAACCTAAATGACCTACTCTCTAATATAATTTGTTTTTGATGTCATATTAGTATACATTGATAATCAGAGGGTGCTCATCATTCTCCACATTCCATTTATTTTTCATATGTAAAAGAAAAACACTTTTAAATATCGTAAATGTGTTTACATTTAGAATCTTTTTCTAAAATGATCTTTAATGGGTCTTTTATCTTGATGACCAGGATTTTATTTTTTTATAATACTTTTATAATGTCATGACACCATAATAATAAGTTATTGCATATGTATATGGCCTACCAGAAGCACACTAAGCTACAGAGTCAGTCATCTAATTCTACATCCTGGTGTAAGTCAACCCAGAAAGTCCACATCCCTTGACGTGGGTATTATGTTAATTTGAAACCAATAATAGACATTTTATAAGCCATTTATAGATGTTTATGTAGTTTTATGCCCATCGTCAGGAAAGGCTTATGTGTGTGGGTGTCATGTAAAAACTACATTTAGGTAAAATGTTAGTGGAAGTTTAAACACCTAAATGTAGAGGACAATTGGATGGAATAGAAATTTGTCCATCTTGGTGTCATTGGTTAGTTGTGAATATTTTAGCAACGTGGTGGTAAATTACATTTCAATGAAGCTGTAATAATGTAATATGACAACATGTTATATTTTAGATAACGGCATGAATGTTCACAATACACAGTATTGCATGAATAATATTGGTTGGCTTGATTTTAGTATTGTATCTAAGAACATTTCTTGAAGTAAGTTGTTGTTCTGAGTACTGATTCTGATTACTATGCACACTCTTTGCATGATTAAATCACCTGAATGAATGTTCTATGATAAATGTACAGCATAGACCTTAATTAAACTCAGCAAAATCTACTTTTATTAATGGAAATTCCAATGAGGTGGGAGAGAGAGAGAGAGAGAACGAGTCAAAAGTTAATGAAATGAGGAATGACTGAAGGCATCAATCCCAGGAAGAAAACCGATGCCAAGTCACGGTGCCTAGCCCATCATTCATTTCCTATAACAACCAATTTAGCTGATGAACAAACAACAGGCCCTGACAGCCATTTTGCATTGCTATAGATTTCATTTTGGATGAAAAGATCAAAGCTCACACCTCTGTAGCTTTTACTGTTATTGATGCTCAATCTGCCAAAAGCAGCGGACTCCTGAGAATCAGACAGGATTTATCTGTGTTTAACGCTGCACATACAAAGCATTCAGGTAAATTACTTGCCAATTAATTTATAATGGAAAAAAAGACACAAATAACAAGCTGCTGTCTCTGGTTCAAATAACAGAGAAGAATCTACTGCCACTTTAATGTGATATAATTGGATTTACTGATAACACGATTGTGAGTGGAAGCAGTATTATGAATTCCTTTTCTTGATTTGGGCAAACCTTGCCTTGGGCAACTGACTTTCAAAAACATGTTCTGTATGGGCAGGGGGTGTTTGTAAGTATGCAGATACAGTAGAAAGACTATCCAGAACTGCAGTCAGCAAACACATAGTAAAATATTTATGTGTGATTTATTTTGTGCTTGCAAAGGTAGGTGCCCTTTTTACATATAATGAAATTCAAATAATAAGAATTCATTAATACAGTGAATATGTGTTCCTGTAGGAGGTCAAACATGCTGCTAAATATTAGAGTGGATAAGAAACCTATGCAAAAGCATTTCCCTTGACATATAACTTGAGCCATGGGGGAGCAAGTTTGCATTCATCACAAATTTAGTTTTTATTGCCTTTGTGTTGGAAAGGTAGGGTGATCTCAGGGGTCTGTCTTCGGACAAAAACTTGGGCAAAAATGCAAGCTTTCTTGCATTTATTCAGTTGGGATTTTGCTGCAGCAAATTTCAGAAAACAAAACCTGGTGCAATGTGTAAAGATAAAACATATGTAAAAATGTATTGAATGAATTGCACTGCTCCAGAGAACCAGTGGTTTCAGCCACTAGTGCATTTCCAGGGGACTTTCTTTCGCCTACATTCATGAGGGGAAGAGGTCAACGTGATAAAAGCTCACTGTAGTGCATACAAAGATGGCGCAGTGCGTAGCCATGCCGCCTCACAACTTCAGGGTTCCTGGTTCGTTACTGAGCTCTGTGTGGAGTTTTGCATGATCTCTCTGTGCCCATGTGGGTTTCCTCTGAGTTCTCCAGTTTCTTCCCACTGTAGCTTGGCCCCAAGTGTGAAAGAGTGTGGAAACATGTATGCGTGTGTGTGTGTGTGAAAGAATGGTCAAATAGTGCAAAATAGCTTAAAAATACTGTTATAAATAAATTAAATAAGTTAAACATTAACACGTATCTGATATAAGAAATGAGCTCAGGTTTATTATTTTTTATTTAACTAATTTAATTAATTACTAACTATTAATAGCTAATTTATTAATTATTTTTATTTAATTATTTAACATCATTGAACATCTTAGAATATATTCTCAGTACACTGAAGCATTTTCATTCACAATGCCGAATTAATTACTGCTAACTTTAGTGTCCTTGAAAAGCTACTCACTATAGATTATGTCACTTTCATCCTGGTGATTAATGACAAGATTTATTTATTGTTAAAAAGGCTTCAATGCTGTATAGTAATTTGATTTAAAATGGACGATACTTTGGCCAGCACCTCACAAAAGGAAAAAAGTGTGGTACTATTCATATAGTGATGGTTGCTTGGTATGCGTCCATTTCATTTGGACATCAAGAGCATTACATTAAGCTAAAGAGTGTGTGGGGTGGGTCATGCTACACTAATACAGTAACAACAATAGAATGAAGTGGGATCGATGACACAGAATGTCCTAAGACCATAACTAATGCTAATTAACGGCTAATCAATAACCCGTCTCAAAGGTTTGTGAGATAACTCTGATCAGTAACAGTGGCTGCAAAGAAACATTTATCATTTTTTGGCATTGCTTTAGAAAAAAAGAGGCTATAAACGATTTTGATGACATAGCTATTATAAGCATATTGCTGGCCAAGTTGATGCTCTTCACAGTAAAGCGGTGTGCTCGTTTATCTCATCCAGTTGAAAGCCTGGAGGATTTGTAAAGCCATTTATGTTCAGAACAAATGCAAGACACATTCTCACTGATTCTGCACCTTTACAGCACTCTGGTTAAAAAAAACAACAACAAAAAAAACAATTTTCAGTTGTAAGATACTGAAGCAGAGTTTTTGAACCTAATTTATTACATATTATACAAACAGTTATAAAATGTATGCAAACTCTTGTGTGCTGTGTGCACCAGGTCTATGTGATGAACAGGATGATGGCTATTCAAACTCACCCATAAAACCCAGTATATAATATATAATATATAATATAACCATTTATTAATTCTGGTCAAATCAATACAACCAGTTCCTCCCAAACACATTATTAAATTCCAAAATTATTACCATCATTGCTAAATATATATATATATATTTCAATGAATTTAAACTATGCAGCTTTCCTAAATATCACGGACCAAAATGGCCTCATATTATTACATGTATTGTCATAGATAAAGAATACCTCTGAGAATGAGTGGAACCAATTCACTGATGGACACCATATAGTAAAAGTGCTATATAATTAGCATTTGATATGCGTTTATCGCAATACTTTATTTTTACTTATACATTATTCATCTGTTAATTCACTACATATTAATTATAACCACAGCTCAAGAACAGACAGCAGACATAAACAACATAAAGGTGTTGGACCACAGCAAGCCACCAGAACAGCTTCAGTGCCCCTTGGCATCGATTCACTGGAAGTAGATTGAACAATTAAAGGCTCTGGAAGTGTACTCTGACGTTTAATGAATAAACACCATTCTTCCAAAAGATATTTCCTCAGTTGATGTTTTGATGAGATTTGGTGATGGAGAGAACTGTCTAACATGTTGCTCCAAAATCTCACATAGTTGTTCAACCCGGATTGAAATCTGGTAACTATGAAGGCCATGGCATATGATTTGCAACATTTTTACCCTCATCAAACCATTCAGTGTCTCTCATGTCCTGTGGTTGGGGGAGGGGGTCATCCTGGAAGAGACCACTCCCATCAGGATAGAAATATTTAATCATAGGATAAAGATGATCACCCAGAAGAACTCTGTATTGATTTTGTGTCGATGGAGCTAAACCATGCCAGCAAAATGGCCTATACAGCATAACAGTTTAAATGGCTTAAAGGAAAGGAAATAAATACAATTAAATAAACAAACCACCAAATTGCCTATTTTACTTGCAGAACAAGGTGCAATGAACCTTAATGTATTGATAATTCCTTGTTAAAGCTATCAGCAAGATGTAAGACTGAAAGTCTGTCATCAGTTTGTTCAACAATAGGTGTTGGAAGTGGTAGATGTGATAATACCTTAATCGCAGCTGTCTTCAAGATTTTAGTCATCTGTCTGTGTGAGCATCTGTGCACATATGTGCTCATGCATTCAGGAAATGTGGGGTACTAAGTCTGAAGACTTGCATCCATTTCTCCTTGTCATTGTTGCACTAATTTAGGAACTGGTGTGGATGTCAGAAGATTGTCCAGGGCACAGGCCTGTCACACACACCACAGGGCAGAGATGTGCAATACACCTCTGATTCCACTTAGACGATGTTAGCCACCGTCTTTCCATCACAAAGCCAATCTTCACAATTTTATACTCTAATAGACTGTCAGAGGCTGCCTGCATGACCAAATTGCCTGAGCTTTATTATTATTTCCATTTTTTCCTCTAGCTGCCACTGGTTTTGAGACAGAGCCTGTCAAGTGAAGACTTGCACAGTGCTGCCGAGTTTGACTGGGACTCAAATTGTCATTTCCGAAGTGACAAGGTGCTGATTTGCCCGACTGGCAGTGAGCGATTGGACATATCCGTTGACAAATGGGCACAGGGACTGAGCTGGCAGGATGCTACGTGAGACAAAATGCCTTTGGCCACAGGTTTTGAAGGTTCTTTCTCTCTCTCTCTCTCTCTTTTATTCACATTTTTATCGCACATCACAGTAGGACAGGTGCTGCTAAAGCGCTGCAAATAAGGTCAAATTCAAGGAGTCATCCAGCAACAGCACTGTTTTTAATTGTAAGCACCCAATTAGTGGACTGAAGTGATAAATCTGTGCATTTTACAGACACTTCACAATGATGATTAAAGTAACAATGTGAAAAATAATAAAAACGTCATGTCAGCCAAATATTAACAGGCCACATAAATGCCTGTTCACAGCATGCTGTGTGGGTGTGTGTCAGTGCACATATAATAAGGAATTTATTTTGGTGCCTTGCCATAAAATGTTATATCCTAGCACACCCCAAACACTGGGCGTGGTCATTTTGTTAAAGATTACACTTATTTATTAGCATTAGAACTCTGAGGGATGTCATTTGCAGCTGTCATTGTCATTTTTACGAGACACAAATTTCGCAGGACAGTTAATGACAGATATCTTAAAAACTGTGTTGTGAGCGATGAAACAAAATGTGTGTGTGTGTGTGTGCATGTGCATGTGCATGCATGCATGCGTGCATATGTGTATAGGGTGGAGGGGCATGTTTTTAAATTTTAGTGGGGACTTTGACTGGTCCCCTCAAGGAAAACAGCTTTTTAGTTACAAAAAAAAAAAAACCCTAAAAGAGCTGGATCGTTTCCTTTTAGTTACTGGAAAAAAAAGTTAGGGTTAGGTTTAGGTTTAGGCATTGCATTAATTAGCTGCATTAATAATTATGTCAGTGGAAGGTCCGGATAGTAAGGCAAACGTGTGTTTATGTGTGTGGGTGTGTACCTGTCACATGATACTAATGAAGACACTGAGATGTTGGGGATGGTTGGTTCAGATTGGGACCACTAGCATATTTCCGCTTATATAACCTTTATTATCTGAGACTGTTCAAAGTGATACTCTTGCTGTCAGTATAACGATGATCTTTATGTTAACAAGGCTTTTGAGGCTGACTGATTTTACTGGGCCCTCAAGAGGCATTAGCTCCACATAGGCATTTAACAGTGATTGGATGAGATGTAACCTGAAAAAGCTGAAAGAGTCAACGAGCTCATGCTCTGGCCAACATCCAGCATGAACAATAGGATGAGAACTTCATAACTCTAGTTATCATACACAATTTAAATAGGTCTAGGTTGAAACCTGGCTGCTCTGAGATTACAGTACAACTCTATAATACACAGGGTCAGCACAAAGAGTGAAATTAGAATAAAGTCTAGACAGTAGCTAGACTAGGTAGCTGTCATTTAGATAGCCACGGCCAAGTGTGTGTGAGCACCAGGGGAAATGTGTTGCCAGGCTGCAGTGTGTCTGGGATTGATATTACAGGCTGAAGCATTAGGAGGATTAGAGAGACAAAGAACATGTTTAAAAAATTTAACGTACTGTATGTTTGTATATAAAAAGACATATTCACTACACATTCTAACATAAGGCACTTGTCACACACAGAAAAATGCTAAACATCACTTGCTCACATGCTGATCCTGTAAAGCTGCAGTCAGAACTGCTGATTCAGTCTGTGATGGTTTCACGCCCAGCTCCAAACTCACTGCTAGTTCCACAATTCATTCATTTTAGTCACCATATCCTTTTGTTGCACCCTATTCATCAGACATTTTTCATAGGCTTTAGGCTAGACAGTATTTTCTGCTAGCATGACTCAGATTTTAGCAAGCAGCTGAGTGTTTTGCTATGTTTTGCAACCTCTCATCACTACCATATGCAGAGTATTGCATTATTCACATTTTGCTCTACAGAAAATTCCCTGTTGCCAGATAGATCAATTCTTATCCTGAAGATTTTAAAAGAACCCTTCAGTTTGTGACTGACTGCTCCTCCGCTTTAATATTGCAACTCTGTCATTCAGTATATTTTGAATACTTATTATTGGTGGAGGTAATATGTCTTCTTTATGCTAGCTGTTAGTGTGTGTGTGTGTGTGTGTGTGAGAGAGAGAGAGAGAGACAGAGAGTGAGAACTCTCTGTAAAGTAATGCATGTTTAAATTACACTTATAGCCTGCATCTCCCTGTAATATTTCTGCATGGTAAATATAAGGGACATATAGGCTGAAAATCACTCTTGAATGAAAATCAGTCAATTGTGGAAAGGGTCAGATCAATTACACCAGTAAATTCAACCAAAGTAAAGGTCATGACAAAAAGAATCAAATAAATTCTTTATATTTATTGGTTTAAAACAAGATAAATATAAGACTGCTTACATACCATTTTAGACTTATTATATTACCACCTTTTTGAGTCATTTCTGAGTTGTCTTGAACATTGAATGAAAGGCAGTGGCAATCTCAGCAAGCTGGTCTGCACTTTGACTGATTCTTGTTTGCAATTTGTCTGACTCATGGACACAGGAGTCAGCCACATATCTATCACAACCCCATATAAAATTACGCTTGCACTGATTTAGCAAATCTATCTTTGTATGTGGAAAAATTCAAAACACTTTCTGCCCGAACTGGAAATGATAAATTCCTTGACATAATTGTGCATTTTCCTAGGATACACAAGAATGTATATTTTTTGCAGTATACAGTGTAAACCCACATATTCTGTCATTCATTTCCTGCCCACACTAAACTTAGCCTTCACCTCGGTAAAACGCTGCCTCCAGGCACCATCAGTGTCAAGAAGCAAAGACATGGAATTAAGACACTGTTCCTACCTGTCAAGCACACTTTCAATTACTCCGTAACTGACATTAATGCCCTTGAGAAGGTGTGGGCAAAACCCAATGAGACCAGCACTGCAAGCTCACACTCTCCAACCCCAGATGGAGTCACATGATTAACTGCCCTTCGTAAGACCTGCAGGAGTGAACTGTGAATTAATTGACCGTTAATTGGATGCATTTATCCACCCAGTAATAAAACGGGGACTGGGGGATCATCTGGAGGAGGAGATAATTAAATAGGCTCTGTACCTTGCAGATTGAGAGGGGATTTTTTTTTTTTTTTTTTTTTGCTTTATGGCTTGGATACTTCTGGCTGGAGCATAAAAAAAGACCCCAGGACAAGTACAGCAACAACATTACTTTGTTTGTTTGTTTGGTTGGTTGGTTGGTTTCCAGCTGGTCTCCAGATGAAGCATATGTTAAACTAAGACTATGTTAAAAATAACTATTTTATGTACAAATAAGACATTGTCAGATGTCTTTACCAGATCACAAAGGCATTAATAAGAGGTCATGGTGTCTAGGTGAGGGCAACCTTTATTTTACCATTATAATCTACATCATGGACATTTGTAGATTAAAAAAATGGAAGTCAAATTCCTTTTGAATTAACAAATCTTAGAAAAAAGGTTCCAAAAGGACCCTCTATTGTAGAGTTTTTGATAGAAACTTTAAGGCCAGGGTTATACTTGATGCATGACTACACAGCAGCTATGCAAAGAGCATTGTTCACATATTCAGCTGTGTGCCTTTCATATATCTGGAGGATTAAAAACATACCTCACCAGCACTGAAATAGCATTTTTTTCCCCACTTTTTCCACTGTTTGATTTTACGCAACAAGGTAAATAGTGATGAAGGCAGGATTATATGGATTATGAAAAACAGCTGAAAAACGACAGCAGCACTGTTTAAAATGGGCATTAAAGTTTCTCTACCAATGGCACCACTTTTTCTACCAATAATGGTGGTAGTGGTGGTGGTGGCTCAGTGGTTAAGGCTTTGGGCTAATAATTAGAGAGTTGGAAATTCAAATCTTGACATTGCCAAGCTGCCACTGTTGGACCCTTGATCAAAACCCTTAACCTTCAACCACTCAACACAGTTGTAAGTCATTTTTGTATGTGTCTGCCAAATGAATAACTGCAAATGCAATGAAATTGACAACGAGAAAGAGCATCATGTTGAGCATCATATACTGCCCTAGCTGTTTACATTGGTGCACCATTGATGGATGTGTACAATCACAGAATTGCACTGAGTGTGTAGTTGAAAGAAAGTATTACCCCAGCGAAAGGCTTCCTCCAAACAGACCTTAAGTGTTCTAGGCTTATTCCTTTGACTATATGCAATACTTTACTGCACTGGTAAATCAGTGGCTGAGTCTTACTTCTTGGCTAGGCTTTGATATTATCTGAGTATCATTAAATCTACAAAATAACCTCAGCATTCAGAAAGACTACACTTCTGTATCTCCCTGATCCTAATTTATCAGTGTTGTAGTCTGTATACTCCAAGGTGCTATTGTAACTATTCATCAAAGATGACATTTTGGGATATGATGGGAGTGTCCCAGTTCTCAACAGGGAGAGAGAGCTTCTGAAGTGTTGCTTGTGGGAACACAGGAAGAAGGTCATAGGCCGGGAATGTGTCTCATCTTAAAGCTAAGATGGAAATGCCATCTGCTCCATTCAAAGGAACCAAATGGTCAGATAGGCAATACCGAATAACTGCATATAAATTGGATGCTCCCTGACTTGATTGGAATTGCCATTTCAAGGATCTGGAATATGTTATTGATGGAATTTGATACATTATTTTACATTTCAATTTGACTGTCATATAAACAGTGATTATTCATTGTGACATTCGTCGGGACATCAATTTTAGTTGTTGTTTATTCACTGGGCTCTGGACTCCAGCACAATTCATTGGAAACTACACAGTCACTGTGTAGGATAATGCGATTATCAGTTTTGTAACATTATAATAACAATAGCAAAACAATAACACAATAACGATGCACAAGCAGACATACTTGAGGCACAGAATAGATATGTTTCATTTGCAAATGATTCAATCTTTTTGAACAAGTCACTAAGGTGAACAAATTTGAGTTGTTGTCTTTGTGTTCAGTTGTTGCTTCATGATTATCAAATCTAGATAAATTACAAAGGTTATGTTTTGTTTATGTATGTAAAAATCTGTTAATTGTCTTAGTTGTACACAAACTGTATATACTGAAACACAACTGAGATTCACTTATAGTGAATGTATAATATATGTGTTCAGAAATCTCATGTTCAAAAGTAATTATCATACAGCTGTCATAGCTGTCATCAGTGAAATTATTCTGATTAATCCCAAATAAAGATCAGCCATTTCTGTAGGATTTTCTTGACATCTCCTTGGTTTCACATGACTGCTGAAGCCATGGTCCACAAAGGGCTTACAAAGCATATGCGGTATCTCACTTGTCGAAAGGTGTCAATCAGGAGAGGGGTATAAAAGAATTTCTAAAACATTAGATATACCATGAAACACCATGAAGGCCATCATCAACAAATAGAGATAATGGGGTACCACAGTGACATTACCAGGATCAGGACGTCCCTCCAAAATTTACGAAAGGACAAGACAAAAAATTACGGTGAGGCTTCCAAGAGACCTATGGCAGCATTAAAGGAGCTGCAGGAATATCTGACAAGTACTGATTACTCTGTGCATGTGATGAAAATCTCATATTCTTCACATGTCTGGGCTGTGGGGTAGGGTGGCTAGACAGAAGCCCTTTCTCACAATAAACATCCAAGCCCAACTAAATCACCCCAAACCATGTGGCAAAATGTGTTATTGTCTGATGAGACCAATTCCAAAAGGTATAATAATTCTATAATTCCAAAAGTTATGCTTGGTGCAAAAAAGCACATCATGGAAAGAACACCATACACATGGTGAAGCATGGTGGTGGCAGCATCATACTTTAAGGCTGCTTTTCTTCAGCCAGAACTGGGGCTTTTAATCATGAATAGCTACAAATAGCAGTCGATTTAAGTGAAAAAGCAAAAGGAATTTCACCCAATGACCCAAAGCATACTTTCAAATCAGTAAAGGAATGGCTTAATCAAAAGAAGATCAATGTTTTTAAATGGCCTAGCCAGAGTGCAGACCTGAATCCAACTAAAAATCTGTGGGATGACCTGAAGCGTACTGTTCGCAGATGCCCTTACTTAATTTGATAGATCTAGAATGTTTTTTATATATATATATATATATATACATATATATATGACAATGCCATGAATGATTGTGCGATGGGCTGGCCTCGTCTCATGCCCCGGGTTCCCTGGGATAGGCTCCAGGCTCCCCCGCGACCCTGTGTAAGATAAGTGGTATAGAAAATGGATGGATGGATGGATGGATGGATGGAATTTCACCTGGTAATCATCAGCATTATGTGATTATGGACACCAAGGTACAGTACAAAGCCATTCAAGCATATGAAAATGCCATAGCACAATCACATATCAACTATGTCACTTGACCCAAGTATTTTGTCAACATGCCATCAGTTGACAAAAGCAGCCTTGTCTAATGCTATAAGCTTTTTAAATATTTCTTTATTTAATTTGTCATCAAGGGCTTATGTTGCCTAATGAATATCCCCTGGTATTTGTGCATGTCCTTTGCAATGATAACTTGAAGTGCAGTATGCATAAACAGCTGCGAGGTGTCTTCTGCACCTTTTCTACCCCACCAGCACTGCCAGCAAAGTTATGTTTTGCAGCACACATTTTTTTTTTTTTTTTTTGTAGTGTGTATGTCCAACCAGCTGGAACTTTAGCCCCAAACTCATATACAAAATGCTTGAACACAAAGCCAAAAACCACACAACAACATTATTGTCTTATTCTGTATCAACATTGCTGCCATAAGCACACTCTGAAAATATATATAAAAAATCTCAGTTATTTTGTGCAACAGCAAAATGGATCCTAACCACCTATAAATCCAAGCAAATGTCTGTACCCTTTTACTAGCTGTCTAACAAATTCTGGAGCCATATTGTTTGCCTTACTAAATTACAAGTGAAAAGACAGTTTTATCTACAAGCTATGGGCAAAGACAGGCAGAAACCCCCCCCAGCTGTCTTCCACTGTGTGCATTGCTACTGGGAGTAGCTATTTATTTGCTTTGTAAGTACAACAAGCTGGAGAGCCTCTCTACGTACAGGAGTTTGGAGCGCTTATCAATCATTTTTTTCAGGAGCTGCCAATCATATATGCCTGAGCTGGCTTGTGTACATGTGCCATATTGATTGCTCTGCCCTTAGGTCATACATAATCACACGTGAATACTTGATCTTGAAACAGGTTTTAAAAGCAGGGAAGGAAGGAAATAGAGAATGGGAAGAGGTATAATATAAATAATATATACTATATTTTATATCATGTGGCCATCCTATCTTATCCTATCATCCTATTTTTCTTGAAATCTCAGTTCCTTTAATGGTGCAACTCTTGGCGTGGGGGTGGGGATGGAGGATTAGGGTGGGGTGGAGTTTGCAGTCCTCACAGGTGCCGGGCAAAAAGGACCAATTATTCATAGTGGTGTTCTGGGCCACAAAATATCATTGTCAACTTGTCACTTAGTGCCAGGTAGAGGAGAAGGAATGAAGACAAATCCCAAAAGTGACATGACAGACGTCCCTCTTTTCTTCTTTCACCCCGACATCCTCTCCTATGGGCTCAGATGGAAGGCTGTTTTGAAGCTATAAACCCCACCTATCATATTTCCTGAGCTCTCAGCTAAAATTTGCTGTGGAATGGATCATATATTGTGGCTTGATAGGAGGATTTTATCCACTCTGAGGTGAAATTACAATGCTGCACTCCCTGGCAGTGAAGCATGTCTTCTTCACTAAGAAAGGCAGCAACAGTTTACAGGTACTTGTTTAAATTTAAAAATCTGTAAAAAAAAAAAAAAAAAAAAAAAAGTACTGTATTTAGTCATAATAAAACATGTTCTGATCCAATCCTTTATTTATTTATTTATTTATTTATTTAAAATCATTGTGATTCTGTTTTTTTATTTTTTTTTTCTTAACAAAAAATCTTTGACAAAAAAACATCAGTCAGTCATGTGCAATACATAAAATGATGCAGACACAGGTCAAGAGCTTCAGTTAATGTTCACATCAAACTTCTGAATGGGGAAAAATGTGATCTCAGTGCCTTTGACTGTGGCATGGTCATTGGTGCCAGGTGAGCTGTTTTGAGTACTGTATTATAGAAACTGCTGATCTCCTGGGATTTTCATACACAACAGTCCCTAGAGTTTACACAGAGCTGTGCAAAAAAATAAATTTCCAGTGAGCGGCAGTTCATTGGGAGGAAAAAAATTGTTGATGGGGTCAGAGGAGAAAAGCCACATTAGTTTGAGCTGACAGGAAGGCTAAAAGCATCTCATCTCACCTCTCAAAATGCACAACATGCCGAACCTTGAGGTGGGTGAACTACAACACCAGAAGACCACATTGAGTTCCACTCCTGTCAGCCAGGATCAGGAATCTGAGATTACAATAGGCACAGGTTCACTGAAACTGGACAGGTAAAGATTGGAAAAAGACCAGGCAACATAAAGTTATTGCATGATGCAACAATTAGTATACATGTCTGAACATACATCATACTGACATAATTGATTGTTAAAATTGAATCTGGAAAGTTACATGAAATGTCTACATGTTAGAAGAAGAAGACCCTTGACTGTTCAGCAGCGTTTGACACAGTCAACCAGAAGACTCTCTTGTCCATCCTCATGAGCCTTGAATTTTGTGGCATAGCATCGAAATGGTTTTCTCCCTACCTGGAGGGTCCGTCATATCAGGTGACATGGAGTCCACATCTGTTCCATGCACACTCTCTACTGGTGTCCCACAAGGCTCAGTACCCTCCCTCCACCAGACACTCATGTTTCTGCTCAGATCTCAGCATGTCTGGCAGACATCTCATCATGGATGACAGCTCATCAGCTGAAGCTTAATCCCAGCAAAACTGAACTGCTGTTCAACCCAGCTGATTCATCCCCACGTCAGGATCTTGTGATATCCCTGTACAACTGTCAGATCTCACCTTCTGTCACTGCACACAACCTTGGGGTAACCATGGACAGTCAACTGTACTTTTTCTCTCACATTTGTAATCTGACGTGCTCATGCCGATTTCTCCTTTACAACATCAGAAGGATTCGTTTATTTCTATCCACACAGACCAAGCTCCCTCCGATCCTCTAGTACTGCTCGACTGGTCCCACCATCTCTCAGGGTACAAGTAAGGCATGCATCAACACTCTTCTCTATTCTGGCACCTAGGTGGTGAAATGAACTTCCCCTAGATATCCAAACAGCTGAGTCACTCGCAGTCTTCAAACGACAATTAAAAACCTACCTTCATGAAGTACTTAAATTTGCATTTTATTTTAAAAGATTCTTGTGTTGTCTGTGTGCTTTTCTTACTATATTACCTCCCCAACAGAGTTTTTTAAGACTGATAGTATTCCTAGGCCATGACCTAGTAAACAAGTATCAGGATGTATTTATAGATAGAGACTTCGAAGCATTTCTGTAGGTTGCTTTGGCTAAGGGCGTGTGCCAAATGCCATAAGTGTAAATTGTCACATATGCATTACGGTACAGAGAAATTCTTCTCTTCTTATATCCCAGCTTCTAGGAACTTGGGGTCCGAGTTAGGCATACTTTAGGCTACTGCAGTTAAGTGTGTAAGTGCAAACTATTGCATATTGAGCAATCTGATGGCCTGCCAGTAAGAACTGTCTCTGAAACTATTAGTCTAAGCACTAATAGATTTGTACCTTCTGCCAGATGGAAGAAGGCAGAACAGTGTGTGCAGGGTAATTAGTGTCCTTTATGGGATGTGTTGCCTTCCCGACACAAAGTGTATTGAAAGTACCTTGCATTGTAGAAGTTTTGTCATGCCAATGTATTGGGCTGTCCAAATCACCTTCTGTAGTGCACTGTGGTCTTTTGCTGATCAGTTGCTATACATGAGTGTGACACATGGTGTACTTGTGGACGTTAGTCAGCACTGTTTGTCTTGGGAAGAAATTGCTCTGGTGGGTCTTGTGATTACAATCCAGTATCATTTTGCGTGTCTGATTGAGGTCATTTGTGATGGCGGCCCCCAGAATCTGAAGCTCTTAACCCTCTCCACACCACCCACTCTGATGTAGAATGCCACTGTATAGTTTTTGAACACATGAATTTTTAAAAATGTTTTATTACATTTTACACAATTTTAGTAATTAAAGGGAAAGAAAAATAAACAAATGTTCCATCAAATGCCCAAATCTAATTTGTACTGTATTTAAGAACTTATTCATTGTCTCTATGTCTCTTATGTATTGACTCTAAATTAGAGCTGTATTAAAGGCAAGGGCATTTGCTTGGTGAACCAGTTACTGTAAGCCGATAATTATCCCAGAGTTGATAATAGACAGTGTTGTATGTTAGAAGTGCCTAATTAGAGGTGTCCAGAGCAACCTTTTCCAGTTACATCTATTTTCTCCCCCCAGTAATAGTCAGTTCGCTTATACCTATTTCTTTCTTAGATTTTCTAATTCTGGAGTGTATACCTTGAAACAATTACTTGCAATTTTAATTAAAATTGTTAGGCTGTACAAAAACTTTTAACTGGCAGTTTAAATGATCTTGATTACTGAAATACATGACCAGGTCTTTGGTCTTGCTGACATTGTGTGACAAAAACATCACTCTGTCAAGTGCTTGACTTCCTGAATTTTAATAATAATAATAATAATAATAATAATAATAATAATAATAATAATGGAGTGCAAAGAAAAAAATCTCAGTATGTGAGACTAGATATCATTTCTTCATGGATGCCACTCTTGAAGATGTTGGTGAAATTATAACCATCTCTGTTTTGACTAGTCCATTGCCAAAGAGGTCATGAGGGCATGGTAATACTGATAGCAGCAGGTGGTAGTAGCAATATCCATTGGGCACATTAATAAATATACAGTTTCATATCTATAAATTCTGCCATTCGCCCCAGTCAATTTATCAGGGTTGAATGACTGCAGCTGTGAGAGAAACAAATGTATATTGAAGAACTGCAGACCTGATCCCAAAGACAACAGGGCATCTGTGCACATAATTTATGTTCCTAATGTTTCAAACACACACAGACCTGCACATGATACCATCTTAATACGTGACAAGTTTAAAACATCATAGGGGGATTTCACAATAAACTCTTGTGGAACCCAGCCAAAGTGCTGTTTCTTTGGTAATGTAGACAAAGTGCTCTGGCAAAGTGTTTGCACATGGCCAGTTACTAGGCATACTACAGCACATTCAAATACGAAAAACTGTATTCATCAAAACCTTAACACACATTCTGTTTTCTTGTGAGTTCTTGACAAGATGATGATATTGGTTGTTTCATTAATGGAAAAAAAAGCAGTTTCTCTGAATTTCATATTTTCTTAGTATTTTCCGCCTTTTTCTGTAATGACCATGTGCACTCAAGCTGGCATGGACTCCACAAGTTTTTGTAAAACCTGACAACCTATATTAGATCAAATCCATTGGAGTGGCATCTGAACACATGTTTCAGTGGAGGAGATAAACCTCTGACCATTTATGCAAAGGAGTTAACATGGTCATATCACAAATTTGCTTAAATATAAATTTGTCTTAGCAGTAAGTGCTTCACCAAACGTCTGCACTTGCCTTTAATAAGTCAGTATTGTAGTGTTCGAATGGCAGCGTTTATATTTATATGCACATTTTTGGCCAAAAGTATGTGGACATCTGACCATCGCACCTATATGTGCTTGTTGAACCACTCAATGCAAAGTTAGTCTCCCCTTTGCTGCTATAACATCCTCCACTCTTTCGGAAAGGGTTTCCACTAGATTTTGGAACATGGCTGTGGGAATTTCTGCCCATTCAGCCACAAGAGTATTAGTGAGGTTGGGCAGGGATGTTGGGCGAGAAGGCCTGGAGCACAGTCAAAGTTTTCCAGTTCATTCTGAAGGTGTTCAGTGGGGTTGATGGCAAATCATGTCTTTACGGAGCTCACTTTGTGCACAGGAGCACTGTCATACTGGAAGAGGTTTGGGTCCCTTAGTTCCAGTGAAGAGAAATCTTAAAGCTACAGCAAAGACATTCTAGACAATTGTGTGCTTTCAACTGTGTGGCAACAGTTTGGGGAAGACCCACATATGGGTGTGATGGTCAGGTACCCACATACTTTTGGACATATAGTGTGTATTATGTATAGAGGGATCAACTTACATGAATTAAGAAATAAAGAAAGAGCTAGAGTAACAGCAAAGCAGCAATAAACAGATTATGATTTAGAAACATCACAGATTATACAAGAATTTATCAAGCCTTCAGCTGTGCTTTTCCGCACTAAAGAATTCCTTCCATCTACCCACTATGATTCAACAAGTGTCAAGATTAATGTTCTGCTGCTTATTGAAAACTGATATTGTTATTGAAACACTTTGAATTTGATTGCTTGGATCTTTAACTTCCTCTCCAACTTCCAAAATAATTCCATCCAACTTAACTAAACCTTCACTTTTCTGACATTACTAGCCAAGAACTCCAAGAAACCTAGCTAGCTGTTATAAAATACTGCCAATATTTACATCGCTCATTTCAATTAGGGAGGGCCATCTGTCTTGGAATTCAAAAATCATTGGGGAATCTTGAATAATCCCTTTTGCCTGTAGGAGAAGATCTGCTGTCTTATCTTCTTGATCATAGCCTCTCTATTTTTTCTTTTCCACCTCTGCCAAAAGGGCAACTCTTTTCTTCTGTGATTATTTGAGGCATGAAAGGAAATTTACCTTTTTAAAAATTGTTTTTACCATACTTGTTCTGTAGAGTGTCTATCTTTCTCAAATTCTATGCAATAATTGCTAACCTTTGTTTTTAAATATTATTTCTATCTCTTAAGTCCAGTGCAAGTTTCCCACTTCCTTCAAGCACAGATGGCCCTTTACCAAGACCTCAGTGGCCTCTTCTTGTTGAGAATCACTGGTGTAGGCACTCTAAGATCTCTTCAGCCAAGCTTTCAAGGATATCAGTTTTTAGCTTTGGATCAGGGGTCAGAAGAGTACTAACATTTGCACTGAATTTTTCAGTTACTGTTAGAGACTCAAGCAAAATAGGAACAGCAAAATATAACAAACACCAGGCCAAGTGGCAGTTTTTAACTTCAGAGATGAACTTAAAATAACAGTGACTGCACTGCTGTCATATAAGCCATTGAATAACCAAAAAATGACTCTTTTATCAGATAGTGGGATGAAGGGCGGCAAATTACACCAAACTAAGGTCACCAGGGTCAAGCTTATGTAGGAGTTGGATTGACAAGAAGGTACTGTAAGCAGATAGAGAGCTTATGTTATCAAAGGTAACATAAAAGGTAAGAGCATCACATTCATCACTGTCCATAAATTTACTGGTCGACATGAGATGTATTTATATCCTGTTCTTGAACATCTAGTTCATGTAGTTTAAAAGCACTCTTTATCTCAAGGACATTGTTTTAAATGGGGGTTACCCACTGTTTTGCTCCTACCATGTAAACATATAGCACTGGATACACATCAGTCAGGGCCACCTCTCTGTTAGTAGATAAACTCAGAAGCTTTAAATGCTCCCGATACCATGTATGCAACATCCTTATAACAAAACTCAAATTATTTGAAAACCCAATATGAAATTGAAGAATTTCTGCCAACTTGGCCCTGCCACCAAATTAGCCACATGCAATGATCTTTATAATTCTATATATTCTATTTGTAACATTAAAAAAAGAACCTCACTGACATCCATCACCTTTTGAATGTATTACTCTTGCAAACCAAACTTCTAGAATTTGCTAGAAATTCACTAGTTCATTTTTTCAATAAATATGGCCAAGAGCCACCTACTGTCACAGAAAAAAGCAATTTTACTGAAATGGCAGATGACCAACCACAGACCTTTTCCCATAACCTCTTGGAAAGCATGCCAGATTATCTCATTTATTCACCATTAACTGCTCCAACAAAACTCTAATGACTTTTAAATGATGGGTTTCTGTGCCCCCCCCCCCCCACCACTTTTTAAGTCTTTCTACTTAATCTTGCTCTGTAAAGCTTACTGTGTTGCAATGTTTGCAATGTGTTTGGTGCAGTAGTGGGTCTAGAATTACACAACTAAAGTAGTACATTGGGAGAGACATGGTAGTTTTACAACATTTTGCTCACCTTTATTTCTTATTTACCACTATCACTGCCTTGCTTGGTACTATTCTAGTGTCAAGCCTGCCTTGTTTAACTTCCTTCCAAATTTTGACCTTTTAAGTGAAGCTTTACCACCAGCTCACCCTGTGTTTAGGTGGCTACAGGAGGGACCAAGCTTGTTGTTACAGGCGCACTCCCCACTTACCCCTTCCCAGAAATGCCTATAGTGTGGTGTGGTATCACAGTTATATTCAATTCACTTATATAGAACGGGTAGGATTACTGTTTTCAGAGTTTAGAGAGACAACTACTTAGAAATGGAAATGAATACACTTTAGCTAAGTGTAAGCATAACTGAAATAATGCCCACCAATAAATCATGCACAATGTCAAGAGTGTAGCCTTAAGTAAAATTAGATAACCTCTCACATTAGATAACTGCAAATGGTTGGGTTTTATTTTGCAGATTTAATGTGTGTCATGTTTCATTCTAATGTAAAATTCTCCAGACTGTACAGCCCTGAATTTCTGACTTCTGACCTGAACATAACCTGCATAAATAGTCACCAGAGAAGTTTTCCTTAAAGCCCAATAACCCCTGAGCTCTTAAATTATCTGCAGTGACAGACAGAACTGTTCCTTTCACAAATCTCTCACATCCTGGAATGAAAACACTGTGGTTCTCAAAAGTCATCAGTCATTCAACAGAGGCTTTGATATTTTTTGTAGATATGCATTTTACATTGTTAGCCCTGAGTAAAACAGTAAATATATATAGTGCAAGGAAGAAGCCCCTATTCTAAGACCGGCAAAAAAGCCTTTTTTTCCCCCTGTCTCAGACTTTATGGGGGGTGTTCTCTGGTCAGATGAAACAAAAACTGAATTGGTATGGAGTTTACGTATGGAGGAAAAAGGGTGAGGTCTTTAATCTGAAAAACACCATCCCAATTGTGAAGCATTGGGGTGGCAGCATCATATTGTAGGGGGGCTTTGCTGGAAAAGGGATTGGTGCACATCAGAAGATAGATGGCATCATGAGGAAGGATGATTATCTAGACATCAGCCAGAAAGTTAAAACTTGGGTTTTCAACTGGGTTTTCCAGTAGGACGGTGATCCTAAGCATACTGTACCTCCAAATTTGTAACAAAATGGCTTAAAGACTATAAAGTGAACGTACTGGAGTGGCTATCACAAAGCCCTGACCTGAATTCCATAGAAAATATGTGGACTGAATTGAAAAAACATGTCCAAGCAAGGAGGCCCACAATCCTGACTGAGTTACACCAGCTCTGTCAGGAGAAAATTATTGTGAGAAGTGTTTAGTTCAAGCACTTAAAAGGAAATGCCACCAAATACTAACAAAGTATATGTACATTTTTGACACACTTAAAATACGTTATATACTAAATAACAGCTGAAATAAATGACCTCTTATGGAAAAAAGTATATATTGACTCAACACAGGAAATGCATGGTAACATGAAATGTGTGGATTTGTGAACATTTGAGTTTGATGTCTTTAGCCTAGGTATATGTAAACTGTTGGCCTTAACTGTATGTGTTTTATGAGGTGCCCAAGAGGTTGCAGACCTTAAAATGATCAACATACAGTGATAATGATATTTTTACATCCTGTCTGTGAGGTTGGTCCCTCATCCTCCCATACTGCTGCCTTTTCCTGTGTAGTATTTCCTGTTATCAGTAACACTTTGTAAAACTGTTCTGCAATTAAACAGCTCCTGCAGTATAGGCAAAATATGAATCTACATATACACCTTCTTCATCTTAGCATCAGGAATAAGATCAACCAGTTCACCTTTTTTTTTTCAATATAGTAATGCTTGTTTTGAAAAGCAATAGCAATACGACCATGCCTGAGGCCAAAAGATTTAATTAGCACACTGCATAAGTAAGTTCATTAATGACTGGCTCCTTAATGTGGACTCTTGTGACTTTTAAGAATGTCAGACAAACTGGTATAGGTCAAGGGAACAGATGCTGAGCTTAATAATTAGTGCAATTCCTGAAGTGATTTATCAATATGTGAGGCTGGGACATGCAAAATATTCTCCAACATTACACTAAGGCAATTTTCTTTTGTCTAACTCATTTTAGCAGTTTCTGATTCAGCCTGAGAGCACAAGCGAATTCGAATTTAGTGATTTGTGATTGTGACTAATGATTAAAGTCATTTAAAGGATGAGGATTATGTTTTAGATTTGTGTAGGTTGAAACTTCTAAAATTTAAAAAAATAAATATAAAAGATATAAAAAAAATACTAAAATAAAAAAAATAATAATTTAAACCCACAATTTATTGTTATATAAATGCCAATTAATGTCTCTCATTTAAAGGCTCCTGTATTGTACTATGGTGACATGAAAATGTGGCTAACTGAACTGTTCTTAGACAGGGTAAGTCCAGCTCTATAGATGTGACATTTCAACTCATATTGACCTGCAAGGTGTCTTATTGTTTGCAGAAGCCTGGTATCAATGAGGGTGCTTATCTTGTTTTGTGTCCCTTCAGAGAGTGTGAAGAACTTCTGGCCAAAATATAAAGATCCAAGATATATTTATCTGTAATATTTATCTGATATATTTTAACAGCGTTTTAGTGTTATTGATGTGACATAACAGAGAACATGACACAATTTCAAGACATTTTGCTGTATCCAGTATTGCTGTATACAATATAGAACAATATCTCATTTTATGGTTGTGACATTTCTGCATTATAAACATGACATATCTGAAAAAGTCCTTCAGAGTGTGAAGAAGTTACATGCCAAGCGGTAATCACCATCTCTGCAAAGAAATAGAAACAGAAAATCAGATAGAGACAGAAAATCAATGCCAATACTTTGCCCTAACTTCCCTAACCCAGATACTTCACCACAAAATGGAAGAAAATTATGCTGGCTAATAACCAGAAGACAATATATTGTCACACACACACACACACACACACACATATATATATATATATATATATATATATATATATATATATATATATATATATAATAGATAGATAGATAGATAGATCGATAAAAATACGATAAAAATATTTTTCATTGGAGATTTGAAAATAGCATTTAGAGACACTTCAGCTTGATTTTCATAAAGTCATCAGTGTATACAGTATTTTAATATTTCAAATTACTTACATGGATTATATGCAGAAAACATGGACATATGCAGTTTTGTTACTTTAATGGGCCATGGTTGACTCACAAGCCTCTCTTTGTGTCCCTAAAACATAACTGCTATGAATATATAAGTTTTGACATTAGTCGAGACCAGGATTACTACTTTCTATCAAAACCTGGCGTGTGTAAATGAGCGAGCTGTACAGGGTGGAGAAATTAATGATATTAATGAATTAATATCTCTGCTAACTCGAGATGCATTCAGCATACTGCAAACAAACTTGAGCAGTATAAGCAGACTGTACATGGCCATTTACTTCCAAGGACAAGGTTTTCACTTTGTGCCAGGGAAAGAGTTGTTATTATCATTCAGTATAGTCAATATTTTGCATCCCCAAGTGCAGTTTGGGGGGAAAAGGGATCTACATTTCCAGTAAAACAGAAATTCACTCAGTTGGCAGTTGGAAACAGTTTGGAACAGTGTTGCTTTTTCCTCACAGAACACAGAGAGGAGGGGAGATACAGGGATTTGATGGACACTTTTATAAGCCAGTGTATATATACTAGATAAATTGCGTGATTTTTCAGCTCTCCATTAGTCATTTAGATATCAACTGCTATGGGTGTATAGACAGTTTTGCCCACATTCCATATATAAGAAGAACTGATAACCACCAAATGTAGAGATTCATGTTTACATGGCTAATGCAAAAAAAATGCAAACCATACACATAGCCCAAATACAAATTATACAGTACCTTGAATTTCTTCTTGGACAAAGTATTTGAAATTCTTTCTTGTGCTAGATTGCAAATGTGTTTCTCCTTCCTATAGATCACAACTAGCCAGCGAACATTAAAATAAGCTGGTTATTTCTGCCTAGGGACCAATATGTGAGTGTGAGACTTTAGGATTCCATATTTTTGAAAAGCAGCTAGCGTTGCTGCCTCACAGCTCCACGGCTCCAGGTTCAATCCTTTGTCCGTCTGAGTTCCCTGCAGGTTTTCCAGTATCCTCCCTCTGTCCAAAAATATGCCAGTATATGGATCGGCTAAGATAAATTGCTCCAGGTGTGAATGAGTGTATGAATGTGTGTGCATGGTGTCCTGCGATGGACAGACAACCCATCCAGGGTGTATTCCTACCTCATGCACTGTGTTCCCATGATAGGCTGTGGATTCACTGTGACCCTGACTAAGATAAAGCAGTTATTGAAAGTGACTGAGTGAAAAAACTTGCCTTATTCTCAAACACTTTTTCTATGCTAACTTGCTTATTTCTCAATGGCAGAATGTTATTATTAGGTCACAGTAAATCTAATACACATATTATATGTGTGTGCATTAATCAGTCATTGATAAACCATAGAGCAACACAGAGGAATCTATAGAAAGGCTTAACAAATTCTTTTCTCACTGGATTGGTAATGTGGTCCACACATTCATGGCTGTTGACATGCTTTGTTTTACTGTATAGTACTGCATAGTACCAAACGCTTTGTATATCTTTTGAAGCAAATCTAGTAGAATTTATTTGGTTGTTTCGTAGTTTTATATATGAACCATATTTATATTTGCTTACATGTTCTTTGCTGGATAAATTATTATGTATTCATCTTTTTTTAAGAATTAATTTTCACTGAAATATTTGCGTTATATAATGCTAAATTAGTTCACCTTTGCTGCATTGTTCGCAAATCAGAATGGTCAGAATCACAGCAGGATGTTCTGTCATTTGGTGATAGAGAGCTCTGGAGCTGGCCCAAGCTTCCATCTTCCTATACTGTAGGTCACTGTTACCGAAAGTGGCTCAATGAGCCTGAACTACAGCCATGACGCAAATCAGACCTCCATTCAAAGTTCAAATGGTTCACTTGGTGCTGAATTACCTACTTCACAATAAAATCTTTCTCTCCTTCGTCCTATCTCTACACACACACACACACACACACACACACACACACAGTACAAGAACATGCACCCATATGCAAACACACTAATAAGACCCTTCAGCTCATCTCCCAAACTGAAGTTGATTGCCAGCTAAAGGTGTTGTCATGCGCCAATACACACTGGTTCAAAGTAGAGAGCAGTCTTAGCTAGATCTGTCTAGGCCCGGCACCTGTCAAAGTGTGTTTATGTTCTCGGCATCATATTGAGCCTGCTTTTTCTGTATCCGCTGACAGTGTCTTTGCTCTGTTGCTTACTATTATAACATGAACCAAGGCAGCAAGTGCTGGCCTCACTGAGAGCTCAGCTTTTAACCTCTGCAATAAAAGGAGGCATCAGTATTCAAACAGTCAGGTGCTTGGCCTGCACTGAGCTATAGGCTCAGTCGTCCATCACTGTCAGTCTCCTCCACTGCATCGCCACAACTCAGTACAGACTTGTAAATACCATAACAGGGCCAGTCCCCTGGGAAGATGTTTTCCCTCCTTTTCCTCTCCCCTCCTTCTTTCTGTTATCTGTGAGCCAAAGTGAGGAAAATATTAGAGACACATAATAACTGAAAATTCAGTCTTCTCTGAAATTCCTGTAAAATTATAAATATTAAATAGCTTAGCAGACAAATTCATATCTACTGGTCCACTGTTTTTCTGTTCCATGAGAGAGAAAAAATACACTCCAGTCAAGAAAATGTATGTATAAATATAGTGACAAACATTGTTTAAGGGGTCTAATCACTATGCTATGCCCTGCTATGGGGTAGTTATGATGAAACTGTGATGAGTAGTCTAGTTCACTGGAAACCTTGAAGTGGTTTTAAATCCACTTACCAAGTTTGGTGTAAATACTATAGAGCATTGCTGAGATATAGGCTCACTTCCTCTCTGTGTCATCCTTGTCAACTTTGTTAGGGTGCCACTGGAAAACTGTTATGAATATTAGAAATCCTTTGATAACCTTTGTGATCCAAGATCCTATCCATGATCATCTGACATAAGTTTGATGATGATGAGGAGTAGTGCAGAAACAGTTTTTGTTCAGTGTGTACAAATAGTTCTGTAAACTGCTATAGACTCCAATGGTGGGTATTATAAAAGAAAAAGAAGAAGAATAGAAAGAAGAAATATATGCATTTTTAGTGCTTGGTCCCCTAATTATCATTAAATCTAGTTCCACTATTTGGTCAATGAATCAATGGTACAGAAGGGACTAACTATACAGGTTAAAAAAAAAGTTTCTTTCATATGGACTCGACACATCTGTTGCTGATCCAGTACATTTTTTTGTATATGCTTTTTATTCAAGGGGCAATAGAATTCTTAATTTAGCCAGTTTTTTCCTATCCATTAATCGTTGTCCACAGCAGCTGTCATCAGCGTCTGGGGCAGGCTGTAGAGAACAGCAGAAATTGTGAAGTGAAATCTTCTCTGCAGTCAGCACTGGCTGTAACACTTCCCATATCTCTCTTTTGAAATTGCGGCAGGCTGTCCCTGTCTTGGATGCATGCATCACAGACGGCAGTCTCTGTCTGTGAGAGAGCTTTGCAGCTGGTCCAGGT
Organism: Pangasius sanitwongsei; assembly: GCA_037576675.1. Lineage (NCBI taxonomy): Eukaryota > Metazoa > Chordata > Actinopteri > Siluriformes > Pangasiidae > Pangasius > Pangasius sanitwongsei. The sequence goes on along the minus strand of CM075016.1, from coordinate 14,088,338 downwards.
TTCTATCTTCCTAAAGGTCAACATTATGGTGGGTGGATCAATGAGCCAAAACTACAGCTATGGAGCAACTCAGACATCCATTTAAAGCTGGGAAAGTCAGTCATTAGAACAGCCAGTTCTAGCTGGATTCAGGGTACAGAGTTATTGGCTCTTTGTCTATTTCCATCCAACCAGGTACTACATAGCTTATAATTAAATGACAATGAAATGCTGAAAGAATTATTTCTAGCCTTGTCAGTATTCATTTGTTATTATAACCATGTTTAAGAGGCTGTAGGTTTGTGAATACTGACTTACAGCCAAATGTTCTCTGAGAATAATTTTTTTTTTGACTCCAGGACATTTACCCAGTGGATTGATTCTTTTTAACATTCACAGCATGTGAATTGCTGTTATTTCATAACAGCTTGTTGTCACACCACTATGCATTATAATCAGACTGCTTTTGCTCTCATAACAGCTCTTGGTATAGGGAAGGAGCGTAAGTAGCTTCAGTTAGCGTGAGTGGGCTGGAGTAAATGCACTAATTATATGACCGGCAGCAGTGCAGCAAAGCAAAGCAACCTCTTTTCTATCTTGTTCTCTATAGGAAGCATAAAAAGAGTGATGTCACCCAATAGCGCTGAGATATGATCTAATCTCAGATAAAAAGGTTTTACAGTATTTATCAAGATTGTTGCCACCTTCTCCTTCCTGAAAGCAGCAGTGGCACAATACAGCCATCAAATTTCCCCTGGAAAATCCTCTGTGAGGGGGAGAAAGTGATGACTGAGCCATGTGTAGGAAGATAAGAGATGGCTTGCATGGTTCAGTTCGACTTCCACCTGTCTATTGCCTTGCACTGGTTTTGCTGAGCCCAAGCTTTCTTACATAAGAACTTCAATACCTTATGACGTACTACACAGACCTTTCCTTTATCAACACTTTACTATTATTCAATTACACCTTTTGCAATGGATCATTATTCTTCTAGTTTTTCCATTTCTGTTTCCATTTTTTTAAAAATATGAATGCTGCTTAATCAGTGGCAGTACATTGACATGGCTGTTGGTTAGAGATAATGAATCTGCTTGTAATATATCTGTAAAAGATGGCCTTATTGGCTTGAACAAAGTGGTGAAACTATTTTTCCATGTTAAAGATATACCTTTTCACAGGCTGCAGGCAAAAGCAATCACAAAAAGGCTCTAATGAGTGAAAAGCACATTTCATCCCAGCAAGTGATGACTGCTCATGTCCTATGACGAATAGCTGACTTAATGAGTGTCATTGTTCAGTGGCAGCAAGAGATGTAGCTTCTTTTTTTTTTTTTAACATTAGCCCAATTATTCACATTTCAAATGCAACATGATTTTTTAAAATCATGAATACTTCCTTGATCTTATTTTACTGTATTTGTGTAATTAACTTTCCAAGTTTTTTATTCAGGGATGTATATTCTTAAGAAAGGCAAACTGTGTGTGAATATAACATAACTTCTATTTCTTTTTTCTGCTCCTGCGACCTATGGCACTGACGATGCTTCAGTGATTCAATCTGCTTCATTTTCTATTTTTGCTGCACTTGACCAGATCATGCATTTCCAGTCTAGGACAGTCAAACCATGGTGTCATTTTTGAGTGCTGAACCTTAGAAGAAAAAAAAATGAAATGGGAAAACGAAGTTTGTGATCATTGACTGAAACAAAAGGACTGATTGAGAATAAAACTGACTTGCTGATTCTCTGAAGAGAAAC
>CM075016.1:14061603-14081603 GCA_037576675.1 Pangasius sanitwongsei | reverse complement strand
GCTCTGAACCTAAAATGGCACTTGGCAGTGTTAGACTGACTGAAAGTGACTCACTGTTGACAGCACAGGGAGAAAAGTTCAATACCTTCATCGTGGCAAGGTAGTTCTCATGCAAAGTTCCAACCTGGAGTGATTAGTGCTGGTTCAGCTGGAGGCTGCAGCACAGGAGACCAGATTCACACATGGACAGAAAGCACACCTGGTTTAATACTTTCATTAAAGGACTACTTCAGCCATAAAATGCCAATGCAGCCAACAGTCAATGAAAGTTAGTGGGGAAACAGTCAACTGTGTCTAGTTTCTGGAGCACTAACTGGCCTTTCCTATATTCCTAATGCAAGTATTTGTGGATGAAATATTGCTTTAAAGCATCTGTTTGTCAGGCTTGAGTATATGTGTAGCAGTCAGTGGAAAATCATTTCAAATCATTTTGACATTTTCTACTATAAATATTTTGAAAAAGATGCGCTGACCTGAACTGAAATATTTTTGTATGTATCTCAACAACAAGTAAAGTTACAGCATTTACAAATCTGGCTATCATCAAAAGTGAAAAGGGAGAAAATTGCATTTTAAAGTTTTTATTCCGACTATGGTGCAGAAGCATCACAGATATTTTGACAACTACTGTACAAGCTGAATATATTAGGCTTTGCTTCAACATGTTGCTATCTAACAACTTGATTACAGCATGGCTTTAACTGTGTGAGGAAATCACACTTAGCTAGCAAGGTTTTAGACATGTTTAGGCATACCGATTGTTTTTATCACCATCTCTGATAAATGGGCCAAGGTAAACTTAGAAAATAACCTAAATAAAAACATTTCCATGTTATTCTGGTGAAACATGTTTATGGTATCCTAAAGTAAAGGTGTCTGTTATAGGCAGAAAAAAAATACATTTTGGCCAAAACCTGATTTTCCATCATCTTTGTGTGCCAGAATTCAGCCACATTGTTTTCTAAGGTCACCTCACATATGCAATCGCTGGCTTATAACCTCATTAATGAATTGCAGATACTCTGGTGGAGTTTCACATGCCAGACCTCGATAAGATAAGGAATAATTTTGCACAGGAAAATTAATTTAGCAGCAATCCAGCCAACATGCAGCTACACATATATTACAAAATAAAAAACAAACACTATATAATACAAAGGAGTTATAAAAGGAGTCCACCCAGATCAAGTATCACAAAATTACATGCCATACAGAGATCTAAGCTGCACTTCATTTTCAGTCTTAAAGAGCAGTGGAATGCATCTCAAGCAATGCTACAGCAGTGGCCATAGATTCACTCCAGATAGCCAAAATGGGAGGATTCCTGTGCATACCTCTGCCACTTCTATGGTCACATGTCCCTTGTAGATAAGCCACAGGGTCTGCCAGATATAATGCATCCCTTCCACAGCACAGTAAAGCTGATTGAGCTACAGGCTACAGTTCACCTCCAAATCCTCAGTCATGACAAACCCCTGATAGGAAAGCCACATGCAGCAAGTTGAGGATTTGAAAGCCGGTCACGTTGAACAAATACCGCTGTTCACATTTGCCCAAACGAAACTGTGCTACTGAAGGAGTTATCGATGTGGACTAAGAAATATGCATGTCTATAATATTGACTGGTCCTGAGGAACACCACTCACAGTAAAACATCTCTGTTTATATTTGCACATAAAGAACTATATCTAGTCAATATACGTATACACTAATTGCACATTATATTCTGAGGTCTATCTTACTCCATAGACTATATTATATACTATTTAGTGCTAATTGAGTTGTAGTAACTGACAGTCTAAATTTAACCTGTGTGGATAGTGTAAGTAATTTATTATTTGATTCCTATTATTCTTAAATTATGCATTGGCACTTCTTTTGTAGCCACAATTAATATTATGATTATATTCCAGCAAGGTGAAAATGCAGATAATTAAATCCCACAGAAAAAGTCCATTCATCATAGCCAGACTGTCAGCCAGTCAATGGGGAGTCTTTCTAGTGCACTGGTAGATGGCATACAGACACAGATGGAGATGTGCACCCACATGTGTGAACACAATATTCAGAATGCAGATCTAGGGTAAGCCCAGAGAGTTTTGTAAAAGGCAGTATTGGATAGACTTGTGGCCCAGATACTTCTGTATTCTTTACAAAAAATACCCAAGCATGATGCTCCTATTCATACTTTCTAAATTCAATTTGCAATCCAATCCATTCTTGTCTGGTGGCTTATGAAAAGCAGCATATTTTATCAGTTACTTGAGAGTTGTTGAGAATACACTGAGCTGTATTATTGAAATGAAACTATTCCTATCATCACGCATCAAAAGGAAAAGGGGCTGCATCTATAAGTGGCTGATTTCATTTTGAGTCTAATCTCCAGTGGTTATGGAGCTGATTAGAAATAAGTAGACAGGCATATTGGCTTGACGATTTATGTTTTTATCTACAGTAAGACTAATGGTATCTAGTGGTATCTTTATTTTGTCTGCATGGAAGGCAGAAATATAGATATGCATGACATAGTATTGCAGGTCAGCTATATCAGCAGTTGTCTAGGTATGGGAATTTTGATCCAGCAGGGTTCATTAAGAAATGCAGCAGCAAGCCAGTTGAGATGTCTCCAGTAATGTTAATAATCAAGTGATGTCAGTGATATTAGCTTCACAGAGCATTCCATCAGCAAATTGACCAGCTGGCCTGTATTATCCACATCTGCGGTAATCATGCATTATCTTGTCTTTTCCTTTGCCTTGCTCTTATGCTGGCCCTCCAAGTCAACCAGGAGACATGGTATGCATTGTATTATTTTAAATTTGTTGCCCTTAAGGTGAAGTGGCTACAGAATTACAATCATTGTCTCAGATCAAGTGTGAACATTCACACAGAGCTATGTTTATGTTAATAATGAGTTGTCTCCATAAATTCAACAGATTGGATGGTGAACTTTACTGCTTCAGGATGTATGAGTAAGCAACACGCTTCTCAAGTGCTTGTAAATCAGTCTCTCTTTTTTTCCTGCAAAATGTTTCATGCAGTATTCATTATTCCGATTATGCACTTTCTTACACACTTATACACCTTTTGTGACTTGGTAAGTATGAGACAGTTTTTAGTTTTATACCTTTCACTGAAATTGAAATGCTGCTAGCCATCTCAACTGTGGCTGTTACTGTATATTCCTTTTTTTTTCTTCTTAAACACAGGAGGTAATAAAAATAGGCTATGGGGATATTTGGACAATAAGGTTTGAAAGTAAAGATAATGTAGCTTGTGAGTCTGGAGATACGGACCTGACAACAGATTCTCTCCATATTCCCTAAGTACATAAGAACATATTATGAAGACGGCTGTGGCTACATGGTTCAAAACGGCACTTGCGCACAGGGTAACATTATCTTCTGGTCTGACCAGTCAAAATTTTAACATTGAGACTCCACCCTGCATGATAATGTCCTGGTAAAACAAAGGCTGGTGACTAAGATGAGGCATCACCAGTTCTGATGCACTGGGAAAATATAGAAAACAGTAATAAGTTTCCATTACACAATTGATGTGCTTATTGGTGCTTATTTTCGATGGATGGCTATATAATTATCCCTTCAGTGTTAACATGAGAGTTTACCACTCCCTATCACTGGGCCCAAAAGTCTAAATAGTTACTTTGTCTGGCACGGATTAACCATTCTTTTGGTCTAAGAGTAAAAGATTAAAAAGATTAAAATTGCTTTTGGAATTTCAGTGAGGAAAGGCAAATGAAATCCATGTATCTGTAATTGCCTTGGTTATGTAATAGACTTGTTCATGGCTTGAATACATGTTCATGGCTTGAACATGTCAAAAAAAAAGGCTTATTAGTGCAATAAGTCAATGGTACTATATTTAAGTATTTCCTCTTGCATCAAGATTAGTGAACTGAATAGGGACAAAATTTTTGTTCCCATCTCTGACCATGACATCTCTAACTTCATCTCAACTCCAACCCCTTATGCTCCATCTCCATTCCCATCCATCTTCTGTCCAATAAAAATAATAATGTATTAATATAATGGGTTTTTTTTTTCATTCTAATGAGTAGACCAATATTTAAAGCAGTGTTTTTAACAGTAATTCACAAAATGCAAATGTCTATACAGTAAATGTCATTACATGTTTTAATAACTATCCATTTGGCATTTTGAAAACATTTTATTTACAAACAGAAAGAGCCTTACATGATGAATCTGCATAATGGGACACTATGTTCCTAGTACTGGACTCAGACATCACTTTATGCACTAGCTCCATTCTAAAATGGTTGCATTTCTGATGAAAGAGCAATTTGGATGTCTATCTTAAGCATTATTAAGGGTAGTAAGAGTAAAGTAGGCTTACTGTAAACTCTGCCTCACCCCTCTGCAGTAAAATATGGCATTGATATATGGAGTTAATTCTTGCTTTTGATTTTATCGATTTATTTTTAACACAAGCCCTGTTATTACCACAGAGTTAATATGCATTTTTAATCTTCACTGTCATTATGGGATTTTTTTTTTATTTTCCCTTCATAGCTGTGAATAAAAACAGAAACTTGTGGTGTTACTTCTGCCTCCACTTCCATGCAGTTCTCTAATTTAGATCCCTACAATTTTACAGCTTTACATTTAGGATGGTGTATGAATTATTTACCGCCTTTGTCTCCGAACACCTAAAAGCTTGCACACAGCATCCAGTGGACACATCTGTGATAGTATGAGAACAACATGAAAGAAATCACTCTCTATGTTCCAATAGTTTATTCAGGATTTTTTTTTTTTTTTTGCAAACTATTATTTAAGACTTTCTAAGATGAACATAACATTTTCCCCACAAAGTAATAATTCAGTATTAGGTACTGTATACTGCAACATGCTGTGTATAAAAGAATAAAGCCAGCAACAAACAAGTTATTTTATAATTAACAATTTAATAGTATAACAATTATGGCAATGTACAGTATATAAAACTGTATATAAAAAAACAGCAATTACTGCAACAAGCCTTATGCCTGGATGTGTTATTTTCTTTGACTTGTTCTTTAAAAATAGCAGTGCACCCCTTGGGTCTCTTTTAGCAGTTTTGTAACAAGGAATCTCAGAGTTTTTTCCCCTACCCGAACAAATTTAAATGAGATGCAGTATGCTTAATCTAATAAAACCTGGCTTCAAAATCTTATCACTGCACACACATCAGTAAATCAGTTTCTTTTCTTACTTCTATGTCCAGCAGCCACAATATAAACTGAGCATGATCGTAAACCTGTGCACAGAAGAACAAACCAGGCAGTTTGCATTTTTTGTGAAGGCTTAGGGTCGATGGAGTGGATAAAAGCACTATGTTAGTGTTTTACAGGGCAACCATTGAATCTATTATCCTTTATGGTATTACAACATGGTTTGGTAACCTGCCCATTAAACTCAGCTCGCAACTTCAAAACCTTGTTAGAAGGGCTGGGAAAATAATTGGCATGCTGCATTCATCTTCTCTTCAGGAGATATTTGAGGAGACTGTGAGAAAGCAGAGCCTTAAAATCGTGTGTGACTCAAACCACATCCTTCACAAGAGTATGAGTTGATGCCTTCAGGCAGAAGTACAGGTTACCAAACTGTAAGTTGAATAGGCATAAATTTTCCTTAGTTCCATTATCAATCAAATTCCTGAACAATAAGCGATGAAGTGTGTGTGTGAAATGTATTGGTGCAGGGTATTTGGACAATATTACGTATAGGGCCTTTGTGCAATAACTGATGTATGACATTTGTGTATGTTATGTGTATGTTTGGTTATTGTATGATGTGTATGTCCTGCATTGCATGTCAGTGTAATTTGATGCTATATGTGTATTGTAATGTCAACTGTGTTCTCTGGATTGCCCAAGACAAATTTCTCCTGAAACTGATTTAGATCTGAATCTAAATCAGTTACATCAGAGTATTCTCCAATTTATTCAATTTAGAAAAGAATGGTAGCTATGATGAGTAAAAAAAAATCTTAAAATTGTACATGATCTTGTAATCTACTACTGCAGTATAAACCTCTAAAGTGAATAATTGAACAGATTTTACTATAAGAGAGATGTAGCTGAAATTTTGAGCTCACACATGTGCTGGTTAAAGTAAAAGAGAGCCTTAGACTCCAGCTGGTTTATGTATAAAACTAGAACTATCTGAATTGCCACAAATAGAAAAACAATACAAAAAAACATTCATAAACACTAACAGAGTTGGCACTTACACTGCGGCTTTGCAGCGCATCCATAAATATTGCAAGACTATATAAAGGAACACTGGAAGATTTATGTAAGGTTTATTTCAAAACCTGTGAGATGACAAATGTTTTAAGAAGAATATTGCTTTCTTTTTAACTTATCTTGTAAGTTATTATTTTGTCTTTGCTAACAGTACATTCATGAAAAATTAAGCTACTTTATGTACATGAAGTATATACCAGCCAACAACACAGTGATATAAAATACAAAGACATTTTAATAAACTCATTGAGTAATTATTTGATAAAACCTAACAAACACCCTATAACCTATAGTTAGCCAAATAGTTATTCAATATTTACATTAAAGTATACAGTACACTTTTAAATTTAAAACAAATAAGTAACAAATCACATGGAACATTATAATAGCTAAGATTAGGGTTTGGTAGCAGGTTGGCATTTGTACCTTTTAAGGACTTCACATGTATGGAATCAAATGAAATGCAACCACATCACCCTCATTTTTTAAATTTCGATATGTAGAAGGGATCAAGTCATGTAAAGGTGAGAGTATTTACTACTCATCAAATACGTTGCTACAAATATAATACAAAACTATATTCATCTTGTTTCTACTGTGGATATATTGCTGATAAAATGAGCAGTTTATTCTACCACTGCCTTGCTAGGAAACTTCTTTTTGTGTTTAGTATATTTGTGGTGTAATCTTGTTTCTTCCCCCACTGGTATCATGTATATTTGGAGGCAGTGACTTTCTTTGCAGGTACACCTGAGCCCTGAGTCACAACACCTTGCATTTGTGCTAGCATAGACATATAGATATGCCTGAAGAGGTGTGCAAAGACACAGGAACACAGTAACTTGATGTTCTTGATCTAGAATTAAGTGTAACAGATCACTGCCAGAAAGTTTCTCCTGCTTGTTCTATCAGAAAAAAACATATGGAGCTTTTTGTGACAGGTGTGATTGTGCTTGTAATGCTGAATTACAAGCAGTTGCAGAAGCAGATTTATTACATCGGTGTGAGACTGCACAATATAGAGTGAATTGGCATATCTCCTGTACATCCATGCCATTTTTGAAAATCCGCATGCGTACTTCCACAAAATGTTGTGTAGTCTGTGGTAAATTCTACTGTCAGGAGACAAATTGTGTCTTTTAAACTTTATATTGCTTGACTGAGATGATCATAGTGTGTGTAGACACTGCAAATGACATTGTGCCATTATTCAGTGCAATATACTATAATATAATTTGTAATGTTACTACATTGAACTGAAGTGGAATTACTTAGGATTATATGTCATGAATCTACATGATTCTACATAAAATAGCCCATAATACTGACATAATTTTGTTTGCAAAATTATTTACAAATTTAAAACCCCTACATATACTTGTTCATGGAGGTTAGAGAGCATTCCTAAACAAACAGCATCATGAAGACTAAAGGGCTCTCAAAACAAATACAGGGCAAAGTTCTGGAAAAGTATCATTCATGGTTTGTTTATAAACAAATAATCCCAAATTTTGAACATCCCATTCCTGTCCCATTAATTCCATTATTACAATTCTGCCTAGAGTAGGTTGTCCAACAAAATTCAGTGACCAGGTACAGAGGGCATTAGTCAGAAGCAGCCAAGAGGCCAAGGGTGACTGTCAAAATGAGTACAAGTATTACTTGTGCAAGACACTGTAAAGCCTTGCAACATCTTTGTTCCTTCCTAAATTTAGTCCTCCAGTATGATTGCATTTTTAATATTGATTTGTGAAGAAAACTGCAAAAAGTGCATGCAATCCTGGAGTAACATGCAGTTAAGGTTTCATTCCCTAGGTAGTTTTGTCTCTCAAGAATCACCTACTTTCACAGGAAGGAGGGCATTTTACTCACACTGCAAACATCCAGTAACACAGACTTTTGCCTGACATGTAGGAAAAGCAAATGTGAAACAAAAAACAGACGTGTGCAACAACCTTGAAACAGCGTAGTTTACTGTGGCTCAAGGAGACGCTTTTCAATAAAACTGTGATTCCCCAAACATCACTTTTTCCAGTCTAGTGATTTCAGTATATCTTGCTCCAAAAAAACTCATTGTTGTGATGGAGTTGAAAAGTTTATTTTCCCTGTTGAATTGATAAAAACCATGTACAGAAGTATGGATAGACAGAGAAATAGTAACTGGGAGGATTCTGCTAGTTGTGTACAATGTACAAACAAAGTCAGCTGTTTGAAATGAGTTTTTTCATTAACTCTAATTCTTCTCAGCACAGCAGTGACTCCCCACTTAGAGAACACAGCAGACCACACATGTGAAGCAGTCAGTAATAAAAACCTTCTTCCAAAACAAATAATGTTGCAGCTTTCCAGTTTGCTAGCTGTGTTCTGTTCAGCTTTGGATTTGATTCTCAGCCATGCACACACTCAGCTTAGGGCTCAGATAGAGAGAGAGAGAGAGAGAGAGAGAGAGAGAGAGAGTACATAAATAAACTTGGGACAGCAGGTCTCAGGGTGCCACATTAGTCATTACCCCTAGAGCACCACCCTCCCAATGCAGTCCCAGCCTAACCATACCCTACCTGATACAGGAATGCTTAGAGGGTCTGGTGGTCAACAGTAATAAATAATATGGTGGTCACCTTCCACTGATGGGATATAGTCAGTAGTCTATTATCTACAAAGTGACCTATATGGTTAGTTTACCTGATAAAATGGCCAGTGATTGTAAATAATACTATTGCATGTTTACCAGGAAACATGCAGCTCAGTATAATTTCTATGAAAAAAACAACAACTTGCAGTTACTTAAAAACTACTACTAAGTGAAAGTTAAGATCAAACACATTTTAACTAAACTCATATATTTGTATTCTGTTTGGAATTTAAAAAATATATACTGTTATTTAAAGTCTTTTAAGTTTCACATGAGCATCAGGTGAAAATCATTTTGTATCAAGAGCTAGAAATTCAGGAAATTGAAACTGGTCAGTGTTGCATCTATTTGTTATGATAGGGCTATATGAATGGTGTGAGGATTTTGGAAGGACAGGAATATCAGAAATTGCATTCCACTAAAATTTCATTCTGTAATCTCTTGCTTTCAAACCTCTGCCAGCTCACGACAAAGCAGCTTTCTTTAAATATCAGTGGTATTGTTGCAATGTTGATGCATGGTCCTTTAACCCATGAAAGAACCCTAAGAGTCTTAAGAAACCCCGCAAGGTGTTTCATCTCTAAATGAGAAATAGGTTTCATGTTTAAAAGGGTCCAGAACCCCACAGTGCCTTAAAGAATAATGTCTTAGGGCTGGAAAATGATATATGTAATGCCATTTTTTTCCAAGTAAACTGAATCCAGAAATGAATATGTTAAAGTAACAGCTGAAGGAAATGAGAACAAACTAGAAAGTGTTAAAGCTATTGTAGTAAGATTTAGCTCATGCTTTGATTTTGTTTTTATCTTTATCTCTGTCATTTATTTAGTTTGGTCATCTGAATCACCGGTAAACACCTACACTTTTAATTTTTTTTTTTTTAATCTAATTTTTATTTGGAAATGTTCCACCAAAAATGCTGTATTTGTTTTACTTGAGAAAACACTGGAGTAATGTTATTCCTGGTGCTTTTATGTTTGTGGGTGGGTGGTGAGTCTTATCCAGTTTTGGTTTGTTCAGATTAATAGATAAATTGCTGCTTCCTCTAAAAATAACATTACCCTGCTTTTCATCATTTTGGCCAAATCTATATTTGAGTGATGGCTTTCTTGTGTTAAAAATATTTAACACAATACAATAAGTTAGTAGCATATGCTCCACTGAGACAACATATGCCTTGAACTATAATAAGCATAGTAGCATTTCTCACTTCTAATCAACCAGTCCTCCTATGTTATTATACAAAGTACATTTTTCTTTTTACACTACGCCTTCTTTGAGCTATAGGGGTCAATGTGTGTAATATAATCTCCAGGGTCCTTCACTCTCTTGGCATTCTCTCACAGCCTCCTTAATGCCCTCTGTGCTCGAGACTGTTGTCTAGTCCAACACTGAAACATAAGAATAGAAATTATTCATCAGTTTCAGCAAAAAATTATACTGGAACCAGTGCTGCTTACTTTATATATGCATGAGGTTGGCAGACTGTTTGGACACTCAAGTGCATTTTCATGCTGATGACACAGTGATTTATTTCTGTGCTATCGCTATTATTTCTGAGCTGGACAAATCACAGAGGGATTTTGGCTTTATTTAGAAATGTCCATGGTGCCTAAGACTGCTTTCACATGCACACAAGTTTCAATCATTTCTGAACTTAATTTTTTTTTTTAAATATTTAAGTAATGATTAAGCCACATTGATGGCTTCCCAGTGGGCCATCTTAGATAGTCTGGTCCTCTTGAAAATGGTGGTCTGGTGTTTGCTTCAACCGAACCTCTGTACAGTCCGCATTAGGTGTGGAGGCTATCTGTGCTTGGGCCCACATGCTGAGTAACATGATTGGTACAACTTGTCACATTATTTGCTCTTTTTTACTTTTTTTTTTTTTTTTTTACATTATTTGTCAGATTATTTGCCAATTTGTGATGCTGGGGAAAGGGATATTATATTTATTGATATATAAAACAAGACTTTCAAAGGACTGGAGCACTATAATTAGTTCACCTTTGCTTGCACTGAGAGCATAGCAAAAATAACTAAAATATAAATGATTAAAATAAGAGATGAGTCCTTCATTTGGCATGCCCTACATGTCATGACATATTACATGCCCTGCATATTATGTCTTTGCCACTTGGGTATTGGTACCACAGGATAATAATATTAAAAAACAGCAAAGGGTGGACCTAATGCCCACCATTTTGCAAACCTGAGTGCCCAAAAGGGACATATGGAATTCTGCAATCAAGCCATAATTTAGAAAGATTTCTTTAATCCACTTTATGACACCAGGAGGCATTGCTGTCTATATAAAGGAATGCTCTTTATAGATTCTTAATGGCTCATTGTTACTGCATTGACTGTAGAACCCTTAATCAGCAAGCTCTCAGAATTGCAACTAAAACACAATAAAGTATTAATATGACTAAAAACACCTACAGCTCACATCAGGAACTGGGCATTATCAAATTTCTTAGTCTTGCTTTTAGTTCTTTATGTTTCTAATATGGATGTTTTAATTTAAAAAAAAAAAAACAGCAGAGGTTCTTGTACATGTACCACTTAACTAGAACTATTCTCTTCTGTCTCTTATTATTCCAGACCTCACACTTGGTAAGTAACATGATGCATATTGTGATCAGAAAGCAAACAAGGATCAAGTACAACACCACTTCCCAGGGGAGACAAACCCACTTGTATACATCTCAAAAACACCCATGGTGCTAGGGAGAGTCCAAATAGTAGGACTTTTAATTGGAATGCCTATCCTTGAAAAACAAACCCTAAAAACGTATGTGTTCTGGAGCAGTGGGGACATAATCATCATGCGGTCCCACTCAAGTCACACTCCCGCCTCCAATAGATTTGTACATGTGGGGTATGAGGAAGGATCCACTGTGCAAGCTGTGCGGGGAGATTGGCACCATGGTGCACATCCTGGCAGGGTGTAAACTGGCATTCACCCAAGGGAGATACCAGTGGTCGCATTATAAATGAGCAGGAGAGATGCAAGAAATCTAATCTAAGTAATCTAAGTGAGACAAACACCAACTGTCAAATCTGTGAGAAAGAGAGAAAAGCCATCAAAAAAAACCAACGTGCAAAAAAACTAACCAATCCAGACATGGGATATGATAGTGGACCTAGGAAAAAGGTTGCAGTTCCCCCAGGTTGTCCAAACAATGGCAGTAGTTTGCAGGATGGGAGCTGCTGCAGAAAGAGCGTTTTGCTGGCTGTGGTATAGGAAGGAGGAACTAAGCTGGTGATGGGCAGTGACTTGGCTACCACTGCTTACCTGCTAACAAGAGGGTGTTGTCGTTCAGGGTTAAAACACAGGATGAACATTGAACACCATAGCTTGAGCTCATCTTCAGTTTCCAATGGGGTCCAACTCCAACCTGGGGTTTGACCCTAGATTTGTGTATTAGTGGCCCTCAGATCTGCATATTAGTGAAAATACAGTCAAGTTAGCAGACTGAACAATGAACAGCATGTGCGATGCAAGGGAAAACCGTTCAACTATATATTCAACTATTTAACTATATAGCTAAAATAATAATAAAAAAACGTACACAGCGCAAGCTCCATATGATGTACATGTGGTTCAACGTGTACGAGATGAGAAGGAGAAAAGCGAAAGATGGCTGTAAGACAGCTAATACAAATACACTGTCACAGTGCGGCTTGTATGAGCACTCACGCAATAAGGTATCTATATTCTCACTGCCCCTGCCAGTTGGGAAGTTGAAGTAGAAGGCTGTTTACACGAAATATACAGTGCAAAGCAAGCTTTAGTCTCAGTTAGTTTTAAATGATTACCAGAATATAAAATGGACACACGTTGCTATAATTAGACTAGCACTCAGCTTTGCTTTTTATATCTTTCTAAAAACCTTTATGGTGTAATCCAAAAGGACATAAAATGCATTTCTGGTTAGACTCTAAATTTGCTCTCAATCTGAATTACAAACTTGCCTCTTCAGGTCTCTGGACTTAATAGCCATTGACAAAAGGGCAAGGGAGCAGCATTCTCGGTGCTTGTTCTAATTGGGGTTATGTGTTGACTGAAATTGAATGCCTTCCCATTGAACAGCTGACAGGATACTAATGTGTTGGGGTGTCCTGTTGATAAATTGGGGCTATGACATGAAATGACCTCTTAATAAAAAGGATAAAACTCAATTGACATTTTCACTGTTTCATTCTTTTCCTCTACTTGTTTATTTGTCTTCTTCTGTACACAGTACAGAACACAGTTTTAAAAAAAATCTGTAAGTTCAGATCCCAGAGGAGACTTTTGGCTAATTGTACTGTAGGGTGTTCCCATAAGTGAAGGAACAATGAGGACTGCTCTATTTTCTGTCTGTATGTTCATAATTACAGCAGTTGGGTCACACATGTTCTTGTGCCATTTTCTATGCTACATTCATAAAGATTTTGTCTCATATATGATTGATATATCAACTCAGAAATTTCAGACTTGAAATTGAGTCTTTAAATATTGAACACTATAAATCAAATTACTACAGAAATACAAACCTAAAATGTGTCCTCATTCTGAGACCTTTATAAAAAATGCACAGTGACCATTGAAGTCCTTATTAAGAATAAATAACTAAATAAATAAACAAACAAATAAATAAACAAATAAATAAATCCATGTAATCAGAACATTCATAACTATAATTTGCTATATTTTGCTATAAGAAACTGATTACCAATATTTTTTTTGTTAATCTAATTTAATTCAGTAGAGTACTCAATAGGCTAAGAATATCAGCCAAGTTGCATTATTGGAGGCAAGGTCCAAGGAGAGAAGGTTGCCGTAAGCCTTCCAATTAACTGCCAGTGTTATGGCTTGAATTATCATCTTTTCAGAAAATCAGCAAAGTTCAAAATATACCCTCACAATAATCTGCCTGTTACCATTTCTGTCGCATTGTAAAATGCACAAACAGCCCGTGACCATGTTGAATTATAGCTACAATGCACAACATTAGTTGATCGCATAGTGTAAACAGCACAACTTGTGCATACAGAGTATGCTTAAGTCAGATGTACAGAGAACACACTGACCAGCGAACACTGTGCTATAAACACTCTCATAAATTCACTCAAGTGGTCTGCAACATGTGAGATGAAAGATATTCTTCCCTTGAAAACAGGCAGACCCCTCAAATCATCAGAGTAGTAGATTCAAGGTGATTGCCCTTGAAAAGAGCAGCATCCAAACAGTGACCTCTACAGTCTAGAGATTTCCCAATAGAGCTGCTC
The DNA here is from genome assembly GCA_037576675.1 of Pangasius sanitwongsei. Lineage (NCBI taxonomy): Eukaryota > Metazoa > Chordata > Actinopteri > Siluriformes > Pangasiidae > Pangasius > Pangasius sanitwongsei. Next base: position 14,067,423 of record CM075016.1, on the reverse strand, counting down.
TCCTCATTCGCTGGCTGACCCGTTCTCTTTTGTCAGCACAAGCTTCTTTTCTCTGTCCTTCTTCCAAGCTTATTACAAATGAATGTGACAGCTGAAGAGAAAATGGGCCCATCAGTTAGTCGCACCGGAGAGCAGATATGATGGATGATGAGAAAGTTCCCCTCTAAACTTAGGGCTCTGACCTTCTTGCAGGTAATGTTACATGTATCCTGGCCTTTTACAGATAAAGAGGCAAACCTCATCAGCTTGGAGACCCAGACAGTTAGCAGCACATCAATCCTGAAGATTCTTGCACAAGGGCCAAGGACACGACAATGCAGTAAATTGAAAAGCAAGTTCAAGCAGCAGTATTAAACAGCAGATTATTTTGGTGTTTTTAAAACCTTCAGCACTAGGTTCTAAAGAAACTCTATTAGGCAAGTGGTGAATTTCAAAAACTGTATTTATTGTTAACAAAGCACCAGGGAGAAGTGAATAAAAAAAGTTGGAGTACTATTCATAAGACAAGGACGCTTCATTTTGTAGATCAAAATTGCTTTGAATGTAAATGTATAAAACTGTATATAAAATTCTGCTTTAATCTGAGATAATTTATTCCACATTTAATCAGTAACACTGAAATCATTGGCTGTAAGCATTTTTTGTATGTAACTAATAAACTGCTACATTATTTAAAAAAAATACAGTAAAGATACTATATGTAGCAAAATTATATATTTTTGATCATAATAACAAAAGTATCATAACTTTTTTTGCTAGATGTAGGGCTAGTTGGACAACACACTTGCTATTCAAACTAACCAATATTTCTGATGTGTTTTAATGTGTGTTATAAAACATTAAGTTACTTTGCCATTGTCCTTTATTTTGATGCTGCATTTATCACACATAGCACTTTAGTCATATTCATGGCACTGAAAGAATTTCTAACCAAATTATATATTAAAGGAATTCTGAGACTTAAAAAAATCATACAGTGCTTACATTTTAGCATCTATAATCACTATTTTAAACCAACAAAACTTGACTAAACAGTTCTATTCTACATGTCAATGAATCCCCTAGGCCTCCACTTGAACCTGGCCAAAGACATTACAACAGTGTTGAACTTAACCGCCAAAACAATGCATCATCGGGTTCCCGTAACTAATGTTCTTCATTAGATGAAAATATGATGGAGAGCTCATATTTTCTGTTTAAAAATCTCAAGCCTTACTGCATTAGGCTTAATAAATAATAGCTTAAACATTACGGACAAAAACAACACAGCATAAAAAAGTCTGCAAAAGATGCACACATTTATGTAGTGGAGTATGTTTTTACAATTTAACAATTATTAATCATTCCTCTCACAACACATCTGTATTTACTCCTTCTACCGTGTGAAGTCATGTGATAAACAGCACCACTGGATATAGATAAGGAATTAGGCAAATTTGATTATATTTGCTAATCTTCTGTAACCAAGGATACCTGTTTTCTGACTCACCCTTTGGGTACTTCAAGTGCACTATGAAAACAGCTTTGCTCCCAACACTGCTCCTCACATCACGCTTTTTTCCTGGTATTATCCTTTAATGCTGTGAACTCGAACATGTAACACTGCAATAAATTACTGTGCCTGGCACTCAGAAAACTGACAGACAAAGCCCCCATTGTGAATAAAACGTTTTTGTTCACTTACTGTGTTACTTTGGTGATTCTAATGTATTTGTTTTTGTCTGTTTTAATCCAGTCAGAAATTTCATTCAAGTCAAGTCGCAAGTCAGTCAATTTCAGGTGCGAGTCCAAGTCCAAGTTCCTAACTGAAGTCACCATAACTGGCGTGAAATAATGCCTTAGGCATGGTTCATACTTGAAAAATGTAACATCATATGGAAGACAAAATGGAAGAACTTTGTATACGCCTACTTTAACTTTCCCTCGATGAACAGGATTCATTTAAAGAAACTGTCAAACACAGTTGATATCTCATTATATATTGTAGACTTATACAGAGCACGCACACAGCCATTCTGTAAGCAACATCTGTTCAACTTGAACAAATCCTATAGAGTCTAAAATAAAAAAAAAAACACTTTATTGAAGGCTGGGGTTCAAGGTAATACATGACACTACATAAACAACATTTATGAAGGCTTATTCAAACAGGCATGACATCTGACTTTGTAGCTCAGTGCAGTTCTGGTATGTCAGAGTCCTATAATGGTAATGATGCGACATAGCTTGCCTAATGAGTTTAATAGAAAAACAAATAAAGGTGAATCCAAAGGCAATGCTATAAAATGTTCTGTGGTGCATCTTGTACTTTTTACCATTTGATGGTAATAACACTGATATGAAAACCAACTGTTTAACACTGTTAAATTATACAGGGGTTAACAGTGACAAATATTTTGCAGAGTTATGGAAATTTTATAGGACCTTAAGAAAAGTGAGTTTAAGAATTTATAAGATTTGTATGACCTCATGGGTTAGGTGTACCTCATGACTGAGCATTTGATGTTTTAAGTGTCGTCTTTTGCCATCCCACAGCTTTGAAAATGTGAAAAATAAATTTGTCCAGGCTGCTATATTTCTGTCTTTATTGGAGTTTGTAGTAAAAAACAAAGCTGTTCAGGGCTTAGTATCAGTCCCATCTGCTCATATCACAAGCCTGCTCTCTCACCAGACAGCCTTTATTACGGCCTTTTGATTGTTCCCTCTAAAGACAGATTCGTTTAAAAAGTTTTTAGCAGTTTCATAGATATCTCTCACTTAATGCTTCTGGGAAACTCTCATAGGACTTGCCATAATGGACATTTGACGACCCAGTGTCACTGACTGTAATTTCAGAGCCATGCAGGCACAGTGCAACAACTTCCACATATGAAAATCAAACAGGGGAAAAGCGCTAGAGGTTTACCAAACTGGCTGGGTAAATTGAAAAGCATTTTCTGCCTTGTTATTGCACCAATAAAAAATGACATTTCTGCCACATACTGTTCTGGAGTCATTTTGCTTCCCCTTTTACACTGTAGTGGAGTGCTGTAAGAGTCAAGATGTTGAGTCTTATCCACAACGCTCTAGTGTGCTTTCATTCAATACAAGCAGGAGTCACAGCTGATAGATGCAGTGGTCATTTGAAGGCTGAGACCATCTTATTAAACAAGTATAAGATGTGGTTGCTGCTTGACTGGAATAAAATAACAATCCGGCATCCACACCAGTGCTCTGTGGATAAGATTTGACACTGGCTTATTGGTCCCACTAGAAAACTCTCATCCACTGTAATGACTGTCTCTGTTACTGTTTACCATTACTGTTTAACTTGTTTTGGAGCCAAGATGCTGGATCTCTCAGAAGAGAAACATTATATAAACAGGACTGTATTTTACACAATAGAAATCATTATTAAATGGTGGAGTGAGCATCATACTGAATACTCTCTCTGCCATTTAAGATTATCTTATTTTTTTCTTTTGGAAAGTAAGCACCAAGGATGTTGAGGGAAACATAGCAATTAGATAGTCCTAATAAGGAGTTAAATAAATATATTCTAGGGACTATGTACACATCACCTCATCTTGTGTTTCGTATTGATTCCAAAAAAAAGTGACAAGTATTAACTCAAAAGTGTTCCATGTTATTTTTTTAATCTAAAAGACTTAACAGTGGTGATAGAAAGAGTAAAGGCAGGTACGAATAATATACAGTGCATTAACATGTTTGGTTAAACTTCAACAAATAGGTTCAATTTCTTACTTAGTTTTTCAAATTATCTAGAATTCTCTATTTAATAAATGTATATAAATCTAAGTAAGAAGTAGGTATAAATGAACTGAGAAATATTTGACTTTTTATTTTATTGCACAAAATCTAGATGGAAAAGGCAGATCTGGATCAGGCTAATTAGGCACTTGGAGCACACATCATATCTTTGTCTAACACTGTCTAATACAAATCTAGGCTTACAGTAACTGAGTCTCCAAACAAATGCACTTGCCTTGAATAAAGCACTCATTTTGAGTAAATGAGAGTTGACACTGTATCCGTAATTACAAAAATTTGATGGAAAACCTGTTTAATTTGGTCCCTTATATAATTTACACTAGTGGGTAAACTGTAATAATATATACAAAAACTCCATACATTAAAAAACTTTTGGCAGTGTACCACAGAACCTTCTAAACTTACATAAAACAAATAGTGAAAGGAATTTTAAAGGTGTGTTATATAAAGGTGTGTAATCTCAGCACCTCAATTTAGTAACATTCTGCTGCATTATTAAAAGTTCCTCTAACAATAGGTCTGTTCTATTTGAACATGACTGCACTGTTCATCTATTTAATGGTCTAATGGCACAATACATAAATAGCATTCATTAATTTCTGATGACTGTTTGACATTCATTTTACACACACAATATGTAAATGTAATATGAGTAGCTGCTAAGTTGATTAAAACATTTTAACCTCTGAATATTTGCATTCATTTATTAGCAACCATGTCTCAAAAGAGTACCACAAATACTGCCTTTCAAAATGTTTGCACAAATTAGCATAGAGGTGAATACATAAGCACCTGTTTGGTGTCCAAAAAACCCCCCAAAAAACAGGTATACAATGGATCTTTTCTTTTGTCTGAATTGTATATGTAAAAAGTGGTTATTAAGTGTAATTTTGTAAAATGATTTAAACCATGCTTAGCTGTAAAGCTAAATCCGCTGATTAATGGCCACTGCTGTTTATTCATCAGAATAAATAGTGAAATAGGCAGTTGGGGATTTAATGACACCCTTCCTTTCCAGAGAACCATGATGAATAGTTGAAAACACACAAACACACATACACACAGAGTAATGGTGGCTTACAAGCTACACAGTATGCGCATGAGTATTTGCTTTGTGCTTCTCTTATTCTTTTCCATGCATGGTTGTAGCCTGCATGCTAGTCTCCCATTTTAAGCTATGGGGACAGTGATGTAGATGTAAACGGTGCTATACTGTTATTAAAAACTGTCTCTACTGCACTGAATGGAAGGTGTCTCCATGTGTGTTTTTCTGGTGTCCGCCTTCCCCTCCCCGCATTTCAAGTTACAACACACACACAAAAGTTCACAACACATGCCCACATTAACATCTGTGCTATTACAAGCTTATTTTGGATTACTAGATTTTTTCTTTAAAGATGACTAGGCAAACATTATCTACAGACCAGATGTATTCAGTTCCTCTAGATTTCGATGCTAGACATTTGACATGCTCAATTTTAGCATGTCAAATTTCCCCAGTTGAGCACATATTATTATAGGCTAATGTCTTCTTAGTGAAAATAATTCCAAACAATGCTTAGTTTCTCTGCCTTTTATATGGGGATTGATCCATGCTGTTTGATGTTTGCTGTCCTTGAATAGTTGCCATAATCATGCTGGGTGTGCTTAAAGGATGAAAATGAAATTGAGCATGATCCAAGGACTCGTCATTAGGTTTCTAATTTAGCCTAATCATGCTTTTAACCACATAGCTGTGTTTGGAAAAAAAAAAATGCTTTTGATTAGCTGTTAACATCCAATGTGAAATTGTAACCGGATAACCCACTGTCCTAGTGAGTCACTAATTCAAACACCCATAGATAAACTTTTTTATCTTCATTTAATTCATTCAAAGTCAGAGCAGTTGTGTGTATATATATATATATATATATATATATATATATATATATATATATATATATATATATATATAGATATATATACACACACACACACACTCTATATATATTTTATATATATTTTATATAAAATGTATATATAGATGGGGGGTGGGGGGGGGGTGTAAGT
>CM075016.1:14042446-14052831 GCA_037576675.1 Pangasius sanitwongsei | reverse complement strand
GTACATATTTTAATGCATAACTGGGTTCACACGGGAATTCTCTGGATTCTCCTTGTGCCCCTCTCCTACACCGGACAGATTTTCACGAATCGGGAAGTGGTAGCCTATATCAAAATTTCTAAACATTAATTTTTTTTTAGGTTACATGAATAGCACAGTAAAGATATCTCTAGCGCAAATCACAGCAGGCGTCCATCCATCATCTATCATCCATCTCTCCCTCACAGACCCACGCTGCACTTTGCTAGTATCGTTCTTTAAAGCGGCTTCCATTCATTTTAGCCATTTGAGACTGAAAGTACTGAAGTAATGAATGTGTATATGTGTATACTGTAAATAATTAAAACATGTGCTAAAAATGTTCTATTCAATTTGTTTACTTAATCAAAAGTGTCATAGAACCTTGGGAGACATGGGGGGGTTAAAAATTATATTGGGTTGCGATACCCTTTAACTTCCTAAACTCCCAGTACACATCAGCAACTCCAGTGGAATCCGCACTCTTGTAACTAAATATCTTTTCTGTTAGTTTCACTGTTGCTGCTGAATAATTTATACGAGTTCCTAATTACTATCCTTTAGATAGGATAAATATCTGAATATTAAGTTGGAAGTTTAATGGCTTAGTGTTTCTGCTGTGTTGCATCAGAACCCATTCACATTGTGGAAACCCCAACCCCAGCAGAGCAGCTTGATACTGAATCCTGGTAGAACACTAAAAGTGCCGTCAGTCTCAACAATCCTTTTAATCTCTCATCAATCATGTGGAAGTGGTGCAGGGGCCCCTGATGCTATTACCGTCTCGGAGAAAATTGCTATTCGTGTGAGGAGACAAGCCTGCAATTGGCAGTGAAAAGTAGCCATGGTTCAGTAGGGGAAATGACAAGCTTGAGTGAGCAATCACAGAAACAAATCACTCAGCAAGTGAAACACAAGCCCTGTAAGTAAACAAATGAGAAAATTATGCTGTCTCACTAATTACCAGATGTGGTTAGGGCTATCTAATGGATGTGTCTATGCGTGACTTGAGATTCATGAGTGCTTTTGCCATTTTGTGGCATCTCTGTCTAAGTTATCCAGATGTGAGCTGCTGGATAGCTTTGGTTTGACTAATTGTGTGCATGTATATGAAATCTCTGCTCTTCAAGTCTTCAAAAAGATGCAGTCAGCATTCAAAAGATAGAGTTCAACATTCCGGAGCATGCTATAATTTAATTTTTGCTAATTTATGTGGACTGTATATTTAGTCATGGATTATATAAACTTTGGTCAGTTTATTTAGTTAACATGGGTCTGTGGATTAAACCATGATTTATTATTTGTTAATAGTCATGAAGTAAATAATATTAGATAAAAGGTCTTTACAAGTGAATCTAAAATCTAAATAGGTAGCACATTCAATAATATCTTATTAAAAATAAGGACAAAACAGTGTTTGGAGCATATAAAATCCTTACATGAAATTGAAATATAATAATAATAATAATAATTTCAGACTTAGAAACATTGGATCTAGATCAAATGTGAATGTGAGTTCCTTTGTGTATTATTTTGTCTTAGAATTTTTTTATGTTGTAATGAAGTGCACTATGAGCACTGAATGTATTTTGGTTTTAGAGGACAATTATATGTGTTGAGACAATCATATCATCCTACACATAGAAACCCATTGTATCCCTCACTCTACTCATTAGGTTTGCAATTAAAATTGGATATTAAAGATTAATCTTGGCTCAGTAAAAGTTTCCGGTGAAATCTATTTTGTACTGGTGGAAAATGTCCCCCTTTTCCCAATGAGTTTTACAATGATTAAGTTTGATTATCTCATTAATGAAAAGAGTGAGGGAGAGACCATACAGGCAAGCCAACACTAATTAAGTGTTTTATGGTGCATGTAATGTAGGTCTCTTAAAACACCTTGTCTAAAAATAAGATACATCAGGCCCATATTCAGCAGAAAGTCAATGAAACATCAAGTAGCCCAAAACAAATGACTGGAAATGTAAGTAATGATGCAATGATCCTTCTTTAGGAGACATGCATTGGTGTAATATTAATTTAGTAATGAAATATAAATAACCACACTGTTGTGTTTTTTAAAAATAAAAAAAAAGTGCAGTAAGTTCCGTCATGAGTGATTTTGTATAAATGATTCCTGGTCAAATTGTAAATCGCAGGAAATCTGGGCACAAAGTGGGTATGCATCTTGATTGGGATACCAGTCCATCCCAGGACACCATGCACACATACATTCACACCTATAGGCAATTCAGAGTGGCCAGTCCACCGATGGGAATGTTTTTGGGAGGTGGGAGGAAACCAGAGAACCTGGATGAAACCCTTGTGGAGATGCGGAGAACATTCAGACAAACATGCACAAACCAGGCGCCTGAGTGTAAGGTTGAACTGGGAACTCTGGAGCTGTGAGGTGGCAACAATGAAAAAGTTCATTTTTATATTATCATGAAAGCAATACATCACATCAGTGAAATGATAAAATATCTGGTGCTATAGAGAAAGAACATCAGAAAATATTACCTTCAGTAGGTGCGGAAAATCATTCAAATTTGAGTTATATCCCTGTGGGTCTAATATGATATATTCATTTTACTCACCTCAGAGGCAACAAAAAGTGGCTCAGCATAAAGCCCAGATTTTTGGATGAACTCAAGTGGCTTGTTTAAAACAATTACTGTATCTCATTTGAGCAGTACTTTCCTAATCTGGTTGTGTAAGTGAACACTGGGTTTCCATGGGGATGCTGTTTCAATGCAGTTAAGAAGACTGATACAGTGCAACTGTTATTACTTCACTCTCCTGCAAAGCTTTCTCACAGGCCCAATCACAAAAACACGATCACAGATGAGTGCCACAGCAGGGTTCCCTCAGTAGGACATTCAGATCCTGCCTTATACTGACCAGGCAGTTTCGCTGCTGTCTGTTTGTCTGTCCACCAGAACCTTAATCTAAAATAAAAAATTTTGATATTGATGTGTATATGTTTAGATCTGGACTGATCCAAGTGAAGTTAAGGCTTCCTGACAGCTTCATGTGGAGTAAAGAGCTGGATACATGTTAGGCACTGTTCTATTTGGTGTCTACTGTCAAAACTGGATCGATACTGCTCTAAAGTTAAAGATGAGTATGTCGGGATGGATAAGGATGAAAACTGTCTATTGTACAACTTTATGAAAGTCGCATTCCTTGTGAATCAAAAGTGGTCAAAAATATTTTTAACGGTTTCTGCTGAGTTGATCAATAATAGGTGATTGCAGAATGACAGAAAAGCTTTCCTACTTGCACTCTTTGCACTTCAGACTGCCAGCATTACATATTTTAAAATACAAGTAAACTCGGTCAGACAGTAGAACTGCTGCTGTAGAGCACCCAGTTATTGAAAATGTTGATACTGATCTCCAAGCATTATATAAGCTTGAGGAAGCAGAGAAGTTTAGTGTTTAGTGATCTTTCAGGAGTTCTTATGTCGATATAAATATTTTCAGTGTACAAAAATTCAAAGTCTGAAATTACCCAGTTAAAATATAGCTTTATGTCCATTCAGAGATGGAAAAATCAGTATTCTGGAAGATTATGTGTCAGTGTAATTGTTTTTTATTCATATTTGCCCAGCAGGCAAGGTATAACTGGATGCTGATTGACCAGAAAGAAAATAAAATCCTACTCCCTTTTGTAAAGCTTTTTTTTTTCACTTTATATGTATGTTTAAATCCAGTCATTTCAGTCCTAAGATAAAACAAGTCTATCCTGATGGGAGACTTCACAGTGCATGACCTCACTGATTTTTTTTTTTTTTTTTTTTTTTTTTGAGGATTAAAAATATATAAACCATATGAACCAGAAATCAATACATTTGGGACAGCGCTCCCTACCACCATCAGCAAAACATCAGTTAAGTGAATATACTGTATTTTAGAAGGGCTGTATGCATCTTTCCAGTTCCAGAAACTGGTAGAATTTGTACAACCTGCATTGAAGCACCTTGAATGCATGAACACATTACTTTATAATATGTTCATGCATGTTTGCCAATCACCTGACCCCATATCTGTCTATCATTTGGAGTATTGCCTAGCCATTTAGTTTTGTTTGCCTAAGTGGTTTTTAGTGAAAGCTATAACCTTCACCTGCATCCATCTGTCCACCTTATTAACAGTTGGATAAAGTTTCATCCCTATGCACGTCCCAAGCCTGTATTACTGTACTAAACCTGCTTACTAGCTTGTCACACTTTGGGGTTAAATTACAATACATACTGGCAAAACACTACACGTGAATAGGGTCATTTTTTAAAAATAAATATTGCAGTCCATCTTTGTCAATGGATTGCTGATGTTTTCTGTTTTGGACATCTGACATCTGAATACTTAATAAAACCAATAATCCAGTCTTTGGATAATGTTTGAATTAAAATGTTCACACTCCTGAGAAAGACTTTTACAGAATAGCTTGTTGGAAAATGATTTATTTATATATTTATCAAGAAAATACCATGCTTTGTTATAAAAATTGTTTTAATGCCATTTTCAGCACAAAATCTAACGCAACTTCAACAATTATGCATGCTGTGAGAAATTCCTCTGCAATAAGCTTCTAAATATGGATAGGAATGCTCATGTAATTCTGAACAAAAAAAGAAAAACCGAATTAGAGAAAAACTAGTTTAAAAATAGATGTGAGTTAAAGTAAATGCAATTTATAAGGTTTATGAAAGACCTTTATTAAAGTTTATTAAAACTGACATATACTGCATGGCATGATAATGTGTAACCTGATATTTTTAGCAGGAAACAAGCTTTTTAGGGATATACAGCATGATATGATTGTGCCAAGTGGGTGGATTTAATGCTTTCTTCAAAGTAGCTTCAAATGTTCAGATAATGCGGCGGTTGTTAGTGGACCAAACCAGTGAAATAAACTGTTGAGTTTTGAAATTACTATTACTCTGATTTACTATGATTTAAGAGTTATGTTATAATTACAATTTACCCCAAAATCTGAAAATGTTGTGATCGAAATAATCATTTCCACCTGTAGCCTGAAGTCTTGCTTTATGCCTTCAGACAACTAGAACAGGTGTTTGTGTGGAACATTGGAGCTTTTAATTGCATGCTAGGCTATTCTTTGTTCACCCATATCATCACAGTATTAAGTCACTACAAAAATCAGTTGATACCAAAATCTGCACTAGGCAATATAACATATAACCACTGATATGGTCTGAAGCGTAACTTGGATTTCACTAAGCCAGACTGCATGCATATGGTAAGCCTATATGATGCCACATTACACAAAGGAGATCTTCGACTGTATTTCTTTCATTACAAGTCCTGGCTGTGTGCATCATTCATTACAGTGGGAAGGCTAAAGTAAATTTGCAGCGCATTTCTCTCCCATTCACTCTTTCACACTGCCTGGTTTTATTAATCACAGATAGTCAGGCTTCCCAGGCTCTCCTGTGCGCTAGGGTGTGTAGGCGCACATGTGGGTGTCCTGATAATGAGCCTGAACTCGTCTTCCTGTTGCCTGTGTCAACCGAGGGGCTCCAAATCCCATGGTGACACCATCACAATCCCAGTTCAGCCCGACTGTTTTCCATTTGAAAGAATATTTAACTTTTCACTCATCTATTCACAGCCACTGAGAACCCTAAGCCTCGCCCAGATTAGCTGCCTGTGGATAATACAGCGAATTGAAGGCACACACATACCACCTCCTGGCCTCTGCCTTGTTCTCAGGGTAACCAAACACACTTGGTGGGATAGGGATCCTTGAACATTCTTTATGCCTTGTGGACAAGTGAAGAAGGGGAGAAAGCGCTTGACACAGGCATGAATTTCAGGGCAGACCTCATTTAAATGCTGTGACCCCGACAAAGAAAATGTCAGGTGGGACAACATGAAGGTTCTGTCTCTGCCTAATCTTCAAAACCCTGGTGTCAGAGGTTTCAGCAGGGGTTGCAGAAAATCACAACCTGAAATTTCCTCTGTAAACTCAGTCAAGTATAATGCCTAGATGATGATCTCAAATGGAGATTTTTAAAATGAACTTAATGTGAGGGAGAGATTAAGCAATTCAGATGCTTGATCTCTAAGCCAAACTAAATTACTCAGCCAAATACAGGCAGAGTAAGGTCTCTATTAACAGTTCTTTAAAACGGTGCTGTATTTCTGAAAGGTTATCTAGCAATGTGTCTAATAATCAGTTTATTCCCACTAAAGTGGTTTACTTTTTATATCTCAATTATACTGTGCTTATATAGTATACTGTATATGCTTTGCATCATAGGAGGAAGCAAACACAATCCTGAATGGCAAGAGCTGTAGGTGAAACACACCACCAGAAGGCTGATGAGGTTGTAAACATATTTTTTTTTTACAAAAATATGTTTAGTTTAGTTATTCATTCAATGTCATTTTACTGCATAATCACATTTGCATTCCATGCCATTTTCCAAAACAAAATCTAAATTTTATAGGGTGATTGTAATCCTTGTATTTATAGGTACACTTCATACTGTATTACAATTTATTAAAAAAAGACAACAGTTTATATCTCTACCTGGAACTCTCAGCCAAACACATATTGCTTTTTTTTACTGTTTGCAGAAACATGGGCAGACATTTTAGCTGTGTCTCAAGCTGAATATAACTGCACCGAATAGTAGCATATGTTAAATAGCTTTATACCGCAATGTTGTTGTGTTTGTGATTGCTCAGAAGGTGTTGATTAATTTTCTATAACAGCACGACTCATAGAGTAATTCCCACTGCAAGGCAAATCATAGGTTTACACAGATTAATGTGCTTGTTTTAATACATTATCATATTCTATAGTGACAACTTACACAGCAACTTGTATGGCGAAAACTACACTTAATTAAGCCTAATAATTACCAGATTTGAAAAGTGCTTTCATTTACCGACAAACTTACGTATATTCATTGATACGTCAAAGCTTCTATAAGGAGATGTTTATTTAACATTTAGGAATGGACTGTCAGTGCTTTGTAACAATCAGAGATAAAGTTTACGCTTTCAGTTTCTCTGTAACAATAGCTTTTTTAATGCTTTTTTTTTGTCTTATTAATGTCAGTAGAGAGAAAAAGAACTGTTATAAATTGTTATAAATGTAATCAACTGTTATAGCTGTTGTAACAAAGGTGATAAAAGGAGCTAACTTGTTTTAATGTTTCTACAACATTAAATGTAAATAATGTTGTATAAAAAATGTAAATTTTAAATGTAAATAATGGACATAAAAATGTAATTTGTTTATCCATAAATGGATAAAAAATAGAATGTGTTGTTCTTTAATTAATTAAAATGTAATCATTGGCGAATAGCTGTGGTTTAAGAGAAATGGACGGTGGTAATGGTCCTGCATTTGAAGTTGGGCTGCATCACACTAAGCATCATTGATTATTTTCTTATAACATAATTTCCTTAGATACTAGCTTCCTTACTTAACAAGTTGAAGCTGCTTTTCTCTTTCAGGCCAGAGCAATGGAGTATTTTTTTCTTATGGAATCAATCTTTAGGGACTAAGATCAACTTGTAACTTCATAGCTAGCTACATTTCAAGTTTAAGTTGTAAGAGGGGACAAGTTGGGGGAAAGTCAGCCAAACATTCTATTTTAATTGAGCTCTGAGCAAAGTTCAAAAGGCTCAAATCATGCTTTCAAATATATGTACAGTACTGTGCAAGAGTTTTTTTTAGTACAAACTTTGTTATAGATGTTTTATTTTATGACTTCTACAATATCAAGTCAGTACAAAAACATTTTAGATTTCCAAACATTAGTTTTCCAGCACAAAATTAATTGTTACAGAAAAATGTTTGCATGTCAGTGAAGAAAGCAGCATATTAAGTAAGAGACTGGTTTTCAGACATAATGAAGGCTGTTGAATTTGTATGCAAAAATAACAAGCAAGTGCGACAATCAAAGTCTCCAGAAGAACTGTGGCTGGTCCTGCAAGATGCTCAGCAAAACTTACCAGCTAATTTCCGCATAGAACTGCACAAACTGTACGTAAGACTATAATTTTTTTAAAGCAAAGGGTCATCACACTAAATATTGACTTTGTTTCATTTCTTACTGTTTACTGCTCTTTATAGTATACACTGATCAGCCATAACATTAAAACCACTGACAGTTTAGGTGAATAACATCGATTCTCTTCTACCATTTTTAGGTGAGCAAAAGTAAAGGAACAGTATAGGCTAGCCTTAAAGTAAATAACACTTAATATTTGGCTGAATATCCCTTGCTTGCAATAAGTACATCAAACTGGTGACCCATTGACATCGCAAACTGTTGCATTCTTCTCTTTTGCTGCTTTTCCAGGCTTGTACCACAGCTTCTTTCAGTTGTTGTTTGTTTTGTTGGGTTTCTCCCTTCAGTCTCCTCTTCAGGAGGTGAAATGCATGCTCAGTTGGGTTAAGGTCTGGTGATTGACTTGGCGAGTCTAAAACCTTCATAGTTTACCCCTGAGTGGGTCCTTTGTTGTGTTGGTGATGTGTTTTGGATTATTGTCTTGCTGCATGATGAAGCTCCTTCCAATTAAATTGGATGCATTTCTCTGTAAATTGGCAGACAGAATGTTTCCGTAGACTTCTGAATTCATTCTGCTGCTAACATCATGAGTAACATCATCAATAAAGATTATTGAGTCCATTCCAGAAGCAGCCATGCAAGCCCAAGCCATAACACTATCTGCATGACCAATGGGCTTGTATGTTTTGGATCATGAGCATATCCTTTCTTTCTCCACACTTTGGCCTTTCCATCACTTTAGTAGAGGTTAATCTTGGCTCCAGAACTTTTGTGGCTCATCTCTCTATTTCTTTGCAAATTCAAATCTGGTCCTCTGATTCGTACTGCTGATGAGTGGTTTGCATCTTGTGGTATGGCTTCTGTATTTCTGCTCTCAAAGTCTTCTTCAAATGGTGGATTGTGATACCTTCACCCCTGCCCTGTGGAGGTTGTTGGTGATGATATCACTGACTGTTGTTTTTGGGTTTTTCTTCACAGCTCTCACAATGTTTCTGTCATCAACTGCTGTTTTCCATGGCCAACCTGGTTGATGTCTGGTTATTAGTACATCAGTGGTTTCTTTCTTTTTCAGTACATTCCAAATTGTTGTATTGGCTATGTCCAGTGCTTTTGCAATGGCTCTGATGTATTTTTTTTTCTCTTTTCTCAGCTTTAAAATGGCTTGCTTTTCTCCCATAGACAGCTCTCTGGTCTCCATGTTGGTTTGTCTTTATATATATATAGTTAGGTCCAGAAGTATTTGAACATTGACAGAGTTTTTGTGATTTTGCCTTTATACACCACCACAATGAATTTGAAATAAAACAATCAAGATGTGATCGAAGTGTAGACTTTCAGCTTTATTTTAAGAAGTTCCAAAAAAATGTGGCATTTACCATTTAGGAACTACTTTAGTTGTCTTCCAACTCATCTCTAAAACAGCAGGTCTTGTGGGGTGTTCCCGTTATGCAGTGGTTAGTACCTACCAAAAGTGGTCCAAGGAAGGACAACTGGTGAACAGGCGACAGGGTCATGGTCATCCAAGGCTCACTGATGCGTGTGGGGAGTGAAGGCTAGCCCGTGTGGTCCAATCCCACAGAAGAGCTATTGTAGCACAAATTGCTGAAAAAGTTAATGCTGACTATGGTAGAAATTTGTCAGAACACACAGTGCATCGCAACTTGCTGTGTATGGGGCTGTGTTGCTGCAGACCAGTCAGAGTGCCCATGCTGACCCGTGTCATGTTTTCTTTTACATCATGTGGACGGCCGTGTGTATGTGCACCTCTTACCTGGTGAAGAGATGGCAAGCTGATGGCAGTGTGATGCTACTGGCAATGTTCTGCTGGGAAACCTTGGTTCCTGGCATTCATGTGGATGTTACTTGGACACATACCACCTACCTAAACATTGTTGCAAACCAAGTACACCCCTTCACGGCAACGATATTCCCTAACGGCAGTGGCCTCTTTCAGCAGGATAATGTGCACTGCAAAAATTGTTCAGGAATGGTTTGAGGAACATGACAAAGTGTTCAAGGTTTTGACTTGGCCTCTAAATTCACCAGATCTCAATCCCATCAAGCATCTGTGGGATGTGCTGGATGAACAAGTCCACTCCATTGAGGCCCCACCTCACAACTTACAGGACTTTAAGGATCTGCTGCTAACATCTTGGTGCCAGATACCACAGCACACCTTCAGAGGTCTTGTGGAGTCCATGCCTCGACAGGTCAGATCTGTTTTGGTAGCACAAGGGGGACATACACTATATTAGGCAGGTGGTTTTAATGTTAAGGCTGATTGGTGTATATGAGGCTGCAGCAAAAATGG
>CM075016.1:14030848-14042346 GCA_037576675.1 Pangasius sanitwongsei | reverse complement strand
GGGGGACATACACTATATTAGGCAGGTGGTTTTAATGTTAAGGCTGATTGGTGTATATGAGGCTGCAGCAAAAATGGCCACATTCTCATCTCTGTTGAAGCATTGCTTCATTTTATTTGAACAAACAACCATATAACATGTGCTTTCAGATATGCCTTGCTGTTTACTACTGACTCCCTTGTTTGATGGACAGATAAGATCCTCTTACTGTTCTGAAAGACTATGAAACCTTGGGGCTTTCCGATGTTTGTTTTGTTTGGAAGTACAATGAGTGCTGAAAAGCTAGCTAGCAGAAAAACATTGTTGCTCTAGCATTATTGTGTGATAATATTGCTATTATAAAAAAGGTGCTACTAGGCCTAAAGGCTGTAGGCCTGTATTTTAAGGCAGGTCATTTGGCTAACATCAGAAAAGATATAAAAAGTAGAATATACAAAAAAAAAATGCTTGTAGTGTGCAGGAAATCTACAGTACATGTGAAAGAGGAAGTTAAATCATCAGTGCACAGTAGACAGGCTCAACAAAACAGACTCCATGTGAAAGCTGCAATGAATTTCCTGGTTACACAATTGTACTATTTGTCCATATAGTACAGAATTATAGAAGGGACTTAATTATAATTGCACCATCCATTGTCACCCTGATAAGGATCGGTTCCCTTTTGAGTCTGGATCCTCTCAAGGTTTCTTCCTCATTTCATCTCATGGAGTTTTTCCTTGCCACCGTTGCCTCTGGCTTGCTCATTAGGGATAAACTCTTACAATTTATATCCTGAATGTGTTTATTTCTGTAAAGCTGCTTTGTTACAATGGCCATTTTTAAAAGCACTATACAAATAAAATTGAATTGAATTGAATTAAATGATACAGAAAATGCCCAGGTGAAAAATCCAGCTTAGTCTGACCAGCAGCCACAACACAGGCTGAGCTGGTCAAACTAGTAGGCCATCTTTATTTATACACAATTCTTTATTTTCAATCATGATATTTCACAAGAATTTCAACACAACTTACACCTGGCTTCTACTCACACTATAGCTTAATAGAGTCTGTCTTGACCCATCTTAAATTAAGGTAGCACATATAGCTCTGTACATTATCTTAATGTAATTAACATATAGAACAAAAGCTTTAACAATTATTACATCAGAATGTATTAATTGTGTTCCTAATGAAAATCAGTAAGTAGGTATGAATTCATTCATCTTCAGTAACCGTTAAATCCTGGTCAGGGTTGTGGTGGATCCAGAACCTGGGCATGAGGCCAGAACACATCACGCATGGGCCTCCAGTCCATCTTAGGGCACCATGCACACACATTCACACCTAGGGGCAATTTAGAGTCGTCAATCCACATACCAGCATGTTTTTTGGGAAGCGGGTGGAAACTGGAGAACCCAGTGGAAATCCAGACACACACAATGAGAACGTGTGAAACTCCACACAGACGGTAACCCAAGCTCAGGATCAAACTGGTGACCCTGGGGCTGTGAGCCGGCAACACTACCCATTGCTCCACCATACTTACAACAGTGTTTAATACTTTTATTCCATTACAACATATCAAAGAAAAGCTTTAAGAATTATCCCAGCAGAATTTATTAAACTTGTACTGTAATGAGTAGGTATGAATTATGTAGCCTATATGAAATAATATGAGTGTTGGTTGTAGGAGGTTCTAAGCTGGATGTCATTTAGGGTCATTGTTCTCAAAGAGGGAACCATGAAGCATTGCCAAGGGGTCCAGTGTTTTCTAATTTTGTTACAGTAGTGGAAATCACAATCTACTACTATCCGTCCACCCATTTTCTGTACTGCTTATCCTACACAGGGTTGTGGGGAGCCTGGCTGCCAATCCATTGCAGGGCACAATCATGCACACTCACTCACAAACTCATTCACACACTATGGACAATTTAGAGATGCCAATCAACCTACAACGCATGTCTTTGGACTGGGGGAGGAAACCTGGAGGAAACCCCTGAAGCACAGGGAGAACACGCAAACTCCGCACGCACAGGGCAGAGATGGGAATCTACGGAGCCCTTAAGGGGACATGGTGATGGAAAAAAAATATGAGATGGGAGGAAAGTTTATATTTCTGTGCTTTTGCGTTTGCTCGTAAAACTTTGCGTTCCCCAAAGAAACTTTGTGTTCGCTCGCAAAGATATTTGTGTTTTCTCACAAAGATATTTGTGTTCTCTTGCAAACAAATGCAAAAGCATCGAAATATAAATTCTCCTCCTATCTCATATTTTTCCATCATCATATCCACTTGGTGGCTCTGTAGGAACTGAGCCCCCAATCTCAGGGGTATGAGATAACAGTGCTGCCTGCTAGGCCACTGTACCCACCATCCTACTATCATAAAAGATATAAATTTAAAGATCTATAAATAATGTCAATGATAATTTTCATAAGAACGGCTTATATGGGTGGAATAAATAGCTAAAATATTATTATACACCTTTAAATATTTAAAATTTAAAATATTTTTTTTCACAGTTGGGCCCTGACTGTTGGAAAGTTTGAAAACTTTACATTTTGGCGTCTGAATTGTTGTTAGATTTCGGACGCAGCCAAAATACATAGTCTTCGTGTTGTGTCGCTTGTATTACTGAATATTACAGTGTTGCTTGGTGTGGCTACGTTTTGACTACATCCCAAACCGCACGGATGAACGGTGTGTTACAATAGTACGCCGCCTATGCTTTGGTTGAAGCGTAGGCGCGTATATCTACTAATAAAAGCAGTGAAGCCGAGGCTTTTTTCAGCCTCGCGCACGACACGACACGACACGCACCCCCCCACACGCTCTCCCACATGGTACGCGCCAGCTCCGGCTTGCACGGTGCCGCTGTGTAGTCGCTTTTCGGCTTTTCCCCGCTACCTCTCTACCTCTCTATATCCTGCACGCGCGGATAACGCAGCAGTAGCTGCACGTCACTCTTTCACCTCTTTCTCTAAAGGCTTTTTTTTTTATTTTAATTTTATTTTTTATTATTATTTTTACATTGTTGTCGGTTTGTTACAGCGTTCCACTGCTGTGTGCTACTGCAGGTCCGTTCAGCGCGCGCCGTCCATCCCCTCTGGACACTCTCTCTCTCTCTCCCTCTCCGAAATGATGCCTCTGCGCACTGGACGTTTCACCTCGAGTTAATTCTCTCATGGGAGACGACGTGCGAGTGATAAGTCCAGCGCACCCTGCACTTCTTACTTCATCTGCCCAGAGAAAAGAGAGATAGAGGGAGAGAGTGGTTTCGACAGCGCTACGGCTTAAACACGGATCTGCCTTCAGAATGGTGAGCTCCCATTTTCTTTCACTGAAAGTGCATGATGCTGCAAATGCACATGAGGCAAAGAAGCCTTACGCACCAGCCTGGGTTTATTATTCTGCTTTTATTCTGCTTATTCCTAGGCCATGAATTCATGAATCTAGCCTGTTTATGTGGCTAGGAAAGTTGGTAGGTCTAGGAGAACACACCTTGAGAAAAGGGTTTAGTGCCCTCACAGTGCAGCACGTCTAAGGACCACATTAGAATTGAGATGGTTATGGGCTGCAGCTCGATCTGAACACAATCTGATGGATAAAAGTTGCTTCCTCAGCTTGATTTCTCATCATTATACTGGGTGATTATTGGAGCTGTACGGTTAGCCCAAAGGGCCACGCTGGGATGTGCTTAGGGTTGCGGGTTTACCGCCTACACGGCAGTTTAAGCGAGGCTCACAGACAATAATCAATCACCTTCCTCTGCGTAAAAGCGCGTCCGGTTTAAAAAGCGTCTTAGCGAATGATCGCGTGTCTCTGTTTAAAGCGCAGAGCTCATCTCTCATCTCCCATCTCTCATTTCTCATTTCATAGCCAGTGCCTTACTGTAAAACCGCTGCAATGTGCTGCTCACATCATGTGCTTTCTCTGTGTGCACTACCTACGCCAATGGATAAGTCACTGCAAACAAGATTCTCATAAAAGCATATCATTCTTACGCATGTGACATGTTAATTCTACAGCACGATGGAATTTTTGGTAGTTTTGGTCCATCCATCCATCCATTTTCTGCACGGCTTATCCTACACGGGGAGCCTGGAGCCTATCCCAGGGAACTCAGGGCACAAGGCAGGGGACACACTGGACGAGGTGCCAACCCATAGCAGGGCACAATCGCACACACTCACACACTGTGGACAATTTGGAAATGCCAATCAGCCTACAACGCATGTCTTTGGACTGGAGGAGGATACCGGAGAACCTGGAGAAGACCCCCGAAGGACAGGGAGAACATGCAGACTCCACGCACACAGGGCGTAGGCGGGATTCAAATCCCCAACCTCGGAGGTGCTAACCACTAAACCACTGTGCCCCCGGTTGCTTTGGTTTACTTGGGAAATCCAGATTATGTGTGTGTGGGTGTGTGTGGTTTGTTGTTAGTGGTAATGAGTGCCAATAGGAAAGTTTACAATGAAATTAAATAACATCATGTTTATTATTGGGTACAGGAAACAAAAATATGGGCCTGGTGTGATGGAAAAGAAAGAGGTTGTGCAAAGCTTTAGAGTAAAAACCTGCAAGATCCCTTTTTGCACCGCATGTATTGCTCTTTCTGTCAGCCATGGTTAAGCCTGAAGCTGAACACTGTTGGGCCTGAAAGCACAAAGTCGGTTCTACAATGCCACAGGCTGCATGCATAAGAAAACTTTTCTTCGGCTACTATTCCCTAAACGGACACTTGTGTGGAATGCTAATCAGCCTCCACTGGCTGTTCAGGATGGAGTGCTGGGGCGCTCCGAAAATCACAAGTAGCTCCCGCTGGCCATAGTGGGGCCCAAATGCTTGAATGGCTGGATTGAGGTCTGAGGGAATGCGCACTCTGTAGTGTCGTGTGAAGCACTTGGTTAATAGCAATAAATGAGTCTGAAGTTGGTGGGTCCATGTAGAGGCTGACCTTTCTAGGGCAGTCTTGTATTCTCCTGCTTGTTGTTGGTCTAAGTTGATGAGCACACAGGAACAACGAAAACCTGGCTGCTAGGCATGAAAAGGAAACAAAGCAAAGACAGAGCCTCCTTTGTTATCTCTCACTCCCTGCCTCAGTCTTTCTCCATAATTTATTTTTTATTTTTTTGCATTAAGCATATTGGCTTCTCATCTTTCTGCAACTAATTTACCCAAGACAAAAGATAGCGTACAGAGGTATAATATATTGGTGTATCATTAGTAATAGACACACATCCATGTGCTTGTGAAAGCTGCTTCCAAAAATGTGTAAGATTTGACCTGAAGAGAAGTGCGTCAAATTGCTGTGACCAGACTGACCAAATTGCCTTCCTCATGTTGTTTTGATGTTCAGATTTGACATCTCATAAACTCCTGTCTTGTTTGAGGCCTTTGGAGACTTCGTCAGTAAAAACGAAACAACGATGGAAGCAGTAAGGTGAACTACCTCAGCTCTCTGGTGAGGCTTTCAGTGGGGACTCACGGTCTCTCATGCAATAATTGCAAAGACTTTACAGTTACTGAGCAAAGAAGGAGGCTTCACTGGAAAGTGGACAGCCAGAGTATGGGGAAGTGTGGCTCATTGTCCTTTTGTTGCTTCTCCCTCCTATTAAAGTGGTTGACAATTGCACCCCTGCTGGGTCTTTCATCCCTGCAGTTCCACAACCATTTGATCACTGCTTTTTTTGCGACCGGCTGTTTGGAGGTGGTTTTGCTGGTAGAACACTTCACTGAAACCTAGTGTGAGAGAGCTGAAGTGAGATGCCCACTGTTTTCCTTTGCTTTTTTTTTTCTAATTCAAATCTTTCACACATCTTCCAAGTGGAACATGATTTAATCTGTAGGCATCCATGTTTTTTTGTTTTTAAAAAAATCACTCACAATTATATCAAGCTTGAACTAAACTTCGCAGTGGTTAGTTGTACACTTTTTACCCGTTAATATAGCACCATTGGAGAACAGCCTGCTTTCTGATGAAGTATCCTACAGGACACATGTTGCTTTAGCCCACCATATGCACCGGAACAAATTTTCAGGAACAAAGCAGCGGGATCTTTCATCAGCTTGTAAAGAAAGTAATCAGAACTCTCATCAGCTTCCTCATTTTGGTGAAGGCAAATCCTTTTGACCTTCAACACTGCCCAGTCTTGCATGAGGAAAGTTGGATAGAGAAGCATAGGCAAGTGATTTTATCGGTTGAAGCGGATGTGGCTTGTAGTTATAAAGCAGAGTATACATGCAAAGCCAGATCAATGAAGTGCATTACAGCCATGACCTCCTGTGCACTCACAATCCGATGGCAGATCAATGGGAAAATTGGTGTGACCCTTGGTGTTTGGATTTTCTGCTAAGGTAATTAAGCTTTTATTGTAAGTAAGTTTACAGTGCTATAAATACCACCCAGACATGTGATTACCATGATTTAAAACAATGCCCAACTGCTCCGTAAAATCACAGCTGTTCATAATGGACAATGCCACACAGCAGTTTGCCACCAAGTTTTCATTCAGCCATTTAGTGTTATTTGTTTGTGCATACTGTCTGAAAGCTTTCAGAAGACATCTTCAGAGTACAATCTGAATTATCTTATAAATGTTACATATGTAATCTGTAATCATAGAACACTTAACAGCAGCAGGTATATGATCTTGCACAGACTTAATGATAGTCATGGTTTATGAGCTGGGAAAATGCCTCTTTTCTTCAGAGGTCAGGGCAACTATGCACGTTTGGCTGCTTCACATTCTGCCGTCTCATGTCCAGAATGAAATGGAAGAAGGAACGAATGAGAAAGAAAGACTTTTCTGTAAGATGTCTCCTTAAGATGTCGGCTAGTTATTTTAATGTGCATCATTATTATAAATACACTTTCCCTTAAATAACATTTCCAGTGGAATTTTGCCAGAGGAAAAAAAAAAAGAAACACCCAACAGCTTAGATTGTTAATTATCAAATAAGGTCTTGTTTAATTGCGGTAATTAGGTCTTGCTAATTGTAGTCCTACGATAGCTCAGTCAAAACAATACATCACTGTTGGCCTCCTTTATTTTTGCAGTCTGTGTCAAGCACTAATGATAGGAAGAAAAGGAGCGACTGAACGGCTCTAAATGTAATTTAGCCTCTTTAACAACGCTTCATTTGCTCCTCGTTTTATTTAGGGGAATTAAGCCATGCCTACACATTGGGGCAACTTATAACATGTGTGTCTGATCAGACATGACATACATCATTGTCACACTTTTCCATTAATGCATTAAGCCAGCCTTAAAACTCAGCCGACCCTTTCGCTCTCTTTATCCATAGACTTGTGAGATGTAAGAGGGGAGAGGGCGCTGTATTCACTTGCCTGGAGCATTATACTTAGTCGAAACTGCAGTCTGTCACACAGTGATTTATCGCACATAGGACTAATGGCATCCTATCGAGATAACATTTTATTGTACTCAAGAGCTGGGAGCTAAGAACAAAAAACAGTAGCCATCTTCATTTTCAGAATCACTGAGCGGTAACTGGTCACCGGAACACTGAAGTGTCTGAGATCTGCTCAGAGAAGGATATTCCTCTCTTTTTTTACTCTTTCTGTCTTTCTGTCAAATGAAACTTGGTTAATCTCAGGAAAATTTTCATTCAGGGAGACACATTCTTAGTGGAGTTATGCAGCTGTCAGAGCTTTGCACCATTCTCTTCTAAATGCGGCTGTTGGGCAAAATGCAATTCAGGCCTTGTATGCGAGCGCCTCATTTTTTTCCCCCCAACCAGTTGGTGGAGAAGAAAAGCTTGTCCCTCACTTAGACTTGGACTTAGGACTTAGACATTGTGCATTCTGAAAGCAGGGATCAGGATCAGCAGCTGCCACATTTACATCCAAATGACCTTGGAGAGGGCCTGTTTCAGAGCGTGCCCACCTCCTATACACTTCCAGCCAGGTAGACCCTCGGCTCATCTAGCACATGCCTACCGATTCGTACACAGCACACAACGACATTCCCAGGGATCATTTGTCCTTATTTCTGTGGATATGGAGGACACACTTGGCTTGTTTTAACGTAATATGGATTACAGTTTTTGTTTGTCGTTGCTCATCATTTGAATAGAAGGCTTTGATAAATGTAGATGACTGAAGGTGTGAAATTGAAGTCGAAGCGGTTTGTTTAGTTTAGTTTAATCAATCAGGGATGGCAGGTGATGCGTGGAATACATAAAAGCCTGGGAAGAGTTATTGCTTGCAGTTGCCTGACAGCTGAAAGCAGTAGATCCTTTAAACGGAATAATTAATCAATTAACTTCTATTTGCCGTTAGCAGTGATAACACTCCAGGCCAAAGAGGGGTCAGTGCTGAGTTCTCACTTTATCCTTCTCCCGCATTGTCTGCTTTGTTTAAACATGCTAATGCACCACATGGCCTGCAAACGACCTTATTCCTATCGTGCACGGAAAGGGTTTAAACAGAATTTGATTGAGGTGGGTTTTCAACATGGTGGGACACTATACACAATGGAAAGATGATGAATGCTCTTCATGTTCTTGCGTTCTAATGAGTAGGCAACACTTAGCTTTCAGCCCTCTGACTCTATTGTGGTACACCTAAAGCATGAGCCCCGAAGCATGTGCCCTTCCTGATCCCAAGAGTTTACTGCCCTCTGGACTCTCTCACATCAGTCACACAATCCCCGGTGTCGAATTAACACCGTAAGTCCAGCTCCGTAAGTCCAGGGCATAAGCGAACACCGTATTTAAGCCTCGGCTGGTATGAAAGTTTTTAATACTAGTGCCAGAATACTTGAAATATTTTGGTATGTAGTTTCTTAGTATTAGCATTCTTAAGAAATGGGGAATGGATTGTCCAACTAACCTTGATTTTTGTCTCAGCAGCAGAACCTTTGGCAAATAATAATGTTGAAAACAAACAAAAAAAACCCTTAAGTCTAGAATCCTAATGGGTTTTGTCTGGTATGGTCTAGGGGAACCTTACATGTAGTAACCATGTTGTACCCTACAGCACATGGTTTTGCAAGGAATCTTTAACTTAATTCCTTCCTTTAGGAAGTGAAGAACTCTTGTCTTGTTCCAAAGTTGAGTCTACACATGTTATTTGCATGCATTATGACATGAAATAAACAGGCATACCTACAATTTGTAAACTAAACATAAATGCTTTAAATATAGCAAGCATAACTTCATGTTTTAATTCAACACAGGAAATTTAGCTGTTTTGGATTTATTAAGCGTTTTGTTTCAGATGCACAGGCTGGAGTTTAATAAGCATCTTTGAATCATATTGATTCTTTTCTTTCCCCTCTGCTGGAGATGTGGGGTGACCTACGCTATGAATGGGGCCTTTTACTCCATCCTGCTCATTGGCAATACGAGGCAGAATCAGCCACCGAAGTAGCTTCAGGAAAGGGAGGGGGGACGACAATACATACTCGAGCCACTTTCAAGAGAGCAAGAGGGCTCATGTTTCCCCTCCTGAGCGGTCACTAACAGAATGTCCATTGTGTCCTCCATTTCACACTACACATGTAGCAATTTCTGTGATGATTCGCATAAGCCACGGGAAGCTAATCATGATCTCGGCGCGCAAGACTCGGATTTCAGCTTTTGTCACCGCAGCTTAATTTACTGTCACAAACTTTAACACGCCTCATATATATCCAGTCGAGTGTACGAGTGTGGAATAACGCTTCGCACCTAGACAGACGGGCCGTCGGGTTCGCTTATGGCTGTTGTAGCTCTGCTGGAGTAATGTCCGTACCAGTGCATTATTACATAGCCATTACGATTACAATTATCTGTGTAGTCTGGACTAATGGAGGAAATGCGCTAGCAGTTATAAAACTGCTGTGGCTTTACTGGTCTGACGCCCTCTCTTCTGTAGCCAAGTGCTGTCAATTAGGAACCATAAGAGAAGATTTATAACGGAGCCTTTAGTGTCTGAGATGCAGACATTCATAATGTGCTGTCTGTGGAGGAATATTATAATCATTATAATTATGATACATGGATTCAGTTGCTAAAACGGTGAATTAAAGAAATATATACATATATACTATCAGTCAAAAGTTTGGACATGCTTAGTCATTTTGAGTATTTTCTACCTTTTAGAATAAAATTGAAGACATCATAACTATAAATTAACTCATGGAATTATGCTATGACCAAAAAAAAAGGGTTGAACAAATAAAAATGAAAAGTGTGCTGCCCAGTCCCATGTTTTGGTTGACCAGAAACCTAATTGACCAGACTAAAAAGTAGTAGCTAACATAATATAATAGCGCATGCTCAGCTAGGTGGTTAAGTGCAGTAATACAGACTAAGGGACATGAACTTAATTTGACGACTTAAGGGGATGACTTAAGGGGATGACTCCGTGTAGCAATATCATTTCTAATGCAGCCACATTTTTTTTTTGTCCTCATAAAAGGCAGCAAATTGTTGGCCAACAGCAGCATTGTAGCTATGTGACATGGTGTTCTCTCTCAGCATAACACTTAAAAGACATTATTTGAGTCTGTCAAGCGTCATTTTTTTCTTGGCCTGATTAACTTTTTAAGGTGGCATACTGTGGTAGCAGGAGAATTTTTTGACACATTTGTGCTGCATTTTTCTCGAATTTGTCAGTGTTTCCACATACCTGCATCTCCCTCATCATCTGTCGTCCATTCATTTTAAATGATACACAAAAAAAAGAAGGACAAAGGACAGTTAGAAAAACATTGTCTGGTCTTCAGCTGTCCAGTTTCGATGAGCCTGTGCCCACTGTAGCCTCAGATTGTTGTTCTTTGCTGACAGGAGTGGAACCTGATGTGGTCTTCTGCTGTTGTAGTCAATCTGCCTCAAGGTTTGACACATTGTGCGTTCAGAGATGCTTTTCTGCTCACCGCGGTTGTAAAGAGTGGTTATTTGAGTTACTGTAGTCTTCCTGTCAGCTCGAATCATTCTCCTCTGACTTCTCTCATAAACAAGGTATTTCCACCTGCAGAACTGATGCTTACTGGATGTTTTTTTTTTAATTGTTTGTTTTTTGCATCATTCTCTATAATGTTATGTGTGAAAATTCCAGGAAATCAGCAGTTACTGACATACTCAAACCAGCGTGTCTGGCACCAAAAACCGTGCCATGGTTAAAGTCACAGAGATCACATTTTTTCCCCCATTCTGATATTTGATGTGAACATTAACTGAAACTCTTGTCCTGTATCTGCATGATTTTATGCATTGTGCTGCTGCCACGTGATAGGCTGTTTGGATAATTTCATGAATGAGCAGGTGTACAGGTGTTCCTATTAAAGTGGCCTGTGAGTGTAGATACTTAATGAAAAAAAAATTGATTTGCAAAAGTAACTAAAAAGCATCAAAAGAATAAGTATAACCTGGGATGCTTCTCCAACAGTCTTCAAGCATTTGCCATGTTTTCTCAGTGCTAGCTGGCTGCTTTTGCTTCATTCTCCTGTATAGTTTAAAACACGATTTAATCACATCTGTCTACACCTTTGACTGTCCGGTTG
>CM075016.1:13996706-14030748 GCA_037576675.1 Pangasius sanitwongsei | reverse complement strand
CTGCTTTTGCTTCATTCTCCTGTATAGTTTAAAACACGATTTAATCACATCTGTCTACACCTTTGACTGTCCGGTTGTGAAGACGAAATATTTTAAGTATAGAAACCTACTGTAAATGTAGATGTAAATATTATTACTTGACTTGATTTGTGCAGATACATGCTGACAGGAGAAAGGACATTTAGACCGCCCTCAAGTTGAAAATTTGAAGTTGCATCACGGGATGAACAGATGATGGCTGTTATTTGGAGAGACTCGCCAGAGCTCCAGTGGCCATGCTGCAACAACAACTCCGAGATAGAGAGAGAACGAGCGAAAGAAAGAAAGAGAAAGCTTGAGTAGCTGATGAAACTCACTCTGTCCTGTGACAAAGAGAGGACTCTAGGGACAAAAAAGTAGTCAGAGTAGAAGAGAGAGAGAGATATGGAGAGAGCGAAAGAGGGAGAAATAGAGTAAGAAATGTGAAGGCATATAATGAAAGTAGGGGAAATGGGGATGGGCATACACAGAGAATGATACATAAAATGAAACGGAAGGAAAGGAGTGAGAAAGAGAGAGGGCCAGTTGAGGAACTTAGAGCCCAGCTTTCTGGAGTACAGTTTAGAGAACAATAATAAGACACACTTATTTTGTTTGAAGGCTCCATTTCTAGGTCTGTTAGCGTCATCAGACTAACAGACTGATTCCACATTTTCACAGTATGTACGGGTCGCTCACCTCTGATCCGCCTCCCCTGTGGCGTTTCATCATGTGGCCCGTAATCTTATGCAAGATGGTGAAATGGCAGATAATTTGCAGGTAATTAGGCCCTAGTGATTTGCAGGTGAAAGGATGCTGGAAGTGAGGGTTGTGTTTGAATGTCACCGAGGCGGTCGCACCTGTACAGTAGGAAATGTGTTTTTTTTTTTTTTTAAATCAGATAATTGTGTAATGTTAGACTTGTATATGAATATAGACTTAATAATATAGTGGTAGAGTGATGGTACAGAAGATAATGGTTTTAAAGCAGAGTAGATGTGGAAAAGATTGAAGCTCCCACTTGTTATGTTTTGCGATACATTGCCAGAGAAAATATCTTTTGACTCGGGCTATGTGATGTTCCAATCTAAAACTTTCTCGAGTTCAATTGTCAATCTTAAGTCACACAATGGCCACATTTTTATCAAGATGAAAAAGTATCAGCATGAAACAACCACTGTCTTTTGTAGCGTCTGTGTGTTTCTAAATGCCAGAGAACTGTGTCCTGTTTTAAACCGAGTTTCTCTTTGTTTTATTCGAGAACATACTGGCTGTCCAATTGATTGCTTTGTTTGCAGCACTTTCCACTCGTCTTGCTCACAAAGAGACCCAAGGGGGGAAGAGAGCCCAAGCTTTTACAGGATGAGTGAGTGAAAAAGGGATGTGTGGGGGGGATAGAAAGAGCGAATGAGTCTTTTGTATCTGGACGTCATCAGTGTTTTTCCTGCTGCAGATCTCCCACCATAGCTCTCCTCCTCCACAGACTGTCTACTCATTTGTGCGTATCAAAGGCAAAGCGCTTCAAGAGGCAAAACGGACTCTGAAATGAAAGACCTGCTAAGCCCTCTAATACAACAGCAATTAAGGTCCCACAATTAAAGAGCTTACTCTGGAATTTGGCCTCCATGCAAGGGCACCGTCCAATAAAGTGGGTGCGCTCAGCTAGAGAGGCTGTGTAGGGCTTGCAGATAATTACAGGTGGTCGTTTCACAGAAAATTGAATTAGGTTGGAGATTGAGGAATGAAAATGAAAAGTGGGGATGTATAGACAAAGCCTGTGGAGTGAGTAAACAGTCTCAGTCGTCATCAGGTTCGGTTGAAGTAGTTGAGTAAAATCCAAAAAAGGAGCGAATAGTCTGAAAGGAACTAAGTGATGCGGCTGGAAGTAAATGATCCCAGTGCTCTAAATCCAGATGTATTAGGAAGATTTTGTCAGTGGTAGAACTGACAAAACTCATTACACTGATTGAAGATAGAGGTGATTTAGGTGGATAAAGAAAGATCAGATATGAGTCCAGCAGTGTTATTTGGTAAAATTCATTAGAACATTTCAAAACATTGTCAAACATTATAATGATTGGTAAAGCTTTACATTAAGCTTCCATTAACTGACATTATTTAGCGTAGTGGTTCTCAAAGTGGGGTCTGTGAAGCATAGCCAGGGGTCTGCAATTTTTTTTTTAATTTAGTTACAGTGTTGGAAATTACAATCCAGCATTATCAAAGTTATTATATTTATTATTGAGTTCTTAGAGTGATTTGCTTCTTTGACTGGTCACCTTAATTAAATTGATTTAAACCTCAGTAACTCAACAGCTGGTAGGGCTATAAATAATATCGCCTTGGACCTAATGGACAGAACGTCAGTGGAAAGGTCCAGAATAGAAAGCTGTATGGCTCCAATAAACAGACAAATTATCATTGTATACATTGTGTACCTAAGGTGCATTAGTTAAGATTTGTGAAAAAATGTCTCTAAATGGGTAGAGTTGAATTAGGGAATAACGTTTAAATGATTTTTTTTATGCATGGAGCCTTTCCCAATTTCCACTCATCTACACAAAGCTCCACCCTCAAAACTTATGGTGGCTCAACTAGAGTTAGCCTCCTAACTAGCGTTACCATTAGTAAAGACTGTCCAATCCAAATACTAACAACCATTCTGGATAATGCATTTGTTCTGAGACAATGACTTAAACTATTTTTTAAAAATAATTTCTACATAAGTTTCAAAATTGTTTGTACTAGTAAGAAAAATCGAAATATATTGGTTATTCACTATTAAGGAAATCTGTTTATTAAAACAAATATTTTACAGTTAAAATAGTTTGAGAATTCCTTAATTTAACACATTAGTTAACATGAACAAACCATACAACATTAAAGCGTGATTAGTAACATTTTAAAAATAATGAACAAAATAAGCCAAATAATCAACACCTGCATTAACCAATGTTCATGCCATCACTGAGTAAAATTACGCCCACAGTGACCAATATAAAACAACACCTTAATGTATATTTTTGGTTGTTTACTGGCAAAATTTTGAACTGAGGCTGAAAAGCGAGTTTTAATACTTACACCTGGAGCCCAGAGTTCAGTAAATTATAAACTTTCAGGAAAATGGTGTAATTTACTTTGTAGCTAATTTATGTGGATTTATTTTCAGCCATGGATTGACTCAGCAGTCACTGCAGGAGTATTTATAGGTATAGTAGCATTAATACATAATACATAACATAATATTGCAACTTTTCTATGAATATTTTTAAAAGTAATTCATTGACACGTGATGTGGTCTTGCAAATCTATAAAAGAAATACAGGAGCAGTGATTTTAAAGTGATTTTAAAGACATTTTAAAGTGTGTGTTCATTATTGCAATATGTAATATTATAGATTATATTATAGTAGGTTATCTTTCCTTGGATATTTCTAGTATTTCAGTTGAATGAATTCTGGTTCTGGGTTTTCACATGACTGAAGTAAAATAGTGTACAGTACTATTTTTATCAAGGCTGCAAAAATAAATGTTCAGATATTATTCCATTATTCAGTGTGTTATTATTGTGGGTGTGAGATCTGCAGAATCAAAGGTGTGAAAAGTAAAGGTGTCTTGCAAATAACTAGGTTCTAATTTTAAGTCTTAGATTATGTAGGATTATTGAATTTAGCACACTTCACAGTGTAGCTGGTGCACTCATTTTGGCATTCACAAGACTGCTTTTCCTCTTTGTAATGTGACCAGTGGAATATATTACCACTTTACCTGTTTGTTATGCAATAGAATGTGAATAAATTTTGTCCGCCAGAAAAGCCAGTTCACTGAAGGGGAAAGGATGTGGGATATGAAAGCCGCACACTTACTTCTTACTGTTCATGTAGGTGAGCTGTGATCTGGGAATTTCCACGTTTTGGTCTCGTGAGCCAAAAGAAAGCAAGAAGATGCGACCGTGGTCTCTTGTGTCATTCAAAAATGGAGGAGCTGCTTAGCAATATTGCTTATTGCTACTGCACGACAGTCCTTGCTAATGGTAACTCTAGTTAGCGTGCTAACTCTTACTGTTTTCTTACCATTGCTTTGTATACATCTGAAAAAACACCTGCCGTCTTGTCCACTTGTATACTCTATTTTCAGTTTTGTAGAGTTTTTTTATTCCTCTTATTCCATACTGTTTTGCAGACAATTACAATTTTTAATGTATGAATGAATAACGCACCATGATTTTTAACTGTTTATAGTTACGTTTAATATTGTAGAACGTTCCAAAGACAATATTTTCCTCACCAGCCTCTCTTTTTTTTTTCTCTCTTGATGTTACTATAATGCCAAAAAAAAACAAAAAAACAGCTTGTTACCGAGAAACCAGAAATTGCAAAATCCTCTGTCCTGATGACTTTACAATGACAGAAACCTTACTGTCTGTTACAAAGTGCTAACACCAGAGACTCCACAAATGCTGAAGAAATGTCTCCTTATTGAAAACTCGAAAACAGTTCAACATATCAGCAGTTATATGTTTATATGTTTTGTTAGATAACAACACAATTTTAAACCAGTTTATTACTAGCCTTAGGGTATGTAGAGTGTCTGCCATACAAGTAACTGTGAACTAGCAAATACTATGGAAACACTGATGCATTCGAATGAGTGCATAAATATATCTAAAATGATTATTTAAGTTACAGCTGGAACTACAGTCAGAGCTGTGCTGTAACAGAAAGTTAAACAACTCCTTCAGATTCAGAAATTCAACAGCACAGTGGTATAATGGCTAGTAATGGTTCATATAATCTGTACAAAATGAAAACATACTCTTTCTCTGTCCATTAATTAGCCTTGATCTTGACATCTTGTTTTCTCACTGGAAGTGAACTTTTAATGTGTCAAGAATTAGAACTTTTAATGCACTTTTAAGCAGGATGTTTGCACGTAGTTTGCTACAGTGTAAAAAAAGGCTCCAGCTGTGGTATAGTGATCTCTCTGCGCAGATACTCTGATCTTTTCTAATCTGCTTAACCAGGAATGCCCAACTCCTGAAGATCTTCCTGCTGAATTTCATTCCAATCCTAATCTAAGACACACACACACACACACACACACACACACACACACACTTCAGTTAATTAAGTCCTTAAGCAGCATCTGAATATTAGGACCAGGTGTGTTTTGAACTAAACACTGCAGGGTAGCAGATTTCTGGGAATGAGGTTACGTACTAAGCCCTCACCAGCATACACACACACACTTTGCTCCCCTTTCACACTTACTAGCTGTCCTCCCAGTGCCAAACTCTGTTTACCCACAAACAAAACATAGGCCTTCTTCTCTAACGGTTCTCAGAGCTACACTCAGGCGTTATATAACACACCTTTATCTTAATTGAGGTGTTACTAATAGTTGAGTGCCGGTGATTTCCCCCTGTCCCACCAAGGAGTTAACAGCCGTTTATGTTCTTTGGACCTTTGCTAGCTTGTTTGTCTCGCTAGCACTTATTGTCTGCCTCTCATTAAACGGATCACAAAGAGCCATTTATTCATGTGTTCAGATCCGGGCTGGCCATTGCAAATCTGTGATCTGAAAGAGTTTATGAGCGACGGAGGAAGCATTTTAATTAGATGTGTTTGATTTGATTTCTATATGAAATGGCCTACACATAGATGTTAAGATTTTTTTTTTTTTAATATAAATTTGATTGAAAATTGTGTGGGTAAATATTAGTTACACATAATGCAACATGGAATCAAAGGAAAGAAGTTTCTTGTTTTGAATGGAAAAGTTCAAGTAAAAAAAAACTTTTTTTTCTGTGTGACATTTACAAATACACTATGGATTGTTTACTTAAGTTCAAAAAGTAAGAACAAATGTCATTCCAACTTTGCTTTGAATGGCTGTTGAACCAAGCCCATTGTGAGTTGCAGAAAAATTTATTGTATTCAAAGCAGAAATCTCATTAGACGATGAAGTAGAAGGGATTGTTAAATCAGCTAGCCGGTGGCATACACACTCAGCTCTTTGTTTTCCCACCAAAGCGGCCTCTATTCAAACCAAGCCGAGCGCAAGTGTGCGCTTGGCTCCAAAGGCATGCGGGCCTGTGGCGGAGAGAGCTGTGAGAGACTTGTCAATATATTTTGTGAGCATTAGGCAGCAAAGTGGAGTGATAGCTCTCAAGGGGGCTGCCCTTAAGCTGTTCTTCTATAAATATTAATAAGGCCCACCAGCTTGCCTGGAAGGTAGCTCGGCACATTTGGCCCGTGTCGCCGGCTGTAGTTCAGCATGTCAAGCTGTGATGGGGGAGAGGACGAGTTGACATTTAGCGACACGTCTCATTTCCAGCCCAATTTCATGATTCCCTTCTGAAATGGCACCCCGAGCTGCTGACCTAAAAAAGGAAAAGGAAGAGTCGGGGATGTATTGCCTTTTTTCCCCAACACTCCGAAAGGGTCCAACCAACAAGTGTGGTGTGCTTCCCCCTGACCTTTTCATGTGAAGCACTGCAAGGACAGAAACTTTGTGCTATCCCAGAATCAAAATGCACCCATTACCTGGATTTATATAACATAACACACTAATACTAATAAATTTGTTATTGTACATTAAGTTTTTAATGTGCCGCTCGTCCACTGACGTAATATGGAGAAGACGTTAAACATTTATGCACTATACACACGCAATCAGATGCCCTAACTTATTCAAGTGCTGTTGATTAGCTAATGAGCAGCATAGCAATGTTTAGCTAAGCATCTTAAATCCCTCTCATTTACAAATGCATGACATGCATAAGTCTCACACACAGATGTATTGGACTGCATAATTATCTTTCACTAGCAAAGAATGGACTATTAAAAACCCAGCTATACATAATGCATCCGTGACTGTCACTAGTGTTTATCTTCTGCAGAGAGAATGATCCCAGAGTGGAGGAATAACCTTTAAAAGAAGAGTGCTGTACTGTTTTGGTGCTTCATTTTTCTTTGCAAAATAATGTCAGGCCCTCTAAGTGCCTTTGAACTGACCAGGAAAATGCAGTGTGCGCGTTCGGCTCTGGGTGTGAGTACTGAGGCGTTTAATGGCCGCCACCAGCTCGGGCATTCATTTGCTTTAACTACTTGGCTTTTGTTCCCATTTGGTTCAGCCTTATTTTGTCAATGCATGACTCTTGGGAACTGAGTGCACGAGCGTTTGTTGGGTTTCACTTCATGCGTGTGTCATTTCCTGTAGTAAACTATTAACTACAAAACGAAGTTAAGAGCAGAAACAGGCAAATATGACGTTGATATTAATATTATATTGTTGTACATTGCATCAAAATCAGCTTTTCTGACTGGAGGATGTGTATCCTCAGTACTGTTATTCCAGTGACTGACTCAACTCTTATTTACAGTAACAAGCAGCTTATAGGCGGGGTGAACACCGAGGCCTAACCAATAGTCCTCCGGGGACCCCTAAAAATAATACTAATAATAATAGTTTTTAATATAACAACAATTGGTGTTTATTAATTATTTGTAATTATAAATGATAAATTATTATTAATTATTACTATTAATGTATATGGTGTTGATGGTGTCTCAGTTTCTTTTCTTGCATGAATGTTACAAAAATATTTGTACTGACTGCATGTGGATTAAAAATGATTACAAAAAAAAGACAGTGTCATTTCTCAACAAATCTGGACATCACCGTGTAGTTGTCCTGCTGTGATTTAATAAAGAGTGAAAGATAAAATAAGTGT
The DNA here is from genome assembly GCA_037576675.1 of Pangasius sanitwongsei. Classification (NCBI taxonomy): domain Eukaryota; kingdom Metazoa; phylum Chordata; class Actinopteri; order Siluriformes; family Pangasiidae; genus Pangasius; species Pangasius sanitwongsei. The sequence continues at coordinate 14,022,995 of CM075016.1, read as the reverse complement.
GAATGGAAAAAGAAAAAGCAGCTAACCTGGCATGACCTGCACCAACATGTGTAGATGAGTTTGGATTGTTTTGACCCCTTTCTGATGGATTAAGATGAAATACTGGTATTTTTCCAGCACAGTAGACTTACAGTTGTCACAGAGTAAATTAAAGGATTAAATATATTTCTTAGCTTAAAGATAAACTTCTGAAACTTTCCGGACCATGCATAAGTATGTAATGAGTGCATCTGAAGGCAGTACAGGATTTCAAGTCAAAGTCAGAGTGGATTTGCTCGTCATGGCCACTGCTTCAGTAAGGCTGCTGTTTGTTCTGGCTTCTTTAATTTAATGATTCTTTGCAGGCTGGTTCAGGACGATGAGTGCTGTATGACAAGGTGCAAAACCGCACCTCATTGATGTTTCGGAGTTTGCACAAGATTCAAGATTAGGGTGTTAATTAATTGATAAATGATGTAGTTTGAACTTATAAAGGTTATGAAAGATAAAAAAATGTTTGAGTCCAAAGAAAAGCAGCACTACTCATATTAACATAGAGTTAAGACACATTTTGTCTTTTCTGTTGTGTAGAATGCTCACTGTTGCTTAGTACATCTTTTTGTAAGAAAATCAAATACATACCCAATTCATCAAATATTAGAGTTTTTTTTTTGTTGTTGTTTTTTTTGTTGTTGTTGTTTTGTTTATGTATCTTGGGTTTTCTGAGCATTAAGACAAATCACAATGTCTTACTCAAAATATGTGCACTCCTCCACTACTTCTCATTGAGTTTGTGTAAATATAAGTTATAAAGAGTTAGAATGTGCAGACTGTCCTTGTGGTTAAACAGAAACCGGAGCATTTTCCCCTTCCTTTGTTCAGCATAAAACGAGAGTGTTGACAAATCATGTCATCATGTAGCAACTATCTGTTAGTGCAGTCGTTTTGTCCTACCTTGGACAAAGTATGAAGGACAGACGTAACATAAATCGTGTCTGGCTTTAACTGCTGTTTTAGCAGGAACCACGAGCCAACGTTAGCAAAAGTCAGCCCCAAGTGCTGTGGCTCAGTCATGTGCATCGAGCTTTCCAATGACTTCAGCCGAATCAGAAGTTCAGACATAAGCAACCTTTATTTCATTTTCAGTGCTAGAAAATGCAGCACAGTCCTCTATACATGTCCCATGTACTAGGATCTAAGGTTAAGCAAGGTTAATACCATGGATTATGTATTAATTATGGATTCATTTCCATCAATATACTATTGAATTTTGTTTGAACAGAACTAATAGAAAAGTTTCGGAGAGTGGGCATTTACTTTGATTATTTCAGGACATGCATGACTTTCTAGAAAGCATGTAGACCAGAAGATATTTTTGTATTTGAGACTAGTAGTTGATTTTATGGTATTTTTTTTATTTACAGCTGAAAAAAAGACAAATACATAACTTGCCTAATGAAATTAAAGATCAGCAATAAGTGAAATGTTCATAGTTTATCTCTGAATAAAATAATATACATCAGATTGGTCAGGATGGAAATAGGAGAGCAACAGTTTCTGAAATACTCAGACTAGTCTGTCTGGCACAAAAAAAAACATATCACAGTCAGAGTCAATGAGATTACATTTTTCCCTAGTCTGATGTTTGATGTGAACATTAATTGAAGCTCTTGACCTGTATCTACATGAGCATATTATGCATTGTGCTGCTGGTACATGATTGGCTGATTGGATAATTACATGAATGTGTAGGTATACGGCTGTTTCTGTTAAAGTGGATGGTGAGTCTATGTATAAAAGAGTATTTGCTACATTTGCATCGTTATTATTCATTCTGTTAGATCCAAAAGTAAATCAATAACTCCTCACATCTGTTTGAACAAATACAAGACTAGAATTGTAGGTTTGTACTAAGCAGAATCATAACAACTTGACTGGAGCACTACTTTTATCCACCATTACAGTGTGTCATATAATGATGAAGGTGTGAAGGTGAGTGATAATAAATGTATTACATCTCTGTGACCCATTTCTCATTTGTTAGCTCATTTTTCCCCCTGACACCCACACCAGGGTCATGTAAGGAATTGAGAAATGACAATGTGACTAGATTTGTGTCAAAATCCATTTCCATGAAATTTTCTAAAATTGACTAATAAAAATGCCAGACACTAAATGAGTTTAGTAATGGGCTTATTAATATTAATTCGAATCCACTACTTTATTTCGGCATGCTAAAAATATATACCAGGATGAGCAAATTCATTCGAGATACTTCAAGGAAAATGTTCAGCTATATGTAAATTGCACAACCTTGCATAATAAACCCTAATTGAAAGTAGAACTAGTTTAAGGGATGTCACATCATGTCATGTTGGAATTTGATGGGATAATGTTGATGTGTGTACAACCAGTGATTACGTCTGGCAGGAAGAAAGAAAAAGAAAAAGGTCAGGTTTCTCGATTGCATTGGCAAAGTGGATTGCTTGGTTGCTTCACATTGGAAATAATGATTTGTTCTTTGAAGGCTTGCAAGTTGAGTCCTTGCAAACTGCCTTAGTCCTTGAGTCTCATTTGTCTAATAAATAAAATGCATCTATGGTGTTATAAAAGGCAGAAGCAGGCTTATGAATAGCTGTTTCATTCCTTTGTCATTCTCACTACCTCCATTTTGCTATATAACCAGTAATTTGATTTGATTGAACATACTGATGATATTGATGGACTGTAGGGCTTTCGCAGTTCCCGACTGTGCTTGTGAGCATTGTACAGTCCCAGTTTTGCCTAAAAGTGCTGCTTAGATGCTAGAGCACATTATCTGCAACCCTGAAGCGTATTTCTGCACACTAATTCATGTTTGAAATTAAATATTAAGGATGTGGTCATTGGGGAAGAGAGATAAATCACAGTAATATGGCTGACTTGAGGAAGAGATTAATCTCGCCCCCGGTGTATTTGTGTTTGTTTTGGTCATGCGGTTGCCTTTCAAATCCCACGAAGCACAAGTCAGAATTGGGATGAATCTAATAATGTAATAAATGGCACTAGAACATTTGCAACTAGTTAACGTCTATATTCAGTGTCGTACCCGGAGACCAAAAACGTTGTGTAATAAATAGAAAAAAGTGCTCCTTGTTGAATAAATAATAGAAGCACTCAGTCTAGACGGGGCGAGAGATTGAGTAGGCGGAATTCTCACGTAACCAAAGCCATCTACTTGTATTAACCCCTTATGTAGCATCTGTATTAAAAACCTTAGTACATTTATGTACAAATTGCTGAAACAAATTAAGATGCAGCAGTCAAGTATATGTGTATTTTGGGCTAGTTTGGTTTCTAAAATTGGGGAAATCTGTGTAGGATCTGTGCCAAATATATATATTTTCTAATAAACCCAACAAAGTCATTCTTACTTTTTAGAATTCCTATTACTTTTGCATCAGATGCGAATTTAGTTCCATGTTCCAAAATATAAGCAACTGGTAGCCTAATTTTAAACCACTGTGACCCTGACCAGGCAGCTAGATGAAAGAATGAACAACAAACGTTCATGTTAATAAACACGATCTTTCTTTGTCTTGCCAGCTTTATATCTAACCACTCACTCTTGCCCACATGAGAGTAAAAACCTCCGCTAGCTCAACTGTTTCGTTACATATCTTTTATTATATCTGTGTATCAGACCAGAAAAAGGTCAGACAGAGATGATTAAAAATTAGACAAAACCACCATCATTGTTTCTTGACTACACTAACCCTCTACCAAAACATATATACATTTCAACTTGATGTGATGCAGGTGATTATGTAGTAACAGCGTAAATGGAATAGTGCATTGTGAGCCAGCGTGGTGAGCCCCGCAGCAGCAGATGCATGCTCTCAGAGGCCGAGACTGAAATGGTTTCCCGTTCCGGGAGCTCAGGCTGAAATATCTCCATGCTGAACTGGATCATCATCCTGTAGTCATGAAAAAGAGAGCATGCCTCTTCTAATCCATGTCTCTGTCTCTGGCCGCTCCACCCACCTTCTGTGAAATGATTCAGACTCGCATGGTACTACAGCAATCCAGAACAATGTCAATGACGGGATTCAGAGAACAATTAGGATTAACATGATTTGAAAGAATCAACTTAGTAATTAGAGTAAATTAACAATGAATGATTTTTTTTTTCTTATCTGACACCATTTCAGTTTTTTAAAATCTCCATCAGAACTAAGATACAAGCAGAGGTGCATCTACTGTTTAGCTGTGGCATTTACAGTTTTTCAAAGGGGATAGAATGCCAGATGTGAACGATGCATTTGTTTCGGCAAGCAGTTATTTTCATTTCAGATCAAATTTATCTAGGTGAGCCAATAGACAGCAAGAAGGTAGGATTTGCTTGTTATTAAGTAGCACTCACACCTGACTTTTGCCTCGCTGTTTTTTTATTTCAGCTTGGCTCACTTTTAGGAAAAAACATGTTACCCCTAAATACTCTATAAAATCATACCAACTTGATAGTATCACATGATCATTTAGTCTGAAAAGTCTGGCTGGAGTGGGAGAAACGGAAATGGGTTAACTGTATGTAAAATGGTGGAATGTTCAAATGATTTATAAAAGAAACCTGTATTTTGCATTTCTGCATCAAAAGATGGTTTTAATCATTTATGCTACTAGCATGGATCAGTCTCAGCCACATTTTTTTTGTGTGGTAAAATACTGTTTTTTTCCCTTTCTGCCTGCTGGGATTTTCTTGCTAGCAATGTTGGCACCTCCGTATAATAATGGAATTTGACGAAATCTTGCATAAAACCTGCGATCCTTGATTCCTTGGTTGTTCTCCTTTTTGTATTCTTTTTTATTCAACCCAAGGTTGTTTAACTAATTAATATTTCAGCTGGAGCAAGCATTTGAATAAGAATTATTCTTGTAGGCAACTAGGATGAATGTCAGAAATGGGAACAGTATGTATGACTGATAAGTAGGTTTGGAAACACTAAACTAGTTTATTTTGCCCATAGTCAGTTTTCATTAATTTATTAATGTATGCTAATAATTATAGATGTTAACAAGGCATCCTGCAAAAAGCAGAATATTTTCCCATCTGTTGTAGAGAAAAAAAAAGGGTTTGAAATCTATCAGCCTGTCAACAGTTCTTGAATGTATATATATAATACACACTAAGACAACAAATACTTTAATAATTCAAATATAATGAAACCAGTTTGCGTCTAATAGAACCATACAAAAGGTCTAGAAATCTAATTACCTTTGTTCAGTTTATTTGAAATTATAGACCAAGATCTCAATATGGATAAAATATAGATCCAATATGGATAAAACACATTCTCATCATGTGACTGTGTAAAGAAGGTAATGTAAGACATTTTTGCCTTTGACTCTAAAGTGTTTGAAATAATGAGTGATGGCTCTGAGGATCTTAAAGGTCTTGTGTAATCAAAAATGCAGCAAGAAAAGCATATTTTCTTTAAATACACATCTTTTAGGTTTATTACTGTGCTTGACTGAATTTGGTAATAACATTTTAGTGCTATTTAAGCACAGGTATAGTAAAATATAAGATATTAGATGCCTGTAGTTCATGGTGGAGGTCAGAAGTTGGGGAAAGGGTAATCAGTGAGGAAAAAAGGCACCTTCTGTGCATGGCACACTTGGTGCGTTTTTTCATTTGTGTCTCAGCAAGACTCCATCTTCTGTTGACTCAATATTGTAATCAGAAACCCAGGGAGCCAAGATGGATACAGCAGGTCATGTATGCCGTAATTAGTGGAGAGAATAGAAAGTCGATGTCTTAACATCCTGCTAACATCGTTATTGACCCTGCCAGGGTTTAGCCACATGTAAAAAAAAAAAAAAAAAAAAAAGGGAAAATATATCTCTGACCTTATGTCATACTAAATTCTCTAAATAAAATCACTGCCACCTTTCTGTTTCTAATACCCTGCAGCAAGAAAAAGTTATTTATTTTTAACTTAAACACTGTGTAAAAGCGCATTCATGAAAACTCTGATGGAACAGCTGATGGATATGAATTCATTTTCTGTAGCTAAGCAGTCCAATATTCTGTGGTAAAATCATTCCACATGCACATCAATATTCATATACTTCCACTCATTAAAATGAAAATTTGTTATTGGTCGTGTATGCCCTCTGGCCTGTGCAGTTTTGTGCATAAGACGGCCACACATTCAGAAATGAATGTAGGATATGAGAGACGATGCTTACTCAGCAGTCTGTTTTGGATGAAGGAACATGCTGACTTTTGGCATTCTTTGGAAAATTAACACTACATTATCATATGGATACCTAAGGGAACATACATTGACTGCAGTTTATACAGCAGTAGGAAACAGAGCATTTGTTGTTAATTCTATTTTGAAATAGCACTGAATTTAAAAAAGATGTTAATATAATTACACAAAAAAGATAAAATGTTCACAGTGATGGAAACGATGATGTTTAGAATGATGGAAACATGCCTATTTGCTACTAATGGAGATGCATGGGTGGACAAATTTATTAGCTAACCCACCCAGCAAGTGGAAGCTCTAGCGTGTGGCCCAGTCTGATGTTTTGGTTGCCCAGAAACCTTATCCAATGGGCTAACGGGTAACTGGTTAGATAGCTAAGCACATATATGAATTCCCATGAAGGGGATGATTGTAGTCATAGTCCTTATTATGATTATTGATAAAGTTTTTGATGTAGCACACTGTGTCAACCTGAACAAAAAGTCCCCAAGGCACTGGCAGATGTTTTGGCTGAGCTGTGATGTTCTCTCTTTGCCTTCAATGCAAAAAATATTATTTGCATCTTGCTAGCATCTTGTGATATGTTTAACTGCAAGGTGAAGGAAAGTTATGTAACAGCTTTGTGCAGCACTTTACTTTGCTAAGTTTTGTCGGTGCTTTGGCCATATAGTGTATGTATGTGTATATATATACATATATATATATACATATACACACACACACATACACACACACACACACACACACACTATATGTCCAAAGGTTTGTGGACACCTGACCATCACACCCGTATGTGATTTTTGAACATCCCATTCCATTTAATCCTCCCTTTTCTTTTCTTTTTTTTATTTTTTATAATAACCTTCACTCTCTGGGAAAGGTTTTCCACTAGACTTTAGAGCATGGGTTTGGGGAATTTGCCCTTTCAGCCACAAGAGCATCAGTGAGGTCAGGCACTGATGGTGTGCTGTCAGCATTCCAATTCATCCCAACCCCAGTGCTCAGTGGGGTTGAGGTCAGATCTCTTTGCAGGCCACTCAAGTTCTTCCACTCCAGCTTTGGCAAACCATGTCTTCATGGACCTCGTTTTGTGCACAGGGGCATTGTCAGGTTTGGGTCAATTAGTTCCAGAGAAGGGAAAGAGATCATCATATGGTGTAATGGGCAGGTGTCCACAAACCTGTGTATTTCTGATTATGAAAAGATTATCTGTCATCCATGCACACTTACTAATCTGGCTAGCAAAAAAGGAATTCTACCATCAAGCAGATCAACGCCCTGGCTGATGTGTGTAGTGCAGCAGGTGGTGGGATTCAGAAGCGTTCATACCACTGCTAAGTGCATTAAGTTAATAAAATGAAAACGTTTCGAGAAAGTCAATAGGAGATTGGGTTTATTTGTTCACCAGGCAACTGCAAATAGTCCAGACTTGTCTACTTGTCCTGGGTGCTCAGTCTAGCAATTTGTCCACCCCTGAGAATAACTATATGAAATAATTCAGCAGCCTGTAGTTAGTGATAGGATTTCAAAGCATCAGAGTTAAGAAAGCTACGGTAATTAAATAAGTTTACCAACAGACTGTCAAGCTCCAGCCCTAATCCCTGATGACATGAGAAATTGTTTGCCTGTATAGATAATGATGTGTCCCATGGATCAGTTTGGAGGTCTGACCCTGTTGCCATGTTGTAAGTGTATCTGAAGTATGAATGATGGAGATAACATTATTCATGTTGAGTGATGATGCAGGAATCTTTAGAATGGTCATAGCCGTCACTCTGTCTGGTGCTGTGTGCTGCTCGACAAACTTTCACTGTGCTCTCCAGCTTGGATTCCCTCCATCTGCAAAGTATCATGTTCCTCATACCCTTAGGTAGAGAGAAGAGATATTAAACACAGATTTTCTTTAACAGCAGCGAAGGACTTTGTGTATTCTGGCATTAGTGGGATATTTTAGCTCTGTGAAGAAAATGTAAAGATTGTACCACAGCGCTTTTGAATTCTTGAATCTAATTGGTCAGAAGGTGATTCATTTTCATGGCTATGTCTGTAGTGCCAGTTGTAATTCAGATTACAGCTGTATATTAATGCACTTGTTCTAATACATTAGAAGGGACACAGGGACTGGTATGGCGGACTCTCCGCATAATCTGCATGATCGAGATTTTAAAAAGCTGTTTTATTTAACAAAGTAAACATACAATCATTGGAATGTTGAAGTTTTCTGTAAGGAGACGTTTATTTAACAATTATGGAAGGAGTCTTGCGTGTTGGCACATTGGAACAATCAAGTTTTCCACCAAGGGAGAGCCTTCAGGACAAAGGACGTTTTGCTCTTTCATGTTTCTCAGTAACATGACAGGCTGAGTTGTTGGTGTTAACCTGAAGAGAGAGAAACACAGAGTGAGGGAACAACAGCTTATAGCTGTTACAACTATAAATGGATAAAAAGTATGATGTGTCATTCATTATTAAATTGAGAATTGTAATCATTGGCAAATTGCTGCAGTATAAGACACTTTGGAATGTGCTCGTTTTTGGAAAATAATCAACTTTCCTGGCTTTGCACTAGTCCGCATCACATCATCGTTTTGTTGATTATTTTCCTATAACAGCACACCCAGTCGTGTTTTATTCCTTACATAAGCAACTTTATAGGAATTCTGGTGATTTTGTTGTACTCTAGTCATACCTCATGTCTCTTGATAGCCTGCTGGTAAACATATTTAATGCTACCACACTTTTTTTTTTTTTTTTTTTTTAAACAGCCTGATTATACTCAAGGGAAACTGGCATTTTCATTAATGTCAAATATTCACATTTCCATCAAATCTCCACATTTCAAACCCTCAAGCCATGGAACGTGATCATTTTTTTTGTGTGTAATTACACTACCTAAACCTACCCCTATCGTACACCTTAATCATATGTAACCTTTCATATATATTATCTCGTGAACCCAATGCTGTGCTTGTAATGACACTTCATAGTCTAACACATGAATTGTTATCACAAGAAATACGGTCTACCAGATTTTAGTAAAATGAACATTTTTTAGTTCATCTCTTTAAACGACTTCAAATGTCTGCACAGATTCTGAATGGTGACTCAGTTTTGCTGCTGCCATGTGATTGATGAATGTCACTTCAGGGATTAAATAACATCCTCTCATTTCTGTGTAATGGCATCTCTTTGCCCTAATGTCTGTCTGTCTGTGTGACGGTTTGCGTTTTAGCAGACAGTATTAGTGTTGTCACGATTACAAATTTTGACTTGACACAATACCTGAAAGCTGTCATGATAAAAAAAAAAAAATCCCAATTGCTCAACCATGTGGCTTGGGGAAGTGTCCTGTTACCTAGAACAAGCACCGAGATTAACAAAAATTGCTTTCTTCTCACATGAGAACATTTTTTTCCCTTTCTGCTGAAATAGTACCCAGTTCATCGTGTCCTTGGATGGTTGTAATTATATGACATTTTGTAATTAGAAGGGTAATTGCTCAAAATTCAGAGTAATCTCCGCACGCTCTTATGAGGATCCGTGAGCAGAAGGTCAGAAAGAGACGACAGAAAATAGGACGGGACTTTGTTCTGAAGGTTTAGATGTGAATGTTTACTTTCCTTTCATGAAAAGGAGGTAGCAATTACTTTCATTAGCTGTATTTTGGACTTCCTTAGTCCCCATTTGTTGCTTTCCAGCTGCATTTTCTTTGTTTTTAGGGGTAATAAAGAGCAATTGTTTTTTAAAGCACACCTAGACTGTGAAGGGCGTCAAAGAAGTGCCAATTTAGATACTGGTCGCTTGTTAAAGGTGACATTGCTTCATTAAACAACATAATTGTGAACATTTTGCTTGAGCTTAAGGCTTTATGGGATATTAAGCATCATCATTAGTGAAATTCTTGCAGCACTGTCATGTGTAGTACTTCCAGTGTATAAGCCAGCAGTTCCTCTCATATCTTATTAGTACACATATAGCACCAGATGCAGAGCTACTCACTGAGTTGGAATGCTCATGCTGTCTAAAAGTGCTGGAAAATCTGGATTTAATTGTGTTTTTATAGTAATTAGAAGGGTAATTGCTCAAATTGTCTAGAAATGAACTAATAATGTGAGATCGCCATGACCATGACCAGGATAAACAATTACTGAAGATGAATGAATGAATGAATGTACTTGGCTTGTTGTGTTACATTTCACTATATGGAGGCATCTTATAGCACTTCTTCACCTTTCCACATGACACTTGGCAGCAAATCCAAACCTGGGACTATCTGTGTTCTGGCCAAGGGAGTGGATCTGTTTCACATCGCATAACACTACCTGTGAGTGGATCTACAGGAGCTTCTCTGGAGGTTGTCTGCCACGGGTAAAATACTACTTGAAATTGCAAAAAAGGTACTTGAAATAAAACTAAGCGTAGTGCAATTCGTGTTAAAGTGAGCACAAGAGCTTTGTCTTTGTTTGGTTTAATGGCAGCGTGCAGCCAAGTGTGCCAAGACTTTAATCCTTAGGGAAAACTCTACCAGGTAATGCAAAAATATGAGAGAAACACAAAGGAAAACCAAAAGGATACACAATAATTGTTATAAAGATATTTTTGAGAACAACTTTTCCATAAAATCTCTTACACTGTCAGTATTGATCACATAGTTGTTATACACTGAAAGAGAGAGTGGCTGTGAGGACAAGGCAGTGTACTGAGCCAAAAAACAAACAACCCCAAAAAATCTAACTAGCATGTTAGTGTGAGATGCTTCTTAGCCAAATCACTGTTTTGTTTGGTTATGGTCAGCAATGTCGTGTTCTTCTGTGCTTTTGATAGCTGATGTGTATGATTAAGTTAGGAACATGCTAGGAGTGGCAGCAGAACCAGCAGTATAACATGTTTACAGCAATAGTGGATTACACAGCCAAAGGGTTTTCTGTGCTTTTTTTTTTTTATTTTATTTTATTTTTTAACACCATCTACACGAATAAATGGAGGTTGCTGTAGTATGATTTCTGGAAAGTCCGATGGGAGGGGGTTGTACATTTTTTGGGGAGTCGCAGCTGGACATGAAAGGGAAAAGGACCATTAAAGTAAGGAACTTGATTGGGGGGAAAAAAGTCGGTAATAGACGGAAATGCATAGGAATTGGTATTTTAGAAAAGTCAGTCAGTCGTCTGATCACACACTGTGACTAACTGTGACACTGTAACAACCCTAGTGGTGTATTATAGTATCATGAAATTCCACATCAAGTTTGAATCTTTAGCACGTTTAGGTATTAAGTGAAATGCTGTGGTGCAGTGAGTAATGTAGAACCTCTCATTCATTCAGAGTGAAGATTAGTGCAGGATTTAAGTAACTTATTCTCCCAGGCAAGATTGACACTTCAGTTGATGTGGGATCCCACCAAAGCTTCTTGTTTCTTAACATTTCCTTATAATGGAGCACTGAAATACAGAAAGATTTGAACTTATCTGCTGGTCTCATGTGTCCAGAACCCACTGCCATGTGATCTGTTCATTAGTTGCTACAGTTGACTAGAGAGATTGTGTGTTGAATGAATAGGCACACCTTCTGTTCCCTTTCATCGTATTGTGGAGAGATGTTAACCCGCAGTATGTCTGTTAACAGCGTGTCTTGCATTAACTAACACCATTTTGCTGGTGAGCTTGACATGACGTGTCCTGCAGTAAGTGAGTGAGTCGGGCGCTGGGTGGCAGCGATGCCCATGCTGGTCCTCATTCCAGATCCGAGCCTCCAGGGAGCTCTCGGCTTACGGCTGTCGCATCCTGCCGCATTAACAAGGCACGGTGAAATAACACGCTGCCATCTGGAACGCAGCCTCTCGATCACACTCACCTCAATTAAGAGCTGTTCCTTCAATCCAGACTTGTTCTTCTTTTTTTTTTTTTCAACAAATGACTGCATCTTTTTAAAAATCTTTTTACTGTACTTTAAGTCGTTGAAGTCTGTGATGCAGCAAAGTGGTGCTTTTTGTTGTTGTTGTTGTCTGTTTTAATGCTCAGGGACTGCAATTTGATATTTTAAAAGCATGTGCGAAGCAGGTGTGGAAAAGTAGCGTGTGAAATCTGGGAGAATGAATCTGGGCTTTGTGGTGTTGAGAGGTGTGCTCGCTTGGGTGAAAGCACTTTAAGGCTGAAGGCTCGGCCTCCATGCTCAACACGACCCTCTTGTGACCCCACTTTAACCGACAATGAACACCCTTGAAAGGTTTTATTGTTCTTCATCACCTCACACTCCTAGTTTCTGTCCCTCAGTAAGAAGGTTTGTTACCTTGGAGGGTTTCTTTTAGTACATCTAACTATGTATTCTTAAGGTGTGGTGGCACAATGATCTGAGTCTCATTTACCTGAAACATCATGCCTGTTCTGCTTGTGTTTTGTGCTACTCCTGCATGCTGTGCCAAAAGCCATTTACACTGGAATCCCCCGGGCGCATGTTTATTCCAAGCCTCTACCCTGAGGAAACCTCTATCCTGAAATGCATTAAATATGTTTATATTGAAATATTCATGATGTGTTTACTGATTCTGGTGCTAATTTGTTGCTGTATTTTCGTGATTTCTGTTAGAAGTTTGCGGTTGTATCCATTCTGACGTCACAGGGTATATTGCTAGCGCAGTTATAATGTGTTTAATAGGAGAAATAATTTCACAACATAAATAATAAGCTCAAACGATCTCAAAATAATTTCAAACATACGGGATAATGATCAGAGACTTGGCTAGACTAGTTAACAATCTGCAAGGTGAAAAGCATGGTGGTGTTGATGACGGTTGAAGCTTTGGTACCTGATCTGTTTGCGCAGAATGTACAGATAAGGATGTGAGAGAGCCGAACAGACTAAACGACTAAAGTGCTGCTGCATCAGTCTCTTTAGGTCATACGATTTCTTCTGTAATGCTGAAAATCGCTAGCCAAAGTGAAAATGGAACAGGCTTGACCAACGAATTTTAAACTAAAAAAGGTCAACTCAGAATTTAATTATTAAATAAATCTTGGATGCCGTTGAAGATTTCTTGTTAACTAATGCCCTGCAACTTTTTTCTTTATGCTGCTTATACTTGGTTGTGTGTCAGAATTCTACTTTCAAGTGCTAGAGTTTTAACGACTCATGTGATCTTTCAAACCATAAAAGCGCCTAAAGATCATGCCGAGGCCGGAAAGCCTTCAAGGGTTGTGAGGAGCGAACTAATTAATGCAAAGTACAGCTGTGTGATTCAAGCTCATAACTGGCTTCTCCTGCACCAGCAGTAATCAGTTGACTTGCACAGATGTACATAGAGAACAGACCCATAGGAGCGACTCTGGACCCCCCCTGTGCTTCATAATCCAGCATGCCTAGAATAAAATACTGTGTATAAATGAATCTCCAAACCTGCACCCTGCATGCTTATCCATGGATTGAGTTAAAGTACAGCTGCCTGAATTAATTCTGCTCAGTTAATTTTAATTTCACAACCACATGCTTCTCCAGATTTCCAAATATGTGAAAAAAACAAACCCCTGCTTACCTAAAAACAGGGTGATGACATGTTTTGGAACACTTCATTTATCACACACAGTTTGGCATACTATCATGATGCTCCAGCTTCCTCGTAAAACTAGAGAACCAAATTGTATAAATAATGCAATGTGTCTGCATTAAAGAGTGACTCTGGATTGATAGGCAGCTTGAATTCTCCCTCGTTCTTTGACGTTGACTTGATAGACAGGTGCTTTATTCAGGGTATTTTTGGCTGTGAGTCAACCATGATGTGCCTTTAAGTGTGAAAGTCATTTGCACAGCTTCTCAGGTGTCACCAGGTCAGGTGTGATCTTCTCCTGGAAAAGAAAAGAAAAGAAAGAAAAAAAAGTTGAAAGAATGAACTGCTTTGACCGTCACACCATAGAAACATGATCGGTTTTGGTTAGAGTGTATGGTTCAAGCCTATGCTTCAATAACAAAGAGAAAGAGGAAAAAAATATCTAAAGAATAAAGTGGTGTAAACATTACAACTGTGGATCCATGGCTGGGTGCCAACAGTTTTGCAGTTAGGAACAAAAAGCCTTCAGCCCTCCCTGCAAAAAAAGATTTCATAAAAATTTGCCCGTTATTTCTTCTTATTATAAATTAAATCGGATTATTACATTTATAGCTAGGCATTTTTATGAATATGAATTTCAAGCTTGCAGTTGTCTTTTTCTATTGGTGGATAATTTTGTTTCTTTCTAAAAATAAATAAATAAACTGCTATATAAATAAGCAAAATTATCTGCCAGTTGAACAGGACAATTTCTAACTTGAATTAGAAACAATGTCTAGAAGTAGGTTTAATAATTTTAGATGTATTTTCATATTAGTATCAAAATAGTAGAAAAATTGGTCTATATATGAGATTGTTTTCAAGGCTCTGCATCCAAATGACTGCTGATGTTTCCCCCCTTTATTTTAGAGCTCGGTTAGTGTTTGTTTACGTCTGGAGGGAAAGAGGCACATTAATGCACGCATTGTGGTTCATTTCTTCCTCCTGGAAAGATTGAAAGCTGCATTTTGGGAGCTCTAGCTCAGGCTCATCTGTGGTTTCATGGCCTAACGGAGCAAAAAAGCTGGTTGTGGCACTTAAGCGTGCCGTGCTGTTAGCTTATCTGAGCATGCAGGTTGGTTGCCCGAGATGCCAGCGAGATATGCGCCGCTACAGGAGTGCCATCTGAACCTGGCACTTAGCATCTCTTACGCTATCAGTTACAACAATCTGTAAGCGAGAAGGGTTTTTCAGGGCCACGAAGACGAGCTTTTAAAGCACTGAATTCTCACCAGCAATCATGTAGTGCTGAAGGACATTCGAGGCAATGGCTCTTGAATGAGCATGGTGGGCGGATCACTTAGGGGAAAAAAAAAGAAATTAATCTGGCAGCAGTCACCTGGATGCCACACCTCACACTGAACAAGGGCTGCTGATTTACGACCGGACCAGTTCAGTTTCACAGAGTTTACCACGCTATTAAATTTACATGCACGAAAATAAGCATGTACTGTATACAAGCTTAACAGCAAAATGGCAAACTCAGCACCACCACTCATGTCCAGCTTTTTCAGCTGAGGGCCAAACTCCAAGTCCCGCTTGTGTAACCATTTATCCCTGCCTCCATTTGGTTAATAGATCCATTAGGCAGCAGAGAGAGAGAGAGCACAGTGAGTGTATATGTGTGTGTGTGTGTGATGTGAGCCGAGTGTGTGACATGTTAATTCAGCGTAATTTATGACCAGGAGCGTTGCAGGAGAAGCCTTCCTGTGTGAGTTGTATCTCTCAGGATCTCCTCAACCTCTCATGCTCTCTCTCCATCAGCAGGCTAAGAGCACCCTCTCGCTCACATCCGCCTGATGAGAGCACAAATGCACGCTGCCTTGCTAGAGACACACAATAGCTGAGGAAAGGCTTAACGTAGCGTGCTAGCAGCCCACTAAGGTGGGGGGCTAAAAGCACACCTGCAGAGAGAGTGGAGGCTAATCGGATTTCCCTCTCACCATTATGGCCGCTCGCTGCTTCTCATATGGTTTATATTTATGGAGGGCTGTTGCTCGAGCGAACACTTCGTCCCCCCTTTCCACCTCCTCCGTCTGTCTGATTAGATCCTCGATGATGGCTGCGGCCCAGAGCTGTGGTGATCAATCCTAATTTACTGGGCGAATTAGATTAACATATAAAAAATGCAGTGCGTCGACCTGAATGGTTGAAAGGATGTATCCCTGTCATGCAGCTCTAACGCTACGAGACACCCAGAGGAAGCGGTCTTTCTTGTTGTTTTTGGAAAATGCTTTTGAGTAGGGCTACTCTGAAACAGGGACGTTCCAAGAATCACACTGTAGTAGTTAGTCAACCAAGAATATGCTGACCTGCCACTCACTCCGCAGACCATCTGTTTATTTTGGACAGTGCTGATGTGTGTGATATTCACATGGCTCGCACTGATACTTTCTCACTTTCTCACATTGTAATTGTTTCATTTCTGGAGAAAAATCTGAATCCCTGCCTTTTTTTTTTTTTATACCTGTCTGTTATAATACTCAAAATCAGTCCGTAGTGTATTTCAATTATTTGCCTTGCTACTCAGCATGTTTTGAAAATCACAGATGAATCCTCTTTTCCTTCATAAAGCTATATTATGAAATCCAATATGAGCAAATTTACAGCAGCAAGGTATAGCCTATAGAAGAGCCCGGGTGTTTATGACTATATTCTCCGCACAGTGCAATGAGCATGGAAGGATGTATATGTGACTTGCAGGAGCGACTCGCATTTTCTGAACAATCATGTGTTTTGATTCCCATGTGCTCTTTTTATTACTGAGCTTTTCACTCAGCAGAGGACTTTTAAAAGCTGCTGGAGGGTCCCTATCTCCCAGCCTAAGCAAATATTCATGAATTGCCACATTTTACATTGTGCAATAAATCCAGACAGCATGGATTGTGCTGTTGACAGGAAAATGTATTAGCATGCACCGTCTCTGAAGCTGAAACTCGACAACAATCCAGCTAAGTCTTGTTTTCTTTGCCATTATCTTATCTTAGCAATTTCATGGAGGTCTTTTTATATAACAACCTACACACACTTTTTTGAAGCAAGCACAGGCAAACCGTCCCCATTAAAATAAGTAATAGGTCTAACTCCAAGTGATTCATTGGTTGACTACTGCTTTAGTGACTTTGGGAAATATGCTGATTCATTATTTATTTAGCATTAGTTAAACTGATGCATCATCCCTTCACTGTATGTAGTGCGTGACTCATACAAGATATAAGTCAAAAAGTCAGAAGTGCAAAAGCCATTACAGTTTAAAAACACTGTTCACTGAAGCGTGGTAGTGATGTATTGTGTTTAAGCTTTCCGAACTTTTTGTTTGGAAACAATGTTAAAGTACATCGGAGAACAAATTTAGCTGAAGAAAAATGCTGTCCAGTTTGACCTTTTCTGAATTATCTTTTTTTTTTCAGCAAGTACTGTACATTTTCACTGAAACCAAATCTAATCCCTAGCTGTCCAGTTTTACCTTTTCTGAATTATCTTTTTTTTTTCAGCAAGTACTGTACATTTTCACTGAAACCAAATAAATCCCTAGTTATGGGTGTTGAAATTTTACCACAGGTCATGCCCATAATTTCTCACTTTCTTGCAAACTGAAGCAGCATGCACAAACTCTGAAAACTATACTAACAGTTAGTATAGAGATTAAGTGTTCATGACAGCACAGGAAAAAATAATATTAGAAAAGTACTTCTGTTTTTTTAAAATGTATTCTTTGACTATATCTCCAGCAAGAGTGGACAAATCCTGTTGTTTTTGGACATGGAGAAGTAATGTACTTGTATAGGCTTATTAAGAAGGCATAGTTCTACACATTTACAGAAAGCAAGTGTGTTACAGTTGTGCCGCGCTACAGTCATGTCATGTTACAATGATGTATTACAAAGGGTAATGTATTTATATTATGGCTGTCATAATGAATGTTACTTTTTGTTCAAAGGCAATCACATTTCACATTTAGTTATGTAACATAACCTAGGAATCAGTGTTAATTAGTTAATTCCCATCATGCTTTTCTGTAGACGAAGAAGAAATGTAAGGCAAGACTAAATATCAGTGGGTGTATAAGTAAAAACTAATCTAGAACAGATTTTTGAAAAACAAAGCAAAACAAAAACAAGGTATGATATTGTGCTATTGTGCTACTATGTTTGTGGCAGTGTAAAATTACAGGATCATTAATATTCAAACGCAGTTTTAAAGGCATTATCCCTAGCCTATGATGTTTATTTTTCATCAGAGAAGTTTGGTACTGTTGATATTCTTCTTATTATTCGTAAAACTCTGATTATGAGATTTCCTGCATCGATGCAGGATTGTTCAGGAAAGAATCGCAGTGCATTGAAGAATTGATTACTTTTTCCATTCGTACTATTTTCACCTAATTTGTTTATATTCCAGGTTTATGAAGGTTGCTCTTACATTTGCTATTTTTCTAATAATGTAAACCTCCACTCTCCCCACTCGAAGTGTAAACAGCTTCTAATGTAGCACTCTGGGTTTGATGAACACCTTACTTAGTGAGTGAGAGTATGTCAGGAGAGAACAGCAGGACACCTGTGTAGACTCAATGTTCAGCTCACCTATTTTTCTTTCCTTACTGAGTAGTTTATTAGGCTGTCAGGGAGAGGCTTCTTTTTGCCTGTCTACTTTCAGAGCAGATGTAGCTGTGCGAAATCTGGAGCACAGCTTTTGCCCTCCATTTTTATGGCCGTGATAAAAGAGAGAGCAGGCTGGAATTGACGGCACACCATTGTCTGGGACTGCTCCGAACGAGCATCATCGGAGGCAATCAGAGCCCACGCTGTCACCACAGAGCTGTTAGAACATGAGTCCCTGCCCTGTTCGGCACAGTTTTCTCCTCAGACAGCTCGTCCACACTGCTCTGGAGTTTTTAGCCCTTTGGCATAGTGGAACTGTAATTGGTTCCCTGTTACAGTTATACCACTAGTCTCCCAGTGAGGTATATCCCGAAAGCATGTAGATGAGACTTGGGTTTCTTGATGCGCAGTGTTGTAGGCAGGGTTAGATTTATTCAGCAACTGACTAGAGCAGATTTGATTTTCAACTCAAATTGAATAGAAGCTCATCGAGGCGAGTATTTATGAAGAGCTTTTGTCAGTCAGGCGTCAGCCTGTGACTTGATGTTCTACCGTTATGTGGAGAGAATATATCGTCTATTTAAGTCAGTTTTTAATGCCATCCATCCACACATACAGTACATATTCAGTACATTGAGAAGAAATGCGTACTGACCTGAAAAACCCTTTTGGCAGTTTCTACTATATATAATTCTGAAAATTATATCTCAACCAGAAGTGAAGTTATAAAATGTTAAAGTCTGGTTCCCCACAAAAGTGAAAAGGGAGAAAAATCACATTTAAAGATTCCATTCTGAATATGACAATTTATGACAGAAAACAAGTAATCACTTTAATCATATGCATCATTCACATCAGCCTCTCTAGTCTCATCCCCTGAGGTAAATATCAGTCATGACATTTAATGAACAGGAGGCTCATCATCATCACTTCACTCGACTGATCTCTGTACGTTTTTGCATCAGTGCTGAAATAATCTCTGATTAATTCAGTCTGTTTTGATCTGGCTAAATTTACCATTTTTTTGTTTAGCATTACAGCTTTGCCTGCTGTCATCTCTACAGTGAAAACAATGGTACATGTGCATCGCGCAGTAATATGACTGCTGCTGTTTTTTTGCAAACTGAATCTTTTATATATATATAGCATATATCCAAGAAAAAGCTGATCGAAGCATGTCATTCACTGCTATAGACTGCACATTTAAGGTTTTCCCAGACTGCTTCACTGATATGCCTCCAAAATACAGTGGCTGTGGACACGAGCACATAAAATGTACAGATATACACAAACGTACACTATCTCAGTAGAGACAGTTACTGTATATATTTTAGATTTCAGTCAGTGATCAAAGTACAGCCAGTCATCAGCATACAGCTGGGAGCTTCAGAAATACTCAATCTTGCCAACTGTAGGTGATGGAAGATTGACAGCTCTGAGATCCAGCAGCACTGAAGCGAAAGAAGTGCTCAGTAAAAATGATCCAGAAAAACAAACTACAGGTCATTTTATACATGGCCTCATTCCAGTTACCTTTCCTTATGAAGCTGGATCCTCACGATAACTGGATAATAAGCTGATAAAAAAGACTGGATTTGATTTTTTTTTTTTTTAAATTATGTTAATGCTGGTTATACTGGGAAAGTGAATCAAAGTCATTTGAGTGTGCTCTTGTTTTATTCTAGTGCTGCTGTACATTTACTCTTATTGATGCTGCTTGAAAATCAGGGCACATTTTCAAATTAATCAAAGATGTCTCTGACGCAGTTTCCAGCAGTTACTTTTTCTCATTTGGCCCAAATTTTTTTTGTCTTTCCTGATTCGTCCCTCTGTTCTGCTGATGTAACTCTTGAAAAATGAAGAAATGTTATTTTAAAATGTACTTTAGGTATAGAATCCCACATGTACCTTCCACTTTCAATTACATCAAGATATGTGTGAGTACAGCAGTTCAGAAAAGCAGTAATAGATTAGCTGGTGGTATGATGGGCTTTGTGAGTGTTTTTGACTGCCTGGAAATGTACCATGCTATTATTAGCAACATGCTATATCTTCTGACTGAGAAAATTATTTAGCATTGACGTGAAGTCTTGCTTTTATTTATGGCCTTGTCACAGGCACGGTATAAATAATATATATGAGATCTTTAATTAAGTAGGTCTAATATTAGACCTTTTATGCAAATGTGTTCCATGATGCTGTGAGTGGAGAAATATTTGAAATTACTAATAGTGAACAGTATGGCATTATTTTATTATTATTTTTTTTACCTACCATTGTCCAGTTATGGACCATTTTTAGTACAGCAGTGAACCTGAATATAGCTGCTAGGTTGAAAACCAAAAATATCCAGCCAACAGCAGTGCTGTGGTCAGGAAAATAATGAAGGGCTAGAAGATGATTAACACACAGCAGTGTGATCTGGCAAAGTACTCCAGCGGATCAAACCGAACACAGAAAAATACTATATCAGAGCTGATAAATGTGTATATAAAAAAAAACCTGGCTGTATTTCAGCGACATGAACCATCATAGCTACTGTAGCAGATCCTCCACTGAGGTTTGTTGCAGCCAATCACATGTGTTTGTATAAATGATTTACCTGAAGGCAGCGCATAGAGAAAGTTTTCATAGACTTTCATAGATTTTTCATTTCCTGTGTCTGGTCTGATTAATGAAGTGACAACATGGATTGGTAAAAAAGCTGACAATGAAAGCAATGTTTAAAGAGGATTGGGAAAAAAAAAAGAGTTTATGACACTAATCAAAAGGCACCACTTCAATTGTCTTATTTGTAGCCATAACTGATCATTAATTGCTAAGCAATAGTAACTAAGTGTACACCTGTAAAGTGCCGGTGCCACACAAACTACCATGTCACTACCATGTCAGTGATGTAATTTACTGCAATATCAGTTTCATATTGTCATATCGCCCAGCCATACCCCTAATCCTCAGCTGCTCAGCTATATTGTCAGATGGTATCCTGTCTCTATTCAATTATTTTGCATAATAAATAAAAGCATCTTGCACTTGAGTGATGTAAATGTAAAATGTATAGCAAGGGGCCTAATGTGCTTTGTCTAAATGAAGGAAGCATGGGTTGTAAACATCTAGCATAATGCTCAGACAAACAGAGAGCCGTGAAAAACACATGATGCCATACTGCTGAAAAATAGCGTGTGGCATGGGAATAGGCCTCGGCACTCAGCCTTGACGCGCGCGCACGCACACACACACACACACACACACATATACACAGAGCCCAGGGATAAGATGCTTTTTTGAAGGCACCATCTCTGCTAGCACATTGCTAGTGTATATTTAAACCGCTGCAGTGTGAAATGCTGAAATGCTACATGCACTCTCCACTGGTACTGAAAACCTATATGAGACTCACAGCACTGATCTTCTTGTGTGCAAGCGCAGGACCATGCCTTAGAGGTAGGAGAAAAGGAGATGGAGAGGTGTGAGCAGTTCTATGCTTCAGCAATCTCATTGCGAGTCAAGGAGCTCAGGGATTGGGCACTAGAGCTTGTGCCTTCTCCTCTCTGGCTCTAGTCAGGAACATGTTTTTTGGAGTTTGAGTAGCCGGTCATGCTGGGCTGGCCTCCAGTGCTGGTGGGATTACACACCGTTGATTATTGCTTAGCTGGTTTTAGGACCGCTCTCACCCTCAACCGTGGCTGTAAATCAGAGGCCAGCCCAGTCAGGGCAGTGTAATAAGCAGTAATTGCTCTCTAATGAGCCATGATGGCATGAAAACACACACCAGTTCCCTAGCCACGAGCACCCACTGCTTTTTTGCCATGAGGACCCACACATTCTTTTTTGCCTCTCTCTGTCTCACTCATGCTGTCTCTCTTATTTATTTCTTCCCTCTTTTACGCCTTGGCTCATTTGCTCTCCAAGGATTAAGAGGGGCAGCTGAAGTCAAGATTGTTTATTTCCCCCTGTTCCAGGCGTGATCTGTGATATTTGAGCATCTCACACGTTAATGCATGCTTGCTCCCCTCTAAACACACACCGGCGAGCACACTCCCCTCTGACATCTCCTCCCACCTGTGCTAGCATGGCATAGGCCTCTCTTGAAAGCAATTTATGCCTCCTTTTGGTGGTGTTAATGAATAACCTGACATTTTTTGCTGAACAGCGTGCTGTTAACGTTTCATGGCTTCAGCCAAGGTCAGGGATGTACATCACTGTGGAAAGTGAATAAATGTACCTCGTACACCCTCCCTATTCACCAGTGCCACCCCTTCCGTTATTTACTGGGATGGATTGAAAGCATTACGCCAGCTGTAGGCCTACTCCCGTGCTCTCTTGCTCTGTCGCTCTCTTGCTCGCTCTCTCTCTCTCTCACACACACACACACATATACACTCTCTCTGCCTGAAGCTTACAATGTCAGGGACGTGATTAGCTGGAGGGGGAGTATAGCCGCAGCAGGTCTCGGCTACTTTTTGTTTACATTAAGGCTTTTACCAATTCTGTTTTTATGTGCTGCCAGACTTCCCTGTTTGATCCTGGAACACACACACACACTCACATGCAAACCCCCACCAGACACACTGCTATGCCTCCTCTTTCTTGCTCAAGATTGCTGAATTGAATTAGCCTTGTCTCCCCATTCTCATCTTTTAAAAACACACCTTTCTCAGTGCCGAGCAGGCATGTGAAAGGACCTCTGCAAAGGAAGTGAGTGGTGCTTTCAGGCCAGTCTTAGATCTGCATGGACATAATCCCATTTGGTTTCCTCAGTTCTGTTATGACTCGGGGTGACTAGGTTTATCTTAAGGCAGTGGCTTCCACCCTATAATTGTTTTTCCTGATGTAATACACCTCATTCAAGTAGTCAGCTAATTAACAGCTCCTTCGTGAGTTGATGTTGGTGTGTTTGAGTAGAGAAGAGGGCAGGGCAGAGAACACTCTGACTACTGTCATAATGGATATTTTCACACAAAGATTTGCAATTTTAAGCATGCACCAATCAGCCATAACATTAAAACCAGTGACAGGTGGTTACAGTGGCACCTGTCAAGGGGTGGGGTATATGAGGCAGCAAGTGAACAGTCAGTTCTTGAAGTTGATGTGTTAGAAGCAGGAAAAATGGCCAAGCGTAAGGAGCTGAGCGACTTTGACAAGGGCCAGATTGTGATAACTGGGTCAGAGCATCTCCAAAACGACAGGTTTTGTGGGGTGTTCCTGGTATGCAGTGGTTAGTACCTACCAAAAGTGGTCCAAGGAACGACAACTGGTGAACCGGTGAAATATTATTATTTTATTATTAAAGTAATCCTCCTTTGTTTTGACAAAGTAATCTCAATACACTACGTCTAAAGAATACGGACAATTACCATGGAAAAATGATTTAAAGTAAGTTTTGAGTAATTCAGTATAGGGAAATGTATGATACAGGTGTAAGGAAATGTGTGATACAGTCGTGGAGACACTGGAGCACACACTAGCTACCTACTTCTCATTTATTCAATTAAAACTGGTTTCAGTCACAATTTATTACTTTTTTAGTCTACTAGTCATATTTTTTTTATGGGATATTTACAAGCTTTTAATATAGACATAAGATTTACTTCGGCAAAGGTAGGACACATCAGCACGACACTCTTGTAACTACATATCCATTTCTATTAGTTTCACTGTCATTACTGAATAATTCCTGGGAGTTACAGAATAATTGTGAGATGAATTTTAAGGTGAATAAAAAATATCTGGTTTAAGGGGTTAAAATGTAAAGGTGGATGGAAACCTCAAATACTGACAACATCGAGTTATCTGAGGTTTGTTCACAAGGGAGAGGTTTTGCACTGCTCTTTTTAATACACAAAATGTCTTTTAAAGCTCATTCTCTCCTGGATCAAATACCTTGCATTTTTATTAGACAGAGGATATAAGTGTTATTTCTGCATCTAGTCTAATCCTGCTTAGCCCAAGGTTAAAAAAAAATCAATAACACTAGGCAAACTAAAATGCTATCAGCTAATCTAGCTAGCTATCAGATTGGCAGTGACTGTGAATATAAATATTTATAAATGACTTAAAATTCCTCTCAGAAATCCTGTCAAATTATCTTATTTTAGCTAGTTATGTAGCATTGGTAGTGAATATGAACATTTATAAATATGACTTAATGTTCCTCTCAGAAATCCCGTCAAGTTATCTTGCTTTAGCTAGCTATGTAGCATTGGTACTGAATATGAACATTTATAAATATGACTTAACGTTCCTCTCAGAAATCCTGTCAAGTTATCTTGCTTTAGCTAGCTATGTAGCATTGGTAGTGAATATGAACATTTATAAATATGACTTAATATTCCTTTCAGAAATCCTGTAAAATTAGCTTATGTTAACTAGCTGACTAGCATTCAGAACTATTAACATGCATGGAAAAAGCACACATTTCTTTGTGCACCTCTTACCCTTATTGTATTATCTTGTAGTGTCCTTTTAGGTCAAAGGTGTGGGATCATACATACTAGTTGGTTTGTAACAATGGAAATTTGAGAGTGAATTGTTTAAGCATGAGAGCTAGCATTAATTCAGACATATAGCATGTGACCAGCGCCATGTGTTTATTGACCTCCTAAAGGCAGGTGATTCCATGTAAGCTTCTTAGGTTTTAAGCTCAACATATTGCATCCATTTTCATTATGTTTGCCTGAGGTAGAATTTCACAAGCATGCTGATGGGTCACGCATGAGAGTGCCCAGTGCTGGTAAACTTACCCTTACTGAGCAAAACGTTCCCTTTTCCGTGGCTTACAGTCTCATATGGTCAAGTCTGCGTTTCCCCTGACAATTGTTGTTGTACTTTAACAAATTCTATTCATCAGTGTAATCATCTCCAGAAGTTTATCATGATCTGAACCATCAGTTGAGCACCACACACTTGTTTCCATCGCTTAAGGGAAAGGAATGATATTATTCTGTATGCCAAACCACAAAATGGCTCTGATGGCAGATAATAGTGCTGGAGCTTTGTGTCTGCATTGGAGGACTGAATAATTCCACTTAGCTCAGATTGCTGAATGAATAGACCTGCTGAATGAAGATAAGCCAGCTTTTACTAATTACATTTTTTACATTTTTGAGATATAATTAAAGCTTTGCCTTTTTACAGTTCAGGTTTGCTTTTTACAGGTTTGCAGGACCAAAAGCATCTCAAGTTCCATATGATTTTATAATAACTGGAGTCTAATGGCATTTCACTGGCTCAGCTCTGGAAGCCAAAATCAAAAACATCTAAAACTGTGTCATAGGTTAAAACAAATACTATGGAAGTACTGGGCTTTATCCAAACTTTCATAGTGCAGATATGAGCATCAATAATGACATACTAACGAATCACTAATCCTATATTTACATGTCATATTCATATTCCACACCCTAATTTACCATCATATGTCCTGGCCAAATATGCGTATGTATGAGATGGAACCACAGTGATATTTTAGAGGGAAAAAAGAATTATTACCAAGAAAAAGGTGATAAAATTGAGAGAAAGAAAAACTCATAATAATCAAAAGGTCAGAGATGTGTGTATCTGTGCAAATAGTAAAATTCAGCCTGCTGTGGTTCAAAATGAAAAATTCTACAGATTTTGGTGGAGATTATTATTATTATTATTATTATTATTATTATTATTATTGATGATGATGATATAGCCACAAATCATGGTTGTTCCACTGTTTGGAGAATTTTTATATATTTGATTGTACAGTACACTGTACTTTATCAACCTTATTGTATACTGCCAATTATACCCACTTTTTTGAGGCTGTTTAGCCCTATACACCTCAGAATTCATCTTGCTACTTCTGTCAGCAGTCACATCATCAATAAACACCAGTGAGCCCGTT
>CM075016.1:13901766-13996606 GCA_037576675.1 Pangasius sanitwongsei | reverse complement strand
TATATATATATATATATATATATATATATATATATATATATATATATATATATATATATAGTGTGTGTGTGTGTGTAATTTGTATGTATATATATATAGCATTACAGGGGCAGAAAATATCAACAAAAACTCTAAGGACAAAAAAAAAACAAACTGCAAAATATTAAAACCTTTTAGACAACATTTTAGTGCCCTCTACTGTGGACAACCAAAGGTATGACCATAAACTCAACAGGTGGGATAATAAGGTGTAATTGGCCTCCAAGGACAACAGTAAGAAGTAAGAAGAGTAGGCATACAGTTTAGCACATTCTCATGACTACATTGTATCAGATTAAAAAAAAATTTGAACGACAAAGTAAAGGAGAAATAACAGTGAATGTGATATTAATGCAGCAAACTATTTTCATATTTTTGACATGTTACAAATTGTTGAAGATAGGTTACCTTTCCTTTACATTTCTTATGTCAGTCATATTCTGTTATTTTACACGGCTTGCATAACAAGGCATAAATCCAAGACTTTCAGCTTCTTGGCATCCTGTTTTTAGCCGCCGCTGAACTCCAGGGATTAGATGAAAACAGATGCATCTCCTTTTTTCCACTCCGGTTTATTCATACCTCCAAATGTTCTATCAAAGAAAAACAAAAGTGAGAATGTTCTCTTAGTTTTTCAGCTAACCTGAGCTTAAATTCTTAGCAGCAACATGCCAGTCAGTCACAGCACTGCTTTCAAATACATGTATTTGCACTAGGCACCAGCTGTCATAGTGTTTGTGATGCCAGTTGCTTTATTGAAAAGAACGGATCGCTTTCCCATGGCCTTAAGGGTACAACCTTACACATACCAGCCGTCCAACAACAACATGAAGGCATATGCGCAAGGATGTTTCTCTGAGGCCAGCTCTCTTGGAATTAAAACAGTGCATGTAAACAACCTCCAAACTTCAACATAAGGCCTTAAATGCATTAGCATAGGACCGAGAACCCTCGTTAAATGCTAAAAAAATTAGTAACCCAGAGCAAAAGTCTCTGCAATGCAGAATCGACAGCTGAAGGGCTCCCTTGGGTCTTTAAGAGAAAGGCTGTTTTTGTCAATGACTGAGGTCCATGCTCCGAGGTCTCCCAGCCATTAATCACATCCATCTTTTTAGCTGTCAGTCCATACAAAAGGTGACCCCTCCACCACAATGGGCTTGACAATAAAGAGCCTAAAGAAGGAGGGGGTTATGTCTAGTTTACTGTGGACTGCAAGTCTAACTCAATACATTTATAGTATACTAGCCTTAAAGAGCTTTATACTTATCTACTTGTATGTTGTGAATTGAGATCAGAAAATACTTAGTGGAAGTTTTTTTTTTTTATTTACACTTCTTAATTTTGGAAAAACATTTACCAGGACTCATAAACCTTACTGCTGCTCTAATTTATGATACTGTTGATCATCACCAGTTGCAAAGCTGCAATCCATATAAAACTCATAAGACAGTGAATCAGTTTACTACCCATTTAAGGCAGCATCCTCCAGCCCATAGAACGAGTGACTCTCGGCTGAATACAGATAATTCACCCCTGTGGTGCATGACACACTTGATTTGGAGTCTAGAATTTGCAGAGAGCTTGACTGAAACAAATTAAATGAATCAAGTGGGGAAATCTCTCCATTTTAACCAAGCCCCAGAGAAGACAATGACCCAGCCTCTAATCAACTTTATCAATCCACAGCGACATGCTCTAAGCCTGTTCATGGTCACACAATACCATGTGATTACCTGCTGGGGGGGAACAGGGAGCCCTATAAATCGCTGTCCACACCCATAAGCTCACCAAGGCACCATTTCATTGCTGAAGCCAAACAATTCATCTCAGAGCCACTGCCATTTTGTTTTCACTTGCACCTCCGGCTACTTTATATTGCGCAATTACATTAGCATGCAAACTGTTGAATGGCAAGCTTCCATTACAACACGCCTGACATCTTTTCAATGCTGCAGTTTGGTTAAGATTCTTCATCCAGAGGTTTATCAGGTATTTTTTCGCTTGTTTCACCTCAGATAAAAATATACAAAAGATTAGCATATTACACACATAGTGAATACAGGGATATTGCTATCAGCATGAATATTTTTTTCCACATATGTTTGCAATTATTTTAATTCTCTTCCATATTTTATGGATTTTATGGATTTTATAGTTATGTCTTGTCAGTGACCACCACTATGGTTTTTATCTTTCTGATTGGAGTTGATGGGCTGCCGTATTCCTCTCGACCATGGAAGGACACCTGCCACTTAAAAAGCAGCTGGAAGTGTACCATTTCTCTCTGACGCTCATAAAAAGGAGAGAAAAAGGGAGTGGGTGGGGTGGGGGGTGTTTGTGACGGGAATCAAACCATAAAGTTTATGGCCACAAGATTTCTTGCGCTGAATTTTATCAAAATGAATCCCACTGGCTGCCCGCACTGGGTGCTTCTGTGTTTTTATCAACGCCACGGAAATGCTGTGGTGGAGGTTTGGGCTGGAAAAGGGATAAACACCAAGCTGAGGATCATCTAAAGCAAGGCATTGTTTGATTTTGCTTACTCTCATCATATACAGACTTATCAGTGACATGAAATGGCACAAAAAATATTTGTGTGTATGCCTGAGTGTGTTTGTCTGAATTTGCTTTTGTCCGAATGTACTAGTGTTTTGACTACTACTACTACTACTGCTGCTACTACAAGTGTTACTACTACTACTGCTAATATTACTGCTACTAGTGTTTTAATACTACTACTACTGCTGCTACAAGTGTTACTACTACTACTGCTAATATTACTGCTACTAGTGTTTTTACTACTACTGCTGCTGCTACAAGTGTTACTACTACTACTGCTAATATTACTGCTACTAGTGTTTTTACTACTACTACTGCTGCTACAAGTGTTATTACTACTACTACTACTGCTACTACCACTACTAACTAACTAACTAAATAACTAATATTATTAATGCTACTCTTAGTGCTGTTAGTGCTACTGTTGGGGAAGTACTGGCTCCATGGTTTAGGCACTTCTGATCAGAAGGTCATAAGTTCAAGGTTCGGCACTGTTAGACCCTTCAGCAAGGCCCTTCACTCTCCCTGTTCAAGGGGTGTTGCTAACATGGTTGACCTGTTGTCTAGGATGCACTGCGAGATTGCAAAAGGAAGGAAAGCTGCATATGAAAGAATTTTACAGTACTTATGTATGTGACAATAAAGATTATTTTCTTCTAGTATCATTCCCATTACTCCTATTACTGCTACTACTACTACTACTATTCTGCAATTACTACTACTAATAATAATGATAATAAT
Organism: Pangasius sanitwongsei; assembly: GCA_037576675.1. Taxonomy (NCBI): domain Eukaryota; kingdom Metazoa; phylum Chordata; class Actinopteri; order Siluriformes; family Pangasiidae; genus Pangasius; species Pangasius sanitwongsei. The sequence continues at coordinate 13,993,267 of CM075016.1, read as the reverse complement.
GATTATAATAATTATAATAATAATACATTTAGTATACTGTAAAAAACTAATGTACACATCCTTCCAAAGACCAAGGCATAAAATATTGGTAGCAATTGCAAGATATTGTAATGTTTTCTTTTCACCCTCATCGATAAATATTTAATATATAAACTACATTATATTTTTACAATTTTTACATTATATTTTGACACTGAACCAAAGTGAAAAGGTTCAATTTTTAGCTGAGGAAACTGCTTCACTGAAACTCTTTTTCTCACTTTGAAATGCATGCTACTGGGCCACATGAGTCATCTGAATTACATGCAGATGCAAAACATCATCACAGCATGTCTAAAGAATAAAAGCACCCCCATAACCCCATATCATTTCCTGTTTTAGAATTGCAGGGGCTAAACCAGCTCTATTCCCTTTGATGTGGAGAATCAAGAAGAGCTCATGATGGAAGTGAAGGAACGCAGACCGTACCGCTCTCTGACGGCACGGCGGGACACAGAGCGCCGCTACACCAGCTCTTCGGCCGACAGTGAGGACGGCAAGCTCAAGCCCAAATCCTACAGCTCCAGCGAAACCCTCAAAGCCTTTGAGCAAGACTCCAGAGTGGCCTACGGCACACGCGTCAAAGATGTAGTGCACCATGAAGTGGATGAGTTCAGCAGGCAAGGTAGGGGATGAAGACAAGATCCTGAGGCTTGAACCAATTACAGTACTGCCTCAGAGTAAACCTTAACATAAAAAAATAGATTTTAAAGAGAAAATTGCATGTACTGCTATACTGCAGCATAGAATGATAGCATGTAATGGGCAATAATGTGATCTCATTCAGAGGTTGTTTACAATTAGCAGGAGTAGATGAAAATAATGAAGGTGCTGGCATATATCCATACAATCTAGTTTCACGTCTACAGTCTAATTAATTCGCCATTGCCAGGCCATACTCGTTAGATCTCTCTGATGAGTGTCAAGATGAACCTGTGTATCATTTATACATCCATATCCTTTTGATGAAATTTTAATAGCAGAGTCACCTTGGTTTTCAGATCATTCTTCTCTTTTTTTTTTCTACCTCACGCTGAAGTAGATATCGGTTACATTCAGCTGTTGACATGAAAAGCTCTATAAGTATCAGCAGGTTTTCCGAGATAGGCACTGCATCCCTGAGATATGCTTTACAAAGGGATCACATTCAAGCAATTAGGGGAGAAAACGCTGTGAAGATTTGGTTTGCTGTTAATTAGTTTCACTTCCAGTCATTAAAAAAATGCAGCATCTAAACATAAATAGATAAAAGGCTGTATTGCAGCCCTGCCCTTAACCCAGCAGGGGTTTAAAGAGAGAGGATAGGGTGAATGCCAATGCCAAGCCATGGATGTTTTTTATGACCTTCTAATGCAAGCGTGTCAGAATTCAGTAGTAGCCCATTTAACACACCTATTTCAGCTCATCTGCTAATTACCAAAGCCTGCATAGGCTGAGTTTGGTTTTAGAAAACACAATTCTCTCCAGAATCAAGTTTGACATCTTAAAAAAAAAAAAAATCTGATTGGTCAGAAGATTAATTTTCTATAATAGCAACTCAGTAGCTCTGGCTCAAAGGAAAACACATATTTTTATGAATGCACTCATTCTAATTCATTATTGTTTCTATAGTAACAACTTAAACATGGACTTACATGGCCAATGTTTCACATCAACACAATTGAAATTTATGATTGCTGATATTGTGAAGTTTTTTGTGAGGAGGCATTTATTTAGTATTTTACAAAGTAGTCTCCACTGTCAGTGCTCTGTAACAATCAGAGGTAAAGCAGTAGCTTTAAGTTTCCGACACAGGAAAGTCTTCAGGTCTGTACAATGTGTCATTCTTACACTGGCAAATTGCTGTGGTGTAAGAGGAATAAAACACTTTGGGAAGTGCTGTTATTGGAAAAGTAACCAACTTTTGAGTGGGAACAGTAAATCACCATGACATGATTCTGTCTTTGATTATTTTCCTATTACAGCATGCCCTGTCATGCTTAATCAGAGCTGACTCTGGCATCATGTACTTTATCCCACATGTAGTCAGTTTTGGTGCAAATATACTGCAGAACTTTAGAGTTTGATCTAATTACTGTTATGGTTACTAGTGATATGCCACAATTTAATCATTTTCTATTGTGCTACTTATTCTGTATTGCCTGCCTAATACAGAGAGCTGTATTAAAACAAAGTGACATAAGAACTGTCAAGATTATGGATTAATTGTTATGTACATAATTGCAGTTAACAGTGTAACTGTTTATTTTATTTGATTTTATGCCATTTTTATAAGAATAACAGTAGGGTAATAATACACATATTAATCAATATCGAGCTTAATGTGATCAATTATCAATATTGATCATCAGTTAAGTGAGTTAGATATCTTTCTGCTTTTTAAATCAACATAGGGAAGATATGACAAGAGTAATGATTGGCATATAAAAGATAAATGAATTTGTGTAATCTAGCAAAAACTATGAAAATACATATGGTACTGTTCTATACTAATGAAATAAATCTTGTACTAAATGTACTATCCTGTGCCTGTTACTGTTGAATCCCATCAGCATGGTTGAGTGGTTAATGTATCTACTATTATTGCACAGTGTACTGTATAGTATAATGTCATGTGCTCCAGTCAATATTAATATTCTTTTGTTGCAGAGTTGGTTTTTCTTTTCTTTTTTTTTTTTTTGCCAGAGTGAAGTGCAGGTGTTCTAAAGTGCTTCTGTATAAATGGGAACTTTTTTAAATTAGTCAGGATTTAAATCACTCCCTGTTTAGCACTTGGACGCTACAGTTCAAGTGGATATTAAGTACCCATATAGCATGGTAGAAATAAAACATGTTGAAAATGCTGGAAAGTGAATACTAATTAGACATCGTTTTTCAAAGTTGGCAAAGTTCAAGTGCTCCACATTGTAGTGCCTGTAGATGCAGTTGCCATGTGCATGAAATGTCAGATGTCAAAGCTACAGTATTTTCATTTTTCTATTTTCTGTGGGGTTCCAGGGTGTCTCCATGAATGTGTTCACTTTATGTGTTACTGCTCAATTCATTAATGACTATACAAGAATGCACAACATTTTCTGTAGCACTCACGTAGCGTCTTCTTTCTGAATTTTAGCCCTTAAACTCCGAACTTATTCAGTTCTTCATCTTAAATTTATGCTGTCCAGTAACTAATATGACTTGTTCAGTAACAGCAGTGAAACTAATAGGAAAGGCATATAGAGTAGGTCGAGAGTGAGGAGTGTAATTCTGGACCTACTGATGGATCCTGGGATTTCATGGGCTAAATTGTGTATGTACTCATAGTCGTTTGACACTTGCTTCTTCATGAATTTGGTTTTAGGAGCAGATTTTTCTCTGCGAGATCTGGGCTTTGGTGAGCCCGTGGCTCCTCGCATGGTGGCATACCGCTCAGACATGGCAATGCCACACCGTGACTACTCACTCAGCGTAGGCTCAGATGCAGACACCGAGACAGACGGAATTGTGTCCCCAGAGCACGCCGTCCGCCTGTGGGGACGAGGAAACACGAAGTCAGGCCGCAGCTCATGTCTGTCCAGCAGAGCCAACTCCAACCTGACTCTGACGGACACAGAGCATGAAAACACAGAGAATGGTGAGTGTTCAGCCTCCTCCTCTTTCTACATGCTGGATGCTCTGTGGTTCCACAGTAATGAGCTTTTAAGAAGCCAATTTGGCTCCATTGTAATTTTCCCTTTAGAACTGGTGGCGCTTTGAACCTGGAGCTCTTATGGAAATGAAGAGCCGTGTAAAATAATTCAGCTTGGCTCTTGGTTATAACAAGCATTCATAAATGCACCTTTTTATGCCGGTTGTGGAGCGATCATAATTTTTCCTCCCAGTTTGCATTTTGATTGAAAAATCTTATAATAGGAATAAACAAAACCTTTAGACTATTTTGTACAAGAAAAAAATCTGGTTGACCAAGGTTTATATCATGTTCAGTGATGATATATTTTTAATTTCAACTTGAAACTTGGCCCTGAATGTATTTCAGGGCTGTTTGGATAGTTCTGCATTGTGTATCCGATCATCTGTGTGTGTTTTCATTGTGCTGGCAGTAACCCTGAGTCACGTGGTTGTGGGTTTATCCACTCTGGAGCTTCACAGGCTGTGGCAACTATGAAACAAATTGGACAACGGGGGTGAATCAGCCCCCTCTGCTCTCATAATTGTTTTTGGGTATTTCTACGCAGGCCATCCAGCCATGCGGAATGAACCGGTGCCGAATTTTTTATCACGATGCAGAAGTTAGCCTGAGGCTCGAGGCTTACTGGAAAGAACACATTTCTACCCTTAAATCCCTCTCTCACCCAAGGCTGAATGAATTCGTGAATTCAGCTGTCCTGTTTAAGTCACTGTGATTTTCTTGTTGTTTTTGTTGTTGTTGTTGTTTGTAAATATCATCCCATCTTAGTGATTGGCAGTAATGATTTTGGCTGCATGTACACTGGGATGCAGCAAAGCTAACAGGTGGCAGGTGCCCCAGAAAGCCTAGGCAGCCATGATGGATCTGTCGTGCAGAGACTTGGCGCTTCTAAATTACCCTCAAGGGCCCAATGAGTCTTTTTGCTTGCATGGAAGGTCACCGTGCACAGAGAACGTGTCTCCATGAAACATGTCAAGTGCGGATCCTGATTAGGCTTGGGGCGGACAGACGAGCACAGGGAGACACATGCAATCTGGAAGAAAAGTTGCATATATGGAGTCAGTCAGAAAAGCTCGATTTCTAATGGGTGGGGGTTGCTCATCTTCAGGTGGATGCATGTGATTACGATAAGTAACGCAGTGTCAGTATGGGGAGTGATTTGAAATGATAATGGTGGTTGTTATATATGACCTCATCATGCAAGACAATTTGAGTGTTGAAGGACGAGTGCTGAATCTAGAATCAGGTGTTCTATCCTAATGAGTACAATTATATGGACAGGATAGACAACTTGCTGTGAAATGCTTTATAAACATTGTCTGTTTTCCTAGTTACAAGTTTGAATTAAATTCAAAATATCATAGACCATGCAGTGTAATAGGACTCTTGTACTGACACTTATTTCAACTGTCAATTTATATAATAATATAAAATGCAGCGATATAAAATGTGCATTGTTTGTGCTCAAAACCTGCTGTATATATTTATGTATAAGACAATATATAGGTATATAAAATATACAGAATGCAACCCATGTTTTTTTTTCTGGCTGATCTTCAGTCATGTCATGTGAAGGGCCTGGCAGAAAAATGATTTCAGGCACTATTGCTGGACATATTGCTGTAAGAACATGCCAGAAATGATTTCATCTTCAAAAGATTCTTATTATAAACACTTCAATAAACTTTAAATTGCTGTTATGTTTTAGACAAGCTTGTTGCTCTATCAGTTCTCTTGTAAAAGGACTTTTTGACATCATATCTGAGAGGATACAAGCAGTGTTCCTGCCCAACTGTGTAGAGTTGTGGACAACCTAATCATTAAACGTTTTTCAGGTCATCACTCCTTTCTACAAGGATTGTCAGTCCCAAATGCTGACTATATGAACAGTTTTGTTACACAAGAAAATTGGTTGCATGCTTTGCCAGTAGTTCTGAATGTAACAAAAATAACACTACCATGGGAATACTGTTTTCGAGAAACTCATTATTGTCAGATACTAAGTGTAAAAAGGCATAAGCTGAATCATAGTGATGTTCCAAGTGCAACAAGGTTTATTTCAGATCTTGGCAAACGGTGTGAAATCGCAATCCAAGTTCCAAAACAGTAAGCCAGACAAAGGTCAAAACATGATCACAATACAACAAGGACAAAGGGTAATTCAACAAGAAATTCAAAAACACAGCAAGGGTTTAATACATGATAAAGCAATAACAAGGCTCAGAACGTACTCGGATTCATGGAGTGGCAAGGCTTCACAATGAATAGCTAAACATGAGCTGCACAAATACTCTAAAAAATGTTTTTATTGTGACAGGTTTTTTTTTTTTTTTTGAATGGTGGAAACAGGTTTGCATTTGGTCTGATGATTAGATAATTATGGTGACTGTATAAACTAGATTTTAGCCAAATGTGACAAAAGAAAAGCGTTTGCCCCATTGCCAGGAGATCGCAAGATTAAGGCTACGTTTACACGACAACGGTGTAGTCAAAAATGGAAAAGTTTTTCTCTTGCATCTTGTATACACGACAACGTTTTCAAAACGATTCGCGTTTACCCATAAAAACGCTGTATTACGTATACGCTTGCCTTTACAATAGACACGTACTGCGCATGTCTACATACCTAACACGTACTACGCACGCGCATAACGTCGCCGTTTTCAAAGATTTCCGTATTGGATGTTTACATGGAGACGATAACGGCGGCGTTTTCAAAAACGTGCACTTTGAAACTCGTTTTCAAATATATGCGTTTTCAGTCCCCAAAACGCCGTTGTCGTGTAAACGAACAGGCAAAACGCATAAAAAGTTTCCCGTTTTTGGCTGAAAACGTTGTCGTGTAAACAGCCCCTAAATCCCAACGACGGCACAGCCATCCGTGGTCAGGAGCTACGGGAGCAAAATCGGACATGCTCTCTGGGTGGGAGCATCCAGTTGCAGTATCAATCACAGTCAGCCAGTCGGGGGCATCTATGAGCTCATGTATCTGCAAGATGGTAGATAGCGCATGTGTAAGGCTGCCCTCTGAGCAGCGGTTCAAAAAGATGTGCTTGACTGGCTTCACGCGTCTCAAAGGAAGCACATGTTAGCCTTCACCCTCCCCGGTTGGTAGATGTCGCCTGATACAGCAGAGCTGACTGGTTGATGGGAACTGGAAATTGGAAAGAAAATGGTGAAAATACCTTAATAAGATGAGTGTTAGGTTCAGCAATGCTTTTTTTTTTTTTTTTTTTTTTTAAACCCACCACATAGCAAATCAGTGTTCCCAGGTTACACCTCTCTCTCTCTCTCTGCTTACAGCTGTTTGCCTCTTGCAAAGCAGACTGTCCAGTATACTTCTTATTCCACTCGTCCAAGCAGAAGATCTCTTGCTGTCATCGTTTAATCAGATGGTGCTTAATAACATACATTTTCTATACAGCAGGTTAATTAAAATCTAATGAGCTGCTCAGCTTACTTGTTCCTTAATCACTGTACACCAGCAAGTCATTTACCATTTACTTTGTTACTGCAGCCACAGGATTCTTTCATCTCAGGTATAATACATATAATATAGTGTGTATGTGTATGTATGTATGTGTGTGTGTATATATATATATATATATATATATATATATATATATATATATAAAATTCATTGCTTGTTATAATTTAAACATAAGCTGTGATTACTTTTGAAAACTGCTATAACAGGGCTGATCTCAGTTTGCATTTTAAAAATGAATTGGTTCATGCAAGCATGTAAATTATGTACAAATATTTTCAGAAGTACATGCATTGTTATTTAGCAATTAGCATCCAATTTCCACAGTACACACCGAACACAGTGTTTACCAAAGAAACAAGTGCGATTTAATGCACCACTCAATCAATTAGTTAACATACTCTGTTTGTGTAAGAGAGATGGGTGCACGCGCATGCGCACATGTGTGTGTGTGTGTGTGTGTGTGTGTGTGTGTATGTGTGCATATGTGTAGGGGGGTGTGTATGTTTATGGAGATAGATTCATGACAATGCTCATGTCATGGCCTTAGTATTTTGAGGTTCTATCTGGGTGAAGTTTTTATATACATACTTTTGTAAATCACCATTTCCAAATATGTGGAGTGAGACTGGTCTGGTTATTATTGGCTGGTTGATTAAATCAGTGTTTTTTTATTTGCTCCAGAAGATTATGGACAGAAGTATTGAAGGAATTGACAGAAATAATGCTGATATAACTAGTATTAACTTAGCTTATTATCTGTTTCAGCTCTGAAGTCTAACCTCGTTCAGACATAAAACAAAAAAGTTTCAGAAGATTGCATTGTAATTACATTCATAATTCTGTTTGGATTTTTAAATGATTATTGGTTTAAGTGTGTGAGTTGGTGAGTTTTTGTTTAGTAGAAATTGATTAGAAAACGGTTTGGATTTATGTATGGTAAAATACATTATCTGATATTAGCAGTTATCAGAATTATCTTTTAATTTATGGACCTGTATTGTGAAAATCAAATTTATTTATTTATTTATTTTTATTTGGTTTTTTCATGATTTTAGACACTGAAATCTCATTCATGAAAAACTGACTGGCAATATGACAGTAACACTAACTTAAACTGACGGTCGCATGAACTTAAACTGGCAAGTGAAAAGAACCAGTAGAAACAAGCCATTGTTATTACAAAGCAGTAAATAAATGCCTTAATTTGTTCCTCAAATGCAAATATGTCACCTGCTTGTATTGAAATGCAAAATCGTTCTCTCTTTGTTGAGAATGCTATTAGCAAGCTAATAAGTAATAATGACTATTGGAGGTCTTCTAGATAGCACTGTTAGGGAAAGCAGTTTTTATGGTAGAAAGGCAGAAAAGGCACTCTACAATAATTTATTAAACATATATACTATATAGGCATAAATTTCGAAGATATAGGATTTTTAAAACTGGTATTAATATCAGTGATAAAAACTGACGTTTTGGTCAGTGTGGAGTTCATTTTGTGATTGTAATTTTCATAATTGTAATTGTTTCTGCAGTCATAACCATCTGTAAACATGAAGCACTATTTGTTGTGTAAATCACTATTTGTGAATGTAAATATTTTGCGAATGAGAACGAAAAACTGCAAAATGCCATCTGGACATCTGGTCCTGTGACTTTTGGCAGCCATCTTTGCGTCCTCACTGACCAAACTTGCAATCGTGTTAGTAAGAATTTGCGAAAGAAGAAATCTAGGACACAAAATAGTGCTGCCAAAACCAAAAATCACATGACCACATGTTTCCTGGTGGGTGTTTGCAGATTTGCTGGTTCATGTGCAAGACATTCTGTACACATTTGCAAGTAGCGATGTACAACTACACACGTTTAATAGACGTTTAATAGAAGTTACAATCACAACAAGTATTAATCACTAGTAGTGACGTTCAGCCTGGGTCACTTTCTGAGTCTCTGTGATCCTGTAAGCTTGAGTGCTTTATCCTCCAGTCATGTTCCAGAAGACAGGGCTGCTCGAGGCGATACGCAGTCAAACTGGAACCAGCAGCAGAATACACAGCATTTTCAGTCACTAATCCCCAACTCCATGACTACACTCAAAAACTGCACATTACTCTCCCAGTTCACACGTATACCTGTTTTGCTATCATAGTTAAGCTCAACCATATCCGATGGAATCTTTTTTAAAACTGAAAAAAAACACAAGTTTATTATTTATTTTAGCGTATTTGTTGTATTTCTTTGGAGAAGCTGAGTGAGCTGAGTGATGTCTGTTCAAATGGAACCGTCTTCACACTGTAAACACTTTGTAATCAATGTAATCTTCGACTGTGGACCGTTTCCATTTCACTCAGTCAGCTGGGAAATCTGAGGTTGCATTGAGCGGCCTGGTACTTTCAGCAAGGGCTTACACCAGAGAGCTACATCAGGAGTGATGGTTGACCTATTGGGGGATGAATCAAGCATGAATTAAAAGGCTTTTACAAGAACTAAATCATTCCAGATGGTTGCACTTGAGTTGTTTAGAGCGAGTTTGTCTGTTGAGCTTGCATGCATTTTACCTGGAATGACTTAGAAGTCATTCAATGATTGGGTGCCATTCAGCCCTTGGAATTAAAAATGAAACTTGACTTATTTTTGCAAATCATTTTTCAACATGAAATTTAAGAAAACATGCATTTACCCATTAAAAATGTGTTAACCCAACTCAGGTAACAAAATAATAAGTAAATAAGAAGTAAAAAGGTTGTGTTTTAACATAGAATTAGCAAATACACATAATTTTGTTAACTAGCATTGATACTAATGGAGTGAGTATATTAAGCATATTCTAATGATTTTAATGATTTAATGATTTAAATTGTTTTTTTTTTTTTTGCTTTCAATCTATAATCATCACAATGTCATTGAAAATAAAGAAAAGAGAAGGAGAGAAGTTGCTTTTCTTCTTCCTGTGATCTTAAGGAAATTCACATAATGGAACTTGTTGATCGTGTGACTTGTGGAATATTCCACATATTTCATAAGGGTGAATTTGTTCACATAACAGGGTTGTGTGAATATTGTGGGACACTCAAGTGTACATTTTTTTATAACCTGAATGGTGCTTCAAGCACAAGATGGACTAAGCCTGTTAAATGGATTCAAACATTAATGCAAAACGATTTCTGAAGTATCGTAATGATTAGATTTCAAGCCAAAATATAGTGGACTTAAAAAAGCTGTTTTTTCTAAATGCTGTAGATTTTATTAATGTTTTAATAAAACGTTACGTATGTCTTTTACCTTTTCATACGTATTCGTAAATGGAATTATGGTACACCAACGGCACAGCAATCAAGGAATCACCCATACATCATTCTTTATAAAATGCATATTTTTAAAAACACATGTATTTCTCTCAGGCTTTTCCTTGTATACCACCTTTTCTCACCTTAATAATTCTCACAGATTTCCTATTACAGTCAAAGGTCTAATTCTAGGTTCTCATCCTATTTCTGAATCCACGCTGTGAGAACATTATTTACGAGCACATGAAATCGAGTGTGAGGTGAAAATTAGCGAGGCTTGGGTCTTCTTAAGGGTCGTCTGCATTATTGCAGCATGATTTAGCCTGCACTGTCCATTAGCATGTTTTCCACTCACAGGCATGACTCTGATAATGTGCCGATGTAATCACACTTTAATGCACGCACTACAGGGAAGCGAGTACCGACGCCTAGAACTGATCGACGACAGAAAGCTGTTGATTAGCAGCTCTGCTCGTATCTATCGGTACACGCCGTTTGTGGCTGTCTGTGCAAATTGACAGTAACACCACAGATGCAGGCGTTCAGCGATGGCTTCCTTATCTCATAAAGGGTGAGAAAGCTAGAAAGATTAGAGAAACATTTTTGATGTCTGTACGCAACGTGCCTAACAGAAAGCACCTTCCTTTTTTGTTTTCTTTCTTTTTTTTTTTGAGCAAGAACACTAAAGTAGGTTAATTTTAGTGAAAGTGCCTGTGCCGTACAGTGACTGTGTCAGGTGTCACAGCTGAGGCTCAGAACCTGCAGGAAGCTCCGAGCCGCTGATAGATTGAGGTTAAGAAGAAAGGCTCAGGGAAAGTGATGAGTGTTTTGCTATGATCATGGGCTGTTCAGAACAAATGCACATGTGCTTACAGTAATTTCAACCCTGATAGAGGAATAGCAGCTTAGAAGGGATTCGCAGTAATTAATTTTACTTTTAAAATTAATTACTGTCCAGTTTCAGTTAGTCTGTTCCCCTTGCAGCCTCAGCTTCCTGTGAGGAACCTGATGTGGTCTTCTGCGGTGGTAGCCCATCTGCCTCAGTGTTAAGCGTTCTGAGATGCTTTTCTGCTCACCATGGTTGTAAAGAGTTACTGTAGCCTTCCTGTCAGCTCAAACCAGTCTGGCCATTCTCCTCTGACCTCTCTCATCAACAAAGCATTTGTGCCTACAGAATTGCTGCTCACTGGATGCTTTTCTTTTCATTCTGTATAAACTCTATAAACTCTTGTGTGAGACAATCCCAGAAGCTCAGACGTTTCTGAAATACTCAAACCAGCTGTCTGACACCAACAACCATGTCATGGTCAAAGTCACTGAGATCACATTTTCCCTGTTCTGATGTCTGATGTGAACTTCATGCATGACTTTATGCACTGCACTGCTGTCACATGAAAGGCTGATTGGAAAATTGCATGAATGAGCAGGTGTATCAGTGTTCTTATTAAAGTGTCCAGTGAGTGTATGTCTTCAGATTACGTCGTTTTATTTCACTTCTTGTGTTGCTTTCTTTTAAAACAAATTTCCTGTTGTGTTTGCCTTACTTTTTTGATGGTTGTCTTGTTGCAGCATGCATCCACATTTCATTTTTTACTTCACTACACACCTGCACTTTAAAATTCCACCGTTATCTTATGAGTGCCTGTATTATGCACTCAGAGACAATGCTATTGTGCTGCTATGAGTCACTTTTTACAACCAATCTTGCTGCTGCACCACTCCATCTGCTTTTTCCACCCAAATTGCATGAGAGTGTACAGTCTACAGCTTACAGACCAGATTGCACTGGTTTCTTCCCTTTGGCATTGTTCTGTTGCCCTGTTTAGAAAGCATACGTTCTCCTTTGTGTAGTCCTGCATACTACGCTACTATATTGTGTGTCACTCCATCGTCCTGCAGAAACATTTCTTTCCAGTGTATACAAGTTATATGGATGAATGACAATAAAACCCACTTGACTTAACAACACCCATCACCAATTAGTAGTTACTTTGCTTATTGTGAGGAAAGACCCTTGATAATGGAAGCTAAGAACATTTCTGTTGTTTAAGAAAATTTTTGGAAAGGCTTGTTTGTCATGAGAACTGGTTATTCCTCCTTGGCATCCATACCCACCTGAAGCGTTTGATATTTCGAGTGATGCTTTTGAAGCTCGCTCCATATTTAGAAAGTTGCATTCCCCCCGTCGCTCGCTCCTCATCCTTTGAACTGGTTCCCCTGAGCCTCGCGACTATTAGGAGTCCATGGCGTGAAGTTAGTGGAGTAGATTCAGCGTGCCGTGTTGTACAGCTGCACAGAGGGATGAGGTTACAGGAACTGACCTTGGAGCAGCAAAGAGACGAGATGGAAGGAGCGACCATTTTGCATAGATGATTTTTTTTCCCTCAAACGCTATGATTGAGGAAATTGATTTCTGCAGATCTCATGGAGGACCGTGGGTGCTTGTGCCAATTCTCAATCTGCATGAAATGAGTTGTGCGACCTTCTTTCCGAATGTGAGCGATGAAAAACTGAGCTGGCCGTGTTTCCAGCATGATAGTGAAACAGGAGATGCTGCTTCAATGCATATTTCTTTATTATTTTGCCAAAGAAAATAGGAAAAGATTTATTCCTTAGCTGTGTGCTTCATATTATATACTGTGGTAGTTACCTTTTATTTTTTCCATTCACCAAACTAAATTTAGCTGATAGATGTGAAATATGATCAGAGACTAAATGAAGCTATGGCCTGCTTCGATTAATCTGGTTCGATTAGCAGATTAGGTTGTATTGTGGGTAACATGAGGCCTTTAATGTTTCCTCTCTAAACGTTGCTTGTTTTATTTTTGGAATATAAGAAGTAATTGTGTTTTTTAGAAGGATGTTATTTACATCACTTTCCCTGTGGGCACACGTTGTGTTATGGTGGGCTACACAGTACTCCATTTCAGCTTTTGTCACAAACAGCTCCAAGGTTTCAATTGTTTAATTATAGACATCACTTTATTATATGCAATTCTTAAGAGTTATTTGTCTGAGAAATTAGATATCTTAAAGCCTTTCTTTTATTCTAAACAAAAATATAGTATATTTGTGCGTTCCTAAATTGTATTATAAGAACGTTAAGTACATTTATATCACAGAGTTGTGGAATTCTCAGAGGTTTATATTAATGTGCTTGTTCTTATACATTATTGTTGCTATAGTAACAGCTCATCCATAGGCACTTGTATGGCGGATGCTCATCTAAGACTAGTAATAAATGGTTTACAAAAATGTGTTAACAAGGGTATATAATTTTTGATATGGTGAAGCTTTCTATGAGGAGATATATATTTGTTGATGTAAGGAGTCTTGGGTGCCGGTGCTTTGTACCAGAAAACAGAAAGTTTTCTGCCACAGGAAAGTATTCAGGACAGTGGACTTTGTACTTTCTGGATTCTTGGTAACACTGACATGAAGGTTAAGTTAAAAAGAGAGGCTGGTGAGAAAACAACTGTTTCTCCTGTTGACGTTATAGCATAAGTGATAACAGGAACTAACTTATGAACTAACTTGTTTTTTGGACGTTCTACAACATTAAATATAACTATACATGGTTAAAAAACACAATGTGTTAATAAATTAGAAATTGCAGGATAAAGCAGTTACTGAATATGAGTGAATGCATGAATGAGTGAACAAATGAATGTTGAATAAAAAATGTATTGTAAGTAGACTAAAAGCTAATACACAATGTAATATGGACCTGATATGCTGTAAGTAGACCAGTGTATTTAGTTTAATCAGAAATATATTATATATTACTAGTATATCTAAAGGTAAACTAATAGCTTACTAATCAGTCAGTCAAGTTCAAAACTGATTCCTCACTTAGCTCTTGGGGAGTGAAAAAATAGAAAGAGTTGGAAAAAATAAGAAAAACTAGTCACGCTTGCACCCCAGACCTGGGCATTACTTCTGTGCAGCCACCAGAGAACTGCTGACTTTGGTTTCTATTAATCACGCTTATGTTCTGCCTTTTTTTTTTTTTTTTTTTTTTTTGTACCCGACATGTTTTTATTTATTTGCTTACTGGTCTTTGGCTGAGGCCGTTCCTCAGATGGAGGATTAGCCGAGTTAGCTCAGGCTCATTTGAAAGCTCATTATTATGGAATTGAAGGCTCCTTTGAACAATGCAGGTCTGCTAAAACGGCTACGCTCCAAAACCACCCTTCTGGCCCAGAATGTGTGCCGCCACCACACACACACACACACACACACACACCATAAAACCACACTGGACCACACCACAGCCACCACCATTATCCAGAAAGAATAACAGCTTACTGAGCTATGAACCTAACATATCACTTTGTCTATTATTAGTCTATTGGCAGTCTGTTGCTAGGTGCGAAGCAGTCTTGACTCTGCTTACGTACTTATAATATCTATGTAATTAAAGAGAGTACAATAAGGAGACTTGCATGATTTCTCCTGTTAAACACATTTGATTTTTGCACTTCATAGGTTAGAATATTTTTGTTTGAAATTTGAATTGAAATTTGCAAGGATGATAATGACACGGTCATTTTTTATCTTCAAAAACCACGTCTGTATTCTGGATATTATTAGCTAAAAAAAAAAAAAAAAATCGTTGTCCGTCATCTGGCTAATGCATTCCTACATATCAAAATGACGGACATGCATCGATTTCAAAATTACTGTAATTACATTTTATCAGGCTGAAATCAAAATCTGTGTCATCTGTGCATGTGGCGTTATGCATGTCAAATACAGTCTTTCACTACTTGATAGGAGATACGAAACATGAGGTGGGCTGCAGAATCAAATATCAGAAATGGTGCAATATTTGGAACTAAGATGAATTAAGCATTAGAGTGAATGGAGCATGCTTTTACAGCAGATCCCACAAGGAAGTCCTCTTTGCTTCTGCTGCCATTAAATTGCCTTGGCTTAAAGCAGCTCTTTGCCTTTGGCTATAGAATATAGCTCCACTTTCATTATAGCATAATTGCTACAGGTAGCATAAACAAATAAAAATGTGAGGCTTTTTCTTCCCTTTGTTTCATGCTACTCTGTGCCATCTAAACCTGATCTCACCTCCGCCTGCTTGTATTCACTTTGTGAACCCCAGAGCGACTCATGTGGTTTTGACTGATGGAGACTATAAATGCAGAAACAAGGATTTTGCAGATGCTAACATCAAGTAATCTGACACACTTTGTGTGTAGTAAAGATCATTCTATTTGCAAGTTACACAGCTTAATTTTCATAAATGTAAAGATCTCAAGGTTCTCCCTGAACTTTTTTGATTAACTTTGAGTGGAAATGTATGCAAATACAAGCCCACCAAGTGAAAAAAAAAATAACATTAGAATAATAAAAGTGTGATAATTAATTGCAAATCAAAAGAGAAGTGAGCTTTATTAGTCCTCTCTCTTGCACATTTCCATCTCCCAGGATGATTGTTAGTAGCTCTTTTCAGAAAAAAAGCAGTAATGATAAGGAATGCATTCTACCTTTGCAAATGAAAGGAACAGGTTTGAGAGGAACCATGATTAATACCTCAGCTCAGAAATAATCACTGAATGCTGATAGCATTGTCAATGAAGCTAATCCCTAGACTAAATTTCGTGCTACTTGTGTGGTAGGCTAATTATGCAGACATTTTAGAGGCTACAACTAGTCGAGTAAACAGCGGCCATTTTGTTTCATAGACAATGAACAAGTAAAACTAGTACTAGTGTGTGATATTTAGAGTTTGTTTTCAGTTTTACATGTTTTTAGATTCACATTTTTATATAAATGTCACCATTTTATTACTTTCAGGTTTTATTAGTTTACATTTCGGTTTTAGTGCAGTTACTAACTAGCATAGAATATCTTGGATTAGCATGGAGCACTAGAATTCTGGTCAGAACTTTTTTTCCCCCTATTATTATTTATCTCCTTTTTTTTTAGGCACTTGTATTAGGCAATTTTTACCAACAAATCATCATGAAGTTCATGAAAAAGTTCCAACCTTTTGTTCTTTGTCCATTTTTGAAAGCTGGGACAAGTGTAACTCCAGCTTGCAACATATCAGAGAAAATGGCTGCCGCTGTGGTGTTATTCTTCTCCATTCTCCTCCAGAGAACAAAACGTAGCACCATTGCCTTGTGGAAAGAAGCCTCATCTCTCAGCTGTATGGATTGCTCAGTTTTTACAGGTTATACATGAGCTACGCCAGCAGCCTGTCCTAAGTGAAGGAAGCTGCGAAAAAGCTTCACAGCGAGCGAGCGAGCGCAGCCTCTGCCTCTTTTCCATTATCACTCAGAGACACGGCAGCTTTTGTGCTGACTAGTAAAGATGGCTTTGCCTAAGACTCATCAACAAACGCCTGATAAGGAATAAACGAGCTGGCAGAACTATCTGTAATGAGTCAGCGCAGTAGCTCTCATTAGCAGGTCCAGGAGTGAACCCAATGCAAATTGCATATAAATCAAAGGCAAGCCTTTAGACAAGGGGCGTTGGGTGAGATTACAGATTCTGTTTCTGCCATGAATCCTGTTATCTTTTTTTTTTTTTTTTCTGTTCCTGTCTGAAGACCATGACACAGAGTGTGTCACTTCCCAAATGTGGTGAATTTTGATATTTGTACTAGAGCTTTACATCTATCCAAAGAGCTCAGAGATAACTGTAGTTTCTGTTTGAAACAAAAACTGTACAATAGGAAGGTCCTTATTACCTCCTTTCACTGATAGTAAACCTTTATCAGTTGCTCATGTAGTTAAACTGACCTCATTTTTCTCATTGAGTAATGCTGATAATATCGACTGAAGTGTTATTGTCGTAATTTGTTGGTACAAAGCAATGTGAAAGGGTTTTTCGTTGCTTTTGTGATAGACTCTGCCCAAATATACAATGGCTAGATCAATAGCCTCTCCCTGATGGTGGCTTAACCAGCTGCAGCAGGCTGAGATTGGTCTTGTTATCAGATGTTCAGAGCTGAACGCAGATGCTTAGAAAGCAAAGCATGCCTGTGATACATGTGTAGCATTTAATTCCACCCTTACACATCCCCTTGTGCTGAGGAGGTAAATGCACAGCATGATTCAATTAGGTTTTTACTAGCGCATGGTTTATACGCAGAAAACTTTTCTCTTCTATATACGCAGCAAGGTAGTCACCTGTGTGCCTTTGATGAGAAGTGTGCATCTGTCTGCAGGGTGTGTTTTAGCATTTGATTAAGCCAAGGATACTGGGATGGTGCCATCCTCACTCAGCGCTGCCCCAGGCTAACCGCATTCAGCTCCTGTTGTGCCACTTTACTTCAGTGCCTCCCAAATACTACAAGTTTCCTTGTCTCTTTACTCATTTTAACCGCAGAAAAGCCGAGCATTTCTTTACTCGGGCTTTTGTGTTTTTTCAGAGCAAATTCGCATGTGGCTTGCAAGCGGCCGAGGAGCAATGGAAGACACATTGGGAGGGGAAAAGTCGATAATTATGCGCTATTTGCATTATTGTGATCTCTGGGGTTCGGATCTCTGCTCCTGTGGCAGCTGACAGCAGAGGAAGGAAGGATGCGTGTTTTGAACTGATTAACGCGGCCCGGCCCCTGTGTTGTAGAGAGTTGCACGGAGTGGGCGTGAAGGCGATTAGAGGCTTGTTTTTAGGGCACTCGCCGAGAGAGAAGAGACACTCTTTCAACACGAGGGGGAGGAGAAGTACTCCCACACGGAAAAGAGCCAGTGCTGAGACACTGCTTTCATACACAGAGGAGACAGAGACACAAAACAAAGAGAATAGGGCTGGAACAGTGTGAAAAATTCACCACGTGATAATGACACAAGCTAATGTCATGGTTTGTGGTATATCACGGAATGAGCTTACAGCTTCACATTTTCAAAGAGATGATATACTGAATGATCTAAACATACACATACTAAACTTTGTACCATGAGTATTGTATTGTCAATAATTCGCTGCCCAGCACCATTGTTACTCACAGTAACAGGTATCTGATTGGATGTTAAAATGTATTCTTATATGGTGTTCTTGATTTTTCTATCGTGAAACCAAAAAACTTGGAACCTTAAATGTTGTGAAAGGACATATAAAATACAACTATTTTTAGATGTTCTTACATTTTTTTAAAATCAAACCATTATACATATTATATTATATTATATTATATTATATTATATTATATTATATTATATTATATTATATTATTCTGTATTTTTTATGTTACATAATATGCCAATTTTCAGCAGACCCATTTAGGCACGTTTTAAGAACAAATAATAGACAAATTAATGAAGAAGCCCATACAAAGATAAAGAATGAAACAAATGGTTGAAAAAGTCCAATCTGGCACTTGTTACTGTGAGTAATAATGGAGGTGATCAGTGTTATAAAAGTTTTGGCACCTGCGTATTGCAATGTGACGTCCCACTATTAATATCTTATTGCCATAATGCCCAGTCCTTTGATATAATGTCTTACCTTTGAGCAAGAGAAAAAGAGAGCGAGCGAGAGAGAGAGAGGGAGGGAGAGAGACAGGGAGAGGGAAAATGGGAGTGCTCTATGATGTGCTCTTCTGATCCTAGAACAAAGAGAGCTCCTGAACCTGATGTTTGAATGGACTATCTCAGAAGGGATTTTTGCCCGTGTCAGCCTGGTCCTGTCAGGCGAGCTGAGTGTAAACATGAATAGATGACATGGCGGAAGATCAGACGAATACACAGTTTGATTTAAAGCTTGACAGTGAGGGGCTTTATCACTGTAGATGGCACAGCTGATCTGGAGCGCTCTGTGTACTGAATATCACACACTGTGATATTTGCCTATGCATAATATTAGAATTTGTATTGGTTTATCATTCTGCACTGCAACATGTTAACCATCGTTTGATTTCTTCTTTTATTTTAATCATTTCTTGTGAGTTTCACTGGTCTGGAGTCTTGTATTGTACAGATTATTATTGAATAACCTTTTCATGATTTCCCAAAAGGTTTCGTCATATTTTCATTTGCAGTCGTTCTATGTGTTGGAATTGTTGTCTCGTCTCTTTGTCTCTGTCTTGTCTCTTAGTACAGTGTTAGCTCCAAACCACACAGCATTTGGCAGATTTGTGCCCTGGTATTTAGCACCCTGGCATTAAAAAAAAGCCCTAACTCGGAGCTCTTTTGATTTCAGTCAGGACTTCCAAAAAAGAGTCACCACTGTTAGGCCAAGCAGATGGAGCCTTTCAGCTCAATGATGCACTGATGACATGCAGAAAAATAGGACTGACAGAAGGAGGGATGAGGAAGAGATTGAGGAAAAGCTACAGAAGAGTGACACTGAAAGCCTGTTATATCAGTTTGCTTACTCTCAGTGGGTCTAGTAGTGTGAGTCCATAACTACAAACTGTCTGGATTTCAGCAGTTGTTCTGTTTCTCAACAAATATTCTGTTATTTATCAGTAGACCAGGAAAACTGAGGTTAACTAAACTGCAGTCAGCTGAATAAACATTCAAGAATGTCATGTACATCGCTGTAGAAATGTTAAAAAGCATTGTGTCACAAACATAGATTCTGTCTCTGTTTCTCTCAGTCTGGCTTCTAAATACCAGTGCATGGAAGTAGGAACTAGCACAGGGGGCAGGATATGTCAGAATATGGGTTGAGGAAAAACAACCTCTACTTCTCATTTCTTTAATTGCACTTCTTCATTTTCTTTCCTTGCTTCCCTTCATCATCTCTTAGCTCCTCCCTCTGAGCAAGGAAAGAGTGTAAGGAAAGAGAACAGACAGGAGGAAT
Organism: Pangasius sanitwongsei; assembly: GCA_037576675.1. Classification (NCBI taxonomy): domain Eukaryota; kingdom Metazoa; phylum Chordata; class Actinopteri; order Siluriformes; family Pangasiidae; genus Pangasius; species Pangasius sanitwongsei. The sequence goes on along the minus strand of CM075016.1, from coordinate 13,973,019 downwards.
CGAGAGCAAACATATTTGCCAAATGAGAAATCCTCGCTCACTGAAGCGCCACTTGTATTATCCTGACTGTATAATGGAGCTTCATCTGCATAACACTGATTGAACACTGAATTAACCTTCATCATTATTGCACATGTATATCACATGCTGATGATGTCTGAACAACATTTTATTTCTCATATGACTTTTAAAGCAAGGCATATTTAAATTGACTTTTAATGAATGGTTTTATTTGTATCTATTGTTTATTTAATTCAAATTCCTAAATTTGTGGCTCTTATCATCATACCATTTATTGGAATTTGTTCTTTTTTTGGTAGGGGGTGGAGGTAAGGGCTGGACAGATCATCCATTACAATAAAGAAGATTTCTGTGTAGGACACACCAGCGTATCATCAATCTAGAAACGTCCTACTTACCTGTTCCTTGATTTCTCTGAGTGCATATAAAAGAATTGATGCCTACATAACGACGGCAGACTTTAATTGATTTCCTGGTTATAGGTTGAAGGACATAGGCTCAAGGAGTCTTCGCTTAGAGATTTGGGATGCCCCTAATGCAGTAGCAAAGCTAATCACAGCTCTTCTTCTCAGAGATTATTGATTAGTCACCACGTAGTCACTGGTGTCCTGAGCAATTCTTATACACGTGGGTTTTAACAGTGGGGTATCAGTAAGCAATACTTCTTAAAATGAAAAAAGCTCATTGTTATTTACAGAAAGCAGTAGCAATGATAACATGTTCAAGACCATTGAAATGACATATACACTTTCATAACTATTTAAAAAAATAATTTGAACTAATGTTATTAGTATTATTTGTTAATCTTTATTGCAATCGATTATATAATAAACGAATGACAGTTGAAAATCAGTATAATTGTACTATTTTATCTATAGTGTGCCGCTCTTGACCGAACAGAATATTCAGATAAATTTCAAAAAGTTTATCTGTCTCAGTTTTAAATAATTAATTCTTCTTCATTTTTAATTCATCCTGGTCAGGAAATGGTGGATCTGGGCAATCCCAGGAACACTGGGCATGAGACATTAGTCCATCACAGGTTTTAAATAATATATTATTGAATAATTAGTTTTGAATTAGCTTTAGATAACTGATGTAATAAAACTGTTTTTGGAGTTTTAGACCCTGAAGAATCAACACTGTTCAGTATTTTCACACAGCTTCTGATCACTCAGAGTGACTAGCCGTATTAAAGTCATACTGCAGACGTTTCTTCAGCCAGCGCACAAGTGTGATTTTGAGGAATACTCCTTGTTAAGTAATCAGTGTAATTTCATGACTTACATTTCATGAATAACTATCAAACTACCCATGTCAAACTGCATTTTCAATTAGTACAGAATTACCATTGCATTTTTACCTTCATTATTTATTAAATACAACATCACCCATTTCAGCTGCCTTCACTTGCAGAAAATACAAGCAATTACAGTACTAATCAATTCACTTGCTAGAAAAGTTCTTTGCTAAATGTATGCTAGGTAGTTCATACTGTATTAGTGGTCTTTGTAACATTTCTTTTGTGCGCCACTGTGTGAGCTATGCGGCTGGCCAGTCTAAGCTTTTACCTTTATGGATGTTAAATGATATATTCAATTTGAATTTTTTCCTACATTGATGTCTATAAAAGCCAGTCTTTGTGTACTCACCATTTGTTCTTGACTTTCTCATACATTATACTGCCACTCGAATATTGCAATATTGATTGCTTGCTGTTAGATGGCTTTGTCAGGGAAAATTTATGACTTTTCCAATGATGTTCCATTTGGAAAGCCATTTCCAAACTTCCTTCTAATATGTGTGTGGTCTCTGGTCTTGACATACAGGCCATGAGGGAGCGAACAGAGAAGCTTGGACTAGAAATGAGAATAAGGTGCTTCATTGTTTAGAGTCTGGTCGAGATACATGGAGGTGATTAGCCTTGACGTTTCAGTCTAGCAGATTTAAGGCCAGCATTATAAAGTAATGCAATGTGTATTGACGCAAAGAGGCACATTATTTGCTAAACATAATGGTATGATATTACTGATTCATGTAGAATCTTTTGAGCAAAAGCCACACAGGAACACTGTGAATGGGGTCTATAAGGAAAATGAGTTTTATAGTGTAGTTTTCTCTTATGCGCCAAGCACAGCCTGGGTACGGCTTTCTGTTCAGAGTCTGCTGTGAGAGACAGATGTTGTTGTCACGCAGGACATTTTAGCACTTTCATGGCATGACCCTGTGAGAGTAAATCCAAGCCAGAGGAGCTGTTGGGGTTGGGCTATGCCACCCTTAATCTCACACAGGACTGCTGCTAAGCAAGTTTAGCGTAAAAAAGCAGGCTTGACAGCTCTGAAAATTTGGAAAAGAGTTTCAGGGCTTTGACACAGTGGGCCAACTACTAAACTTCAGTAAACTTGGAAATGTTCACAGCACAGATCGTTTGATGGTGGAGGCTTCTGGTGCACTTGGGCCTTAATATTAAATTTAACTCACAGAACTTTTATTCTTCATAGGTAGGTTTCATTTTAGTAGAATGTCTGAGTTTGTAACGATTAATTCACATGTATAGTATATCATTTGGATAGATTTTTGACTGAAAATTATCCAGACATCGATAATTGCATGGAACGGCAGGTTGTTTAGCATACTGCCCCATTGTATCATCACACCACACATTGCATTAACTTGTGTGGGTGTACACAATCATTGCTGAATGAATGCAGGATATGCACAGCAACCATCTATGCATGTGTAGGAATAGATAAAAGTAAGTATAACCTCAGCCTTAAGTATATAATTACCACTACCCATAAATCCATTTTTATGCTAGCAGCCCTTGAAATTTGTGTGATGTTAGTAAGTTATGGGAGGCTGGTATAAATGGCCTCCTTTGGAGGGTAAATTATATGGAGTTAATTTTGTGACAAAAGTTTCAAATAAAATAATAAAATCCACAAGCAAAATGTAAATGACCAAAATTTTAAAAATATTTTGCAAATGCAAGTAATGAGAATCAAATCAAAATAAATTTTTCAGAAAGATTACTTCTGATTCACACTCTCATTTTGCTTTGGCTTCTGCAATCTTATTTTGCTAATTTTGGAGTGGGAGGGGCTCTGAAAGTTAGACACGCCCACTCCATTAAAGGTGGAGCTGCCTCCGACATGGTGGAAGAAAAAGCCGGGGAACAAAAAAAACAAATATCTCAAGTATCTCTTAAAAAGCTGACAAAAAAATTCGTAGCTACATTAGAGTAGATACTGAATTGTTTGTAGATGCCTTCACACACATTTCTTCATCACACAAGTGTCTTCATTCCATCCAGTTGAGTTATCAGTTTAAAAACAGGCTTCTTATTCACCAGCTTCTCATTCTGATTTTTTTTGTTTACACTTTCTGCTTAATTCCTGTACCATTATCTCCACATTATGACAATGTCTCAAAAAAGATGCATTTTCACATATATAAATATATGAAATATATATAAATGTGAAATATAATATCATTTTAAAATGCTAAATACGAAGAATTTGAGACCATTGTGGGGCCAGTGATTGTGAGACCATTTCATATGAAAATAAGTGTAATGTATTATTATAAAAATGAGATAATTGTGTGGGAATTAGGCAGAAAGTGCAATTTGCCTACATCTAATATTCTCAAATGCCGTGTTCACAGGCCCATTATTATTTAAAAATCCTACAGTTAAATTTCTTGATAATGATTATTTCTACAGTACATTACATTTATTTTCGTTTGAAATGGTCAGATTTTTGGGGATGTTTTAAGAATGAGGAGATAATAGTGTGGGAAATTGTATGTGATATTAGTGCACTTGTGGCTAACGTGCAGAGCACCTCCCACTCCAAAATCAGTTGACCAGTAGAGATTTAAGATGAATTCCTTCTTTGTAGACCCACCCCCAGTAAAAAAAAAAAATAATAATAATAATAAAAAATTGGGCAATTGATTCCAATGCCTATTTGCCTTTAAGTGTGAGTAATAATTTGCCCCACATCATTTATTATGTCACTGATGAAACCCCATGATATAATGCATTGCTCAACACTAACGTGTTCATTGTTGAGCTTTTGACGGATATTAAATTTTAGTCCTCCCTTCTAATATCACAGTTAGCCTGTAATCACTGTAGGAAGTGATTACAGTATGCAACCCAAGGAATTTATGAATGGCTAGTGAAAAACCCATGCATTTCAGTGTCAATGAATGCAATGTTAATCTCTGGGCAGAAGCTAGTCTTAACACGTAGTTAACACTGGTGTTTATGTGGGAATTTGACAGTTTGTTGCTCTGTTATTTCCTTTGATTGTGGGTGATGCTGAATTTTGATATATTCAACAGTTTAAAGCTGCAGCCGTTCAGTTATTTGGCCTCTCATGCTCATCCATATTGACTTTCTATTTTCCACTTGTGAGTATAGATGGCTAGGTCTAGTGTAAAAGCTACGTAACATTACAGATTGAAGTCCCAATCTAAGTGACTCACATAAGCTTCTGAGGTTGTGTTCGCCCAGCCTCTGGTGAAGCGAACTTTGCTAGGCCTTGGTTTTGCAACTTTTGATGTTCTGAAGGCAATAACAGAGCTTGAAGGCAGTTGGAGAGCAGATCTATCATAACGCACAGTGGTTGTGAGTCCGTGTAGTTGTTATTTATCTGTACCGCTTCTGTGTTTTACATCCAGTGTCCTTGCCAACTTTAAGGTGAGATGCTGAGATATTTGTGTTTTTTCCCCCCGCTTTGCTTGTCTGCTGCAAAAGTGCCATTTTTAGAACACTCCCTGGGCTTAAACATCCTTGAACAAACTGATAATGCTCCTCTTCAGTAGGAAATCACATTTCTATGCTGCCTCATGTCTGTGCGTGCCTTTGTAAAACTGTGCAGAGGTATATTTTACAGATGGCACTGAAATCTAAGGCCAGATAAACACCTGTCTTTTGTTTATAGAGACGATAGGACAACGAGTAGAGCACATCAGGGAGTTTTATATTCTGTGCAGAACTCAGCAGAGCTGGGAGTGAGAGGGAGTAATGATGCAGTTAGCCATGACGGCAATGCCAGACATACTGTATTCAGGAATTTCACATGCAACTTAAGGGTTTAATTATTCATAGTAACAAAGTACATACCAGTTTCAGGGTTTAGGTGTTAGGAGAATACATCTGTATGCCAACCAGCTTTAATCAGGCAGATTTTCTTTGTGCCAGAGCCATTTTGGTCCACAAGGTGGACATAATATATTTAGCTGTTAAAATGCAGCACTGAGCTCAGTTTTCATGCATATGCAATATGCATTCTTTAGAAGGCCTGCTGAGGCTGAGCTGTGGAGTATCCAGGCTGCAAACCTGCAAATCTTCCTCTTCTACTTCTATTATTATTATTATTATTATTATTATTATTATTATTGTAATACTTCTACATGGGAGTCTATGTCAGCCCATACAACACTTTTTATATTTTTTATGAAATTTGGCACAGTGATAGAAGACAGTCTCAGCTAACTACACAGCAGTGTTGATGTACATAACCCAAGCAAATTCTGATTCTTTTTCTGCTGAGTGCTGTTAATGTAATGCATTTGTGATTTACCAAACAGGATGTCGGACATTTTGAGTTTGAACAAAAACTGTTTTTTTCTTTCTTTTTTTTTTTTTTTTTTTTGCATATTCTCCTGGAAATTTTGTCCAATTTGGATCACAGCATCGTAAAACCAACTAGTAACTGCCAAATGAGGCTAGCTCTCAGCAACACGTTTATGTATTGACACCAAAATTGGCACATCTGTTTAGCAACATTATATAATGTTAAGTAGCAACCGTTGAGTTTATTTGTTACTTGGGAGGGCTACTGAAAACCCGAAGTGAGGCAACTTGACATTTTGCCTTCAGATTTCCTTGGGAACAAGCACTGATGGTCCCAGTGGCTTCTGGTCTCTCCCTGTTGCTAAGGGGTGGAGCCAGGCCGTGCTTAATTGTTACTAGCACCTATACTTCAGGATTGAAATTGTTTATGCTTATGGGCATATCTTTGAAAGCTATCAATGTGCCAGGGCTATTATCAACAGTTCTATACTCTGCATTTGCATTTTGGGGGTAATAACAAGATCACTGATTTTTCTGACATCATTTGCAGACTCCTGAGCCAGGCCTTACAGTATTACTGCTCAGAATAATAGATTGAGAAACTGTTTACCATGTCATGATCTGGTGCTTGTATCCTTATCCATCATGGATAACTTGAAGGCCTTCATGGATAAAATTCAAGGCTTCTCTTTACATGCCAGTGAGGTAGGTGCCTGTCTGAAGGTCCACACGGCTGAATTTTGTTATATAAGCACATACAGAGAAAGCGAAAGACCAGGCCGGCCCCTGCTGTTTGTACCAATCGCCTTGGCATTTGACTCCATGTATTTGGCCCAGCTTCATGGGGAAAAGGCAGGTTACAGTCAGGTTGCCATGGCAAATGCAGCACCTCAGCCTACTTGAAAATTAGTGGCTCCTGTTTCTTCACCTTCTCGCATAATTAGGTGATTTCTGAGCAGAAACTGCTTCTTCAATAACGTGGGTGGCCTGCTGAGTTCAGGATCCGTGGAGCATTGCTGTCGCAACCAGGCTGAAAGGCCATGTCCCGGGAGAGAGACCGTCTGGAGTCTGGAGAGGATGCAAGAGCACACATTTTCTGTGTGTGTGTGTGTGTGTGTGTGTGTGTGTGTGTGTGTGAGTAACAACAGTGTGCTGATGCTGCGGTCCGAACCAGTCCAGCTTTGACTCTAAACAACAAGTAAAGGGCAAAACAGTCAACTTCAATCAAACAAAAAGAAGTTTTCTATTCAGATTTATCCAAGCCGTGAGTTTTCTGTTTACTGAGCCCACTCTATGGCTCAGTGCCTGTGTAAGTGCAACGGATGAGAATGAATTACGGCAGCCTGGCTTAATTAAGCACAGTCAGCCACAGTCCGACCTTTCCCTGTAAGACAAACGCACTCTCTTTGCATAGCTGTGCATAGGTATGGAAATGTGGAACGGTCTCTGCTACGTGTGACTTTCAGTACTTTTTTAGAGGACGTCGATGTGCAGTTCTGAGCTGAGGAACAATGTGTTCATTACTTAAAGCAGTTAAAGAGTTTTGCACAGTTGAGCACAAGGTGAAACATAATGAATGAATGATGAATTTAATTGCGAGGGAAAAGGTTGGTTTCTTGCCTATTGTAATTATGACAGGATTTTTGGCATAAGTTTGGCTTTGTTTGTGAACATCTTATTTTGATTTGTTCGTTGAACGTGATTATGACCCATAAGACCTTGCAAAATATGTGATGAAAGGAAGCATTGTAGCGATGAAATGGCTGGTTGGATGTTTTCCTCAGTGTCTAATGTTAATTTTAATTATTTCCTCAATAGTCTTAATTGTCAGTGATCTGTATATCAACGCATGATTGTTAAGTACATTTCCCTTTTTAGCTCTATTTTACCGTGGCTAGACGAGGCATGGCTGATGAGACTAGACTGATAGGCTGAGCTCGTTGCAGTAATGTTACTTAAGTGCTCATTTTTCAGCATGTGGGAGAACAACATCGACTGTTAATCACACTTTATCGGGGCCACTGCCGGGATTCAACTCCCCATGACAAAACGAAGTGAAAAGACAATGAGTCTCAAATGTGGAAATTGAAAGCCCATGTAAGAAGCCAAGGACTGTTGTTCTGTATGAGCACAAGCAATAGGCCCTTGTAAAGTAGACCACATCAGGTGTTCCCCTCTGTGTAAAGGATTTTAGCAGTGTGCTGGTTGTGCTCTTATTTTAGGATCCATTATATTGCAAATGACATTTTATTTTTGTCTTTGTGCTGTGTTGCATGAAAGAATGGTGGTGGTGTTGTTTGTGCAATCATGCTGCATGTGAACATTAAACAAGCAGACTAATGAGCTAAACTTCTTCTGAGTCAATGTTTGAGCTTGGAGGAACTTTACATACTGTATTTGATTTAGACTGCGTAGGAATTAAAAAGGAAGATTTAGATTTAGAAGTGAATTACTGAAATGAGATGAAGTAACACTGATAAGTCTGATGATGCTTGATGGATGAATGCAACTGAAGATCCTAAAAGGGTCATAAAATAATTAGGCGTAAACGTCGATATATCTCCTTGGACTCATTTGTTCAGTAAATTAGTACATAGATTTTATTTATAAAACACATTTAAACAAAAGTCTATTGGCAAACAAACATCTAAGTGCTGTGCAAAGTGCTCTATTTAAGGGCAGTGGTAGCTCAGTGGTTAAGACGTTGGGCTACTGATCGGAAGGTCATGAGTTAATTCCCTGGCACCGCCAAGCTGCCACTGCTGGGCCCTTGAGCAAGGCCCTTAACCCTCAACTGCTTAGTTGTATAAATGAGATAACTGTAAGTCGCTCTGGATAAGGGCGTCTGCCAAATGCCGTAAATGTATTTAAACCTTTTTTTTGACCAATTACTGCTCTGAATTACTGCAAAGAATAAGAATTAAGTTAAAACCAAAGTGGATATTGTTACAGCATTGCCTTGGTAATTAATGGTTAAAATGTTAGTATTAAGCCGTCATGTTAGGGATAGGCTATATGACCAAAATGTCATATCACAACACGTAAAGACATTTCTAGGATACACGATACGTGTCAAATTCAAATTCAAATTTAATTCGTCACACACTCTACCATACACAGCACAGCATATAGTGAAATGCTTTAGGAGCGGTCGTGACGGCAGGCGACCTCACCGACGCCATCTTTGGATTGGGTCACGATCTATATAGGTTTGCTAACAACCTGCCAGGTAAACAAAAAAAAACCCCAAATAAAATAAAATAAACCTTTAAAAATGAGTCTGATGATACTTTTATGTAATGTCTTTAAAAATGTTTTTTATACCCATGATATCTCAGAAAAGTGTATTGTGACATAATTTATCACAATATCGATATTTTATTGTGTTATTGCCTAGCCCTGCTTCATGTTGTGTTTTTTTTTTTCATGTAATATATGTACACTGTGTTTTCCTCCTACATTTCTGTCCACTATTAATCATATTCACTACTCATTTCTAAATGTTTCCTCATAAAGTGTGCGTCACCAGAGTCTCTCTGTCTTGTGAAGTGATTAAAAAGGAAACACCCCTGCCTGATTGCCGTTTCTTTTCAAAACGACTGGATGTGTTTCCAGCTGTGAGCCCCAGCACTCATTTAAATCCTGCCTCTCAGATGACGGCTTCAGGGACGGGGGAGACAGACAGATTTTATTCATGCATCAGAGCATTTGCATGCTTTTTTTGTGACGTAATATGTTACATATGTATTTTATTTTAAGTTCTCTCTGGTGTGTTTGTGTCTGTGTGTGTTGTTGTTGTGCGTGTGTGATTCTCAGGTCCTCCTCTGCATTGCTCCTCTGGCTCCTCCTCCCCTGTCGCCTCCCCCTACCCGCCCCCTGCCCACGCAGCCAGTGAGAGCCAGGGAAGGTTGCTAGGTAACAGCGGGCCTCGGGTCGACCCCGACTCTGAGTCGGAGGATGAGTTTGGCCCTGCTTCTTCGTTCTTAGTTAAGACCGGCTCAGGGAACGTGAGCGTGTGCGCCCCTGGCTCTGCGGCCGCCGACGGTGAGTGCTTCACACGCATGCTCTGGCAGTACCTGCGACTTTTTTTTTTTTAGTACATTTGCATCCTAGTTTTCTGCATTGCTCTTTTCTACACTTGTTGTATTGTGTTGTTTGCTACACCATGGTCCTGCGGGCACAATATTTAGTCCTGTATACATGTATTTGGATAGGATGACAATAGACACTGACTCAACTTGGCACTTTGTAGCTCAAGACGCTCACCTCAGGCGAATACACTTTGCTGTTTTAAGGCGTAGTTTAAGATGAGTCAAGTGTCAGTGGGAGATATTTTTTTTTGTTTTTTTTTGCCTGGGGTTTTTGCTAAGGCCCACGGGGGAGTGTAGTCCATATTTTAAGAGACTACACACCTTTAGCGGAGGATATTCACCACAAAGAGATGTCAAAAACTTTAAAGTAAGCTTACAGAAAGAAGTACCTGTTACTCATGGGCTCTATGAATATGATTGGACGTCTGAAAACATCTTTTGGCTCCACAAATTCCCGAGTTCCTTTTTTTTCATCCTCAATCCAAGGCATTTAATTTCTCCAATATAAATTTCCATTACAATGGTCACCCTTTGTTTTAAAACATATTAGCGCTTCAGAGAAGGTAACACTGCCATTGTCACACCAATTACTGTAATTCATTGTAGTTCAACATCCATGTGGTTACTAGTGCTCTTTTTTGCACAGCAGCATATTAAATCTCATTTTGAGAACTTGAATAATTTGAAATGTCTTGCAAATTTTTTTTTTTCAACAAACAGCTTATTCCTCCAATTGTTCCTGACATGCCAAAATGCATGACTCCTATTGTTGGAACTCTCCTGTTTAGCGCAGACCTCAGCAAGTCTTGCTTCATTGCCCTTGTCATGGTAGATTTCATCCTGTGTCGTGAGTGCTGGCGTGGTCCACAACAGCTTCACGGTTGAAAGGTCTAGCAATTTGCAGGCGCCTTGAAGTTCAGATATCTTTAGCAGCGGTTTCTAGAGGTTTGGTTTTTTACTCCTAGTTAATAATTGAGAGATGTAAAGAACTATGAAGGAATAATTAATTGATAACATGTCAAAAGCAAGAGGCCGAGTGTAACTTGTAAAATGAACATGAAGGAAGGAGGGAATATGGCAAAGATGGTTATAGTATTATAGTGGATGTCTGCTTCTTTGAGATGTGATGTCATGCTAATTGGCAATGACAGCTTTCTTTCATTGCCTCATTAGCGTTTAATATTTGTACTACCCCTTCAAGAGTTGTGAAATTCCTTCTTGGCTCCTTAACTACTAAATTATGACTAAATTATATTAAGCATCATCAATAATAAATAAAATGTTTCACAGCAGGCCTCAATGGTTTTAAAAGTTGAATAGTGAAAATTCAAAAATGAGCACCAGAGTTGAAAATGACTAAAAAAAGTTTGATAGAAATTCATTCAAGACAGACCAGGAAATCAGAAGCTGCTACATTGCAGTTAGCACATCCCCTATCATTTCTTCTCTTTTTATCAAATGCCAAATCCTTTTTGGTGATATTAAGTACTATTTTAGATTCAAGCAACTGATGCACATTTAAGCAACACATGGTGTTGTAAACTGATTGCTCTAATTATCAGTTTGACGTGTGACTCTGCACTAATGAGCTGTTAATCAGAAGCAAGGTCCTGGATGGTAAATGAGGTGTCAGTTGATATTATGGTTGTACTGATTTAGTTTCTGAAGTCTTTTAAAGAGTCTTGCAAAAGTGTACAGTTTCGCTTATGTGTTCTTGGTCCGTGTACAAAAGCAGAAATAAAAAAAACCATGAACACTTCTTTGATTATTTGAAGTTCTATATTTCCGAAACTTGTGTTTACTGCTGATAAGGTTGTAAACCATTAGGTCAAGGCCAGCCAAGACACCTATAACTCTTGCATCTGGATAGCTTTAGATATGGCTTTGGAGCGGTTTTCTGAAATGATTGTAGACATGTCGAGAAGAGGATTGTATTCCGCAAAAAAAAAGTGCATCACATGTCAGTTTAAGCCATGCTCAAAATCTCCTCACATTCCTTGAGAAAAAGACTTTTGCTTTGCCGCCAGCGTGCGACATAATCTCTAATATTTTTGTGACAATCCTCTTCTCGCCATGTCTGCAATCATTTCAGAATACGGTTCCAAAGCCATATCTAAAGCTAGCTAAAAGCAAGAGTCACAGATGTATTAGTAACAAATAACAGACCCTTTGTCTGCTTTAGTTCGTTCACGATTTTATTTTTGATTTTGAAAGAAGCGAAAGAAACACAATTTGCTTTGAAATTTTCAGTCTGCCTTTTCTGATTAAAAAAAAAAAAAAAACGAAAAATGACTTTTTCTAGGTTCTCCTGCTGGATTTTGAGACAACAATCAAAGAACCATTCATGTTTTATTTTTTAGGTTTTTTTTCTTTTACTAACACAAAAATAGAATGATCAAAAAGTACACATACTGTTCTCTTTACTTTCATTTCTTTTCATTTTTTTTTTTTACTGAAGTTTGTGGACAAATAGTGAAAAAGTGATGTTCATTTTGGATGTAATATCTGTATCAGAGTTCTAGGTATCATACAATAACTGCTATTGATTCTGAGTGACTCTTTGTGAGTTCCTGTTGCCAAGTTATATGAAACGTGAGAGATGTTGTGATGGAGGATTTAACACAAGTTGTGTCTTGAGTTGATATGCAACATCATAGAATCAGAAATCAGAAAATATGTCAAATATTAACAGAGTTTATAAGCCAATACTGGTATTGGACTTCATTGTTAATTCACAAACGAAAACTTTGTGTACATACTGTATACGTATAAAATTTGAACAGTGGATTTTTTTATTAGACCAGCACGGAGAGCATGCACAGTTATGAGTGGACATGAGAGCGTGAATGATTGTAAGCACTTGCTCTCTCCCAAAGGCCCTTTGATGCGGCATAACAAAAAATGCTCTAAATAATAGATCAACTTTACCAGTTAACTACCCAAAGGCTTGCACTTGCATCAAGCTCTGGAGTATTCCAGCCATCTGTCAGCACATGAGATGCCTATGTGTGGTTTCTGCTTTCTCCACAAACAACCCCTGGTCATCTAGCAAACAACTGTGATGAAGTGACTCGCAAGTTGTAAAGTCGGGATTTGTCTCTTTGACACGCGGCTGTGATTTGCATCAGTTATATAGGTTACCCTGAGGCTGACAGTGAGGGGTAGCACAAACACCAAGGAATGGGCCTCTTTGCCTTCGAGCTATGTGAAGCATCATGCGGCTCTGTTTGACTGAAACAAAAGAGCATGCAATAGCAGCTTTACCATGCTGAAAGTAAGTGTAACGTAGTGGAAGACTTCTTGTCAAGGATCAGTTGTGTTGCTTTGCTCTGTTGTTGATATAGTAGCAGGCCTGAAGCTGCTTTTTGAGATTTCCCTTGACAGTTCAGTCATCAGCAGTCTCTCCTACTTCTTATTACCTGCAAATAAATGACAAACAATAAATGAGAGATATTCTTCAGAGAGGACTTTGTCATTTTTTTCATTGCTTGGCTGCTATTATTGGCAAATCTGTGACAGGACAATAATCCAATTACACTATAAAAGGTATGCCACTGTTTATTCACATATACCACCTAATGAGCCGCTGAAGCCAAATTCACTCATAATACCTTCTTACAGCGTGGCATTAAAAATCACATATGGATTTTTTGTACTCATACCTCAGACCTGCCATGTCCCCCTATAAATTAATTTCCCTTATTTTATTGAACAGGTGTCATCACATTCATTTTGATCTGCCATTACGAGCATTAATCATAGCTCAAGATAGCACGCTGAGTTAATTAGCTCAGTTAATATAGAAACTCTGGCCATATGTTTCTAACCCCTTCTAATACACCATCCCTCTTTCTCTCTCCTTGTCACCATGTCAGGAAATGAAACAAGTACATTAGACCGCATTAGTGTAGTTGACTTTTTTGACTGGTCTCCCTATGTAGAGTAACAGAGCAATATGACGAAGCAAAAAAAAAAAAGACAGAAAGAGAGAGAATGAGTGCACAGGGAACATCGTGCGTGTGACATGTGCAAGTCCACATTCTCACGTCTCATGTAAAATGATAAAGGGGGACAGAGCCAGAACTGAGTTGCTCGACACTGATATGATTTCGTGTCCATCTTTTGAAATCAGCCCTATTATGTAGTTACAGAAATGTGATCTTGTGCTGAGATGTGGGCTAAAAAGGCTTAGCTCAGGCTTTCAGAGTGTGTTATTTTCTGAGGTATTTGTTATTCCTCTCAGGTGGATGAGAGTGAATTATACACGAGGACATGGCAAAGATAATTTTGGGATCTTAGTAAAGCATCAACTCTAACAAAAACAAGGCATCAAATTATTCAGCCTCATATATAACTGAAATGGAGCAAACAGCTCAGTTTAGAAACTGAGAAATTAAAACATACTGCTGCAGGGGCTGGTGTACATGTCTAATTCACTGGTATTTTAACATCCATCAGGCTGACTGTGGTGGTCTAACTTTCTGCCTGTAATAAGCCATGATGCATGAAATAAAAGTACTGGTTGCACTTTTTAGATGCACTTCCTGCTTCATTTTGTTCATCTGCATTAACTCTCGGGGATATCCTGTGCACAGAAACAGAAAAAAAAAGAAAGAAAGAAAAAATCCCATTCTGAATGCTTGCAAACCTACGTTAAGGCCTATGAGGTGAACTCACTGAAGCTTGAGCTTCTTTATTGAGCATGTGTTGGACGGTGGCCCCTAGGTTTGTGTCCGGGCCTGGATCCTGGAGAGAGTGTTAAAGCAGGGTGTGGACTCCCTGCTGGGCTGCTGTTCTCCAGATCTAGGGCTCTGCTTTCAACCCCACCATACTGTTGTTTGCATCCTTTAGTATGAGGCAGCATGGGGTTTGGCCACAGTGGGCTGCTAATTGAGTATGGTTCTCCTCTGTAAAGGCCAATTCAACATGCCTTTGCAGCTGACTGGACAGGAATGAACGGCAGGGAACCAAGCCGCCAGGCCGTCCTTGATGCCTGCATTTAGATGAGCCGAGCTTCGTTTGGAACTCACTTTATCACAGGCTTCTTCCCTGCTGCCAGCACGAAGGGACCAAATGGGGTTTAAAGAGGTCACCGTGGAACGAGTTTTCCGCAGGAGATACTTTGATATTAAAATATGGATGAAGAAATGGTGAGTTAATGAGCAGCACATGGCAAAGGAGGAATCTGTGTGAATTTGGAAAAGAGTCTTACTAGTTGGTATTCCATTGATGGTGGCCTTTTCCTGAGACTTCTCTCTCTTAGAAGATTCATGGCTATACTGAAGTACATTGCGGCCAGCCAACAGGACTGTAACAGTGGACCATGCATCTGATAGCATTTCAGCAGCTGCTGGCCTAAATAAGCATACTTTGACTAGGTTTTAATGTAGTCAGTGCTTTTTGAAGTTACCATGGAGATAACAAAAGAGGCAATCAAAGCCATCTGTGCATTTCGCCATCAAATCCATCTTCAGGACCTTTAAGGTTTCATGAGCTATGTCATGCATGTTAATCAGGGTTGAGATTTTCAGATGACAGTGTTGTGAGAGGTTTTGGTAATTAAATTAAGAATAAGAAAGAAAATCGTTGTAGCAATTTATTTTCAATTTTATTTTTTTTTTACAATATAAATACAGACACCTGTCTCGCTATTCCTCCTGACATGACAGCTTTCATCTGCTGATATCAAATTTGAGAGTGGCATAGATCCTTTGCTCTGTTCCCAAGCATGCTTGCCTTCAGACACAACCCGGTGAAGACAGCTTCTTTTCCCCTGTGTCCTTCCTTCTCTGTCTCCCCTAATGGTGAGAAACAGTAGTTTGACTGGTGAGCAGAACTGAGAACAGTAGTGTTGAATCCAGAATTCCCCAAGCTTTGAATTAAGCTCAGGGGAGACATTTTTGCTTGCGCGCTTCTCTGTATCTAACATCTGGCAGCCGAAAAAATGTGTTCGTAGAAGAGCCACCTCCATCAATGCTGTATTTGAGTAGACAAACACTATTAAGTTGGGGTTTGATGCTCCTGTGCTTAGCTGTAGGGGCTGCAGCAGTGGATTGCTTTTAATGATCTGGCTGGCTGGTGATGTCTTTTGATTAATTCCCGAATCAAATCTCTCGATCTCTTGATCGAGTGTTGGGGGCATGTCGTGCCTTGTCAGGTGTGACCATCGTTGGTGTGGGTTGTTATTTTCGAGCTTCAGGTCGATACACACTGCTCGTGGAGGGGAATTTGTCTTTCTTTTTGCCCCTATATTAACAGTGGGAAAGTTGCAACGTACAGATATGACACTGAAAATTGCTGTCAAACTTTTATACCATTGAAGTATGAGCTTAAATAATCAAGCACAGAAGATATATCTGAATGCTTGACCTCACTGCTTATCAATTATTTATATCCACAAATCAATTCTGCATAAGGTTTGATGGTTTTGTATCAGCTGATGGTTAACTAACGCTGCCGACTGAGGCAGCCTGATTTTCCTTAGAGATTGATTTCAGACCAGTTTAATGGGTCTTTGTCGCCTGCAAATATTGAACACGAAATAGGAGTCTCTTATTTATTTATTTATTTAGCTAGCTAGCGATCTATCTATCTATCTATTTATTTATTTATTTATTTACCCACAGAATATACAAAGATCTAAAAGAAAAGTTTGGTGACACTGCTATAAAGGCTATATGTATAATGACCTATGAATACATTCCTGATGTTATAATGCATTATACACGTTGTTATTTTTGAAATTGCAAATGCATTACACTTTATAGCACTGTTTAAAATGAATCGTGAATTGTTTGCTAGTACCAAAGAGGCTCAGCATTAGTTTGCATGTTTACTGCTGATTCTTTTAAGCAAGTAAAGTTGATAGACTTTTCATTTATGAGAGTAGATTAAGTTCTGTCAGAAGTTGAAAAGTTTGAACCTTTTTATGCATAGCATAAGTGCTTATGGACAGTCCATTTAAGGCAATTTTGAGGAAAATATAAAATCTAAATCACCTTCAAATCACTTAAATCACTTGGTATATCTTTACAGACCTTGTGCACAAAATGCACAACGCCTTACCTTTGTAATATTGAGTTTTGTTTTATTTGTTGTTATTTTTTTTTATTATTGAATGAAGATGTTTTACCCTCTAATTCAGCTGCATCATGCAGCAGTCCTAAGCTACCCCCCAAACATTTTTTAACTAATTTCGCTCATCAACATTAAATATTTTAGACATGAAGGTTTTGTTTATATAGGCATTGAAAGATTTTTTTTTCCAAATACAATGTTATATCCATTTTTGCTAATGGTATTCCTACACATGGACTGTTTAATTAAATGAAAATTCCTATGACGTGCAATTTGGATATGGATATGTTTTTAAATTATTTATGCATGAAAGGGTTCAAATATGATTTTCTGCTTATGCCATTAATAATAATAATAATAATAATAATAATAATAATAAATTGTAACCTAATCTGGTGTAATTCAAATATTATTGGGAAAAAAAGGCAGGTCTCATAATGTACCATACAAAATGGGGCTGAGTGGAGTGAAGTCCCTAAAATGCATTGTTCATAAAGCATAATATTGAAAGTGTAAAATGTAATTCATTTTCATATTCATCATAATTTTATTTGTACTGCCTTAAATATGCATTATAACATGAAATGGATGATCATTATAGTTCATTACAGTTCATTATATGATGACCTTCACAGAGAGTGTTACCAAATGTGTGGCAGCATGGCAGAACCCATCAGACATCGCTTATCACATATTCTGCCTATAACTTATTCAACACTGCTACGTTAAGAAAAACTCTTTTTACCAGAATGATGTAGAAATGTGTTTATTTGCTCACTAACCTTGCCTTGGCTTTCTGAATACATCACTTTGGCTAAATAAGGAGGCAGTTTAACAAACAAACAGTTTAACCTCTTCTTCCTAAAGAAGACGTTTTAATTGCTAGTGTGCTTTCCTCATGCAGTGAATATCATCTGCCAAAGCGGAACCCATGGATTTGATCACTCATGTCATAGTGAAACGGATGTAGTCACTTGTAAACAGTATAAAATACCAGCAGTCAAATTATCTACAACGTACATGCATCGTCGCTTACACTGTAGGCATGGCAAAGGACAAATGCATCAATTCTAGTCAAAATAATTAGAAATTATGTCAACAGAACAAATCTCACTGAATTAATTAGTGATTATTTCAACACTGATGTAAGAGCAAACAGTAATCATTTGAGTCAAGAGAGATGACGAGCCTCCTGTTCAACAAATGTACTGTTCTGATATTTACCTCAAGAGAAGAGACTAGAGGCGCTGATGTAGATAACCAGATTTTAACATGCTATAGCTTTAGTTGTGGTTGAGATACATGCCAAAGAGAAACATATTTCAGCATATGTCACCGTGTAGAGGGTTTTTCTAGGCCGCTACACAAATATTTCTCTTGGTAGCCTCTCATTAACATGGTTTCCATTTTTAACTATTTTAGCTGGTTATGAATCCTTGATGTGCCATTTTTCTCGGAGCTGCTTCTCTCCTTCCGCAGCAGCTGCATGACACATTTGTTGTTTCATAATTATGAAACACTTAGATATCCTACAAACTGTCAGCTTGGATAATTAGGTGGAAATTGCATTACATCTCAAGAGATTTTTTCTCCACCTTTATTCCTCTAGGCACAGGGGTTTTTAGCAAACAAGAGGGACTGGAGAAAATATGCTGAAGCTTTTTTTTTGGGATCTATTTTGAAGTTTGAAGCTGGGTCTATCTCATTTTGGTGTTCTGTGCAGTTGCCTGGTTTGTCTAAATATTGATCAGTCCTCCCGCACAGTTTTAAGCGATTTTGGACTGCGGCTGACTTATTTTTGCTGAATCATTGCTTCTTTTGTTGTGATTCTTATTGTCTCAAGGACTCGAATGTGCCTCAGCATTTGTGCTTTTCAATGAAAATAAAGCTCTTACTCTTGAATGCTGCATCAGCTATTCTCATTTGCCATCAGCTATTTTAAGAGACCCAAAGGCCAGCTCAAGAGCAAACACATTGTGAAAGCCTGACCAATGTTTAATGGCGGAAAGGTTTACTCATAATTGAGTCATGTTTATTTATTGGTATAAACGTCCTTGAGGACAGATTTAAAATGTGTGGCCTTAAGCTTTAATATTCAGTGCTTTATCTTTGCTAATTAAAACTAGATTGATTACAGTATTGGTATTATTAAGCAGATTTGGTTATGATTTGGAGGTTATGACAAATATTTTCTCTGTATGTCGTAACATATGCTGCAGAAATTTGGGCTTTTCTAAGTGATAGATATTTAGGTGATGCGCCTACCCTTACTCAAGCATATGTGTTCATTTAATCGCCAGCAGATAGATTCACAGCCTTAATAATATCCGAATTAATAGTGAATATCTCAATGTATCAGACATTTATACCTTAAAAGCAAGTGAAAACAACTAGCCTTCTGGTGCAGGAGGAAGTAGCAGCCACTTTCCTTCATCGCTTTCATTCTGTTTTGGTGCCGGTTTCATCAGGGTCATCGTCAGCTTGGCTCGGAGAGGCATCAGGCTCTGAGTAATCGGGAGCGTAGGATTGTGTGAACGTGAGTCTTTATGGATCCATCTGTCACTGCTGTCTGACAAACGATCCAAGCCTGCGCCTGAAATGAAGGGGAATAAAAAAGCAACTGGGTTTCTGTTGGTGACATATCCCATAATGATTCTACACAAAAAAATGTGCTCACCACATGCCATAAAGCGTACACGTCCTCATTTCAGGAACGTGATTTATCATAACATTAATTAATTAAAACTGGGTTCGTGTTCTTGTAATATTTGATATTCTCCTCACAATCGGGCAGCTTCTATAAAAGATCTGCTCAGAGGGAAAACTCCAGAAACCTCCAGAGGTCTGTAAGTGAAAAAAAAAAAAACCCACAAATGTGGACCACTGATATCCATCTACGCAAGACCAAGAGGTGTCTTTACTTGCCTGTCAATCTTGCAACCTGTCAAATCAGCAAGCTCTACATCTTGTACTAGCATTGAAGCAATTTATTCTAAACAGTGCATGTGTTTTGAAGGTCTGTATTAATATTGGAATGTCAACTAACTTCCACCAAAATTGCTATGCCTTTTATATTCTCTCTCTCTGTTGCCAGTGTGGAATGAAAAAAATATATTCTAGACTTTTTTTTTTGGAGATTTTGCCAATGGCATACTGTTTGCCTGAATGCTAAGGGATTTAACACCCTGAACAAACTTTAACAGTTTTCTGATGCACCATTTAGTGGAACATGGAGCTCAAAAATCACTCGGATGAACTTTTTTCTAGGCCTGCACAATACATCAGCCTCCCGTTGGCAACATTTTACAGTCATTTTAGACTTTTTGGTTGTAGACGGCACTTTTGCTAATAGCTGTACTCAGGCTCTATAGATCTCATAAAAATACAAATGTGAAATCTTTATAAAAAGCCATACATTCTGTTAGGATGTATTGTGATGATTAGGTCTTTGACTATTTCATACCTGTAAAACTAACCACCTTTAATTTTAATACAGACAAGCTTCTCAGTGGTGTGCTATAGATACATAGATACATGGCCACAATGAATAACAGGTTAGCACATATGAAAATGGATGCAAACTTTGCTTTTTTATCACTGATTGGTTTTGGACTATATTATGCCATAAAGAACTGATAGCTTCCATCCTGGTCCACACAGTCTAATGTCTGTTAGTTCCCCATATGTAGTGACAGCAGGGTACAAAACAAAAGTTGCAGTTCTGACAAGCCTCCTGATGGCAGACTGTGACCTGTCGGACAGCACTTCATAATGGAAGCACACCGGCTGACTCTGGTAATTCAGCATACTTGATAATGACAGCTTGTCAGCAGTGCAGGTAGCTAATGCTGGATGGGAGGTTCCAGCTGCCAGCTGAGATGTGATGGTGGGAAGTCAACCAGGCATAATGCTGCTCGCATAGTTTCAGTGATGCATGCATATAACACTGGCTGGGAATCTGATGCCATGCCATAACATGCCTCAAATTTTACTCCAATATTTTGTTTAGCAAATCCCATAATATGAAGTACAATCATTTTACGTTTCCTTAACCTGAGCCACAGTGTGAGTCAACACTTTGGGGAATTGTTTAACCAGATTAAATAAATATTCTCAGCCTCAAATACTCCTACCATGGAACATATGTTATCTTTTGTACACTTTTCTGGCCCCAAGCTTCAGGATTTTGAAGGTTGAAATCTGATTGGGTCTCCACACTTCTGTGTATATGCTCATCTGTATGCTGGTTTACACTGTCACCTAAGCAAATTTTTGCAACAAGAAAATTATTTTTTTTAATTTGAAGTTTTGTTTGAACTAGTTAGCAGTGAGTAAACAAGACAATCTTGCATGTTTGGGCTGAAGGAAAAGGTTTGTGGCTCATTGTCAGTCAAATTGCCTCTTTCTGTCAAAAGATGATAGTTTTTGGCCACCTTTACCGACAAAACGCCCCAGACAGTCATCAGCATAGCTTGTGAGACTCTGTCTACAGTCAGTAACTGAATAAATATTCTGACTTGTGTATAAGTAAAATAAATAAGAATATTAAGAAATGTACTACCATTAAAACCGTAAGTGAATTGTTCACACTGTGCCTACATCGCTGTTGATGTTGATGATATTTGTAGGAAAAAACTTTTATACAGTCAGTGTGTTTTGGATCAATTTTAGAATTTGGGAGATGCAATTTCCCCACTGGAGACAAAACAAAAGTACATCCACCTACACACGTTCCATCTAGCACCCTAAACTGTTCTTTGTTTTTGCCTCTGGTATAACCCATAAATGTTGTACAACAAAGGGTTTCCCTTTCAGAAAAAGTTCCAAGTGGAAATCCTTGAGGAAGCTAAAGCCCTTGAGAACATTTTTTACTAAGAGTGTACAGATTTTCGTGCGATGCTTGCAGGTTATAGTGCATTAATTTAACCTTACTCCTCCTCTCATTCCCTTTCTCTCCATCTCTCCTTTCCTCCTCCTCAGAGGGCTCTTACCAGAATCATTCACGCCTGAGGACGCCTCCACTCCCCCTCTCCCACTCGCACTCTCCCAGTCAGCACCATGGCACATCTGTGGGCTCGCTAAGCCGGAGTAACTACACACCGCGCAGTAACGTCAGTCCAGCGCCCACTGACAGCACGGCGGCACCCGAGGGACCCTCCAGTGCCCCAGACTCTGGAAGTGCCCAAGACAACTGGCTCCTCAACAGCAACATCCCCTTGGAGACAAGGTAGGACTGTGGACGTGGCTTTTTCTGGAAATGGCTAATGTTAGAATAAAATAATGGAAAGGTAATTCACCAAATGAGCTCTGTGATGCATTATAAGCCTGCATGTTATGAACTCTGGCCTGAGTTCAACTTCCTATAGTGTAAGTGATTATCTGAATCAGTTTTTGTCATTTAGATTTTAATGAGTGTAATTATACAGATGGAAGTATGAAAGACAGCATTTTCTGTAATCATAATTATAAGTTAACTACAGTATAATTACAGTTTGTGTACTTTTAAAGGAAGTTGTTCATGTGTTGTAAGGCCTATAAGCAGCAGTACAGTTTAGACAGTGAGGCAATGCACAATGTCAATCACACTAAAGGTTGTTTGGTGCACTTTTCCCTAATGAGGTCCGGGTGGAACATTGTCTCATCAGGTCACCTATAAAATGGCCTGAACTCAAAACTTAGGTCAGTGCTGCAAAAGGCCAAATAATCTGTATCCTGTGCAATTCCACAACGCCTTGAATGTCATGAGAAACAAGGGACAAGCCCATTGGCCTACCGCAGGCTCATCAGACTTGCCATATTACAGCACAGAGACGATGTTGGCTCCGTGTGCCAGAGGTGCTATGTGGCGGTTACGACAACAGGCAAATGCTGATAAGTTTCACAGTTGTTATTGTTCCTGTTATTGTATATTTTGTATCAATCCATGTGTGAGTCTTGCTTCTGTGAGTCAGTTAGTATGGGACTCAGGACATGAGTCTAGATAAACATAAGCTACCTCTGCTTTTAGAGCCAAGGGGTCAGTTTCACAGATGAATAATGTTTATGCTTATACATAATAATGCATAATGTTTGCTTGGTAGAATGTCCAGGCTTGGCAGAGTGCTATGTAGGTGTTTAGCACTGTGTAAGTGTATGGGTCAAAAATACAAAAAAAACAAAATAATTGCTTAAAACATACTGTAATGCAGATCATTATACTAAATAACATGTTTCTTTGCATTTCCATGCTTTATTTAATGCACATTGGTGTACAGCTCTAGTGCATCTGCATTGTTTGTTACTCCAGAAGAGTGACCTTCAGTAAACTCCTGTTCAGATGGCTGTCATTGTCAGGGCAGCGAGCCACCATGCATCCAAACCATGCCACAAAAGAAGAGCACTGTTTTCCCCTCCACTTTACAGAGCTTGATGTTCATAAGCCTAATATATAGGTTAGTGGGTAATGGATAGGTAATTGCACTCAGGCACCTGTAGGGCAGCTCTTGCTCTCCCCTACTAGAGCCCTGGGTCCTTGTTTATTTCCGATCAGCCTTTTCTCATGCTGCTTTAGGAGGGTCTTATATGAAACCGATCAGTCAAGTGCACTGAATGCTGATGACTGTCTACATCATTCTGGCTGCTCCAAATGCATGGAAAATATCAGAGCTGTCAGGTTACGACTGGCGTTCAGATTACCCTCTCACACACTAGAGAGCCTATTGCTTCCTGGAAGCAGCTTTGATCCATATAAGCTGTGTGAGCCCTATTCAGAGTTGGTCACCAAGTCCAAAAGTCGCATCAATATTTATGTGGGGAAAGTAAAATTATACAATCATAAAATATTGACAATGTTTTTGTTAATTCGTTTCACTCTTGTGTAAAGAAAATGTGTCCATGCTTTGAATGATAAGCTGACCAAGCATTCATCTACTATGCTTATAGCTCACGTTAAGTTAATTCATAACTTTATCCGTAACAAATCAGTCACCCAGATTAGCAAAGTCTCCTATTAAGTTGCTGTCTCCTCAGATGCCCACCATTCAGGAAACCCCAAACCCCAAGGAATGATTCTATTAATAGATATCATTCTATTAATGAGTTTGTAATTAATAATTAGTGTCATATTATTGTATTTAATAGTGGCCTTGAATGGCATTCCATTTTTTTTTTTTTGAGCGTATGTACAGCCCATGACATATTGTGGTTACATCAAACTGTCAGAATGTGGCAGTGGATTTAATACTGCTCTCCTCTTTAGCCAATATCACACATGAATAACGCACTTAAGTTCAGATTCTTGTGTAACCCAGAATAAGTCTGTAGTTATATTTGAGGTCTGGATACTGATGTGTGCAGTTTCGATATTAATTCAACTCTGAATACGGCCCCATGTAAATAGTCCCAAAAGAACTTCTTAAAAGAATATTCCATGAGTTCAATGCCAGTTCTTATTATGTACTTATACCACAGTGTTTCTGAGTGCTTGAATCTGTTTGGTCAGAAGGTGTGCATTATTTCTGTATAACAGCACAGTTCAAATGTTCTTCTGGCTGTAACATGAACGATAGGTTTAAATGAATGTGTATGTTCTAATACGTTATTAGAGCAGCTCATACACAGGGACTTGTACGGCAGACACTCCACATAATCTAAGACTAATAAATGGAATTAAAAACATGTTGTTTAAAAAGTAAAACCGTAGGTAAGTGTTGATGTGGTGACGTTTTTGTTAGGAGTTTTTAATTTAACATTTATGGAAGGAGTCTCAGCTGTAAGCGCTTTGTAACAGTCACCATGCTTTACAAAGTTTATCAGCACAGGAAAATCTTCAGAACAGAGGAGTTTACACTTTGCAGTTTGTCGGTAAAATGATAAGCTGCATTTTTTTTTTGAGAGAGAGAAAGAGACAGAGGGAGTTTTTTTTAATCACAGTTTTTATTGCAGCTATAACGTAGGTGAGAACAGGAACTAACTTGTCTCTCGGACTTTCTGTAACATCAAATCTAACAATAAACTGTTAAAATGCGCAACGTTTCGCACATTAATAAATTAATCATTGTAATCGTAGGCAAATCGCTGTGGTATAAGTGGAATAACGCACTCCAGACCTTGCTGTTATATGAAAATAATGCACTTCGGGGGGTAGCGTTACTGCTCCTGCACGTCGGGCCATATCACACCACCCCAGCGTAGATTATTATTCAAATAACAGCATGATCTGTCACGTGTTATTCCTTACATGTAACATAACTGGCTTCTAATGTACATTCTAATGTACATTATTAGCTATCTTTCAGGTTTAGCTTTGAATTTCTTTACAGCACTTCCCTTAATATTTTATTCTTACTACAATCAAATGTCATTTGACAAGCACATATGCTATGGATCTGTTTGCCTGCAGATCACTATTTTCACTCTTCTCCATCTCTACATGATCGCTGCTGTGGCGGTCCACTCAACAGGAAAATGAGTGTTAATTTCAGTTTGCGGAGGGACACTTAACGACATAATGACTGATTAGGCGCTACGGATTTTCCCAAAGTTTAATCTGTAGCAGGTATTCCCAGAAGAGAAGGGAACAGATGGTCACGCCAGCCAGCATGCGGGAGAAAAGGAGGTGTTGGAAAAGTGAATAAATCAGCATTATCAACCCCTCCCTTATCCAATCCGATAGTTATATAAAGTCTTCTGACAGAAAATAGAGCCATTAGGAAAAGTTCACAGGGACTGGGAAACATGGGGCCTTAGTTATTGGCCTGAAAATGGTGCCTTCTCTTAGTTGAAAGGGATGAATGGAGATAGAGACTCCCACAATGTTGTGGCTTAGCTTGGTCTTCCTTTGCTCTTTTTTTCTATTCTTCCCATCCACCTACACTGGATTTTGCCGAACCGCTTCCTAGCTTGACTCCTTTTCATTAAAAGTTTAACGCTTCTCTCGCTTGCTGAACAAATAAGCAATAAACAATGAGAAGAGAGCGAGCAGCCTGTAACAGGAAGTAAACAGGAGGGAAACAAGTCTTCTCTCTTGTTGAACTGAAGGTGTGGAGTCTGTGCTCTGCATGCTTGATGGTTCATTCTTCCATTGCATTACCTCAGCATTCCCTTATGGAACAGCGGGCTGATGCGGACCTGGTCTGGCATTCCTCAGACAAGAGAAAGCTATCTTCTCCTGACTGTTAATATCTGCTTTGTTCTTGAAAATGTTTACCATTTCAAAATATAGTGTAGAATTGCCTGTAGACCATAATGTGTGATTTACTGACTTTTAAATTTACTTTTGAAAGGTACAGAATGTATAATGGTAATGTAACGCCTTGTTCTCTTTTAACCCCAACCACAAAGGAACCAGAATACTCTAATGTTTATCAGAGAGGAGCAGGACTCTTGCAGAGAAGGGCAAGGGTCATACAATACAAGGTACATGTTTGTGTGGGGGGAAACACTGTTTAGTACAGGAAATGGGGAGGCTTTACACCAAACAACAAATTCCTAGTTTAGTTCCATAAGGGCTTTAGTTTTGATTTCTCCATTTGTCTCTGTCAGCTTTTCCATCTTTACTTCTGAAGTCACAGGATGATCACATCTGTGTTTCCTTCTTGCATGCATGTCCCTCACTCTCACTGCATCTATCCATCTCTCTACCTGTGTGTAGAAACATAGCAAAGCAGACAATCCTAGAGAGTTTACGGGACAACCTTATAGAGATGGACATACTGGCTACGGCTCGCCGCGACAGTGCTTACAATGACGGGTATGTTGCATGCTCCGACCGCGGCCGCCGTAACTAGTAGGATCTGCTTTGCCATGCTTCCTGGCAGTACATGCGTGCATTAATCTTGTCTTTCCAATCTATTCTTTTGTTTAAATGTGAAACTGCACCTTCCAGCAGTAAATATTTTTTGCATGCACAGAACTAACCATGATCAATGATAGCAAGTATAATTGCAATTGATTTTTTAGCACATTAGACTGGTCAAGGTTGCATATGATTCATATGTAATTCATCTCAGAGTATCTCTTACTCAGTCAGTAAAACGGTCTCAATTGTCTCAAAAATCTCTTATTGTCTTTAAAAGCCAATGAGAAACCAAAGCACTTACTCGGACCTAAGCATTCTTTAACGAGAGTGTGTCGTGATCTTCAAGGGCAAATGAGCTGCCCTTACCATTTGTGCCCTGCTATATATATCCAGCAGCCTCTTGGCACTCCGGAGACACACCCTCTGGAGGTGAATTAGAAGTCACCGCACGGGTCCATATTAACGAGGATCCTCCGTGGTCACTCGGGCTGTAAATTAAATTACATATCGATTCACAATTTCAGTGCAGCAAACCCTGGTGCCAGGAAAGTTTTTAACCCCACACAGGTCTAAAAGTGGCCAAAGCAACCGAAAAGTGTAAGTGACAGCTTCACTGACTGTGTAGAGGTGCTCATTGCTGTCTAACACAGAGGGGGAGAACAGTTAACAAAGGCTGGCCTGAATCATTTGAATACTCCAGTGTTCGTTCATTACTTTGGTTCCGTCTTCTAACCTTCTAACTCCATGTATAAGTGCAGCACGTATGCACTGAAATAATGGTTTCTCCACCGTACATACAGATGTCCAAATTGGGAGCCATTTGGAATTCACCAAAACATAGATAGACAGTCATGTGACATAATGGGCTATATTATAACAACAACTGTTGATCAAAGACAATGGCAGATATTTCAGTGAATCATAGTCAATCTATTACAAAAAAAGATCTTGTATAAAGTATTTCTTAAAAAATAGCTGTTAGTGGGCAAAACAGTAAGCACAAATGTATGATGTTAAAGGACTGAAGCTAGAAGCGCAAAGTTAACACCTATAACCCTTATTTATAATTTGTACCTTCTTTAGAGCTGTTGGCGTTGTTACACAGCTGCTGAAAGGGGTACGATTCCCAAAAGTTTTTATTTCATTTTTTTTGGAGCATATTTAGCAGAGTCAGAAGAAGTACCTTGTCTTGTTATTTGTTTACGCTCATGTTATTGCTTGAACGATTTCATTTCATTTCACAATATACATAACTAATACATCATTGTCACCTACCGGACATATTTAGAACATACTTAAAATTATGTTTAATTGCTGAAACGAGTATTCAAAGTCTGTAAATGCTGTTCAGGCCAGCCCTGAATGTAACACTTCAACACACGCTTCTAGGCCTTTTTTGTGAACTTGTGCAATACAGTTTTACTGCGCTCTTTTAGACACTTTCTGTTCAAGCCTGGTGGGAGTTCACCGCTGTACTGCACAACGTCGCCTGCTTACCCTCTGACCTCCAGCACAGTGTACTCGCCTCCGCCGCGACCCTTGCCTCGCAGCACATTCACCCGACCGGCCTTCAGCCTCAAGAAGCCCTACAAGCACTGCAACTGGAAATGCGCCGCCCTCAGTGCCATCCTCATCTCCATCACACTGGTGTTCCTGTTGGCGTACTTCATCGGTAAGTTCATACCCTTCTTATATTCAGCTTTTTATCCTAGAGCCTAGAAATATGTGCCAGTCTATTAATGAGGACTGTTCCAACTTGAGAAGCACACTTCCTTTAAATATTTTAATACACAGGCATACCAGAGAACATTATGCTGAATGTATTTCATCTTATTAAAGCAGGGATTTTTATTTTTTTCCCCCAGTCAGTTAAAAATTTATGGTCTCCCAAGAACTTTTTCAGTCAGACGTTTCAAATACAGTCTAGACCCTATCCTAATTAAGATTTTCTTTTTAATAAATAACACCTTTCCATGAAACCAATAAGCTTTGTGTATGCTGAATAGACTATGCTTTTGAATTCTCTAGTCCTAGTCTTTCAGTGTCTCATCACAAATCTGTCATGCAGTAGTGAAATGTTTTGCACATGCTCCCTTGTGGTCCTTTAAGAACCTGGCTGTTACGTCCCATGCATGTGAAAAGAAATAAGATGCCTTATTTCCAATCACACCACAAATGCAGATTTTTGCCATCCATCAAACTGAGGGTATGTTTTACATTCAGAGCTCTGACAAAAGGACTTCATCATATGGCTCACATTAACATGTGTATCTGTTTAGCATATAAATTATTTCATTGTTAAATGCAATCTTAGGAGAGGGGATCTGAAATAAGATTTTATGAAAAAGAAAAAAATGGAGAGAGCAAGCACAAGGGCACATCAGTACGGCGACGGTGGAATATCTTTCAGAACAATTTCCCATCATCAGGGAGAAAATAGCTTCTGCTACTTCATCACTGAGAATAAATATGCATCGTAGCAGAATGATGATTTAAAAAAAAAACATAATTTCTACTTCTCTCTTCTGGCTAAATGATAGTAAATCATGATTATCTATTTCTTTTTGCTGTGAAAATTTGCATAAATAATTTTTCTTTATGATGGCAATTTGCCACTGTATTTTGAAACCTGAATGCGAATGTATAATCTGCTGTTAATAGCACATGTACTGCATAAAATATAAATCCAATAAGCAGTGACAGGCTAAAGCTGAGCATGAAAGTTGTGCGTCTGTGGCCGACTTCGGCTTTGACCTCGCCAGGAGCTCTGAGGAGCCCTACAGGCTGATGGGTCCTAATTACTTCATGTAATTACTCAACCCAAAAAATCAAGACCATCTCCCCATGCACCCTTGAGTAAACATGTAGGGAACCTTAGCTCGCCCTGAGAATCGAGAAATTCCAATCAAGAACAAGGGGCCACGTTTAATTAAAAGCTGATGAGAAAATATAGTTAATTTCAAGTGCAATTAATTATGGAGGTCTGTAATTGGAAACCCTAACTGTGTTGTCTAATGAACCCAATTAAATCTTCTGACAGATGTTTAGAGTCATGTGTGTTTGTGTGTGTGTGTGTGTGTATGGTGTTTATGTGGGTGTTTTTTTCCTTGTATTTTTTTTATTGTAGTTCACATAAAACTATTTGTTTAAAAAGGTGGAGTGTGTGGTTTAAAAAGTCGGGAGGCGTGTGCCATTTTATCAGCGGTGCCATTAAGAAGGTCATTATGTTCGCCGCATCTGAAGGTCATCAGCTTCCCTCTGTGTTCATTTCTGCTCACGCTGAGCTCTCTTTCTTTCTTAATGTTGAAACTGGCTCAGTTTGAACTCCCACACACTCAAATTCTTATTTCAGCTGTGTCTTTATTTTCTGCTTCTAGTCACTTCACATCAGTCTTTATTTACTTGGCTGTTTTTTTTTTTTATTTGTTTGTATTACTAGTTGAAATACTAGTTAACTGTTTGACAGATATAAGACGATGTTCAGATGTCCATTTAGTCGCCATTCTAGATGCAATGTAATCGTGGGACAGCTTGCTCAGCACCCTATTTAGCTCAGTAGCGTTATTATTGCACCTACTGGTCAAAAATGGGAACTACAACAAGTGCTAACAGAGGCCCATTGGGGAACGAATCACTATCCTTCATAGTCGCTCTATGAATGTTTTGTTTATGAATTTTGGTTATGGGAAGGGGCAGCAGACAGGACAGTCAGTGATTCTGCCTTTTCTGTGTTCGTCTTGAATACCTTGACAATGGTGATGGGAAACACCTGCTGTGTCAAACACAGCTTGTTTTCTTTCAAAAAATCCACTTGAACGTAAGTTATCAAGTTATGCCATCTTTTTAGTTTACAGTTTTCAGTAAAGCCATGAAAAAAATTGGGCATCTGAAAGATTGACAAGCTAAATTACATTACAAATGAGGCAAATTTAACAGTGAGGTTGAAGGGTTATGTCAGAAATGTTCGTTTTTTTCTAAGGCTATTCGTCTGTGCTGAGAGGCTAGCTTTTATGCCAGACTACATCTTTCTGTTCTCTTGTTGAAAACTGGTGTGCATAGTTAGTTTGTTCATCCAAGTCTTGTCTTCTCTCACCTGCCTATTACAGGGTTGCTCTAACAATTTACTAAATATTAGCCTATATTCTCGACTTAATTTAGTTTGAGGCTATGTCATTGTTAATGTTATCCTGCCTCACCAAAACAAAACGGTCATGAGACGCTCCTGAGATTAAATCAGGCTTAAAATTCTGTCAAGATTTGATGCACAGGAACATGGCCATTTAATTAAAGAATAAATTGAGATTGCACTTGCCAGACACCAACATTCACAGTCACAGAAAAGAAAGAAATGATTCAGTCTTTTCTTCAGACTTAGAGAATTGTTCAAGACCTTCTGAAGTAGTGGCATCTATGCAGCCAAAAAACCTAATCAAGGACACAGTGTACAGGATTCTGCCTCCCCTGCAGAGGCACTGACCAACAGCCACTGTCACATCTCTTACTGACTCTATCAGGTTTTGTGCCTGTCATTGCATGTGTGACACAGAACCCCCACAAATCTCATCATCATTAGTAATCAATGAATTAATGAGAGGGAAAAAAATCTTCTGCTTCCCCCCAGTCAGTGGATTTAATTACCTCTAGATAATTACCTCTATCCTTGCAAGTGTGTTCCAGTAATCTTGCCTCTCTTCTCTTGCACATCGTTTCACCTTTTATTTTTGTCAGCTGCCAGTGTGTTAATGGCAGTCTGGTCCAATAGGGCAAGGCTTCACAGAAAAGTGGCACAGGCTTTGCACACTCTCCTCCCCTTTAGGAAAGGTATCAGAGTCATTATCACACTAATGAGAGGACAGAGAGCTACCTGCATTTGACACATCATCAATTCAGGTGTCTAAGAGGAGTTAACAAACCTTATGCTTGCTAGTGCACACTGTCCATTGTATGGAGGACGAGTGATATTCTTCTTCCAAGTCAGATCCTACCCTCATGGCACACCTTATCCTTTTTCATATTTCATGTGTGGCCTTGTTTTTGGTCTTGTGCTTTTCTGGAGAACCTGTTGATTCTGCTTGCACTAATTCCCTTTAGTGCAAGAGCTGCTGCACTGATGGCACTAACAACCTGTTAATGGGCCTTGCTTCTTCCACCGGACCTTGGGAGTAGTTTGCACCGATGTTCTGCATCCTAATTAGCTGCTCTGCCCATGTGCTATGCCAAAAAAGGAGAAAAAAGCAGTGCACAGGTCCAGACCAAAGCTTAAATGTGAATGCCATGTAGCCCTTGCAACCACCTGTCCTTGCAACAGGCATGCAGATTTTGGATGCCAGTCTTCTTCCATTAGAGCTAGCCAAGAATCCAGACTATGCCAAAGTTTGGATGAACAAAGGGACATATTTCTTTCATAATCTACTTTTCTGGATTCTGACCAAGCACTCTGCATCATGCAGATACCAGGAATTGCCTGAGGTAAATAATAATAGTGTAGGGGTATGCTTAGGAGGTTTGTTCTGGCAAGTCATTTTCCATTAACAGTGAAGAGACTGACAGTGGATGAGTGACAGACCCTACACTGGAGTGATTGCTTAGATGTTTGGCATGACCCATGGGCTCCTGATGCTGTTTGATGTGCTTGTCCAAGACAGTCCTCAAGCAGTGACTCAGAGAATGAAATTGGAATGGAGAGGGAGAGACGGAAATGGACAGAAAAAGAAAGGAGGAGGCATGCATGCAACACCCAAACTTGACAAATGGTGCCATCTGTCTCAGTGTGCTCACACCCGCCTCTCCTGTAGTCAATTCCAGCCAATGCAGAGGGACCTGATTGTTTGCATTTATATTGTCTCACAAGATATTTTTTGTGCTCATTCGTGTTTACTTCAACACAAAAAAAGCACAGAAATCTGGGCTTGTCGGCAGGAATGGCGAGATGTGGTGGAATACAATCAGTAAAAGGCACTCAGCAATTTTCCAAACAGCTATTGATTCAGTAAACCAGAGCCGAGAGACTTTCCAGCCTCTATGGCAAGCTCTATCAAAGGCCTCATTATTTTTGGGGACCAGATTTTCTTGCAGCTTATAAATGGGAAGATGTAAAGCAGGATGTAGAAGACTAATATGACTGTAATTAATGGATGAGAGGAACTGGGGAGTAAAGCTGTGCTTTTTTTCTCATTTATCACCAAAATTTTGATCTGTACTCTGTCTGCTCAATGTTGGGGCCTTGTAACTTGCTAGTTTCAAGCTATTTCTAAAGCCAAGGCAAGCAGGATCATTGATTTTACAGCATCTACAGAGGGGCGAGTGGGTGTCATACCAATGGCTTGATAAGCTGAGAAACATATGTATTTTTTAGGAGTCAAAGAAGTCTTTGGTACAGTTCTTTATGGGTAGCCAGTGCTATCACCACGTAGTAACACATCTTTCATTTAGATTAATTGCTGATGACATTTTGCTAATACTGGCTAACTTCTGCCTTCTGCCCATTAATGGATAAAGATTCTACAACATGCACAAGATTCTGGTCACTTTGCAGTTATTATTAGTGTGGTTATACAATAAATTATTCATTATTATGTTCTGACCTCGAGTACAAGCACTGGTCAATTACATACTGTAGGTGTATAATTTAGAATAATGGCCACTCTAAAATAGGGTCAAATCAAAATGTTCTTGCATTTGCTTTGTTGAGAAAAACAACAACAAATATCTTGATAAATAGCCTGAAATAATAATAATGTGTACAGAATACCTTGCAATTATACACTTTAACTGTTGCTTTTTCAGCAAAGCCCTTAGCCAGAAGCATGTACTCCTTACACTGTTGTTTTCTTTCCTTGTACTCTTATATGATTCGAACTGCAGAATACAAATTAAGATTGAGCTCAGTATTTTAAGAATTACACCAGCTAAGCTTTTTCCCCCCAACTGCTGTGACATGAAAATAAATCAATTTGTTTAGACCCCTTTCCACCTTTCTCGAGATAAGATATTTGCTGTCGAGTGAAACCTATACTTGCTCTTTATTCTCAATGATGTTAAGTGAAATGGAAAGCTATTTTTGCTGCTGCACATTGTTGAGAGTGAGAGGGTGCAGTTCAGGAATGTGCTTGGGCACCTTGTAGTCTTGTACCAATTATGTGCTGATGAATGAAATCAGGTTTTGAAATTTAAGTGTTAAGAAAGAATGCACTAGACCTTATATTGGTTCAATAACAAAGCCATACTCCAAGTTGTATTTATAGATCTTCTTGGAATGAACTGGCTTGGTTATGTATATACCAAACCTAGGAACGATTTTAATGGTTGACTGTTCTTGTCTGTTTTTAATGCTGACTAAAATGTTCCGGAGTGTGATATTTCCCAGTAAAGCTGGTCACTTCTTTAGTCTTTCGGGTGATCCATCATGGTGCGTCAGTCTTCTTAAGTCTTCGGCTCCATGGCTGTTCATCCCAGAGGTCGCTCCTTTTGTTGATACCAGGCTTCTCTGTTCTCTTCCTGCTGACTTGATCATTTCCTTGTCTCTCCTGCCCTGGGGACTGTGTGAAGAGGGGGTGTTATTAGTAAGGTAATTGGGATGAGAAGAATAGTGTTACCCCAGGGACCCTGTGCTGCTAGTTACAACACTCTTTTTGCCCCGTAGGGTTAGATGGTTGTGGGGGTTTACGGCTCTTTTGCTTTTACCCGTGCTTTGCAAGCAAGAAAACTCTATTACCCATTCACCCTCTTTTTAGTGATTCGGCAAGAATTCATCCTTCACAAAAAGTATTTCCTCATAATGAAAGAGAATTGCTTGCCAAAGCACCACATGAAGAAAAGCCCATTTTATTGTGTTATGTTATACAGAACAATATGTCAATATGTCATCACTCTGCACTGTAAACACTTTTTATTGCAATGCATGTCACTGAACAAGGTTGTAGTCTTTGCACTAAAGAGATTATTCAAACAGCTATTCTAGCAAACAGAAATGCAGATGCTAATAATGGCAAATTAGAACCTGGCTGTAGCTTTCATTTATTATCAGCCTCAGCACTGTTTGAAAGCTCTCTCAGAACCTTGATGCTAATTCCAGACACGTGTTGTTGCCTTGCAGCCATGCATCTGTTTGGTTTGAACTGGCACTTACAGCCCATGCAAGGGCAGTTATACCGGCTGGCAGAAGACAACACCAGCAGCCTGTCCATACCTACAGACCTGGGCCTGCCTCCCCTCGGCAATACAGGGCTGGAGCTCCCAGACCGCAGGGGCAGAGAAGATGGTATGTACAAAAAAAATATATCAATAATTCTTGATCCTTAATCGTAATTAACCTATGGACAATTATTAGCTGTCTCACAAATTTTATGTGCATATTTTGCTGAACATTCCAGTTTTTCAATAAATTTCTGATGATTAAATGCATTACAAGCAGTACTGTAGGGGTATGCAGTTGTCTTTGTAGTAGTAAGTTTTGCAGATGCTCTCACAATGACTTGCAGTTCAGCGTAGTTGAAGTAATAAAAAGTACACAGAGATGCAGGGAAGATTTATAACTTTAACAACAATAGTCTCATCATAGCCTCATTGAGTGCAGGAGTAACTCAAAGCAAATGAACAATTCAAGGTGCAGTTAAGCATAGTTCTTTTAGAAATTAGGTTTTTGATAAAAAAAAAAACATTTATGTGCTGGTGTGTGTGCTGTTTTACAACTAAAATACTAGGTCGTGGAATTAATCTTTTACTCATTCAGTTGTTTGCAGTAATAATTAGTTTGTATTTCGTATGGCTTAAAGCAATAATGTTGGACCCTCAGGGGTCCATGATACATAGCCAAGGGAAATCACAACCCACCATTATCAAATTTATTATATTTATTATTGAGTTCTTACAGTTATTGGTCTATTTGACTGATCACTCAAATCAGATCCTAAAAAACTTAAAACAAAAATAGTGTAGATCTAGTAATTTGTTCTGTTGGTGGAACATTCAGCAATAACATATTCTTTGGCTCCAATAAAGAGCCAAATTATTACTACACACATTTAAGTAATGGTTGTCTGGTTGGATTATGTTCATAAAACTGTGCTGAGGAGGTCCATGGAATGAAATGGGTTTGGGAATCACTTCTCTAAAGCTTGAAGAACTACTTTCATTAGTCTGACCATACTTGACCCCTTCAAAACTTTCTTCACAGCCAGTTTCACTAGTGTCCTTCAGCCGGCACAAATCCAGTCACGCATTCCAAAATACCCAGCTAATTTCCTAGAGGATCCCCACTGATGCAGCTCATCACTGGCCAACATTATAACGTCTTAGTTTTGATTTTTCAAAGACTTCATCAGATCCAGGATTATTTGTCATCCAGCTCCATGCTGTGACCAGTTTTGGCAGCTTTCTACGAGATCTGCATTGTAATCCGGTGAATGTTCCCAGACAAGTTTAAGGGTATTATTTATTCCTGGAGGAAGTGATGGCACCGCTTTGGGGGGAGCAGGTACCCAAGGGTTTGAGTGGGATTAGAACTTGTATTCTGTCCAAAGAAGGCATGCCTTCCCTTCATTGGGTAAACTAGATTTCAGTTTTCTTGGCAGCTGAAGAAAGTGCGTGCTAACCCCTGTGGTATGCCGATGAGCTGCACAGTAGGGAAAGTTTTACTTTTTCTCTGCTCTCAAAACAGAACAGAGCCCAGATTTAGCTGTTTGATTTGCAGAAAGGTGGAGATCACAGCCATTACCATATAGATGAGTCACAGAGTCATCCTTTTTCATTTAGCAGACAGTGTAGAGAGAGAGAGAGCGACATGCACCAGGCCACTGCAAGCCTGTCTCTGTGTGAGTGACGGCTGTAGCTGAAGGGAAATCAATAGGCAGGGGTTTGTAATTCTGCCTTACAGAGCACAGTTGTCACCAGAAACACACCCAATCAGTCCAGTGTCATCCCAATGCTATGCACACTTATTTTCTGATTTCGTCTTAGTGTTGCTGATATATAAGTACAAGATGTAAACCCCTGCTGCATCCAGATTTTCTATTATTTAAATAATAAGATGTTTGGGAGGAAGAAATAAAAATGAGAAATGTCACAGAAATATACCAGAAATGCAATTAAGGGAATTTATATTGTGACATTGGAGCTACTACAATTTTAAAATGGAATAGTAAAGTATTATATAATGTAGAGTTGGCATTGATGTGTTCACACATGATCCACGGCAGTAAATTGCAAGGCAGGAGAGCGTACCTTGTCTCTCCCGATCGAACACGTTTCAAATGATGGTGTTTTTTGAGGGGCTGCCATCTGGTATGGCGTGTGGAGTCGCCTGTGGAGCTGACTGCCTCAGAGTCCTCCGGGTTCAGTTTGCAGGCATGTCTGGTTTTGGTGCCATCATTGCGGAAATTGGCCCATGTACACGACCGAGCAGATGTTGCCATTTTCCACCGTGTCCCATAAAGAAAGGTGTGGTATGGCAAGCGTGCTTTGCTCCCTCATAGAATGGCCATTAGGTGTGAATGAGACTGGGCTGTCAGTAGGATTATCAGTGACACTCTGGTGATTCTTTTGGTTCCCTTGACTACCTCCTTTTTAGAAATGTATTATCTAAATCACAGTGGAGGCATTTTGTTGCTTTGTATCACAGGCAAAATGGATGGCTTGTTCCCAGATGACAGCTTCATAGACATGGGCGAGATAGATGTGGGGCGTAAGGTCACACAGCAGATACCGCCCGGGATCTTCTGGAGGTCTCAGGTCTTCATCGACCACCCCATGTACCTCAAGTTCAACGTGTCCCTTAGTAAAGATGCCTTGGTAGGGATTTATGGAAGAAGAGGCCTTCCTCCTTCACACACACAGGTGGGTTTTTCAAACAAGGCACTTACTTGCAGTAATCCCTTTTGGTTCTATGATCAGTATGAATCCCCTCTCTGACAATGCTAAATTTGTATAAATGTCAGAGATTTTTGTCTTTCTAATGAGCATGTAAATCAATGCTTGTTTATTGTACAATTGCTTAGTGCTAAAAGGTTACACTTGCAGCCTATGCGCACCGGATGTACGTTCATTTTTTTTAATTTTGTGTTGTAAGCTGCAGTCCACACACAAAGATTGTAAAATCAAACAATCTTTTTTGACATCTAATTTTGGTATCGAACAGCAAGCATGTTGAACTGGCTTTATTGATTTTATCATAGTTCCAGTGTTATTATTTTACTGGAAATTATTCTAAGGCCTAAATTGATTTTATAAACAATTGGATAAGGGGGATATATACACAATTACATTTAACTTTGTGTGTTTGGTAATTAGTAGTGAATAAGAACAATCAGGTAATAACATCTGATCTTTTTTATCTTATTGTTCTGATCCTTTTTCCCATCAGCACACTGTTTCCTTTTACAGACATCTCCAGAGTAAAGAGCAGGCAGCAAACCTCCTCACAAGCACATATCTCACCGTGACTGTCAAATAAGCAGCAGTCAATTTTGTGTCAGTCCTTTGTTCGCTCCACAGTATTTGTGTCTGTGTGTCTGTGTGTGTGCGGGAGCTTGTGTGTCATCCTAATACTTGTCTGCGGTCTGCTTGTCTCCATGTCTGTCTCCAGTTCGACTTTGTGGAGCTTTTGGATGGACGGCGACTCCTGGCTCAGGGGGTTCAAAGCCTGGACGGACCGCCGGCTCTGACTCATTCACGTAGCCTGGTGCCCCTTGGCAGTCATGACACCGGTTTTATCCAGTACATGGACTCAGGCATCTGGCACCTGGCAGTGTATAATGATGGCAAGGAGACAGAGCAGGTGTCTTTCCTTACCACGGCTATAGGTGAGTAATACGAGAATGTTTATGGAGGATGGTTCGATTGATTGCTCCTAAAACAGAAATCCTACTTGCTTTGTGGCTGAGTAAATTAATTCACAGTTAAGTAAACCTGCTGTCAAGTTGATGCTTAATTTCTCTGTGTGGTCTGTTGTGCCAGATTTGAATATGTTAAAGGCTAAGTCAGCTAATTCAAGCTAGTATGGCTAAAATAAACAGAAGCTAAAATTCTCTAGTCAGCCTGATGTCTATGTTTCTTGCTTGGATCATTACATTTATCTTTATTGATTGGGTAGATTTTTTTTTATCTAATGCAGCATACATTTGAGAAGGATACAATCTAAGTTGAGAGTTAAGGGCCTTGCCATTGGTTTCCTGTCAGTCTTGAGATTTGTACTCACAATCCTGCAGTCACGAACCCAGAACCTCTAAGAGGTATTTCTTACTGTATAATATTATAACATATAATCTTTAGATTTTCTTTAATATCATGTGACATCATTTGACCGGTTTGACTAACTCTTTGTTTTACTACAGAGAACCCAGTGGCTGTGACTGTGCTAGAATGTTAATCACAGTTTAATAACTCTAAAATCATCATTTCATTTTAGTGGAAATCATGCAACCCTAGAGCCTAGCTGTATAGACTGAGTTGTTCATCTTGTAAGAGATGCACTGATGAAAAGAGAGAGTTCAAGCTTTTAAATCTGATGTGGATGAGGATCATTAGCTCACACATTCATTTGATGGTCACGATTCTCATCTTACTCCATTTCTTCATTCACAGCTAGCAAAGACACTTTCCCATTCATAATCCTCAAATATTAAAATTCCCCCGTCAGATAAAGCAGCTAGAGAAATTTACAGGAGCACCCCACTACTTATTTAACCGATCTACCACTCTTCTGCTCTGATCAGCATGATCTCAAGCGGACTCAGCCTCTACACAGCAATCAAGGTGGATAACAAAGACAGAGAGCTCCACATCACCCCACTTCTCCTTCAAATGATGGCTCCTGAGGCTTCCATTAGTGCTCAAGTGTCTTCACCAAGGCTGGTTTTGCTTTTTTGCACAGCCCATTTGAATACAATGCTGCCCAGATTCAAAGCGTCTGATTGCTCAACCCCACTTCTGCCCCCTGCCTGAGCCATTATTGCTCGTTATAACTTCTAGTTTGCATTCACGTCTTGTTGCTGAAAGAAGAAAGCTCTCTTTTTAATACTCCTTTTGGTGTTCGTGCATGGCACAGTGACCATGCAGCCCAGCTGCCGACATCTGGCCTCCTCCGGTGTAGGCTGTTTGTTCATTTTGTCCTCTCTCTTGTGTTCGCTAAAAGCTTCTTTGATTGGCGTGAGCAGAGAGGTAGGGTGGGGGGAGCATGAGGTGTCGGCTTTCGCAAAGGTGGCAGCTGGGAGCTGTTCTCACATGCTCTTTAATTAAAAGCTCCTGGGCCATGGTCCATCTGTGACAGGCAAGGGGTGGTGCAGTGGGGTGATTAGAGGGAGGAGCACAGCAGATCGATCGAAGAAGCATGTCCTCAGTCGAAGAGGCACAGCAGACTTGACCCGCCCGGAGACAGACGTCAGCACAGTCTCACACTGGGCGTAGATATTTGATACTGTGAGGAGGGTTGATCTGATGATGGTGGCGGGGGAGAAGGGTTGTCAGAGTGAAAAGCTCTCTGCTCCCGGGAGGGAAAATGTGGGGAAAAGGGAGGGCGTCTGATAAACCACCTGAGGTCTGGGGCGCAATCTCGAAGGACTGGAGAGAATATATAGAGCAGGGGGTATTGGGTAGGATTTGATTTGAAGTCAGAGTTGATCAGACTTTTTTTTTTTGAGAGAGTGCTAGAGAGGGAAGTAGTGATAAAGTGGGTCAGCTGATGATGTCCTTCAGAATGACGCTAGCTGTTCTATTTTTTTTAAGTAGAAAAGGACTTGGATGATCCTCAAGCATTTCGGGATTAGAAGGTCTTTCACATTTACTAATTTAGGAGATGGTCCTGTTGAAGTCATGGTGAGGTCATGATGAAGTCATGAAGGACATGTGACTTAAAAGTCATAACCTAAATATACGAATTATGATCATAAAATGCTACAGTGAAGAGGGTATTGTTAGATATAATTAGACATTCTTTTATTGTTTGAGCTTTTCAGCAGCAGATATTTATAGAATTACTTTTGTACCCTAAATGCAGTGGTGCTTCATGTACTATAGTGTGGCTTCAGTGATTCTGTGAATCACATCGGAATGAAAATAAATGAACATTACAGCTGGAACAGCTCATATTCTGTATTCATATATAGTTATTTCTACACTCATCCACAGTGGTTTATCAAAATAACTGAAGGAGCCCATTTCCCTCTCTTTCTCTTTCATCCTCATTGCTCTTCATTCATTACTAGGCTGAGATGCTCGATCCTTTCTGCTTTCCACCAGAACACACTCTCATTTGTCTGTCCTTGGACTGCGTTCTCTCACACACCCTTACCTGAAGAAATAAAGTATTTGGTTCCCTAACACAGTCTGTCTAAATCCATGCCCATCCATTGTTAATGGCGAGAACATGCCATGTTAAGGCCAGACATGTAATGCGTTGTTCATGGGTCTGTAATTCAGGGTTCATTTGATGGATTATGCCACTTAAGTCACTGGCTCAGCTTTAGACACTGGCTACAAGCATTGTAGACTACAGTCTCACTGAATATCCACATCTGCATGTGTGTGCAATTTAGTGCATCAGTTTCTGATGTGAAAACATTTTTTTAATCCAGTGACACAAGCTTCTTGGACAGTTCACAATGCTGATTTCCCATCATTAAATGTTATTGTAAATTTTACAACTACCAAGAAAATGTGATGCCATCACATGTTTTCTGGTGAGCTATGACAAAAGTTTGACATGTCAAGCCATTGGCTTCTTGTGCCACATTTACTGACAAAAATGTACCAGGTAATTAGAAGTCAGGCATGTGAGGTAGGTTTAGCTTCCGACACACTGACTGCAGATTGTCTGATGTGTATTGCACTGTACTGGTCACAGCTGTTAGAATACTTACAGTTATATCACCATCTCTTTAACTCTTCACACCTTCATGTGTGCTCATTTGTGTGCACCAGTATTTATCAGTCAAAACCTTTGACAGTATTTATCAGTCAAAACCTTTGAAAAACAGTGACACTAATGTGTTTTCTTAAAGCAGCATCCTGTACTGGGTTTAACAAAGTGGTTTGCAAGATATTGACTTGTATGCAGACAGGCTGTGAAAAACACAAGCACCATTTTCACAGTATGTCAGTAACAAAGGTCTGTGATTGGCCGTTTATAGTGTCCATCAAATAACTGCTTCCTAGGAAAGCAAACGTGGCCATGTTAAGTAAAGTAAACTACCAACTCAACAGCAATAGCAAGCTGTCTGGCTTTTGAGACTGTTACGGAGCCTGAGAACCATTCAGGAAAAGAGTATTCTTATTTATTCTGAATAAAACGCGAAGGCCTTACATTGTTTCGGATGTTAGAGTTTTAAGGAGATGAACTTAGCTAGGTGGGTAAGTGGAGTATGCAGTACATGATTGCTTAAAAGTACATATCTGTCTTGATGCAGCTTGGTGTTGGCAGATTGGCAACCAAAGCCTACTCCCCAACACCTTTCTACTGAATACAGATCAAGACAAGACTCGCCTGAGGAGTCAAATGTGCATAATTGTATTTCTTGGATACATTTCAAATGGCAAAGCTGTGAAGCTTCGCATCTCTGTATGCATCTTGTTACACACTCACAAACACTAAACTCCCTGGTGCCACAGGTCTCTGAAATCATCCAGTGCCTTCAAGTGAGTACTCAGTCGTGGAGACCATCAAACAGTCCACCAAAGTTTTGATGGGACACACCGGGGGATAGGCAACCTTATCACCTCTTCTTCCCACTGAAACTGTGGCTGATGAATGTATAAAATGCACTCCTTCAACTCACTTTGGAGTTGCCTACTTTCTTTTTTCTCCAGACACAGCTCTTTATCTCCTCCTGCTGCATCCTTCATGGTGATTGACTCTCCTGAGGAAGGATAGAGGACTGTGAGGAGGTTCACATATCCCCTCCTTTGTTCGGCAAAAAAGCAGTTGTTCAGGTCGATTGTGGCTCAAGGAGTGCCAGCAGTCCTGGGGGCCTGGAGAGAGGACATACTATTCCTTGCCATTTTGTGCTTAATTCACTGCCCCGTCTGATTTTGAATTCCAGCCACTGCTGGAATAGCGAAGTGCCCTGTTCTGTAGAACACTAATGCAATGTGGAGAATATATAGAATAACCTCGAGATGGCAGGGGATGTGTGGAGATGGCAAGCATTTGTGCATGAATAGTTTTGTGTATGTGTGTGTGTGTGTGTGTGTGTTTGTGTGTGTGTGTATTTACCACAAAACATCACTGGTGTTTATGTTGAACTCAAATTGCAGCACTTTTTTCCAGCAGACTGTCACTCCATCCCAGACCTTACAAGTATTAGAGGCACTTGTTATCTTTTTTTGGAAAGATAGGTCTGTGTAGAACTATTATTATAACCAAAAAAATAGATATAGGGGAAAATTCAAATACTTAAATACCAGCCTTTTCAACGTGCTTATTATTATTCATTAATAATAAATGCCATTATGTTCTTGTCAGGTTAACATGCAGTTTATGTTCCCTTCAATTTTATTCTCTATGTATGGGGAAAACAGATGTTAATATATTTTTAAAATATATTCATGCTGTGAAATTGAACCCTTTTATATATGTAGAAAATGAAAACATTATATGTAGTTTGTCAATATACACAAATAAGAAGTGCTGCTTCTTTAATTTGCAGAAAGAAGTTTGATAACCTAAAAAAAGAAATTTGATTTAAAGCAAAGACGTCTAAAGACATTTTCGTGACACAACAAAAATGGTCAAATACTATATGTTCGGGTATTAAGAGAAAACTTATATTGATGATTTTTAAAATAGTACTACATTTTCCATTCAGAAATCCATGGGGGTTTCAAACTTTACTTTACTCTGTACCTTATATGTTACGTGTTTGGCTTGTATCTATGTA
Source organism: Pangasius sanitwongsei (assembly GCA_037576675.1). Taxonomy (NCBI): domain Eukaryota; kingdom Metazoa; phylum Chordata; class Actinopteri; order Siluriformes; family Pangasiidae; genus Pangasius; species Pangasius sanitwongsei. The sequence goes on along the minus strand of CM075016.1, from coordinate 13,929,597 downwards.
TATGCACATATAATCACCCTCTGTATGGATTAAAAAAAAAAAAGCTACAGACCCTTCTAAATTGAAAGGATGGTTTTGCTACACCTTTGCTTCGGAGGATGAAAACTACATCTGATCTGTTTGAGTTTGTTCAAGAAGAATCTGTTTTAGTTTGAGGATAAACTAGGCATTGCAATAGAAAAAAAGCCTTTCTGCAGACAGAAATGTATTTATAAAAAGATTATTGATGGATGTTGTGAGGTGCTCTGACAGACACTGTTGTGTGTGATTTGGTTTTAGACTCAATAGATGACTGTCCCAGTAACTGTTTTGGTAATGGAGACTGCATTGCTGGAACCTGCCACTGTTTTTTGGGCTTCAGAGGCCCAGACTGCAGCAGGGGTAAGAACTCTCTCTCTCTCTCTCTCTCTCTCTCTCTCCCTCTCTCTCTCGCTCTTGCTCTCTCTATTTTTTTCTGTCTTTGCCTCTACTTCTCACTTTTTCGCTCTGTTACCTGCAAGCTCTTGGCTTGTTAATCTGTCTGCCCCTGCTATGTCTCGTTAAATATTTGCACAACCTACCTACATTAACCAGTAAATACCTTTCTTACACTGTGTAGATTTTCTGAGCACTGTAGGTGGTATAGTACCTACTTTCATAGAGAGATTTTGTTTCTATTTTCATTCAAATAAAAAAATTAAGTCAGCATCAAATAATGTCCAAGGCGATATAACAGACATGTTTACTGGTACAAGCTGTTGTAGTTTTTTGCTTTATAGAATATACTAGAAAGCTGGCTTTGAACATCCTTGATGAAGCCTTGAACAATATTCTTGTAATATTAAGCAATTAAACCATAATATTCTGCTTTCAAATTATATATTGTTTAGACAGAAAACGATTTTGCGTACTGTAGTCACTGGTGGCAATTAAATTATTCAATGAAACGTTTTTGTGTTTGCTTTCTTCGCAGCGTCCTGTCCAGTTCTTTGCAGTGGAAATGGTCAGTACCTGAAAGGCCGCTGCATGTGCCACAGTGGTTGGAAAGGGCCGGAGTGTGATGTTCCCACCAACCAGTGCATCGACGTGACCTGCAGCGGACATGGGACTTGCATAGTGGGGACCTGCATTTGTAATCCAGGCTACAAAGGAGAGAACTGTGAGGAAGGTAAGAGCATCCTTATGATCAGTATAATCTACTTTCATCTTTCATGGTCAATATTTCTTCTTTTCCTGTGCCTGGGCTCTACATATCTGCTGTGCTCCTGCAAAAACACTATAAGAAGATCAGGTTCAGCTTAGGACCATATTGAAAAGGGATTTCAGTAGCGAATTACTGTGAAAGGTATCCTTTAGTTTCATGTCATTCACTTGTTAGTTCTCAGGAGAATTCTCCCCCTCACAGCACGCAGCATGAGGCCTACGTGATTGCAGCAGCCTGCTGAGCAACACACTATGGTTAGGCAAAGTGTTTCTCTCTTTCCACTAGTCAAATGCAACATTTGTCCAGTGCCAAGCACACAGCTATAATTTAGAGAAAGCCTCTGGCCTCGGGTACGCTTATGGAGCTTTTTCAGGACCAGCCCGCACCCTGTTCCTGAATATTTTAGACCCTGCAGTTTTTGGAGTCAAGCCCAGTAGTGATCTTTTTCTGATAAGCTGGTGAAGCTTCTCTGGCCTCATTTCTCTTTCATATATTATGGATGTTTTGGAGGGCTTCATGACATTCCATTAAGCAGCAAAACAATCCCTTTTCTTTTGTGAAATCCAATAAGTTTTGCAAATTGTGACTTTAATCCTTCAGTGGTGTCCCAATGGCCCGGCAGAGGGGCCCAGAGCAAGGCGCTGAGAGATAAGATTGAGCTTGCCCATTGTGCTTGGCACCTTTTGACGGCTCTCATTTCAAGATGAAAAATAGGGCAGTTGATTTTGATAAATGCAGGGTTTGACACCTCTGATCCCCACCGCACATTCTATTTTGGGTCGCACAGTCTGCAGGCAGAGGGAGAGAATAGGGCTGCTGGCCCTTTAAGGGTCCTACCTTTCTTCCTTGCGACCTTCAGGCAGCGATGATTAATTGCCAGGAGAGTAGCTTCTGTCAGTTAGCCTATGATCTCAGCCTTGCACCCAAGCCATCTGCTAAGAGGCCATAGCTCCTGTTTGTCTATAAAGGCCTTCCTCGTCCTTTTATGTTGTGAAAGAGCGACGCCGCCATGCTGCAGGCCTCTCCTCCGGCCCCCAATGGGTTCCCCTACATTGTACATTCTCCATCTGTGAGATCTCATTTCTTGTTGTTGTTATTATTTTCTAATTGAGTTTTTTTTTTTCCTCTCACGGTTCTTGTCCCCTCGTTAACCGAGGCCACATTTGCCAGCTTTCTCGAGGTCTCTTGTATTCATTAAACAACCATTAGCCATCATTAGCATGCAACTGAACAGACTTTCTGCCTTTTTTTCCTTTTTTGCCAGAGGTTGAGGGATGGAAGGATTAAGCGTCATGAGTCAGGCAGGGGAATATAGCCGAATAAAGAGCAGCGAATATGTGAGGATGGGAGTGTGGTTTTCTTTTTTTTTTTTGCCCACCAGGCATGAGCCATGCGACAGACACCTTGTTTGCATTCCATCCTGCTTTTGGTTTTCTGGGTTCAGCAGCGGGCAAGAGGGGAGCATGTCCAGTGCCACTTTTCAATTTATCGCAGCATGCATTGGCTGCAGCCTCCCTTCTTGGCAATGGGAGGAAATCTCATTACCGAGAGAAAGAGAGAGAGATCTACTCCACCTGGTGGTATGAGGAATGTCTATGGAGGTGGCTGTTTTATTCTCCAGTTTTAAAATCTCTTTCCTGTCCAGATGCAAGAAATATTTGCTGGGAATATGGAGAGGTCCTTATGCAACTGGTTCCCAGAGGAAAAGCTTGGAAAATCTACCAAGTACATTATTCCAAAAGCATAGAGATGTAATTTTAAGAATTAAATTCATATTTGTCAAGGACAAAGAGTAACTCTAGCTCTCTTTTGAGCTTTCTCCCCATGTTTCTGTGCTCCTGTTCCACACTGAGAAGTGTGTTTATTTTAGCTTGGGCAGCGTTTTCTGACTCAAACCATTGTTTATTATTCTTCACAGTGGACTGTCTGGACCCCACATGCTCAGGCCGTGGTGTGTGTGTGCGCGGTGAGTGCCACTGCTTTGTGGGTTGGGGAGGCTCTGGGTGTGAGAGTCCACGGGCTTCCTGCATGGACCAGTGCTCAGGTCACGGAGCCTTCCTGGCAGAGACAGGCACCTGCAACTGCGACCCCAACTGGACCGGGCACGATTGCTCGACAGGTCAGTACTGTTACAGATGAGCGAAAAACCTCAGGCTACTTCATTCATCTGAAGCAGTGGCAGTGTTAATCACAGCTGGGGACCAGAATGTTGATGGAGTTAACTGATGTGATCCATTAGAAACCAGGCCAGTTCAGAGTTTCTGAAGCAATAGGTACACTTCTGTTGTAACCATTGCTTAAGCTACACCATGTTTTAAACTCTTTAGCAATCATGGAATATTGGACATTTTTATAAGTCTTTTAAAATTTTGTTGCTATGGTTTACATCACCTCTTTGTCCTTACTCTGAGCCTGTTAGAAGGAAAAAGAAAGTAAACCAAAGAGCATGAGAGTGCAACCTGATTAAGTTGCCCATTTTACTGACAGCTACAGCATGTATAGTGCCTAACTTTATATTCCTAACCGCCACAAAACGTCATGATTGTAGTTTTATTTAATGATACATCAATGTGATCATATCTCCATGTGTGACGAAAACATGAAACCCAGGAAAAGAATCCTGATAGAATCTCACTCGTGTTGTTAATTTATAGCTATCCAGATGTGAGAGTTTTATCATGGAGGAGAAATTAGTACAGATGCCACCTTGAGAACCTGAACCTGGTTATATAAAAGATTTTTAATGGACTACACTTGCAAAAAGTGGTGGAGACAAAAGCAGGCATATCCAAAAAGTGGTGAGGAGTCCAGTGTTAGTTATCAGTATAATTGATAAGTCAAGTGGAATTGGATGTTTTCTTGCTTAGTTAAAACAAAAGATTTTCAGCCACACTGGCCATTTATGGATAAAATGTTCTACCCTAATCAAAAGCCATTTTTTCCCCCACATTTTATTCATAAATGGCCAGTGTGGCTGAAAATCTTTTGTTTTAACTAAGCAAGAAAACATCCAATTCCATGATTCAGACCTATGATTCCATTGATGGTACCATTTCCAATGGCCATTGACCTTGTGCTAAATTTTTTCATATTATACTTTTTAATAATAATAAAGCAATAATAAAAAAAAAAAGGCTTATTTCTGTGTGTACAAGTGAGTCTGAGAGTGAAAATGCAGCCAGTGATGAATAGCTCATGCTGTTAATACTAATCTTATATCTGTGCTGCCCTTTGAGGTGTCCCTATCAAGTATTCATTTTAACACTGCATTTCATCTGCTGTCCGTGTTCATATGCACATACTGTACATTAAGGTACAACTTGCATTAGTGAAACAAAAATCAGCAGGCTGTCCCTAATCTTACCCGATTACTTGTTGCCATGGGAGCACTCACTTCCTCTCTTCCTAGGGGTGTTGGAGTATAATTGCACACTAAAGGTAATTTGTCTTGCAGTTCACCATTTGCGTTATTCTGAGAATTCTCAAAAGCAACTTTTAGGTCTGTTGTTTTTCAGAAATGATTGCTTCTGTGTTTTAAGAAGGCCTTTTTGCTAAGACTCTCAGACGCTCAGAGAGACATACTGATTCATTTGTTAGCTATTTTATAAGGAGTCACATTTTTAATGCTTTATTTTGATGGTGCAGACCACTTTGATTATTTTTGTTGCTTCTGTAAGGTTTTTTTTTTTCTTTCTTTTAGTTAAAATTTCTAGTCTGTGCTTTGCTAGGCTGCTGTAACATGGCCATTTCTCTTGCAGGTCCAATAAATTATCCAGTTGTCTACCTGGAACTGGAGTGCGGGCTTTCTCTGCTATGTTGAGCCTTTTTTTTCCCTTCATATTGTTATGTTCAGTGTGGTAAAGTGTCTGTCAGTAGTAGGGGAGGCTATAGTAGACTTTGATACAGTATATATTTGGCTCACTGCCTCATCCATGTGGTGAAGTTGCTGGAACAGAGTTGGGTTCTGTGCACTCATCCTCCTGAGACTGCGCCACTTCAGCTTCCTTCTGTAGATACTATAGTAAGAGTTCTTCTCTGCAAGCAATACTTACTGCCAGCAAGAGAGTGCGAACTGACTCAACTCTTTCAGCCACCCAATGCTTTTATTTGTATATGTTTTATTTATTTATTGTGCTCTGAAATGATTTCATGACATAGTCAAAATCTCAGCAATTTAGGCATGAAAGGCCTATTTCATCTTACCTATGTTTTTTTTTTTTTTTTTTTTAGAAATCCAATTTATTTTGGACCTTGGCTTTCAATAAAACGCTTCTCCGCTGGGCTTAAAGAGAAGATACAAGTAAAAATCAGTCTTCTTTTCCAAAGTGTCGAAACACAACGATCTGTGACTGTGAATTTCCCCCATTAATGCCAAGCTGACAGGCTGACCTATTAGGTAATCCAGGGGATTTGCTGGAAAATAGGCATTTTAAAGGCTGGCTTCTCAAGCAGAAGGGCTGGTGCCGTAAATTATGATTAGCTTGCAGTTTCTGGCTCCTGGCCCTGCTTGCTTTCAGAGCTCATGAAGCACGCCAGAATTAAAATGGAGGAGTGTCTGCTCATGAGAATGTGTACCTCAGGCCAGAGAACTCAGGCACAAGTCCAAGTCATTGTATAAAGCCAGAGTGCATTTTACTTGTGTTAGCAGTGAGGAGAGACGTTTAATTATCTAAGTGTCATGAAATCACAGATGTGATGGATGAAAATGCATTTTAGAAAAAAAGCATGATAATCTAAACAAACAGGCAGATATGATGAGCGCAGCTAAAGGGTCGGCGATGTGCAAACACACTAATCCTAGGCAAATCCAAAGAGCAAAGTATTAAAAAAACATCAAAACCAGAACAGCCCAGTAGAAAGTAACAAGGCTGAGTAAAGTCACAGACAATAAACCTGGAGCCAGACTTTGCAGATGGCCCTGTTCATGTGGTTTATATAGGTGAGTTCTCAATGAGTTGCAGATGTGGGTGATCAGAAGTCAAGTGAACTTGAACATGGATATTTAGAAACAGAAGCAGCAGCAGAAGAAGAGAGAGATTTAGAGAGAGTGCTTGTTTTTCCAGTCATATGGCACTAAATTAGAGCAATGAGAATTATTTTTGCCTGAGGTCATTTTTCTTAATTGATAGTTATCTTCTCCCTTTCACAGACATGATAAGGATGCAGGAACATTTCCAACCTGAGACGTATGTAGTATTACGATTAGGAATGCTAATCTATGTAATGTTTTATCAAACGCTACAGGCAGTAGTTGAAAGTGTGCTGAAGAGGCCATTATAGCTCATACCCTTGATTATGTACAGAATTTATTTAGAATTATTTAGAATATTAAAAGATATGTGAGCATTATGAACATGCTATATATGTAACTAAACATCATGTTGGCACTCTTGATTTTCAAGCAACTAAAATTAAAAAAAAAAAAAATGGTTTTCAAATCTCTTAAATAAGCAGGAGGTGAATTCTAATTATGTGAAAAGAAAATCAAAACCCCTCTTCCTTAATGCTATTACACAATCACCTCCTTTAACAGCCCTTGACCTATTTGTGATTTTACATACAAATTCTCCAAGTACTGGAGGAGCAATTCCATTTAAAAAATACATTTGAGAATCTCATTACATTTTCCCAGCTCAAAACTCCATAGTTGAAAAATAAAACGGTACGAAAATGATGAAGATAAGCTAGAGATGTGTTTCTTTTGTCATATGTGCAGTGCTGTATAGTTAATGACATTATTAGAAAGATGAGTTAGATGTCCTCCATTATTACAGAAACATCTCTCCAGAAGTAATAAAATTACTTATTTCTGTGCACGAGAGCAGGATAGAAAGAGAGAGAGTAAGAGACCGGAAAAACAAGGCAGGAAGAGATGAATGTTTTTATGCAGGATGGAACGGTATACAGCCCTTTATTTGTATTTGCTGTGTGTATGTGGTTGTTAGGCAGGAAGCAGGACAGTGTCTCCTAGACAACTTCGAGCGGCTTGGAATAAATGCTGTTACGACACCTCTAATTGAAATGTAACACATATAATTAAGGTCATTTACATAATTTAACAAAGACTCAATTCTGTAGAGTGTCGTTTTTTTTTTTTCTCCATTAAGGTTTTACGTCTTGTAATGTTATATTATGGTCTGTGGCTGAAAAACCTAACTTGACTCACATATGGATTAAACCATGGCACTGTAGAGGATATATCTGCCTCATTAATACTTAGCTTCTGCCTTGTTTCCGGTACCCTGTGGCAAATGGTGAATGACGTTGGCTAATCAGACAGAAATACATGGTTATTACTACTCCCTGTGTGCGGCAACACTTTCGCATGCAAGAACCTTTTTTTTTTTTTTTTTTATTACACACAATTTAATTCACGGTATGACTTCATTCTCATTTTCAATTGCTTAGCAATTTTTCCACCTTTTCTTCCTGAAACCTAGCTGACTGTGAAAAATAACCTTGGCTAGCAGAGTTTGGAGAAAGATTATCAACACAATGGCGGTGCCGGTGAAGTGTTACACTTCTGTATTGCCTTGTCTCTGTCGCTTTAACCCACCTGGCTGCCTCGGTGTCCCCTGAGCTCCAGGAGGCAGAAGAGGGCACTTGATTTGTAAACACTCAGATGGCAGATTTTTTAAAATGCAGGTTCTGTTACAGCGTGTTGAGCATTCCCCATCTGGCCGTGCTCTCCTCCACTGACTCGTTGACTCGCCTGCAGTGCAGGGTTTTTTTTTTTTCTTTTCCCTTTTTTTTTCCCTACTATGGTGATACACTGTCTTGTGTCACCTCAGAAGCCACAGTCAGCCTCCTAGCTTTCATATCATGGCAAAGCAGCATTTAATGAAAGCTGACGTGTTGCCATTTCCATAGAAAGTCAAAATTGGATTCTCACTTTTTCTATATTGCCACAAAGGGGCTCATTTTAAAAAAAAAAGAAGTTTGAGGGGCAGTGGGAAACTCTGACCAAGTTTCCGCCTCCCTCTTTCCTTTTGAGACAGACTTATTAGATTTGTATTGTCCAAAGGGGATCCTCTCATCTCTTATGAGGCGCGAGAATTCCTTTTCAAGAGCCATCAAACAAGCTAGTCGAGCATGGCCATCTGATCTGTGACAATAACTTCTGGATTTGTCTTCTGTTACCCCCCTCTGGCCTGTGTCTTTCCTGTGCCCTTCCCTTTCTCACTCCCTCCCCTATTCACTCCAATAGAGCTTTGTGCGTCGGACTGTGGCGGCCACGGCATCTGCGTAGCGGGCGGCTGCCGCTGTGAGGAGGGCTGGATGGGTGCTGTGTGCGATCAGAGGGCATGCCACCCGCGCTGCAGCGAACATGGCACCTGCAAGGACGGCAAGTGTGAATGCAGCCCAGGCTGGAATGGAGAGCACTGCACTATCGGTAGGGTGAAAGGGGTGGGGTTGTGCTAGTGTGTATTTCTGAATGTGTGTGTATGAGAGAGAGAGAGAGAGAGAGAGAGAGAGAGAGAGGGTTGGGTCATGTATGGGGGGGGTGGCACTAGAAAGGGAGAAGCATGCGTAATTGAATTTGTGTAACTCGGCATAGCATGAAGAGGTTTGCTCAAGGATCTGAAGCTTGACTTCATGCATTTTAATGTGAAAATATGCTAAGGTGTCTTTTCATTTCCGCTCATCCTTTGCCTCATCCCTCTTTTTTATCCTCCCACATTGCCGTCGCTTTTTGATTTGGTGATGTGAAATACAAACATTTGCACCGTCTCCAGCAGCACAGTCACTGGAAAGACACTCTTTTTTAGTGGGGCGCTTGACTGAGAAAAAAAAATCAGATGGAAAGCTGTTATTTACTCAGAAAAGCTCTGGAATTCAAAATACCTATTTTACTCCAAACCTTATATTCACTAAATTTAGAATTTGGTTAAAACTGCCAGAGAATTAATCAGCTGAGGACACAACTCTTTTCCTTCACTCTGTGAGCTTCTTGTTTTTTTCTTTGCCTCAGCGTTGACTCATGAGGAAGACTTGACACCAGGAGAGAAGCTTTGCCTATACATCTGGCTTCCCTTAACCCAATACAACTGAAATGCTTCTAGTCATTTCAAGTCTGGCAAAAAAAAAAAAAAGACTTGAAGACTGTCTGTTTCTCCAGATGCCTGCGATCTTTCTTGACGCCAGTTTAGATTTTAGTTTAGATTTCTACCAAACACTGCTAACATTGCTAATAGTTAAAACTAACATTGGCAGTTTTGACATCATTCTCATTGTCATCACAGACTTCGTGTTAGACAACAGCATTGTTTGGTAGAACTATCCTTTTTTAGCAATGTCCCTTTTTTTTTTTAACCAGCATCCCACAGGGCATAGCAAAGCTTCCAAAGTGGCAAGTTCATGACAGGAAGGGAATAAACGATAAGGTCAATCTGTTTTGTGTGCAGTTCCACATTAGATATTAGCAATATTTAGATATTGCTTTTTGAGGATGCATTGATCCTCAGGCACTAATAACAGTGACGCTAGCATGATCTTTATTTACAGTCTAGAAGCAAGACTTAAATCCTTAACATTTTTACTTGGAATAAACACGTTTGTAAATTATTTTCTCACTGTTTCTCACTGACTCCTTTCATAACTGTAGTGAACTGAAAAGATGATCTCAAATTCTTCTCTCGATCCAGTAACTCTTCAGACTGTATGTGTAGATTGAATTAAAATTAAGGCTCTGTTGTTGCTCTTTAGTTAAATAAAGTCCTTGAGGCTTTTAATTAGTGCGTATATACAATGTGTATGAGCGTTTAGTTCCACTGATGAATGCACAAAGTGAGAATTTGGCGATACATTTTGGAAGTGTTCCAGTTTTGAATTTAATGTGATTTCAATGCTTTTTACTCATCTTAGATAATGCACTACATATAAACCCATAGTAATGATTATAAAAGCAGCAGATGGCAATTTCCTCCAAGTATAATTAAGAGTAATGGCCCTTAGGTAGAAATGTACAATATTTATATGACTATATAAGTGAGAATAGTAAATGTTAGTGTTTTTCTCTCTTGGCCCTGTCTGGGGTCTGCTCAGTTTGCATTTGCTGAGCGGATTCTCATTGTCCCAGTTGACCTTAAAGATCCTGAATGGGCCAGTGGACTGAGCCGTTCTGGGAGACTGCCTTTCCCAGTGTGCCTGCCTAAACACTATTGTGCCTCGTCCCCTGTCTCATCTGTTTACTCTCTCTCTGTCTCTCTCTCTATCTCTTATTCTGAGAAGTGTCCCTGCCACCTCTGCTCACTAGAAATGGGTGACACAGTTCTTTGCTGCTGTCATTGCGCTTTCCAGACCCTGATTTTTGTCTGTTTGTCAGTCAATGGCCCCAGAAAAGAAATGGGCCATAAACAGAACTCGACAATTCACACAGCGGGGAAGGAAATCAAAATAAGCCGAGTGATGTTTTGACTATATTTAGTTTTAGGCATTCTGAAAGTTATACAAGGCAAATTGGCATCTCAGTGTGCAGGGAGAGCTGCACGGTTTTCTCCAGGCTTTGAGTGCAAGTATTCAATGTTTAATATTGTCGCAATGAAATATTAATATGCCTTTTATACATGCCATGGTGAGATGCATCATTCGCGAAACACAGAGAATCATAGTATTACATAAGGAGCTTAACTATAATAGAAATGCTCCGGGAAAAATCATTCAGTTATTTGTAGTAAATATGAATCTTTTTTCAGTCAGAATCAGCCTGTTATACCGTATAGGATAAGTAGAATTTATTTCTTTGTAGCTGTATTTAATATCCTAAAATAATTATAATAATAATAATCTATATGCATTAGGTTTAAAGACATTAGTTTAATATCCCTCTTTTCTTTGTTTTCTTTTATTAGATCAATAATAATAATACAGTATATGTGTACTTTTATATAAATAGTCAAGATAGCATTGATGAGCAGTCAAGATAGATGCTTCCTTGCCATAATAATGCTTATCCATGCCAGAGCTGGGTGGACAGGAACTGCTTCTTAAGAGCTTTATCTCCATCTCTCTCTCTCTCTCGCTGTGTTCCTGATCTTGTGTCTCAGCCTGTGCTGTGTGTGTGTGTGTGTGTGTGTGTGTTTGTATGTGTGTGCAGCTCTTAATGCATGCTGTCGGTTCCTGTCACTAAAGGCACACACACCTGCTCTAGCTCTTGCTGTCCGTGTCTCATTCTGGAAGCAGCACTGTTCAGATCCTCCCCTTACATGTCCTTGTCTTTTATCTCCCAAGCTCACTATCTGGATAAGGTAGTGAAAGGTATGGCATTCCTACTTTCCTTTCTTCCCTCATTTCTCCTGTCCTTCCCTCCATCTCATCCCAGTATCCCTTCTTTCATCCAGCAGATGCACAGCTCACAGTTCATTTCAGCATTCAGACAAGCCTCCTTTCTCCTCTTCTTGCCCCTCTGCTCCCTCCTCGCGCTCACTCCTCTTTTTTTTTTGTTCTTTTGTACATCCATCCTCTTTGTCAGTCTTTTTGTACACCTTATAGATGGCATCTCAGATTGCTCACTAACCATGATGATATATATAGTTATTAAAATTAATATTGTAGTGATAATTATTTAAAAAAAACTTATGAACCCTTTGAGAGTGGATGAATTTCTGCCAGTATGGTGCAAGAATTGTAATTTCATCTGCATCTAAGTCAGTGGTTCTCAGCTCATTTTACCGCAGGGGCATTTGCCCTTTATTATTAAGTCTCAAATGCTGTGTAACTTTCTATCATTTCAGAATCGTGCAGAAATAGGCCATGAATTGATAAATGAAACATCAACAAAGGATAAGCTGTTGGATTTAACATCTTAATCCTCCAAAACCATAACATTAATAATAATAATAATAATAATAATAGCTCCAGGGTCACCAATTCAATCCTGAGCTCCGGTTACTGTCTGTGTGGAGATGTTCTCCACATATTCTTTGTTTGTGTTGGTTTCCAAGGTCTTCTGGTTTCCTCTCACCTCCCATAAACACGCCAGTTGGTTCACTGGCTATTCTAAATTGCCCCTAGATATGAATGAGTATGTAAATGTGTGTGCATGGTGCCCTGCAATGGACTGTTATTCGATCCAGGGGATAATTCCTGCCTCACACTCAATGTTCCTGGGATAGGCTTCAGATCCACCATGACCCTGACAAAGATAAAGCTGTTTACTGAAGATGAATTCATGAATGAAATATAGCTGCAAGCAGCGATTATGGGGATCCAAGCACCATCCCATCCAGTAGGTATTACAGATATAGTCAGTGGCTAATTTGAAATGCCTGAATAACCCAGAATTTAAAAAATGATCCATCCCACTTGGACTTAAAGCAGTGAACACTACAATTCTAGGTAAGTGAAGGTTTTTTTTTCATCATGTGTGGATGAAGAACATGCGGTTAAAATTGGAAACATACACTTGGGTCTACACTGTTAGTCAGATCTTGCATACTAGCAAATTAGTCTTTTTTTATGTATGTTTTGGTTGTAAAACTTGCATCCCATGATATTGGACTTAGTTATATGATGAGCTAAAATGGAAAGAAATGGTCAAATTTACAGTACAGTCTAGAGGAAAAAACATACTGGCTGTGTCGACCATTCCAGAGGGATTTCATACGAATTATTGCCAGACTTATAGAAGCTACAGTTATGGAAAATTACTTTTGTTAAATTTGGTTGTTGTGCACCTTATAGTCTATACTCACCATTTTAGGTAGAATTAGATTTAGGAGAAGAAGGAAAACAACAAAGAGATGGAAAATAACAAAAATGACAGGGGCCCAATACTGCGTCCTTGTTAAGCTTAATTATTCTGGAGTTCATGCATTTATCAGGTCATAATGATCTGCTTTGAACTAATGGAAAATCTAGCCATTTTTTTCCTCCTAATACTTACACACTACTAAACTTGTTTCCTAAACATTTATTACACTCATAAAAAATGTTTCATAGTGTTATTTGCTAATAATTTAGCAAAACAAACCACATTGTGGCCCTATTTTCTATCCTCAATGTAAACACTTTAATATGTATATATATTAAGGATGTTTCATATATTTAATATGTGGCAGGTTCTTTATGTTTCTGAGTGGTTTGTGGTTTTTATTAGGCTGTTTTAATTTTGACTGTAGGCATCATTGTAGCAAGGTGTACGTGTGTAATACCAGATGCTTTGAACTGACAGAAATAAAAATGAATCTTTTTGATGGACAAGAACACTTATGATCCACCAGTTGAGAACCACTGATTAGGTCATGTTAATAAATATAGAGTCTTATTTAACTAACAGCACGATTTTACATTGCTGTGTCTGTCTTTATTGAACAAACACACCTAATGCAGAACTTCAGGGTGTACAAATTTTGTCTAAAACTGTAACATCCTGTGTGAGTGTGAGGAGGTGAGGTGCTGATGAAGCTACATTACAGCGTAGCTAATTAAAGAGCGCTCAGCATCATGGGTGGTGGAACGGAGGTTGAAATTGATGAAGCTGCTTTACAGTCTCACTAATTAAAGAGGACCTGGAATTGAGAAGGAGATTGAGGTGTAGCTTCTTTCCTGTTCCTGTTCACTCACTTTTTCTCTCTGTCTCTGTCTGTCTCAAACTAGGTTTCTCTCTCTCTTTACTGATCCTTTGTCTTTTATTTCTGTCCTCTGCCATTCTTCCACTTTCTCCAGACCACCTGCATAGCTAGCAGGAGCTGGCCAGGCCATTTTTCAGGCCCACTCGACTCCAATGCCACTTCAGTCTGACTAGCTAACATTCCGCAGGGGCTTGTCTCTGAAAGGCCTGCCAATTAAACTGACCCAGTGCCAGCAGAGAGCCGATCTTTATTTATTTATCCCTATAATAAGCTTTCAGAAGTGACTAATCTGCCACCTTCTCTGTGCAGTCGACATACTACATAGTTCGTCTTCTGGGATGGCAGAAATGGAAGCCCTCTCAGAGATAGCTGTCTAAAAGGAGAAGTTTGGCCAAAAATGATATTTACGAGAGTTTTCTTTTAGCCAAAAAAAAAAAAAAAAAAAAAAAAAAGATTGTCTAAGACATGTTTTGCCTTTGTAGTTTTACACTAAAGATACAAGGCTAATATTGGATGGAATATTGGAAGTCATCCCCTTTTTTTTTTTTTTTTTTTTGCTCTGGTATATCTCGACTAACAAAAACATTTACAATTTGGTAAGCTGCTTTCCAATGTGAAAGTTATTGTTAGACTACAGGGAAAAAAATTTAGTAAATAAAACACAGAGGTTCTTGTTAGATGTATTCACCTCATAGATACTGTGCAAGACTAAAATAGGAAATTTCAGACACAGAGTCTTAATCTACACTTTTCCCCGACCCCAAATCTGAACTGTCAGCTCAAGACACATCGGCTGTCTGAAGAGTACTTCTTTAGTTTTACACATGAGCTAACAAGCAGTGGAGGTCTATTTGGAAAGAAGACCTAAAGCAGGGAAAAAAAAAACATTATTCAGAGCTTTGCTTTCCATCTTCAGCTGAAGGCTACCAATGACAAAGCAGCTCATGGAAATATGAATGCTATTGTTAGAGGAGACAGTCTCATGAGTCAGACATCTAGCGCTCTCTAGATAGTCTGGTACTTTTTATCAATAAACAAGGCCATAAACCACCTATTTTCTCAAAAAGAGGACATTTGACTGACATTAAAAATCGACAACCATGTACTCATGTCTGTTTCAAAAGAACTTTCTAAGAACTTCTATGGATGTGATGCTAACAACTGTTTTCAGTGAATATGTCTTGCTTCGAAAAGCTCATTTCGTCATTGTATCTGAAAGTTTGTTTTCCTCTTGTAAAGAAGCACTTAGCTTGCACAGCTGTTGAAGGACATTTAGAAACTTGTACTAGGCTCAACTTTTACTACATCTGAAAGTTGAGAAAAGCAGTGAAAACTGAGCATTGAACTTTTAAGATTCTGAAGCTTGTGGCCAGAAAAGTTTAAGATATTTGGCTCACAGAGCATCAGAGAGTCATTAGTGACATGGACTTCTGCTACTTCTAGTCTAAAACTACAGGAGCAAATGTTGGACAAAAAAAACTGTCTACAGTTTGTGCAGGCAAAAAAAAAGGCAAAACCGTTTATTTTTGGCTAAACCGTAATACAACAAAATCCTCATATATCTGATACGTCATCTGTGACAAAGTAGTTCATATTTTGGAGCTTTTAAATGTGAAAGTTATTGTTAGCATTTTGGAGAAGATGAAAAGCAAAGCTTCTAATCATGTTTTTTCACACGCAGGATTTTCTTGATACATTCGTGCACATCATACTGCGCATCATAATTTATAATTCAGAAAGGCCTTCATACACAGCACCGCCTTATCACAAGAGCGACTGCACAAAGCTCAGATGATCGCATTCCATGCTTCTCAACATGCAGCCATTTCCTTTTAAAAAGCACCAAAGCATCTAATTTTTCTCCTTATCAGGCAACATCCACCTTCCTTCTTCTCTTCTAAACCCACAATCATGCTCTCTCTTTTTTGCTCATTGCCTGTGTTGTGAGGCTGTTGCACTGATGGCTGTCGCCAGCAAAACAGGCCAAGATATACAGAATTTCTGTAGCAGATATTTGTTTGAGAGCTGCGTCAGTCTTCCTTAAAGCATGTCAGGATGCAGCATTTTATAGCATCTGGCATTTCAGCAGCATTTACACCGGAAAGTAAAGGAGATCAGCAGTAGGGAAGTGTGGAAGGGAAGCAACTCAACATTCCTCATCTCCGTATTCTGCAGCCATCCTCCCTAATTCTAGCATAAACATGAACAGGATACGGACACAAGGACAGAATATAACCATTTTAGGTTAGATGAATGCTATCTAATCATTAAGGTTCTAGGTACTTTTGGGTCTGGGTGCTCTGAGAATGTTCTTACACAATATAAACGTTCTCGCAATGTTGCCGTAATGTAATGTTTTTAGGAGCATTAACATTTCTGTAAACGTTTTTTTGTGAAGGAGTTCTATTCAAAGCAAACCATTCTTAGATTAGATGTTTATAATGTTACAGCCTAACCTTTTTAGAATGGCTTGAGAACTTCGCTGAACTTCGCAGAACGCTATGTTAGGAACATGTACATGGTATAAAAATAAAGCAATAAGCCACGAGGACATGTGCTTTATGGTGATTTTATCGTAGTTCTCAGGTATGACAAAAGCAATATGAAAAAAAAGTGCTCAGTACATTAGTTTAATTCATTATTGTATTATTTGCAATTCTTCCAGCATGCAAAACATTCTGTTAGCAGTAAAGTTCTGTTGCTAAGCACCATAACGAACAGAACATCAGTTTTTTTGGTTTAAATCATGGCACATGATTCACAGAATTCAATTACTGTGATGCTGTCACAGTTTTGTATATTGAGAATTATACAAGAGCTTCAGACATAGCCCAGCCAATCAGATTTTAGAATGGAAACTGTACATTTCATAATGCATAATTAAAAATGTTTATCCCCTGATTTCAGTAATTATGTAGGATGTTTTTAGTACCTCAAATCACAGCAGGCTTTGGAGTAACAAAATTCATATCAAAACTTTTTAAAATTATGGATTTAAGATCGACTTCTGCATAGCACATTGTTCTCTATTATCTGTTCTCTCTTTATCTCTTTTCCTAACAGTAGAGTGCTAGATCCATTCTGCAGCACTAATGAGAGTGTATTGATTTGGAGAAACTCTGTAATGGGTGTCTGTTTCAAAGGGATATGAGGAGGTTAACAAATGATGTATCAAAATGAATCACCCAAAGTCAAAGGCAGTTATTTCCGTCTCACTATTCAACCTGCTTCTGTCCAAAGCAGTTTAAACATGAGATAGAATCTTATGTAGGTTATCAGTTCTGTTTGCTACATAACTCTAAACTTCACCCCTTTTTAATCTCTCTCTCTTTAGCATATTTTTTGGAATCATGTATGGGTAATGAGTTTGTTTTCAGTCTGGATTTTCCACCATTAACATGGTCATTGTGCTTGTGTGTGCACAGAGGGTTGCCCGGGTCTGTGTAACGGCAACGGCAGGTGCACGCTGGGTAATAACGGCTGGTATTGCGTCTGCCAGCTGGGCTGGAGAGGAACAGGCTGTGACACCTCCATGGAGACGTCCTGCAATGACGCCAAAGACAATGACGGAGGTAAACAAATACAAGACTGCAGTAGTCCGTCAGCCTATCGAAGCTTTTTTATCTCTTCAGTTTATCTTAACTTGTTCATCTCTGCTATCTAAATCTCCTGAAATGGAACTGTTTTTAACCTGTCATCCTGGTTTTGTCTTCTACTTAAGTCTGTGCACCTGCACTATCCACTAATCAGGTAGCTCTTTAAATAACCACAGATGTGTACGAACCTGCCTTTGGCTGCATTCAGTGTAAGAGAGTGAAGCCATGTCGAGTGAGAATTAGATGCTCAGAGCTCCTTAAGCTGAGATCGCAAGCATACAAAACCCCACAGAGCCCGTGCCTTCCAATCCCAGCATGCACTAGCTTCAGGGTAGGCTTCCCACAAAGCTCAGAAATAAGCCGCAGCCTGCGCCTCTGACAAAATCCTCCCAAGACCTGAGAATACACAGGCTCCAGGGATATACACCGCCACAAGAGAACACTCCTGGCCGTGATCCGCAAACCCACTGCCCCACCACTGACTATTGTGCTTTAGGCAACCGTATACCTCCTTTTAGTTTGTTTTTCTGTTTTTGACAATTCCTCTGCAATCA
Organism: Pangasius sanitwongsei; assembly: GCA_037576675.1. Classification (NCBI taxonomy): domain Eukaryota; kingdom Metazoa; phylum Chordata; class Actinopteri; order Siluriformes; family Pangasiidae; genus Pangasius; species Pangasius sanitwongsei. The sequence continues at coordinate 13,911,692 of CM075016.1, read as the reverse complement.
GACTCGAGGCTGAACATATGTTGTCGGAGGATGATCTGTGCTGAAGCAACACAGAATCCAAGCTAATGTGCAAATTACACCCTCCCTCATTTACCATACTGTTCATTATAAGGCCAAAGCACTTGGCACATTAAGGCATTCAGATTTACATAAGTGTCTACTCAGCAGCAAAAGCACTCTCAAATGTGCGCAGTAAGAAGTTATGAATTGGCTAGTCTGTGACAGCAGAGGCAGGCGTTAAAGAGGCAACAGTGTGATGTCTGCCAGGAGACGTGTTATTTTTGTCTCTCTGTCCATCTGGCCAGAGTGCTTCCTGAGAGCTAAGAACAAGAAAAAAAAAAAGAGAGCAAGGGAGCCATGACCCATTTCAGAGCTCCAAAGTGTCCCTCTCCTGGTCAGGAGTCTTGAATTATTCGAGCTGAATTACAGGAAGGAGAAATACGGCCAGAGAAGCTGTAGAAAGACGTGTTAAAGCATTAAAAGGAAATAACGAGAAAGGGCAGGAGAAATTGGGCCTATTAAAAGGTGTCTTTAAGTGGCTATGTTCAGTTATAGAGTAGAAAAGAGATGAAAAGTCATTTCTAAGAGTGTAAATCCATTCCAGATCCACAATGCACAGTGTTTTGCCATCATTAAAGGTCATTTGTATAAATGACCTTGACTGGGTTTTTTTATCCTGGTATTAAGGCCAGCTCGCTTACCCAAATAGGCTTATATTTTGGAAGTACACAACAATACAACCATTTTCTTGTACTGATTTTTTTAATTGTGCTAAAATATGCAAATAAGGAAATAGATCATTAAATATGCACTAAATATCCATTTATTAAAAAGTATATATTGTATGTGTCAGTCGTCATTTATTTATTTATTTATTTATTTATTTTTACAAATAGTTTTCAGTTAGGAAATTCTGCTACCTTTAGTTCAGCGAATGTTGAAACATCTTTAAGGCTACTTGAAACAAATTCCAGGAGGCTGCCCCATGAAGGAAATAATTTTTTTTAAAAATCTAAAATATAATACCATTTCTTCTACCACATTTTAGCTACTGGACAATCCCATACGTTCTCAGTACAGAAGAATTTGTCTAACGCTAGTGCTCTAAATGCTGCGCACCTCACGAACAGAAATCCTGTTTGTTGAACGCTTGACGGATTTATCTGGTTTCTTCAGACGGCCTGCTAGACTGCATGGACCCGGACTGCTGCGTGCAAACGTCGTGTCACATCACATCTCTGTGTGTGGGTTCTCCGGATCCGTTGGACATCATCCAGGAGACACAGATGTCTTCTGTCCCAAGCAACCTGCACTCCTTCTACCAGCGTGTGCGCTTCCTGGTGGGCCGAGACAGCACACACGTCGTTCCTGGGCCCAACCCCTTTGAGGCTAGGTGAGTCGAGTAATGCTTTTACAGTGGGTCTTAATACAGATTTGCTCGATGGAGGCCTGGAACATTGATCTTCTCTCATTTATTAGCAATGTCAACAATAAAAATGATGCTTATTGAAATAGATGCTTAAAGCCCTATCAAAATAAGAGACAGAGGTAACATGAATGAATAGCAAGCAGTAAATGAATGGATGAATGAACTGAAGTGAAGCACTTTGTTAAAAGTAAAAAAAGAAAGAAAAAAAAAAACCTTTACTCAAGCAGAACACAATTTACTTGAAGAAAATTGTCACTAAAATGCCTACGGTGATGGGCCGATTCTATTTTGGGGAGATTCTTTAGAGTGACTGTTTCATATCTCCCATGGCTTGTTGTATTTTTCCCACTGAAGATGTTGGTGTGTACGCACTGTGTGTTATTTTTAGACTATTTGGCTGAGGAATTGCAGATCAGATCACAGGAGTACAGCAACAACACAGGCTGCACACACTGGCAAGTTTTGAGAGTTGTGGCATGTGAAAATGCCTTTGAGTGGCTCTCCCATAAGCAACCAGGGCACAGGATCCCATCTACACTGCTTCAGATTGGAGAGAGGGGGGAAAAAATGCTGTCACTGTGTCCCATGTGGCTTCTCAGAGTCTCACTGCCTTTGTCTTGTTCCCTTTACATTTTTAAACTCTAGTGGGTTTCTTTGGCGATGTGTTTGCGTCTGTCATGCTTGCAAATCTCTCGGCACCCTCCCTCTCCTCATGCTTTTCCTAAGCTCATTTAAGCCCAACACAATAGGCAGAGACACAAGGAAGAAAAGAAATGCAGCCACTTTGAGAACTCATAGACCACCCTCTCACTTATCATTTATCACACTGCAGAAGAAACATCAATGCTGGAAGTGTGGAAAAAAGAGAAACCTAAAAAAAGAGCATCTAAAGAGCATCTTTAGAGAATGGCTCCAAGGGTCAAGCCTTGCAGCACAATGATGTTTTGATCCTGTCTTCTTGAGGCTTTGGTTTAATATGCCAAAGAGGTCTTGGATTCATATTTTAGCCTCCTGAAGTGCATATGTGATGTTTTGAGACGCTTTCAATCATTTGTCCTAAATGCCATCATTTACCATACAGAGCATTGCAACTTTGTAGCAAGTCTAAAAGCCAAATTGCTTCTGCTTTGTACATCAGCGTCTCCAGTTTGGCCAATCTCCCTCATTTCTGATCCAATTCTAATGGTGCTTTGATCACTTCAAAGTCAAGGCTACTAGACTAATTCCCCCCTCTGCTCCCAGTCTGACTTCCTCAGGCTTTCCTCAGCTAAGCCCCCACAAAACTTTACCAAGTCATCGCACCCTTAGTCCGCTAACATTGAGACGCCTGGTGTGTATAAGCTTCCTCGAACTGGAGCTCATAACAAAAGATGGCAAGAAGGCAGTGTCTGATAGCAGCTTTTGTGGACATGTCAGTGCATACTCATGGACTGCTCTCCGAATATGAGCTGACATTTTCCAGAAGTGACGTTCTAGTAAGGATTTTTTAGCGGTTCACCTCATTATTCTGAGAAAGAAGTCCTCTATTTTATCAACAAAAAAGGGAGAACGAATAACTAAAGCAGCTATGAATCACAGCTATGAATCATAAGCTTTGTCTCCTCTCACCCAAAATACCAGCTGTTATATATTATTTAACACTGTTCATTCTGCTGACAGACCTGAGAAGGCTTGGCAGAGGCTCTCAAGCTCGGATGGGACACTCCGACACGGGATGTGCCAGCAGGAAACATTCCCCCGGTCGTCACCTGATCAGCCCCTCTGTATCGATCCTCTCCCCCTTTTTCCATGTCAGATTCCTCTTTCCTGATGCGTCCTGCTACTAAAAAGCTTCTGAGGCGCCGCACGCAAAAGCCACCAAGCTTTTAATGGGACACTTAATACACCAGGCTACATCATTTGAGAGCGTGTGGCTGAACAGGCAACAGCGCTACACATTGTTTTTTTCTTCCGGTATTTCCAGTATTTTATGTTGTTTCGTATGTATGCACATGCAGACAAACATGACATGGGATCTACAGCAATGCTGCATCAACTGAAACCAGAGGTTTTCACTCCAGTTAGGAAGACATATCTGTTCTTTTTGATACTGGAGATGGAGGAGATAAAGAATGCTCTTTATTTCATTCCTCTCCATTTAGCTGATTGAGAAAGCTGGCATATAGCCTTGCAAAAGAGAATCTCTTATGCATGTTAATACACTTCTGATGAGGGCTGGAGCATGCTTTATGTGTTTTCCTGTGCTTTAAAAGTAATTGGCTGGTGTAATGATGAGGCAGCTTCTTTTGGAAAGATGCTGCACTTGTAAAATCTGCTTGGTCCATACACACGCAGTAGAAAACAGTCTATAGCCGGAGTCATCAACTGGAGGACAGTTGTCCTGAAGCAAACGCAGAAAATTATTTCGGTGGATTGAACTGTAAAAAAATACTCTAAAAAAAAAACTGAAAAAACAAAAGTACCTGAAAAAAATACTATAGCAGAGCTGATAAATTTACAACAAAAAAAAAAAAACTGGCCATAGTTCAGCGACTCTAGTTTTTAAAGCATGAACCATTATGGCTTCTGTAGCAGATTCTCTGTTGTGGTTTATCCAGTCACATGCATTTATGTAAATTAAATAAAGTTAAAAATCTGTGAAGGTCTGTGGAAACTCCTCTTTCTGACTTAATGTCTCTAGCCCTGCAGCACCAGACCAGAGGAGTTTTCACAGACCTTCATAGAGTTTTAATTTTATTTACTGACTCTGATCTGATTATAGAACTGACAACATAGCTTGGTTTAAAGAAAAAGTTAACGATGAACACAGAAGGCAAACGGACAAAGATATACGCAAATGTAAAACAGATGTGCCTCCATAGTCCTTGGCACTAGTCAAAATTGGTAACATGAAGTGCCACTACAAGACAAAAACACTTCCAGTTGTCTTAATTATAGCCATTTTCTAACCGTTAGTGGTTAAGCTTTAAAAGCTAACTGTTGTCACCTTTCGGTCATGTTAATTGTTAGTATCTGGAACATTGTAAACAAGGAGATTTATGGAACAGAACCTTTACAAATGTTAGTCCAATGCCTTTGGTCTATAGCTTCAAGCTATTGTGTTTTAGTTTAAAACAGTAAACACTGGTGAATAAATGGCACCTGTTAACACACCATATTTTTTAAAACATGAATTTAACAAAGGAAGACTTTATAATACCTCTTTTGGCGACAGTCTAGGTCTGAGATCAAGGCAGATCCAGCATGCAGTTTATTTCCTTTTGAAATAATGAGACTGTCAGCACAACTCCCCATGTGTTGTTTTACTGCACTTCAACTCCAGTTGAAATGTGTTATTAGTTTGCCCATTAGTGCCAGTGAAAAGTCCAACTGCTTTCAGTTTTCCTGCAGAGCACAGCAGAGATAGAGCCACACTAGATCTGTTGTTGTGACGTGTCCTTTTGAACTGGTAAACCTCCCCATAAATAAACCCTCCAGTTTCCTGCAGTTCAGGAAGTTCGCTGAGGGTTTTTCTACTTTTGAATTCCGCTGTGATCACTTTCATGTCCCTTTCCATTTCTCTCTCTCACTCTGTCTCCCTCTTTTCTCTGTGTCTCTGTTTAATATCAATATTGAAATCATTCATCATTACCAGTATCAGTTCTACATGCGTCCTTCTCAGCCATACCCTGCCAGGCGTGAAGATAGTTCCACTTCTGTTGAACTCCGTTATAAAAGTCCACTAAAACATGAATAATTGACTGTGACACAATTGTACCCCCTTCGTTTCTTTTTTCTCATTATCGCACCGCAAGTCTTTCATGGGCTTTGGTTTGGACTGCATGTGGTAATATTGTTTATAAAGAAGCAAAGCTCAATCAAGGACTGTTGAAGGAGAAAAGTGGCCTAAATTAGCATAAAGCCGTGCTCCATGGGACCAGGATATTGTTAGGTGAATGATTTTGCCTGCAGTAAGGACACGAAGAGGGCAGCCTCTTACACACCAGTGTTAATTGTTTCCGCTATGTGGCAAATATTTAAGAGCTAACTCTTCCTCAGTCTGATAGGGCCTGATATTTTTACTTGTGCTTTATCAAGCTTCTTAAATTACACCAGTGAGAACCGCTGGATATAATACAGGCATAAAAGCCTTCTTGATGTACAGTGTGTTTACTTCCTAAATATCTTATGAAGTCTCCCTTAAGCTCTACTTCATGTGACATTGAACTTTATAACACTTGTATCCTGCAGTTAAGCCTCTTGCTGCGAGTTCAGAACTATTAGAAGTGTTTGATTGATTTTTAATATTGATTTGTAAGCCTCGTCTCGGCCAAGGTGACAGATAACATCTTTCGACTGCAAGATCATTTCCAACCCAAGTAGAGTGGCTGGAAACAGCAATTCTGTTGTCCTCTCTCCTCTAAGCAAACCCTGTTTTAATGAGGATGAAAGTATAAAGCATTCTCTATGAACACCCTTTTCCTCTTCTCATTATCTCTTTTTCCTTCAAGGCAGGGAACCCCACTGTGGTCTCCTCTGAGCTGTCGGCTGGGTTGAATTCATTATTTACGCAATTAGAAATGGGGTAACATGAAGTGCACAGTGCCACTATGTGTCTGCATGTTTGAGTGATATTAAAAGACAGAATTTTGGATTGACACTCTGGCTCATGTCTCTGTGCAGTCACGCCTGCGTCATCCGAGGGCAAGTGGTGACGTCCGATGGAACTCCACTGGTGGGAGTGAACATCAGCTTTATCAACAACCCTGCCTATGGCTACACCATCACCAGGCAGGATGGCAGGTAGGATGCTCTTTGTAAAGGTTCACAAAATATTTATCCCCAGCGTGCTATTATTACCTTATTGAGGTGGTCTAGATCAGCTCTTCTTTTTATTTTAAAGCAATACAATTGTATCTTGTAAAATATCCAATATATCATGTTATCATTATAGTTATTATCAATGGAAATAGATATAAAACCTTTTTATGTGCTTGGCAATCCTCCTGATACCGTATGTGTGTGTGCAAGTAAAAGATTATTTTTTTGAAATCATGGGAAGGGGTTAAAATCATCTTTTTCTTTTATATTTTCAAGGCTAGTCCATTTTTACCCTTTCATTATGCCTGTGCCAGAAGGTGGAGGAGGCATTATGTTTTTGGGTTATCCGTCTGACCCACCGTGTGTCCATCCGTCTGTGCATCTGTCCGTCCATGTGCGTGCCCGTCCAGGATTCTCGTTAACATGGTAGTGGTTGAATGTTTGCAGGATTCATATGGTAAATCCTACAAACGTTCAGCAGATGATTCGATTTTGCAATTGATCCAAACAGGGTCTAGGTCACAGCAAGGCCAAATGTCTGAAATAGTTTTTCTTCAGTATCTTCCATCCTGTTGGAAGTATATTTTAAGGGTCCTTTTATTTTGAGGCATACAAATTAGTAACAAGAAGGACTAGACTGGTTGGCAGAGGAGGCATCTTCACTGATGCCGTTGGCGTCAGGTTATACTTGTTTTAACGTTATCGTCTCGGCTTTTACTTCCCCACCAATAAACGCATGAACAACTAGAGCAACTAATATACTCTTAATATATTTAAAGAACTAACATATATTAACTAGCAATTTTTGGATTGACATTGTTCATATCTTAATAGTCGTTGCTTACTTAATTGGATTTCTGTGTGCTTGCGTCTACCTTCTTCATTTTAAAACACAAATAAAAACCCATCTTTTCTGCTTGCTTTTCCACCCACCCAATAACTCATTTGCATTCTGTCTTCTTGTGCTTTCTACATGTTAGTTTGCAGTCTCAACAGTTATATAAACATGCATTTTCCTCATCTTTTTAAAGTTTTATTCATTTGCCTATATTTAAACTTCAGTTGATTTTTTTTTTTTCATAAGATAACCACTATTACATGGTTTTCTGTTCTTTGATGTATGTATACAGTGTCCTTGGATACCCTGAAAGGCACTTATAAATAAAATGCTATTATTTAAATATGATATTAGAACAATTTTTGCAATACATGTTGAGCTCTCCTGACATTGTGGCAGCTTCAGTAAACTTTAAGGTGTAACTTCAGTCTCTGTGGAGCTCCAGGTTCTGTAAACAGGAGTAAAAACAAACGATGTGTAGCACCATCATCCAAACCAATCAGGGCAAGGAGGCATTTCTACCTGCCTGCTAATCCTCTCTCACACTAGCATTCAGGTGTTCTAGCCAAGGCACTGCGCATAAATGTATTCCAGGGCTATGTGGTGTTAGAGGGAACACCGGGGGCTAGGCTGAATTTTTCAAAACAGCTACGTTCAGGTAAAATCCATCAAAACCTCATAGCTGTGTAGGAGATATTAGAAGAGGAGTGAGGCAGTGATGTCTGTAATGAAGTGCTCTGTCCAGTCACTGACCTGAACCTAAGTGAGTTTCTCTGGAAGGTGTTGGATCAAAGGGTTAGAGAGAGAGAGAGACATGTCCAAAAGGCTCTACAAACCGACCCGAAATGTCCTGCATGAGACACGTTGGAGCATCTCGGAGGAATGTCTGGAAAATACTGTGTACAGATGTTATAGCTGCTTTTCCTCAAAGCACCTGGTTAGGCTTTAAAGGTATAATCAGTGATTTTGATGGAAGCTAGCTGTTTAGAAACTTTAAATACAAACAATACAGCCTCTCTCTTCAGTGTTCCCTCCAAAACTGTGCCCTGAACAGATGGATGTGTACTGTCTAGGCTAGAATTACTTCATTACTGCGCAAGGTGTGGAGCTTTCTGAATTGGCATTATTGACAGGAAAGTAGAGACCCCTCCTTGTCCTGATTGGAACAGTATTTGTTTTTTCCCTTTTAATAGAACCTGTTTGTAGAAAGGTTTTACCTCAAAGTGGATATTTTTTTGACAGCTGCCATAATATGAGGAAAACTCCACCAAATATTACAAACAGAAAGTGTACAAAAATCACTGATTGCCTCTTTAAGTTATACTGCTAAAGAAAATTATTTACATACATACATATATATATATATATATATATATATATATATATATATATACAGTAGCCAATATAAAATTTAATTAGCGCACACATGCACGCACACACAGACACACACATACACACACACACAAATTCTTGAACCGTATCCAACACCCCACACTGAAACACACCTTTTAATCCCGGCATCCCTCCCTCTTTCTATCTTTCCTGTTTCATTCAGCACCACTCTACTCTGATCTGTTTCTTTATCCTCTTTCATGCCATTCTTTACTCTCAGTTGAGATGTCGTCCTCCTGCTCTCTAAATCTCTACATCCTCTCCTTACCGCCTTCAGCTGATAATTTTCTCCCTGCTACTGTTATTGCTTTCCCTACATCCCACACATTTACTCTCTTCCCTCCTCTACTCTGTCTTACTCTTTCTGTCTCTCTTTCACACTCTTATCTTTACTCTGCGTCTCCTTTCCCCATCACTTTCTGACTGTAAACTCTCTCTCTCTCTCTCTCTCTCTCTTGTGTAAATACTGCCTCTCTCCCACTGCTCTGTAGTCAAGCCTAGCGAAACATGCTCAGCACGGCGTGAAATCACAAATGCACCTGTTCAGCCACTTAGAAATGGAAGAAGGCTGCCTTCACTCATTTTTATGATGTGTTCTTCATTCTCTAAGCACTTCTATTTTCTCCCGGTCTCCTCCTTCTAAACCTCTACTGAAAGAGTTCCTCTGACTCAACCAAGACTCACACTGACCAAAGCAATTCATTCATTATGATTAATCTCTCATGTGTCACTGGTGAGAGGAGTGACAAAAAAAAGCCAAACTGGCTTACAGTCGACCTTAAAAAATCAATCTCTTTCATATTTCCGGTGTAACACTGATCTGCTCTTGCCTGAAATCATAGATATTGCCCACTGGCGGAAATCACGCATGTGGTTAGCTCTTGAACATGTTCTTATGTGAAAATACATTTTAAAAATAGTTTTCCCATTAAAAAAGGGAAACATAATCTGCTTATAGTAGTATAAAAGAAAGTTGGAAATGAAGATAGCTAGCATTGCGCTGATGGGTTGTCATTGAATTAGCTACACAAAAGCAGCTGAATAACTAGCTGGCTTGTTAACTAGCTACGTTTTAAAAATAGAATATTATCCTAGCTGTTGCTACACTGACAGACTACCAGAACAGAAGGCGAACGTTACCTACATAAACTAAGTAGCCAGCTAGCTCAGAACAGTACGTTGGCTGGAGCTCTCATGGTTACAGAGAGCTTGTAGACATTGTAGTAGTAGGAAAAACCTGACAGCTGAAACAAAAGCTTGCATTAGCAAATATACAGAATAGTAACAGTTAGGCTACAGTTTGGTATATGTACATACACGTACTCAATTAATATTTCGTTTTATTCTAAATTAACAGCATTTGTGCATTTCATGCTTTAGACTGAAAAGGATGTACACTATATTACCAAAAGTATTCGGTCACCTGCCTTGACTCACATATGAACTTAAGTGCCATCCCATTCCTAA
>CM075016.1:13890875-13901666 GCA_037576675.1 Pangasius sanitwongsei | reverse complement strand
GCCAAGTGATTAGGACACCTGATTCTGATCATTTGGATGGGTGACCGAATACTTTTGGTAATATAGTGTATATTTGTCAGATGCACTTTATTCATGTCATGTTATACACGTTCAAGCAACTTATCAGTTAGAATATTTCACTATTCATACAGAGAAAACATTACCACAGATACATCTACCAATAAAGTTACAAAATTTCATCAAAAAAAGAGGTAAATTATGTGTCAGCCTGTATGATAGTTGATCATGTTTGCAGTATGTGCTCAGTGCCTTTTCTCCTCTCGAATAATGACACCAATTAGCATGTAGCAATATGACCAATATTATTTGCAAGCAGTATTATTCGCAACTAGGTACATTGTATATATACAATGTTTGGTTTTACTGACAAACTAAAAGGCAACACAGGTCATCAAGTTGTTTTGTGAGATTTTACCAGAGAAGCTCTTGACTATGACTAAGTGTTAATGATGTTAAAAATCCACGAGGTGGCTCAACATCCTTATTCCTATTGCACTATAGAATCCATGCATATAACCCAGAAGTATAAAAAGGGCCTAATCGTGATCAGTGCCTCTTGTGTAGCTTTAGGGATGTTCTGCAGGGTGTTAGAAAGCCTTTGATTTTTGAAGTACATGGAGTCATGTGTATTCCCTGAAGGGGACATGAAAGCAATCAGTCACTCATTGCATCAACGAGCAGACTGCAGGCAGTGTAGCCGGACCGAGCCATGCCAATTATTCATGTTAGAGGTCTAATCCAGTTAACCCCTTTGGGTTCACTCGCTTCCCCGATGAAATCCTAAACAGAGAGAGTGATGCGGTGGAGAATTATAGTGTATGTCACTTCTTCAGCCTGAGGTGCTTCTCGTGATTAATAACAGGCCTCATTGATCGGAACGGCAGCCCGTAGGTGTGCGATTTATGTGCATGCGTCCGGCTGGGCTTTGTGTGTGTGACCGGCTGTGACTGCAGATCGCCACAGGCTTTGAGGCAGCATGAAAGCACGCATGTGACCATTCTGTCACAAACACACACACACACACATGCAGAGTACAAACACAGAGTCCCATTTTAGCAAGGGCACCATGGCAAGGGCAGAGCAGACCTTTGTTTACAGACTCAGCCAATGAACACTATGTATCAGAAGACAGTCTGTAGGGATATGTAGGTGAATTAATGCCCAGGCAGCGTGAGGGTTTAGCTGCACATTCACTCTCTAAATTGGAGGCCTGGAGATTCACGGCCACACTGTCCCAGAGCACTCCCCAGGGTCTCCACATCACCTTCTGCTAATGGCTTATTAAGAGCAGCAGTGTGCAATGCAGGTGTTCAGTAGCTGCTTTGGAATAATGTGCACTTCCTATTGTGTGTGTGTGTGTGTGTGTGTGTGTGTGTGTGTGTTTATGTGCAGTTTTTGCTTATCTGTTAGGAAAATGAGTGAATTTATTACTTTGTGTTTATTTTTTAGTTATCTTGAACCTCCATGTTCTTTATATTGTATTTCATAATATTTCTAGTCATTTACAATTTTTCGTCCCCAAAATGTGCACGTTTGTTTTAGAAATCTTACTTCACGTTAAAGTGGATGGATGTCTTTTCTCATGAAGAAAACCTTGTTCTTCATGATCATAGTTTGTGCTGTAGCTGAGCTGACTGGATAACTCCAAGGCTAATTTCACAAAAAGCTGATTTTTTCCTTTTCTCCAGAACACCTTGAAGGTCTTGCTTTATGTCATAAATCTGGCCTGTGGAGAGACCTACTGCCTGGGATTCTTTCCTGTATATGTCTTTTGTGATCATTTTTTTTTCATTACTAATCCATAGACCAGGGCATGTGAATTGGCAGGCCAGGGTCCTGATGCGGAAAGTATTTCACCAGACCAGACTGCATACTTGATAAAAAAAAAAACAATAATAATTTTTAAAAAAACCAAACACTGTAGCTGAGCCAATAAACCTGGGGGAAAACTAACTAACGCGACTCCAGTATTCTAAACATGAACTAACTCGGCTTCGCTAGCAGATCCTCTGTTTCAGCTTAACCAATTCCATGCATTCATGTAAATTATTTCAGAGACATTAGCTCAGATAGGGAGGTTTTTACAGACTTTCATAAAATTTCCGTTTTATTTACCCTCTTGGTTCTGATTAGTGAACATGGCTTGATTACAAAAAAAAGGTTGATGACAAAACTCATGTTCAAGGTTCAAGGTTCATTTATTTGTCATTCAACATGTTAAAAACATGAAAGAACAAAAAACCGTTTCCCAGGTCCAGCATTAAAAAAAGATAATAATACATAGATAAATAGATAATAAATAACCTAAGACCAATGATAAAAATCTAAAATCATCATAATATATAAAACACATTATTAAAAACAAGCTACATGTTGGGATAAAGTGCAGTAAAAGGTGCAGAGGACAGCAGAGTTCATGAGCCTCACAGCCTCAGGGAAGAAGCTGCACTTCAGCCTTGTATGTGTATGTGTTTATTCTTTGCATCAAATCAAAAACGAATCTGTCTCATCTATTCAGAATTAAAATTGGTAATCTGAAGCACCACTACAAAACAAAATATAAGATTCAGAGTGTCTTATTCATAGCCATAAACTAATAGTCAGTGTTTGGGCATTTAGAGGTAATTGTTGTCACTATTCAATCATGACAGATCTTTATCCATACTTTTATAAGCAAGGACTTTTATGTACCTAGATTTTTACACATTTTGGTTGAGTATACTGTGTTGTTTTCTTTTATCTCCTGTTGCTTCATGGAAGAGTCATTATCATTGACTTTTAGATGCTGCTCACCAGATCCAAGTCTGGAGGGTGATAGTGGTGAACAGTTTAGAGTTTCCCCTCCCCTCTTTCAAGATTAGAATGATATCTGAGTATATCTGTGATCATTTCTCTTAAATTGCTGAAATTAAAAACTGATTTAGAAACCGAATGCAGAAACTTCATTGCTCCGAGGCTTTTCTGCACAATGCGGTAACTATTATATGCTGTTATATGCAGCAGTGGCAGGCCCCGTTTTATTTCCCCATAAATAATAATAGTTTTCAGCACCACCCTTTCAAATGATTATATTAATTTAGATTTAAAAAGCTCAGTCTTTCAAAGAGCAAGAAGCTTATTGGTTTTACGGCATACTGTGAAGCCAGTAGATTAAAAAACACCCTCCCTAAATAGCTGGAGCTGAGTTCTTTTCAGCAATAATTAATGCATAATTAATTACAATCACAATTAAAACCCCGTAGGGTGCCTAAGATAGAGTTAGAATATGTTGTTTATAAAAAGCATAGTGTCGCTGTGTTGAAAAAAATGATTTGAGTTATTGTAATGCAATTGCATGGCAAGTCATTGCATTAGCATGTAATGTAACATTTTGTATTTTTAATGAATGGGATGAACATTGAATATGAAATATTCTTAATTACACTGCATCTATTGCCCTAGTGTTGTATTGAAAATGGTGCATGTACTGAGTGGATTTTATTGTGAAAAGAAGCACGTCAAAATCCACAAGAGATAAAACCACTGCAGATCCCTACATGCAGTAAAGAAAGAAATGATTGCTGTGACAAAGTGAGTGAACATTGTCTTTTTGTTCATCTGGTGTGATGGAAGCGATCCAGGCACTCAGTGGGATGTCAGAGTGACAGTTTCACTAAAGCACAGTAATCTTCTGGCTCTGTTTCAGTTTTGACCTGCTCTCCAGTGGGGGCGTGGCCGTAGCACTGCGCTTCGAGCGTGCTCCATTCATCATGCAGGAGCACACGCTGTGGTTGCCGTGGTCGCGCTTCTTTGTCATGGACACCGTGGTCATGCGGCATGAAGTGAACGACATCCCTAGCTGTGACCTCAGCAGTTTCACACGCCCGAGTCCCATAGTACTCCCCGCTCCTCTCACTGCCTTCGCCTTGGCCTGTCAGGACAGAGGCATCGTAGTGCCTGAGATCCAGGTGAGTGTTCACGAAGAGCCTGAAAAGGCTGAATTGAGATGATAAATCATATCGAGACCATAGATATAGGAAACCTAGATGCTATTATTAACTACGTCAGCTTTCCCATCACAAGATAAAGATAAAGAATCACTTGTTAAACCAGTGTACAAGTCTTTAGAGAGATGTGACAATACCCTAAATAAATTCAGCCCACTTTATGTTCAACTGATATTCACAAAGTTTGTTTGATTACCGATGTCATACACTTCTGCATATCGCAGGTGTTGTAAATAAAAATAGACCTGCAGTGTCAATAATTCTGATTAAATTCACTGTGTTCTCTTCTGAAAGCTGATTCCTTGTTCTCTTGCTTTGAGGTGTCAGTGATTCTTACATCCAAATACTACACAGTGTGCCGGCATTTTCACAAAAACATCATCAAAGCTTATGTTTCGTTGGGTGGCTTTTGTAAAAAAAAAAAAAAAAAAAAAAAAAAAAAAAAAAGTGATAAAACTCCCACATCTGCTTGTCTATGAATTAACAAGAGAGTTTCTAGCAGGTTTATCTTCCTATAAATTCCTTATGGTGGCATCACACATAGAGAAATTATCACATTATTGGATTGTGAATGTATTTATAGAAAACTACAATTCTGTATAATGGCATATGTGAATATAATACCAGTTTTACAACGCCTGTAGCGTTCATGATGAAGTATTTCATCAGCCTGTGGGATTCTGCGTTTTCTTTTCACTGATTTTCTTTTTGCTGTTAGTCAAGACAGGAAGTCACACAACTCGGAGAAGCGCAACTTTTTAAGAGACTCTCTCAAAGCATCTATATCCAGAATGTGTTTGCGTGCTTCAAAGACGTGTCAGACAACCCATGGGTTCAGCAAAAACTGTAGGTATTCCGGGCTGGAATTCTCACAGGGGTAGAATATAAATAAAACCACCTAGAAGGACCTGGAAAGGATCAAATTACACCAGATTGCCATGTAAAGCTAATGCCATACATATAAGCTGTTATTAACTGCTTCGTTTCACAACCGGGAAGAGGCTCCTTTGCTTTTATTTGCAGTCCTCTTTATCTTCTATTGTGCTTTGCATTTAATGTTTGTTATTTCTTAAGTATAGAGTGAATTCTCTAGTTCTCCACATGCAGAAAGGCTTATATTCAGAAGTCAGTGCATTTGAAAGCATATGTGTATGGCACTCTGGGAAAACCCTTCACTAGGTGACATTTTCTGCTATATATAGTCTACAGGCTGTATCAGTTTGGAAAGATGCGTTGGCTAGCTTCATGTGTCTCGGAGGAAGTACTGTACATTGTTAGCTGTCACTCGAGCTTAGTAAATTTAAAATTAGACAAATAGTTGGTATTTGCTATAAATAGTCGCATTTGCCCTAGCTAAATATAAATCTCATTGGCTGTTACATTTCAAAATCATATTCGACATTGTGGACATTGTTGCTCTTTATCCTCTACTGTTTTGCATTTACCGTTCATTAGCATCCATATAGATTCTCATTGGGAGAGCTTTAATTAGATGAACAGTTGCTATTAGCTTTTAACAGATGGAACAAAACACATCTGGCCCTTTAGGGCTGTCTGTAAATGGATCGTATGCCCTCTATTGCACTGCGTGTGTGATTCATTCCATGCCAGCTGTTGTCACTGATAGAGGACCCTATGCCCTCATATACAGAGGAAGCAGATTGGAAAGAGCATATATCAAGTTGGAATGGAGGAGTGACTCTTGCCTAGTGGCAACACTTTCATCAGGGCTTTGTAATTGGTTGGAGATGCACAGTGTAATTTACAGCGCAAGCTTTTTGCAGAGCAAGGATAATTACGTTTAGCAGAAAGCAGACACTTATTGAATTTCTGTATCCAGAGTTTGCAGTCACTAGTGAAAAGCTGCATGTTTTCCCTTGAAGATAATTATTTTTTTTGTCGGAGGGCAACAAGGGCTTAGGTGCAGGTGGTTAAATTGTTTGTGAATGTGACAGTGAAATGATGTTTGTGGATGCAGATATGTCTATACGCTCGGTGATACATTTATGAATGACAATTCCTAATGTGTTGTGTGTTTTTGTGCCTATTCCTGCATGTATTTTTCCGTGAGTGTGTATCTGTGTCCATGTGTTTCCTTCTAATTATTTTGTCTCCCCCTTTGCTATACAAGATTAATGGCTCTGTGCAACATGCAGTGCTGTCTGGTCTATTAATATCAGACACCGTCTTTCCCATCCTTCCTCTCAGTGGCCTGAAGACACACACACACTTACACACACAGATTACTGTGATCTTTTACACATTTTTTTTAACACCATTCGGTGTTTTTTACAGTCTGTGGTCTTTGGTACTGTCATTATTAAGATTTACAAACGAGCACAATTTAGCAGACACACTTCTTTTTCTTTGTCGTCCTCTTTATCTGTGCATTTGTGAAGGAGTCACTGACTGTGTTAATTGCTCAGGTCTTGTCTGAGAAGCAAAGTGCTACATGTGGTGACTTAATGAGAGCACTGCAGTGTGCGTCAAAAGGATTGTAAGGAGAAAACTAACGAACCAATCAATTCTGTGCACTAGGCCTATGTGTGAGATCCAGGACTGCTCTTCCACTGCTTATCCTTTATGCAGATGTCTATCTGTGATTTCATTTCACATGCATTCATAGCAGAATATTTTTTTTATTATGCCACTGCATACAAATAAAATGAGTTTATTCATGTCTTGTTATCGGGTCCTATTTGCATTCCAGCTGGGAGCATCTGCTTTAGTGCCAAATGAGCTCTCAGAAGGTTGCCCACATGGAGTTTGTCCATTCTTGCACCTTTTGTCAGAGCTTTAATAACTTTTTGGACTGGATAAAGCTGTCATCTTCTCTTGTGCAGGCTCTTCAAGAGGAAGTGCATATTCCCGGGACAGATTTGCGCCTGGGATATCTGAGCAGCCGCACGGCAGGTTATAAGTCCGTGCTGAGGGTCACACTGACCCACGTGGTCATCCCTTTCAGCCTGATGAAGGTGCATCTCATGGTGGCCGTGGAGGGCCGCCTTTTCAGGAAGTGGTTCTCGGCGGCGCCTAGCCTCTCGTATGATTTTATTTGGGACAAGACTGATGTCTACAGTCAAAAGGTGTACGGCCTATCTGAGGCTTTTGGTGAGTGGATCATCGTGTGGTTAGTTAAAAAAAAAATTGATTTGGCCACACTCAGTTTATTTCTCAGTGTGTAAGGTTATCTGAATTGACATTTTCTTTGTTTGTAATTTTTAACGTACTTTGCTACTTGTGAGGTGAATTATGAATTTCCCTTTCTCCTCAACCCACCCCATCCCAATATTTCAATATTCAGGAAATTAAGTATATCTCATAATTACTTAGGAAAATAAGGGGTTGAACTAATGTCTGGGCCAGAAAAAATATAAAGCCTGTAATGAAGAAGCCGGCCAGATCCATTGCATCTTAATATTACAAATAAGTTTTTCTGAGATCTCTTTGGCACTGCATAATTGTTAAAGGTCTGTATACAGTACTGTGCAAAAGTCTTAGGCACATGCAAAGAAATGCAGTACTGTACGTAAAGTGACAAAGTGCACCGTTAACTTCACTTTAATGTAATTATTTCTTTTGGTCATTAAAAGTGTATAAGGTTAAAATATAATTTCTAAAATCTATCTTTGTAAGATGTCTCATCATTGTCAGTTAGAACACTGTGGCGATGTGTGTTCGGGTTTGTAGGTTTGTAGTGTGAATGCTCACTCTAGTGTGCTGTGCTTGAACAGTGTCTGTGGGCTTTGAGTATGAGTCATGTCCTGATATGATCCTGTGGGAGAAGAGGACAGCAATCTTGCAGGGCTACGAGAGCACAGCATCCAACCTGGGGGGCTGGAGCATAGACAAACACCATGCGCTCAACATTCAGAGCGGTGAGCTTGCACACACACACACACACACACACACACACACACACACACACACACAATCCCTGGTTTTCTCTTTTACACAAGAATTGAGAAAGGGTTAAGTGTCAACATAAACCAGAATCAAAATCTCGGGAGGATTGACATGGTAACCAACTGGGAAACGACAAAGTACAAATCCTGAATTTATGCTGGGGATGATGCATGACACCTTTCCTGGAATTTTTCAGAAGGGCTGATGCATGACACCTTTTAAAGCAAATGATTTAAATCACTAGCAAAGTGAAGAAAAAACAGAGTACAAGCCCAAACGTCAGGGAAGAAATAGAAGAATGTGGAAATTGGAGTTATTCAGAAATGAAGGAGCTGTCAAGGACAACATTTTTCATCAAGTAAATGGCAGCGTGGCCTGTGTAATGAGGCTGTTAATGCACAAATCATCAGTCAGTGTAAGTCAATTCAAGTTGAGTGAGGTTTTTTTTTTTTTGTCATTCCTCCATTCTACTTGTATTTATTGTTTATATTGTATATGCCTTTTATACTTTGTATTGGATATAAGAAAAAAAATTTGGGGACACTGGCGTGACACACAACAGAACAACAGATAGAAGCAGTTAAGGGTTTAAAATGTAAATATATTTTACATCTATTTGTTGTAAGTCACATCTAGTGAAATAGAAAACATAAATGTTTGCGTCTTGGTCAATCTGGTAATGTATCAAATAAAAAAGCCTACACATCGGTGTGCACATCTTTTCTAAAACATAAATACAGATTTGGTCATATACGGATTATTAATGCTACAGTTCTCCAGCCTCCACAGACTGTCATTTCAGCACCATGGACTTCACTGGCATTCTGACATGAAGAGGCCATTTTGTCCACTCTGTTTCTCTTTATTGTCTTTTTTATGCCTTTTTGGTGGGAGGTCAGTTTTCATCCTTCTGCCGAATTGGTTTTGAAAGACGGGAGCCATGCGCACTCGCCTTTCTATCAGGAGTTCTCTCGCCAGCGTCCATACACACTCGTCACAGGAAATGAGGCGTACTTACAGGAGCATGCGGAACGCAGGTGGCACTTCGATCTGTCACTGATAGCAAATCCAGTCGGCAGGAGAACAAACTGCTCCGACAGAGGACTTCCTCTGAAGTTGATTCTGGCTCACCATCAGATATCTCATTCATTCATGCATCCTCTCTCTCTCTCTCTCTCTCTCTCTCTCTCATCCCTCACTCGCCATATACTGTATATTCCATTTGTATGTCATTTGTATGTATGGAATACACAATGCTCAGACAGAGAGTTGGCAAAGTTGTCAGATTTTATTATTCACTAATATGCTGACTGGAACGAATTTTCACATTTGCACCATTTGGAGCCACACTAACTAAAGTTCTGTTTAGAGCTGAGTAGTTTTTGTTGAACTGTACATTTACTGTGCATTTATACACACTGTACATTTCTGGCCAATTTTACTACCTTCATATTTTAGTTTGTTTGTTTTACATATTCCATTAATTTTTTGTTTTATTGCTTTATTTTTACTATATTTCCTCATTTTCATTGGCCAGTGATGATGACATGAATTTATATGCCAATGTTCATTATAGCTCAGCAATGGATTTATTGATCCACTCAGAAATGTGTTTGGATTTATAATCATGCTTAGCTTTTCTCTGGAGTTGATTATTGGTTTTCGGCTACCTTTTTTTTTTTTTTTAACAGGGCTTCTCTATGACAAGCTATCAAGTTTCATAACGATTTTAAAAATGTGCACATCTGGGTTAAATGACAAAAAATGATTTAGATATTAACAAAATTAAATCTGGGTTTGAGCTCCTCATAGAGCATAAGCAATGATGGAATGAAGAGTGATAGATAGAGTAGACATTATTTTAGGTAAACCCAACACAATCACGTGATGAATGGAATGAAAAGACTCAGGTCAATAAATATGAGTTTCCCTTGATCTGCTTCTGTTCAGCTCTGGTAATAATATGAAATGCCTTCTCATGGAGAAGCACAAATCCTGTTGCTCCATGACAGGAGGATACCTTTATAAATAAAGCTGAACTGAATTGAATCAGCAGTAAAACCCCATGACTTCTCTTAGTACATTCTTACCTTACACCAGAAAGAAGATGAAATAAAAGAAGAGAATGCGCTCCCAAAATAAATAAATAATTTCATCCATGCACACACGCGTACATACGTACAGAATGAACCCACCTAATTAAAACACCCAGTGTATTATTGTTAAAAGCTTTTTGGTATCTTTTATGCTTGTTTCACATTAATGTATTTTGTCATTGTTTACGCAATAACCAGCTTAACATCTTTTGTCATCTCCTACAGGCATCTTGCACAAAGGCAATGGGGAGAATGTATTCATTTCCCAGCAGCCGCCAGTCATCGGGAGCATCATGGGTAATGGACGGCGGCGCAGCATCTCCTGTCCAAGCTGTAACGGTCTGGCTGATGGGAACAAGCTTCTAGCTCCAGTAGCTTTGGCTTGTGGCTCAGACGGCAGCTTATTTGTGGGTGACTTCAACTACGTCCGTCGAATCTTCACCACTGGGAATGTCACCAGTGTTCTGGAGCTTAGGTACATCATGTCTGCTACAGTACATACTCCCACTCACATACACAGTTATTGATTATTTTTGAGACTTGTAAGATAAGCTTTCTGACAGATAGTGGTTATCACCAGCCCTTAAAATCTGGAGAGCTTTACTCAGAGTTAAATGGGATAGACTCATGTGTGGAGCGACCAGAAGTTGGAGCAATACATGAAACTATATATATATATATATATATATATATATATATATATATATATATGTATATGTATATGTGTGTGTGTATGTATTTATATATATATATATATATATATATATATATGTGTGTGTGTG
>CM075016.1:13866005-13882047 GCA_037576675.1 Pangasius sanitwongsei | reverse complement strand
GATTTTATACACCTGTGGCCAGGCCAAGTGATTAGGACACCTGATTCTGATCATTTGGATGGGTGACCGAATACTTTCGGTAATATAGTTTATGCACTGCACCTCCCCATCATGGGTTTTACATACAATGTGAACAATGCTTTCCAGGTCTGAACATGACTGTGATCACACCTACAGCGATCAGTTCTGCTGTTAGGAGGGTGTGGAGAACATGCTACAAATACTACATCTTGTTGCGTAGTGATGTGTGCCAACATTTCTTTCTGGCTTTTTTTTTTTGTATGTAGTAACAGTCCAGCTCACAAGTACTATCTGGCCACGAGTCCGGTATCAGGAGCTCTGTACCTGTCAGACACCAGCAGTAGGAAGGTGTTCAAGGTAAAGTCTCTGAACATGGTGAAGGATGTGGCTAAGAACCTGGAGCTGGTGGCAGGGACAGGGGACCAGTGTCTCCCCTACGACGAGACACGCTGTGGGGACGGAGGCAAGGCTGTAGAGGCGACTCTAACTAACCCCAGAGGTAAGAAGCTGAATCATTTCACCATTATACTATTTCACCACAGAGACGTCAGCAAGCATTTACATTTGAAAAATATATCAAAAAGTCAACTGAACAATGCTAACAACAAACAAAACTTGACCAGTTAGAAATATGCTCACTTACTGTTAGCCACATTGTTTAGCAATAAATTGCTGTAGGCTACAGCTGTGAACCAGATAGTTGCTCTTATAACATGTGTTTTGCGTGTTTGCTGCTTTCTAGATCACTAAAAGGGATTTAATTGGAATCTTTTCTGAAAGGGAAAACTGTTGATCCTTTAAGGGTTTACCCAGAGAACAAACTAAAGAACCCTTCAGTGTACCTGTGGCATCTTCCTGTCAGCTATGATGTCACACACACACACACACACAAACACACACATATTAATACAATGTTCTTTCGTTATTGTCTACAAGACTTTGTTCACACAAATCCCATTTATTTTTTCAGACTTTTTTTTCCCCTAAAAATGTCTTAAATCTGATTTAAAAATTTAGATTTAATGTTATTCCTTGCCTTCAGACTAAAGAAAATCTTTCCTGCTTAGACCAGATATGCCAAGAAAACATACTTAACCTGCTGGTCTGGACATAGCTTAAGCTGCTGACAGATTTTCTGTAATGGCAAAATCTCGATTATGGCTCTTGGAGATGCCCTGCTGCACTGTTTAGTTACAGTTCTCTGAAAATGCTTGCTCTAAAGCACACTAAATAAGAAATATTCATGATTTCATAAATATTTTAGCATATTTACGTAGAAGTGTAGTCATATTGATATCTATAGCATTTTAGTCATCTTCGACACGCTGTATTACTCTGTTTTTATCACAGATGCTCAAAGTCCTCCTCTGTATTGAAGTTACCCATTATATGAGATACAGATTAGAAACTGTCTGGACTGCATAATATCACCTTCCAGCATTCAGCCTGAAATTGTTAGTAAAACCTGCAGTGCAAGGCCAAATTATACAGCCATCATCCATCACATGCTGGAAATGGAGGGTCGGCCAGCGCTGAGTGCTGGATGTTTAGTGCTCTGAGTTGTTCATTGGAGTTGTGGGGCTCTTTAGGATGGGAGAGGTAGTGCAGGCATCTTGAAAGAGCTTTCGTTTTACAGCCCAGATCAATGCTTCCCTCCATTTCCAGAAATATAGGTATAATGATATTTTCTCTCACAAGATTTCAGATCGATGGCGCATGGGCAGTGTGTTGTGTGTTGTTCATAAAAAAAGAGCTTTCTCTACAAAAGCCGCTGATTACAGACTCAGTGTGTTATAGCTGGGCCACACCTATTTCTGACTGTTATATGATTGATTAGTCACCCGATCACAGGCTTTCTTATACCTTTGTGATCACACCTCATCTCTCTCTTTCTGTCTCACACTCTCTTTTTCAACACACACACACACACACACACACACACACACACATATATATATATATATATATATATAGTGTGTGTTAAACTCACTACTCTCTCTGCACACTGGATGAATAACCTGATCTTGCTCTTTGAACTACTGCTTTGCTTCATTTCATTTATCTCATCTTATCTCATCTTATCTTATAGGATTAATTTATAATTGCACCTAAACAGTATGATCAGCTTTTGGGATTGGGATTGGTCTCCCTTTTTCGTCAAAGGCTGAGTGTTTCCAAAATAGAAGGCAACTGAACTGATGCCTTGCTGCCTATGTTGTATCATAAAAGCCAGTACTTTGACAGCTACAAAGCTTTAAGGAAATAGAAGGCAGCATATGTCATGACTTTGCCAAGATTCTGACATACATTAATAAGCTCTAACCTCAGTACCTTAGAAGCCCATTAGACTAGATGGGGAAAACTTAAAAATGTTAAGTGACTACACCAGTTATTTCTTGTCAGAAATAAAATATTGAGTCAAAAAAAATAGAGATAACATATAGTAAGACTTGAATTATACCCAACTGTGCTAGGGAATTCTAATGGATTGGTTTGGTTTGATTTGGTTTGGGTTTAGTTTGGTTTGGTTTCGGTTGGGTTTAGCTTGGTTTGGTTTAGTTTGCTTTGGTTTGGTTTGGGTTTAGTTTGGTTTGGTTTGTTTTGGGTTTAGTTTAATTTGGTTTGGTTTGGGTTTAGTTTGGTTTGTTTTGGATTGAGTTTATTTTGGTTTGATTTGGTTTGGTTTGCTTTTCTCAGACTGGTCAGCATGCCTGAGCAATAGTACAGAATTATGGGATAATTAGGACAGCCCAGGATACCTTTATTCTGCCTTCAGAAATCTTCACAAGTCAGCAGGGATTTCAGAAGGCATCATTCTATGCAAACATACATTTGAAGATGACTTAATTCCTAGGTGGCACTTTACATTTTGGACACATCATTTGTGTTGAAGGCAAAACAGAGTGTTTGAGATGCATTTCCCTCTTTTTCATCCTTTACTCTAGGCATTACTGTGGACAAATATGGCACCATCTTCTTCGTGGACGGCACCATGATCCGCCGAATTGATCAGAACGGAATCATCTCCACGCTGCTGGGCTTTAACGACCTGACTTCGGCAAGGCCGTTGAGCTGTGACTCTGTGATGGACATCTCACAGGTATACTCCTCCGCTTCATAAATCCTCATCCTGCAGTGTGGCCCTGTCACAGGACAAAATAAACACATTGCCTGGTTGCTGTCTGAGCGTTCGCGACATATATAGCAGCATGAGCACCCAGCAGACTGCCACCCACACCAAACGCTAACAGTCACCCCAGGCAAGGACACGGCGCTCTCTAGAGGCATAGTGGCTTCCATTAGGGTGATGATAGGATACAGGGTCTGGCACCAGAGGGGGAAAAAAAAACAGAAAGCTGAAAGCTGTACTTAACTGTCTGAAGTTGCAATTAGTACAGTTAATAACAAGCTGCATGTTGCAAGGGATATAAACAAAATGTAAATCATTCCAGTTTGAAGTAGATTTTGCTGTCCAGGAAAAACAGGAATGTAAGCAGGAGTAAGTTTTACACAAATTAAATCCAAATGGGAATTTTTTTTATTACTGCTTATCATGAAAAGCAGAGAGATTTTAAATTGTAAAACAGGGAAAATCAGGTTGGGGTGGGAGGAACATATTTTTCTTATGTGGAAGAGATTTATTTATTATTCTGAATTTATTCACAACTGTTCATTGAACATTTTCACATGTTTTTAACATTTTTTTGGATGCTGGTTAATGAGACGCTTCAGTGAATGGAAAAAAAAATCAGTCAGACTTATAGCTAAGTCTGTACTGAGGAAAATGACTCCATGAGGGTAGCAAAATGAAAAAAAATTCCATTCCTGAGGACTTTAAAGGGTTAATAGTGGTTTAGACCACAGTTAATTTAGAATTAGAATTTAATTTAGAATTTACAACAAACTAAACTTTTTAATGTGTGGCTTACTGAGCTTATAAGTAAAAAAAAGATTCAGTATTTAAATGTGGTCTTAGGCCTGTAGGAACTGCCAGTGTATGAATTAATTGTGCTACTAGTGGATTACAGTATAAGTCTTAGTATCAAGTCTCTAACCTTAGTACCAAGAGTTTCCTTCTTCAACAATTTTGATCCAAATAGGTATATTTTGTTAAGAAAGGCATGGACTTGTTGAAGAGAATAATATTTATTCATTCGAATAAAACTTTAAAAGCTTTAATTGGTCTACACATAAACCCCCAAGGAACTCCACTGCTTATAAAAACAGTAAAAATAAAAACATTTTAAAAAATAGACTTCTCACGTAACACAAGCCAAATAAGATCCATGGTAGGTTGGATAAAAACACAGGTATGGTTCCACAGTTTAAGAAAAAAAACCCACCCTTAACCTGAGAGTTACAGGACTCAGGGCACTTACTGTGATTTGTGGAAACATGGAAGATTCTTCCAAATATACTTTCCATTGATGAAGTGTCCAAGCTGTGATGTTTTATTTCTAAAATTGTTGGGTCATTTCTATTTCAGCCTCTTTAGCACAAATTTTAGGGCTGCGTCTGTGCTAATGAAATTAAAACAAACAAAAAAAGACCCAGAAGAAACTCTTAATTCAGAGTCTACTGCATGTGAGCACATTTTTACAAGACCCCCTTTAGAATCCAATTTGTATAATGCCCTACTACAGTTAGCGAGCAGACAGGACAGTCTCGGTTATATTAAGCCTGATCCTTGTGCAGTATAGCGTGTTCATATGTCAACTCTGCTTTTTTCCTCCTGGTTCCCCTTGTGTGTGTGTGTGTGTGTGTGTGTGTGTGTGTGCACGTGCATATGTGTGTCCTAGTACCATCAATATGCCTCACTTGCCAGGATAAGAGGAGCTTTCTTTTACAGAAAAGATGCAGAACGTTGTGTAGACAAACTACAGTTGCCCACCTCCGTTCCTCTGAGACATTGCACTCCCCTGACACATACATACACACACTCAGATGTCCTGACACATACACACGGATACATGCAGTCACCCTAACACATCTTGACATACCACACACATGCACACCATCTCTTTTTTTCTCCCTCTCACTCTCCAATTCCATCTCTTTGGCAAACGCATAATTGAACACACACACACACACACACAAGCAGACATGTAGACACTCACAAGCACTTACTCACACCAATATGCTGAAACTTCTGAAAACCCTCAGCAGTGATGACAAATCACACTCATTCTTGCCACAGACACTCAGACAGTAAAAAGCATCCATTATAAAAATTCATGGGCAGCTCGCTGCTCTCTGCTTCCCGTACTCCCTGCTGCAACACTTTTCCAGGCTAATTTTTATCCTCTTCCCTTACCAAATTTTGTCAAAAATATGTTTTTTTTTTCTGATTTTCTAGTCTATGCCTATTCATTAATAGGCTGTATATTTGAATCTTTTGTACTCTGGCTCTCAGCAGACAGATTAGCTGTGATCTTTTGCGTGTTATTTCCAACCTGTATTCCAAAACCAGCATGTTTCCTGGTAGCCCTGATGTCTTATATGAGAACCAAGCCTGATTGTCACCAGAATTGCTTATTTATATTCTGTTCTTTGCTACTGAAATGTCTTCATGATGGTTTCATCTGAACATGAATCTTCTTCTCAGCCCTCTCATCCCTGTTGTACCCAAAATGATGTGTGAATGAAAAATGGAAGGAAAAAAAAGATATTTTGCAGGCAAGGCTACACAAGCTTGCATTTTATCAATCAAGTGGACTAAACTGTTAGCTGTTTGGTGAGAGACATTGACAGCAGCATTCTCTTTGATCCTTAACAAAGTTTTAGATGATTAATGTAGATAATTCTTGCTTTATTTTGGACATGTGAAGCGTTTTCCCAGCCATTTTCCTTTTAGGACACCCGTCATGTATTCTGCATTTTATTATATGTGGCTTAAAGAGTGTGAGTGTGTCAATATACAGTATACACTATATGGCTAAAAGTATGTGGACACCATGACCATAACACCCAAAGTTGTAAGCATACAATTGTACTGAATATCTTTGTATGCTGTAGTTTTAAGATTTCCTTTCACTGGAACTAAGGGGCCCAAACCTTGAGTGGCCAGCAGAGAGCCCTGACATCAACCCCACTGAACACCTTTGTAATGAATTTAAATTCTGATTGCACACCAGATCCTGTCACCCAAGTTCCTTGCCCAACCTCTAGCGCTCCTGTGGCTGAATTGGCACAAATCCCCACAGCTACACTCAAAAATCTAGTGGAAAGCCTTCCCGTGAAGAGTGTAGCATGTTATAGCAAAGGGGAACAGCTAAATATTAATACCCATAGTTTTTGAATGGAATGTTTAATACTCAGATGTCCACATACGTTTGGCCATATAGTGTATATTTGTATGTGTGTGTGTGTTAGTCCCTGGCAAAGCCATCCAGGCCTTTCTACTGAATTCCCACCTGCACACTTTCCCTCATGAAATATTTAGCCAGGTCTGTCGACAAGGAATAGATTTTAAGAAAAAGTCCCCGTCTTCATTGCGTAGTAATTGCAGCTGCTGATAGAAATAGGAGATTCTTGGGCCACATACCTGAAATGGGTCTTATTACATAAACCCCACTGCTTCAGTTTGGCTCCTGATAGAAGCACAGCCTTATGTTATTTAAACTACTGAGATCAGAGTGGCAGGAAAGTAACAGTTTTGGTCACTCTGAGCAAAACACAACCTATAACATCTGTGAAAGTGAATATTTTTACACCGCAGTGCAAGCTCTCTATTAAGGACTTGAAATTCATGGGTGCATTACATAGTATATCATCACAGAACCAACAAGAGTCCCTCCTGAGAGATTCAGTTTCAGAGAGTGGCAGTTGTACAATCTAGCGTAGCCAAAATAAGTCTGATTTGTCACTCTAGGTGACAGTTTAGTAAGGAATAAATGGATGCGTTTTATAGGAACATAATCAACTTCAGGGTGACAACTGTAATTCACCTTCTCATCAGACTGCATCACACCACATTGTCATTGACTTTACCACAGCAATTTGTGTAATTAATTTTATTAATTAAGGAACGGCATACTTTTTATCTATTTATGGTTAAGGTTGTGGAACATTCAGGAAACAAGTTAGGTCCTGTTACCACTTATGTTATAGCAGTTATAATCAGTCAAGTGAGTTAAGTGAGACAAAAGAACTTTGCTTGTCATGTTACTGAGAAACCAGAAAGCACAAAGTCCTTAGTACTGAATAGTCTCCCGTGGCGGAAAACTTACTGACCATTACAAAGCACTGACACTGGAGACTCCTTCCAGAAATGTTAAATAAACAGCTCCTTACAGAAAGCTTTAACAAAAGTAGTTTGGTGATGGAAGGAAATCCACACAAAAAACCAACAGATTTTGTTCAGCTGGGGGATTCAGGTTGCCTTTAAAGAAATCATTATTGGATTTTATTTGTTTTGTGGGGTTTTGTTGGTTTTTTGGTTTTGTTTTTGTTTTGCCAGATGCTGTGCAGTGCTTATCTTGACATTTCTCTTTAGTCTGTGAAAAATGGATTTGTCCTATTTGATGCATCCAAATCAATTGGCTGCTTTTAAGGTCTTCTTTTAATAGACTACACAGCATGGTGGCTTGTTTTTGCTTTTTTTTTTCTCCCAGTACATTAAAAACATCTTTTAATCAAGCAACCTTGTTACCATGCCAAGACCACTACTGAAATAAGAACTTTCATATTGTACCCCTAACAGAACACTCACTGTTTGGTTTCTTTCTACTGTTTCTAATCAATAAAGATTTATTTTTTTGGTGTCCTGATCAGGACCTGAGTCCCCACTGGCTGAGTAGAAATAATTTTCGAACTTAATTTAGCTACTTTCAGTTGTAACTGACCTGCAAAACGGTTCTTTGATAATTAAAAAAAAAAATTGCAGACTAACTATGTCTGCTTTCATGTCTTCTCACAGGTACGTCTGGAATGGCCCACTGACCTAGCTGTGAGTCCAATGGACAACTCACTCTATGTTTTGGATAACAATGTGGTGCTGCAGATCTCAGAGAACCACCAGGTCAGGATCGTAGCTGGTCGGCCCATGCACTGCCAGGTGCCCGGCCTTGACCACTTCCTGGTGAGCAAAGTCGCCATCCACGCCACGCTGGAATCCGCTAATGCATTGGCTGTGTCCCACAATGGCATCCTCTACATCTCAGAATCTGATGACAAGAAGATCAATCGAGTGAGACAAGTTTCCACCAATGGTGAGATCTCTCTGGTTGCTGGTGCCCCAAGTGGCTGTGACTGTAAGAATGATCCCAACTGTGACTGTTACTCAGGAGATGATGGCTACGCCAAGCATGCAAAGCTTAACTCACCATCATCGCTGGCAGTTTCGCCTGATGGAGAGCTCTTCATAGCTGATCTGGGCAATATCCGGATCCGTTATGTACGACAGAACAAGCCTTACCTCAATCCACTTAACATGTATGAGGTGTCGTCACCCATGGATGATGAACTCTACTTGTTTGACACCAATGGCAGTCACATCTACACCCAGAGCCTAACCACAGGCGACTATCTGTACAACTTGACTTATTCGGGAGCAGGAGACCTGAGCACCATCACAGACAAGAACAAGAACAAGGTGACCATTCGCAGGGACACTACAGGACTGCCTGTCTGGCTCATGACTCCAGACGGTCAAACATTTTGGTTCACCATCGGGACTAATAATGCCCTCAAGAGCATCGGTGCCCAGGGCCATGAGTTAGCCATGATGACCTACCATGGGAACTCAGGACTGCTGGCCACGAAGAGCAATGAAAATGGGTGGACTACGTTCTATGAGTAAGTAATATACAGTCTTTTATACATTTCAGAGTGGCAACAACACATAAGTTACATTAATATACTGTAAATATAGACAATATAAAATAATGAGTTTAAGAGAGAGAGAAGATTTGAAAATAAGGAGAGCTGTTGAAAGTAGTGTGCAAAGGAAATCTGCTAAAGTACAGGAGCTAATGTGAAATCTTCTAGAAGGACCTCTGAAGAAAAAAATAAGCTGTCCTGCATGGAACAGGAGCACAACAGCGGTCCACATGAAGCTATATGAAAAGGAAATAACTGACAATTTTTATTGATACATGTTTCATAAGCTGTTGAAAACCACTAAGTAGTGCCCTGAAGCTTTGTAGTACATAAAAAAAAGTACGCAGTTTGAAATAGTACTGATAAGAGCCGAGGGTTTTTACCTTGGACTTCTAGTGATATTGATTTTCAGACCAGGTTTATCAAATGTATCAGCTTTTTGAAAGGTTGTTGTAGCACGGTGTAGATGGTTCAGACATCTCCAGAATTTCTACTGCTTTGTGTCTAGAGCATATAAGGGTACTTTCACACCTATTAGTCCACTTGCAGAGTCCGAACCAGGGAGTAAATGAAAGTTAAATGAAAAAAAAAAGCAGAAAAACAGTGGCTAAGGGGTATATATATATATATATATATATATATATATATATATATATATATATATATATATATACTGAAAACATCCTTGTGAAAAAGGTAGACAAACCTTTACTACATAGAGAAAATACAAAAATCACATATGGAGAACAGGGAGCTGGCGCTCAGTAAAATACTAGATAAGAGACTGATTGTAAGCAGAGAGAGAACATTTTTCAAAGACTGTCTCAAACTGCTTGTATTGGTCTGCACCCTAGTGCAATTGCGTTGTTCTCGCCTGTCTAAATGAACCACTTCAAAGAAGAAAAACCACCAGTGTTAGATTCAAATGCACTAAATTTTGCATATGTGAAAGCACCCTGAATTTGTATGTTCTGCTGTGACAGTACAGCTCCACAGGTCCTCACAAATTTTGCAGAAAAGTCAGGTACTAAGCAAGAAAATCCTTGACATTGATGGAAGAATGCTGAGCGGGTGGAAAAGTTTACAGTTTTCATGTGATTCGTAGCACAAGTCATATTTTGGTAATAGATATGCATGTTGATAATAACATTAATGTTTAAATGATTAATTATTAATGAAAGCAGTCAGTGATTATCAAAGAAGTTATTACTTGCAGCCCTGCCACTTTATGACCCTGGACTGGTGGATACGTGATCATACGTCAGAGCTCAATGGTATCTGGACAGTGCAGTGAGTCAGATTGTGCAGCCAGACCACACTTTGGCAAGAGATTTGGCTCTGGCTCAAGTTGCCATGGTTACACTAACAGATCAAAGCTGAAATTGGGACATGGTCAAATAAATATGGTCAATTAAATCCGCCTCTGTGCAGGGAACGTATTGGGTTTCACAGCTAATTTAGATGAGGCCAAATAGCTCCAGTATGTTTTATATTCTGGAGTTTAATGTGTTCCTGTGCATTAGGTTTTTATTTATTTTTTTTAAACATCTGCACTCATGGGTGAATATTAAAATGCTAACTTGTGGTTTCATTTGTAAACCGAAAGAGGAACATTTTCCCGTTTGCATGGAGCCATTTTCCCATTTTTTTCCCCTATTTTTTCTTTTATACAGTTATGAAAATAACAACTTTGCCAAAGTGCTATCGTGTCTCCTGATGCAAATATTTTTAATTTTTAGCATTTTGTTTGCTTTAGATAATTAGCTATGCATCTTAAGCAGTAATGAACATTTCGTGTACAAATTTGTACAATCGTTCATAGAGAGCACGTTCACATTCTTACTATGCTGTGTTACTAGATCTTAGTGCCACAGAGTAAAATCAATGTATAAACCAAAACACATACCATTGTGCATCATTTATGCATTTTACATCATTGCTCATGCTTCAATACACTTACCCCTACCTGCCAATAGAGATCCCTGTAAAGCCACATACACCACATCCACAGCACTTCCAGTCTGATATACTCTTCAAAACATCTTGTTTTTTTCCTTCAAGGTCTGGTTGAAAGAGGATATCTGTCACATGCTCTTCCCTTTCCATGCTTTCCTGCCTAGATTTTTCATTTTTTAAATTTTTTTTTGCAAAATAGCCTCGGCTGTTGCTTGTCCTTGTTCTTCTCAACAGTGTACTCAGACTTGTTCTTTGTGCACATGGCAAAAACATGTTTAGGAAGAAGCTGAAAATCACTGCTTGACAACTAGAATAAGCCTGCAATATTTTTTCCTGGAACATGTGTCATTTTCTTGTTCATATAAATTGAAAATAGTCTAATGGCAATTACACCTTTCCCCTCCCCGCTATATCTTTATTAAAAACTCATGCTGTCATATGATTTCTTTGAATAAATGGCTTACAAAACACATTAGCTCTGTAATTGCTATTAGAAGTGTGTGTGTGGGGGGGGGGGGGAAACAATAATTAACATTAGGAATGGTTCACTCTGTGTGCTTTTCTAAACAACTTAATTTTACTCAGACATTCTCCTCCTCAGGCAGCATGAAGTGGTGTTTTTAATACATAGAGCTTTTTTCGTATAATTAGTTTTGAAGGTTATAATGCTGCCTAAAGAGTCGCAGGCATAATGCACCAAAGGTGGAACAGATCTCAGTATTTATCTATGCACTCTATCCTGCACACAGTGCAGGCCCTTTGAGTTTATCATAGCCACCACCTGAATTCATTAAGGTCCTTTCAAGTCTGTTAGCCTGAGGACACATGCTAGCTATGTCAGCCAGGATTTGTGCCAAGACTGTATGCAAAGCCGCAGAGGCAAACACAACAAAGGCATCTGCTGAGCTGTCCCCTCCATTAAGCTTTATTGGAATCTTTCTGTACTGTCGAGGCTGCAGATGGGTTTTTGTCACTATAATAGAGTTTTGAGTCTTTGTTGCAAAGATGTAAGCTAATTTTTAGTTTTAAGGCCTCGATTGAAACTCTTGTCAGCATGTACTGGGTAGTAAGTTAGTAACAGACATACAATGGAGCAATGAAGCAGAGGGAGAGATCAGGTCATTCGTATGAGGGTGGCGGAAAAGAGTTCAAGTGGAAATGTGTGGGTTTTTGTTTTGTTTTTGTTTGTTTTTTTAGAAGAAGCGCAGCTGCTTTGGAGATACTAATAAGCATTACAGTGTGAACAGGAAGAAGTTCTAGCCCTTTTCAGAGTGCTTAAGGGGTCGGTGAGCACAGGAAAATGTGGGTTGTTAAAGAAATCTTTGTAGTCTTTTTAAAAATGTACCTTTCTCAGGATACAGGTGTTTACCTCATATTACCTTCCCGGTAAGTTACTGTTTTTAGGCACTCATACTGACAAACTGAAATACTGAAAAAGAGGCAACGGTCAAATGATCAGGCAAACAGAGCAGTACAGGACAAAACAGGATCAAAACACAGAGAACAAAAGCAAAGGGTCTAAAGCAGAGAAGGAAACAGAGTTGCACACGGAAAAGATGGCAAAACCATCAAACAATGTACATGATTGAGCTGTTTAAGTAGACGGTGTCGCTGAGGATAACAGGCGTTGTTGTGTCCAGGCTGGATTTGGAAATGGGGACGGGGTGCGGTAGCTCCTGGATCAGCAGTGGATCCAGATGGGACAATCCTCCTGAGTGGCGCAACAGAAAAACAGTTTCAAATCCTAATGATGTCGCAGCAATCTGTGGTTGTGTGTCCAACAGAGTCCAACAAAATTGGCCCTGGGTGCGAGGGATGGTGTCTTTGCCTCTTTCCTTTGTCAGTCAGAGCAACACTAACCAATCGTGGGTGTCTGTGAGCTAATGTATGCAGAAGAGTGTAGATAGTGCTTTCCTCAGCAAATGTTCAGCTGCCCTTTGACTTGAGCACCATGAGCAGCATTTAGAAAAGATGCCGTGGCTGGCGTCATTTAGAGCTAGCTAGTGAGTCGGAGCTGGCAAAATGACCAAATTGAGTGAAATTAGGGTGGAAATGCAACAAATAAAAGATAAACTGATTCTTTCTCATGCAAATAAATGTTGCATTTCAATTAAACATTTTTTTAAGGCCAGGCTTATGTGATTGCTGATGGGGCTCTAGAGGAACAGATCATTATCTGTATCATGTTAGTGCCTTATGGAATGGCAACTGGCTCATTTGTCTTATCCTTCTAGGGAATTGGGACAAAATATAGACAGCAACTCAGTCTAATAACTTCCAGAATATTAACATCCTGACACTCGGGTCACATAACTGGAGTAAGGCTAAATGGAGCTGAATTGCCTGAGAGCTAGTATATGTATTTAATAGCATGAAAAAAATATGTGATACCTCGCCTCATTCCCAGCACTTTTTCTTGATCAGTGTAGAAAAGTAGTGCTGAGGTCTAGTATTTTATCTCCCATTACTTCTTTTCATGAAAATAAAAGAAGACAAGTCCATTCTGTGCTTAATACCATGCTGTGTGTTTCTCTCGAACACTCCTCGCATACCTCAGAAGTCTTTACCCTGCAAATCAGATCAAATTCCCGTCAGTATGAGCTCTGCATCTTCTGTCTTTCATTTTGGCCCGATGAGACTGAACAGGAGGGGGGTGCTGCAGACCAGCTGCAGCCATCACTTCCGCTTTGAATGTTATTAGAGAAGTAAGACGTTTCTGAGATCCCCACAGGCTTCAATCGCACGTCTGATAAAAGTCTTAGAGAAGATGTGCTCGCTCATAATTTTGGGGGACGGGTGGTGTTTAAAGAGAGCCGACTTCATGGTGGTGCTCTGGGATGTGACAGAAGGTTTTGTTTAGCTGTGTGTTGCTCTTTATTGCGTTTTTATTGTGTTAGAGTTGGCATGAAGGCAGTTGTGCAAGTACTATCATAAACTAAGCTCACCTGCAGAACTCAAACTCTAAAGTGAGCTGTAGCCAATATTCAATGCAGCACTCCATGATTTAAATTTGAGTGGAGTGGAGAATAGCTCCACTTCCAATATTCCAGTTGCTTTTTGGAGTTTTCCCACAACAATGCACTGACCTCTAACCCTCTTCTGTGTGTCTCTGTTTCTCTCCCTCTGGCGCTTTCTGTCTCTCCGCCTCCTCAGGTATGACAGTTACGGGCGGCTGACGAATGTGACCTACCCTACAGGCAGGGTGAGCAGCTACCGCACTGATTCTGACGGTGCCGTGCGGGTGCAGGCTGAAGGCTCCAACAAAGAGGACATCATTGTCACAACCAACCTCTCAGCCTCTGGAACCTTTTACACACTCATGCAAGGTCAGTTGTCCACCCTTTGTGTAAGGTTATGCATGAAATATCCCCAATATATTACAAGGTTTCGTACCAAATCTGACATTGGTATATTTTGACTGTGTGTGTATATATATATATATATGTATATATATATATGTTTGAGCTGTATCAACCAGTGTGTCAGGAGACTGCCAGCTTTCACATCTATTATCTTCTATCTTTCTTATTTCACTGCTGTGACTATTTTAATTAGCTAGCACTAAGCGCTAGACAGCAATGTGTGAGAATGAGATTGATTCATTTAGTTGCTTGAGCTGCTATTCATTTCCAGCACCTGCAACAGTACCACGCCCTCAGAATGCAGTGCTTTTTTGTGGTAACCCTGAATATACATGTGGAAAACAGCGTTTTCTGCTGACAGCCAGGTCTATTTGCCTTCACATATAGATTCATGAATAAAAGAATGAATGAATGTGCTTTGGTGTAGTGCTGGGCGATTGTCACGATTAATTTGGTTAATTCGAATTAGTGTTTTAACGCGTTTTTCAAAATGTTCTAATCAAGATTGTATATGTTTTTATATATGCGTATTTAAATTTTTAATTAAAACATCCATAAATGCTAGTTAAAAATGTAAACAAATATGAAGGAGAAACACAGCCTTCTTAACCTGATAAATGCCTCCTACAGCCTGCACTACTCCCAAACTCTGCACGCTTAGATTAAAAATTTAAAAAAAGAGAGTAAACGGGCAAGACTTCGCCAAGGACTGAGCTCATAGCAAAGAAAGGTTCAAAGATTACTTCAGAGATATGGAATTGGTACAAGTCTGAAAAGTCGGATGAACAAGTTTATGTAAAATATAATGCTGCATTACATCTAAGCAGTCATTTGCCGGTCGGAATTACGTCATTTTCGACCTCGGTACATTCACAGACAAAGTGGGAAACTGGACGCCCCATGTTTGTTTTTTCTTAGCAACAAGCTAGGCAGCTAACTCGGATGAGTGATGTATTTTTTCTTTCTCAAACAGTGAACTATACAGTCAGTGTTTTAGATTTAACAAATGAATATGTCTGTATGTTGATTAATCTAAAGCTAATACTTGTATATACAGTATAACTCATTTAAAGGTACAAAGTTTTAATTGTTTATTTCTGATGCTGTGCACAGCCATGATGATTTGACGTCACTCCGTAACTCCGAAATTCCCAGAGCACACATCACATAAAAGCAGATAAAAGCAGCCATAGATTTCCCATCCTTCCACTTCACACGTGGAGGCTCTGCTGTCTGCTGTAGGAAACCCAATCTTAATCACTCTGCTTTCAGGACAAAGGAACATGTCAGAGGTCGTGGGTCGTGAGCGTAAGCTTGTAATTTTTCCTGCATACTTTGGCATTTTGATGTCCTGCTTTGCAGCTGACCAAGCACTCCATTGATTTCCAATAATCACCTTTGAACTCACCATTCCCCTGGTCTTCATAGTCAAAAGTTGTAATGATTTTGCCATTCTCCCACAGGCACTTGATTTGAAAGCCCACCTTTTCCCAGGTTTTTAAATTAGGCCCGGTACAACAGCATCTGAGAGATAAAGTTACCTGCTTTTCCACTAACAGTGTCTGTGCTGGTTCAGCAAAAAAGAGAATGTTTTTATAGAACTGCGCCACATTTCCATCGGATTAAGAACCCATTACAGGTTTCATAACTGATAAAATATGACTGTTTTGAAAATATTATAACACAAAATAATACCAACCATGGATGATTTTAGAGGTTTTACTTCTGGCTTTAAGGACATCTGTTCTCATCCAAAGTCTCTCTCTCTCTCTCTCTATATATATATATATATATATATATATATATATATATATATATATATACATATATATATACATATCTATTTACTTATCTGATCCTACACTTTCTGGCCACTTTAAGAG
>CM075016.1:13839042-13865905 GCA_037576675.1 Pangasius sanitwongsei | reverse complement strand
ATATTTAGTAGTGAGGAAATTTCACGAATGGACTTATTGCACAGGTGGCAACCTATCACGGTACCATGCTTGAATTCACTGAGCTCCTGAGAGTGACCTATTCTTTCACAAATGTTTGTAGAAATCTGCATGACTAGGTGCTTGATTTTATACACCTGTGGCCATGGAAGTGAGTGAATTCAATGATTTGGAGGGCTGTCCCAAAATGTTTGGCAATATAGTGTATATATATACACACACACACACACACTGTATTTATAGGAGCCTATTCATGTATCTATTTCTGTATAAACAATAACAGTGTGCGTGTGTGTAGTAATACTCATCCCTGTATACATGCCTATTAGTGTTGCTGCTCAAAGGAAGGCTTGTTTCAACAATACATTTACAGTTACAGCATTTAGCAGACACTCTCATCCAGACTTACAGAAGTGCACTGAAGTCTCTATTGTAGAACACATCCTTATACTAGTACAAGTAGTCTATGGTTTAAGAATAGAGTTAGTGTGAGATTTAGTGTGTATTGTGAGAGTTTTTTTTTCTGTAGATATAGTGCTCAATAATATTAGAAACCTCTGTTCAAGTGTTTTTAATAGGGGTCATGGTGATGAAATGATACTACCCTACTACCCACAATCTCCGACATCACCAGTTCTTTGTTCCAGGCCAGCAGCAATTCTCTGTTGGAATTGAACCACACAGCTCTTTGGTGGTGGAAAAGCACAGAATTGTACCATATTAAGAAAAAAAAACTATGAATATGTGAGAGGATTGTTTAATTCAGAAGTAGAGATTATACAGGTGGATCCATTGGTCAGTGCAGAATGATGACCTTGTGCTGGGAATCTGCTTTACAGACATTCAGAGAAGGGAGAGAGGAGAGGGGGGGTGCGAGTGCAGAGCCAGTTGCTTTGCTGCTAATTAATTCACTCTCGTCTGCTTTGTAACTGGACACCATTTTGGCTGTGCTCATACTGTACACTGGACCAATTGGATATAGGCATCTCTCAAAGGCACTGTGGTATTTATTAGCACTGCGTCCAAGTGCGTGCATGTGTGTGTTCAGGAGGGCTGTCTATATATTTGTACTTAATTCTATCATCATTTCTTGTTATTCATATTTCTTGAAGGTCATTCTTAAGTACACTACAATTATGTGCAGGCATTAAAGGTGGACATGTTTTTTTCTGTTCTGATTATGAAGAAGTATAGTTTGATTTACCTCACTACTTTCCCTGCTCTACCTGTCCGAATTATACTTATAGCTCAAGCAGACTTCATTTAGTAATGCAAAGGCACACGGCATGCAGGATTACTAGACCTTTATAACCATTATATTAGTGCACGTGGATAACTTGTGCAATGATTCATTTTTAATATGCGATCATTTAAATTGCTTAACTGTCACTTTTAGTTTACATTACATGTGAACCACATGTTTTCACAAGGGAGGATTAAGCCGGCTGCACATTTCTGTTTAGGCTGAGAGCACTGCCGCATAATGAGTGCAGCTCTCATAAACTCATTAATTCGCGGTGGCCAGTAATGAGCATTTTATTCATGGTGGGCCTTGTGAAAGTGCTGACTGACACTCTCACATGTGTGCTACATTAGTGTCATTGTTGCACCATTTGTTTCCTGTATTATTTATCTCCTTTTTTAGGCTTTTAGTATTTTCTTCTTCTCTCTTTCCTTTGTGTTTCTTCCTTTATCAGTCTATTTACACCTCTACCTCACTGAAATTTGCCTCTCTGATAGAGCACCTGGTAACAGAGAGCCAGCTGCATCCACGTATCTCCATGGCTGCTGATAAACAAGTTTACTCCTACACGCCTCTCTGCATACACACACACATACACCTCTCCCTCTGTCTGTTATTAGACTATTCACACAGGGAGTTTTTTTTTGCCCCAAACTTTCTAGCGTCACTCAGTTAGTGTGTTTCAATACCATTGTTCTGTCTGAACTTATTGTTCTTTCTACATTCAGTCAAAATAAGGTGCGTAGTTGTGTTTAGTGATTAGCCTAAACATAACCATACTTTGTCTATTTAACTGGCTGTAACACTTGTAACCTACTGTAACTTTTTCTTCATACTATAATTTCTCTACAGATCAAGTCAAGAACAGTTACTACATTGGACTGGATGGTTCGCTACGGCTGGTTTTGGCTAATGGCATGGAAGTGTCGCTGAACACAGAACGACACCTGCTCTCAGGTACTGTGAACCCAACAGTCAGCAGGAGGAACGTCACCCTTCCCATAGATAATGGCCTCAACTTAGTGGAGTGGAGACAGAGGAAAGAGCAAGCACGGGGACAAGTCACAGTTTATGGACGCAGGCTGAGGGTGAGAATCGATCTCTGTCTCACACACGCACGCACACACACTCACACACACAGAGTCCATTCTGAAGTGATCATCAGTAAGAGCTCTGAAGGGTTCCTGGCTGCAGGGGTCAAAGTAGCGTACTTCAATATAATTTTTTTTTAATGCTGAAGCCTTCAACTCACACAATCTCTGACACTTGTGAACAAGAATTTAATGACGAACAAACCAACTAAGCAGCGAAGCCTTTCCCATGCTGCCACCAAATTCATTTACTGGTTACAGTTCACTAATTTACAAACACAAAACAAATCCAAATGCATACATAAAAAATACATAAAAAGTAGTAGTGATGAAAACATATAACTTACACCAGACACCTTACTTGCTGCAACAGTCTGGACTCCCGAATTTCCTGATTTACAATTAATATTAGAAAATGTAACATTAATGTTGAGTCCTTGAACTTGACCTATATTTTTAGGTGAACCCACCAAAGTCCATAATTTGGTCCCATCAATAATGACCATTTTCTTATATTAATTCAGTTTGGGTGTGGGGGTTATATGAGGGGGTACCCAAAAATCCCCAGAATTCGAATGTATATATATATTTAATCTAAATCATATGCATCTGTTTATAGAATGTGGCATGTGGCATAGACTTTCTTCCCATTTGAGAAACTAGTGTGAGGAGTATACACAAACAAAATAACTCTTTACTCTTCATTGCCCACTGGCTCAAAAGACATACAGACCTTGTTTCTATTCACCTCCTCTCTCACAGATTATAAATCTCTGTGGTATGGCACATGCCCACGCACTACCTCTAGCACATATAGAAAAGTGCCCAGTGTGGCCTGACAGATACAGAATCACAAACACACCTCCTACAAAGTCAGTCTGGCAGCGAAGCCCGCACAGTCAGAAATAATTCTACATGGACGACCACGTTGCCCCGGTGTTGGCTGGATTAATGTTGTACGGCTCTGACACTGTTCCTCAGATGCACACTGACTCATCTGTGCCGAAGATTCTGTTCTAGCCATAATTGCATCTTAATTACAGTCTCTCTCGCACTCAGACATTGTTGACGACCACACCTGTCTTTTTGAATGATGACCATTTTTATGATGGCACCGTTACGCTCTGACCCAGCCTCGACAGGCATGAAGCTGCTTGCCAAGGTCACAGAGTGTGGGTGAGCTCTCAGTGTCTCTCAGCAGTCAATCCATCATTGTGTAGCATCCCACTTTCTGACCCTGAGGACTGGGTCAACAGCTAGGGCAGCGATGAATCCCCTGTTGCTAGAAACCCAGAGACTTTCCTCACTGTACCACACTGACGCCTCCATCCATCTCCTCAGTGCATCTCAGCTCTAGTTGTGTAGAAATCGCCTTAGAAAGTAAGAGTTGCCACAGACCTTTTTTTCAGCTACAGACAAGGTTTGGCTCATGGGAAAGAGGACAAGTCATGTCACTTCAGCTTTGGATGGTGCCTTCCAACCTCCAGGGAAGTAATAACCGAATCAAAGTGTGCGACCCAGTTACCGGCACGCTTTGACCCGCACTCATCTGCCAGTGCAGTAATAACAGACGTGATAATGGGAAAACCACTTTAGCCACTACCCAGCACAGCCTTCAACACAAGATGACCCATTTGTGATTTGAACCATAGCATAACAGCAAGTCAAGGACACTGGATCTGGATGTATTCACCGTGAATTGCTACACCGTGTTTCCAGCATGTCTGCTTTCTGTTTGTGTAAGCAAACTTTATGCAGGGGCTGCAGGCAGGGTGGTTTGTAAGCTCAAGCAGCATAGCAGACAGCTGGTCACAAGGTGCCATTCAGTTGGTGGATAGCGGCTTGTTAAATAGCCTTGTGTTGTGTCTCGAGGGAATAAGGAAAATGTATAGAATAGGCTGAAACCCTTCAGGTGGTGTATGTGTGTGTTTGTGTGTGTGTGAATATTTGTGTGTGTGTGCATGTATGCATTTAGATATGGTGAGATGGTGGGGAAGAAAGGGGTGGACTTTGCTGGAATCAAGATATATTGTGTTAGATTACATGGGTGACTAGGTAAGAGTGTGTGTGTGTGTGTGTGTGTGATTTGTCTGAAGATGTGAAAGTAGAATAGAGGATGTGTGTATGCATTTGCAAGCGTAAAACTGTGTACAATTACAGTCAGTTAAGGTTTAAAAAAAAAAGAGATTTAGTTTGCGTTGGTGTGTGAGCATCCCTCCTGTGTTTGTCTGGTTGTCTTCTGTTGGACGCACCCACCCATCTCTGCACACACGCGCACACACAAACACACACACACACACACACTCACGCTCACACACCTCCTACCCTCTTTCCCAGAGCTTGTTCTACTACAAAGCCGGGCATCTGCAACCTCAGTCATGTCTCTGTATCATGCATACCGTGTGCCCATCACCGTGACAACCTGTGCCATTAGGAAAGCTCATGGCTTCTGCTGCCAGGACTTTACAATTTTGCTTCTCTCCATGGCAACGTGGCCACCTATCTACCCCCAGGCTTTGGGAGTGTAATGGGGGAAATTCTCCATCTACTGTGAAGTTAAATTGCACAAGACCCTAAAGCCATCCTTGAAGCCTTAGTACCAAAACATACATACATAGTCTTTTGGATATTTCAGGATGCGTTTATTAGAACGGTGTCATATACCACCTCCAAACAGACACAGTAAACATGCAGGCACACTTGTTTGCTCAAGGAAGCAAAAAAACGCACTGAACAAATAAGATTAGAGTTCTTATCAGAGAAATACCCGGGACATGTTTGGAACGGAAAGCACAGGCAAATATTGGAATTGCAAAACAAAAACTTGAATTTAATGAGAACACAAAAGATAGTCGTTTGCAAATTTGTGTGAATGTTGAGAAGTTTCATTATCAATGTTGATTGATTGAACAAAGCATATCCATCATCAAGACAATCCATCAAGGTTTATTTGTCTTTTTTTTTTCAATCTTGTTTCATTCTTGAAGTTTAGTGCAGAGGTAGCGATTTTAGAGTGAATATCTACCTGTCTTACATCAGATGTCTTCATACCCTTTATTCTTAATACCCTTTATATCTGTCTTTCTAAGCTAAGCCCTTTTAGCCCATTTTCAGTCCATTTTAAAACATTTGAAACCTTTGAGTGGATTCTCTAGAGGCTTGTTTTCCTTTGTATTTTTCTGGGGGTTTTTTTCAGTGTGTAACTCTGTTCAACTAGAGCCTGCAGAATTAGTCCTCATCCCCACCTCATCCCATTTCCAAAGTTTTGTTCTCGCTGTTATATGCTAGTCCGTCAGTGCTGGCTGGAGTGGTTTTGAGCATAACATGATGCAAATATTTTATACGCGTATTCCCGAGGCCCAGTGTTTGTCTTGATGTTGTATGATGC
This sequence comes from Pangasius sanitwongsei, assembly GCA_037576675.1. NCBI lineage: Eukaryota > Metazoa > Chordata > Actinopteri > Siluriformes > Pangasiidae > Pangasius > Pangasius sanitwongsei. Next base: position 13,860,165 of record CM075016.1, on the reverse strand, counting down.
TCAGCTAATTAAAGAGAGAATAAGGAACTGCAGGACACTGGCTTATTGACGTCAATAGGGGTGGGAGGCATCAGACAAGATTTGTCTCTTCTTCATTCTGTATGTCTTGCTGGGAATTCATAAGTTCCTTACTTTAAGTGTAAAGTAATCCTCTCAATTAGGCATTAGTGACATTAATTGGCCCTGGTGTAATTGGCCCTTTACAGACAAGGGCTCCCAGCATGCTAGCGATATGTGATAACACTTTCACACTCTTCCTCCTCTAGTGCCACTGGACAGCAGCCAACAGCGAGAAAAGCTGCTTTAAGACTTTGCTAAGACATGCAGTGTGTCATGCCAAGATGGGTGCTTGTGTACCTGGAGTGATCAGCTTTAATCATACTTTAATCAAGATGGGTCAGGGGAGTTGATGCTGTTTTTTGAGGATTAATCCAGGCACCTACAACAGAGCAGATAAGGCATTTGACAATTACTTGGTTAAATATATCTTGATATAATTAGCCTACCTGTTATTATATGAGTATTCAAGTAGTATTCAGCTAGACTTTAAGGTGACCAAGTGGATATTGTTTCCATCTCACAGCTCCAGGGTCCCTGGCTTGATCATGTGTTCAGGTTACTGTCTGTGTGGAGTTTCAGATGTTCTCTCTGTGTGGGTTTCATCATAATGCCCAAAAACCCGCCGTCTACTTTGAATTGGCCCTAGTTGTGAATGAGATATGTACGTGGTGTTGCCGGGATAGACTCCGGATCCACTGTGAACCTGAGGAGGATTAAACAGTTACTGAAGATGGATGAATAAAAAAGCATTCAAGTAAAGCATTAATAACAACTCACATTAATCCAAATCAGACATCACAAAAAGGGACTAGAGAAATGATTAAAATTCTTAATAAAGTAGCAAAAGGGAAAGAAGTTGCCGCTTACTAGTATAATATGATGCCAGAGCAGACCTCATCTGAGTGTAGTTGGATGGCATTAGCGGACAAAGCCTGACTGTGAGTCATTTTCTTCCTCGCTCTGTCCTTCTGCATTGACCCACATGTGTCCTACGGATTAGCACCTGCATATGAGTGACTCTTTTCTCTAATCTCAGCATGTGCTTGAGGCAGAAGGCCCTTACCCATTAGAGTGGGCTGTCGCTCAGTGTGACATGCCATTTGAGTCCTGTAGTGAATCTTTTGACTATATCTACCTTCCAGGAGCACCACTGACTTTCCCCTGAAGTTTTCTTTTCCGGGGTAATTATTTTCTTAAAGGCATTGTCAGTGATTATTAATTATCAATGAACTTCCCTCATTCCTCTTGTCATGACAGGAGGAGACCCAACAATTCTCTGTAGTTCACCATGCAAGAAAAAAACATGGAAATGGCATCGCTTTAATAACGTCTGTCCTCCAAAAATAGGACTATAATTTAAAACACAATGGCAGTTTTGAGTTCTCAGATGGTCAGATAACTATATGTTGATTTAAAATATTTTCTGTCACCTTCAGCCATTTTTGGAATTAAATCTCTGGATTTTTCTTTGGCAGGTTCATAACAGAAATCTGTTGTCCATGGATTTTGATCGCATCACCCGAACAGAGAAAGTGTATGATGACCACAGGAAATTTACTCTGAGAATCCACTATGACCATGCAGGCAGACCTACCCTGTGGGCACCAAGCAACCGGCTGAATGGGGTCAACGTTACCTACTCCCCTGGTGGGCATGTGGCTGGCATTCAAAGAGGCACCATGTCTATCCGAATGGAATATGACCAAAATGGAAGAATCACTTCACAGATATTTGCAGATGGCAAGTCATGGAGCTATACATACCTTGAGAAGGTAAACAGTTTTGGACTCTTTGTAGTGATAAATATAATAATTATCATGCTTGATTAGAGAGTGAGTAAAATTGCTCAACACCCTTTTACCCCATCTCTGTTCTTTGGCACTGTGTGGTATTATCGAGCTTTAACTTAGTAGTTAAACTGTCTGATGCACTCTGCTCACATTATGCATTGTTACTGCTGACAGCTTGACAGTGTAGTTATGCTCACAATAGTACCTTTTTAGAAGGTAAATGTCTCTGTCTTGCTAATTAGAGAGCAGGTCTTGCAAATCTAGGAATAGGAAGGAATGCAAATCTGAGTTTTGTATTTGATTTTAAAAATGGCTAATATTAGACATTTTAACAGCCTTGAAAGGCTGAGAGTCTCATTTTGGTTGAATTTTTTGGCTGAATTTGCCTTTCAGCAAGGTCAAACTCTGGCATGTGCTGCTTCATTAGAAAGCTTAGGTAAAAAAAAATAACACTCTAGAAAATTATCTCCTTGACCTCTATATTAGGTAATATTATTTGCGCTCTTATTGTGCAGGGGTTTCAGGGGCTGATTGTTCTGTTGCCATCTAATGAGAATTTGCCCTGCAACATTTTTCAGCCTGTGTTGCAGCAGGCTATCAAGCTATTTGTAATTTGTATACCCCCTGAAGCCAATGTGTGACACCCCACAGTTTGTTGCGCAGTTAATCACATAGCAAAATGTGACTCCTGGGCTCATAATGACCTTCACTTCCATTGGACAAAGAATTTAACATTTAAGGCGTTAACATTTTCAGGCAGTTTTCACAAATGTGCTGCAAATTACCATGCTTCATTGACTCAAACACACTGTCACTTTATTTTTCCCTTGGCAGTCCATGGTGCTATTGCTGTACAGCCAACGACAGTACATCTTCGAGTTTGACAAAAATGATCGTCTCTCATCTGTCACCATGCCCAACGTGGCCCGGCATACACTAGAGACCACCCGCTCTATTGGTTACTATAGAAACACATACAGGGCCCCTGAGGGCAATGCCACTGTGCTGCATGATTACAGTGAAGATGGTCTGCTTTTGCAAACCAGTCACCAAGGCACAGGACGTAGGGTCATCTATAAATATGGCAAGCTCTCCCGTCTGCTTGAGATTCTGTATGATACTACACGTGTTGCCTTCTCATACGATGAGGCAGCGGGCATGCTAAAGACAGTGAGCTTACAAAGCGAGGGATTCACCTGCACCATCCGTAACCGGCAGATCGGCCCACTGATTGACAGGCAGATCTTTCGTTTCAGTGAGGAGGGTATGGTCAATGCCCGATTTGACTACAACTATGACAACAGCTTCCGGGTCACAAGTATGCAGGCTGTCATCAATGAAACACCACTGCCTATTGATCTGTACCGCTATGATGATGTTTCTGGTAAAACAGAGCAGTTTGGCAAGTTTGGGGTCATATATTATGACATCAATCAGATTATTACCACCGCTGTAATGACCCACACAAAGCACTTTGATGCCTATGGACGAGTCAAGGAGGTGCAATATGAGATCTTCCGTTCACTGATGTACTGGATAATGGTGCAGTATGATAACATGGGCCGTGTGGTATCCAAGGAGCTAAAAGTAGGCCCTTATGCCAACACCACGCGGTACACATATGAATATGATGCCGATGGCCAGATCCAGGTGGTGTCGATAAATGACAAGCCTTTGTGGCGCTACAGTTATGACCTGAATGGCAACCTGCACCTTCTGAGTCCAGGAAACAGTGCCCGTCTTACACCGCTACGCTATGACATGAGAGACCGCATCACACGGTTGGGAGATGTCCAATACAGGTTGGACGAAGATGGGTTTCTCAAGCAAAGAGGCAATGACTTCTTTGAATACAACTCTGCTGGCTTGCTAATAAGAGCTTACAGCAAGGTTGGCGGATGGAGCATAAAGTATCGTTATGATGGTCTGGGCCGCAGGGTGTCTAGCAGGAGCAGTCAAGGACACCACCTGCAGTTTTTCTACGCTGATCTGTCCAGCCCCACCAGAGTTACCCACATGTATAATCACTCCAGCTCAGAGATCACGTCACTCTACTATGATCTCCAGGGCCACCTCTTTGCCATGGAGCTAAGCAGTGGTGATGAGTTCTATGTGGCCTGTGACAACATTGGCACACCACTGGCTGTATTCAGTGGCTCAGGCCTTATGATTAAGCAGATCCTCTATACGGCCTTTGGGGAGGTCTACCTTGACTCAAACCCCAGCTTTCAGCTCGTAGTAGGATACCAGGGTGGCTTATATGAACCCCTCACAAAGCTGGTGCACATGGGTCGCCGGGATTACGATGTCCTAGCCGGTCGCTGGACCACACCTGACCATGACATCTGGAAGCAACTTAACAGCAACAACATAGTGCCCTTCAACCTCTACATGTTCAAGAACAACAACCCCCTGAGCAACACACAAGAGACTAAGTGCTACATGACAGGTAAATGCATAGTCATTTAAGCTTCGACTACCAATATTTTGGTTCTGTTTGATCATTTGCTAATTTAACGGAAGATTATACAATGTATGAGCTCAGTGCCATTAAAAGTGTCCTTCCTGTAGCGGTGGGTATTTTTTAGACTGTGCTACAGGGCTCAGGCTGGGGTATTTTTCTGGCCTTTTCTGGCTCCCCAGGTAACATGACAGTGCACTGGCTTCCTCTGTCTATTTTGTGTTCAGCTCTCTTCCCCAAAATATCTCATCAGTCTTTGTTGCCTCAGAGCATGAGTAAGGTAAATAGCAGCGAATGCTCCCCAGCCAGAGAACACAATGGGGCTTTACAAATCAGAGCCAGTGGCTGTTGTATCAGCTTCTCCCTGCTTGGAAAGCAAACAACTATTTTATTGGAAGAGGACAAAATATTATACGCCTGTTTGTAGTACGTGCCAGTGCCTTTAAACAGCCAGTTTCAGGCCAAAATCAAAGCCTTAGTTAATACCAGTACTGCCAAGACAAAATTAATGATTGAGAATAGTGACTATTAGCTGTACTCATTATTTTGGATCAAAGCCTAGGGTTTTAGTTTCCCCTTGTGTATTTGATTCAACTGAACAGTAAGAAAATGGAACATATGGAACATATGTTAATATGTTTATAGGCACTGCCCTTCACTGCATTGCATTTGTATGCTAATAGTGTTGTACACTAGCTACATTTAACTTAACATTTAAAAATTAACAATGAACACTCAGCCAGAGATGGTTGTTAAGCTTCAAACTATATCATTAATAGCTTTGGAGGAGGAATCACTAAACACACTCTTGAGATGTTTATATACTAGAGTGAATTCTAGTGTTCAATTTAATTGATGTTGACATTTCCATTGCATACCTAGAATTATTCAATTCATTGTCCTATAGCATGTTTCTGTGTAAAAGAGCCCTATGAGGTAATACAGGCAGAAATAAACAAGGAGCTCACAAAGTGCACTTCACAGTTAAAGCGATGGTAGTGTTGTAACCATGAAGAGCACTTTGGAAATGTAGCGATGGGGTTGAAAGAAGTTAATGTTATACGGTTCATTCGCTTTCTGTCATACAATGTGAAAGCTATACAACATTTGTAAACAAATTCAGTGCACATTTTCTGATCTTAGAAATGGTCAAACCTTTGGTTCATGAGAAAGCAGAAAATGTGGAATACAATCAAGCACAGACTCTGAGCTGAACCCACAATGTCACTCAACTTCGTGAGATGCTTGACGTTTTATCAGTGTAGTGTGCCACACTGAAGTGTTTGAATTATCATCGTTTCCTTGAGATGCAGTAATCTCTGGAGTATTCATCATATTTAGCCTACCGTCACACTCTAATCAATTTTTCATTGTAATGAGTGTAAGGAGAGCTTATTTCGTGAAAGGAAATCACTTGACCTACGTCCTTATTCTTAATGAAAGATTATTTAGCAGTGCAGAATATCAGTGTGTCAGACATGTGGAGTGTTGGCGATCAGTATGAGCGCTTGAATTCTTAAATTATTGTCAACACTGTTCATTGCAGATGTGAATAGCTGGTTAGTGACGTTCGGTTTCCAGCTGTACAATGTTATCCCTGGCTATCACAAACCTGTCACCGATGCCATGGAACCATCTTATGAGCTCATTCTTGCCCAGATGAAGACACAGGAGTGGGATAGCACCAAGGTAAGCAGACACATAGCTATATTATAACACAGTATATTGTAACAACAGTAAATACAAGTGTATGCACTCATGGTCTTATCTCCAAACATACACACACATTTGAATCTGTGACATTTCTGGACATAGGATTAGATGTAATATATCCTATATTATACTATATATACTGTAGGTATGTATGTAACTACCTACATGTAATAAGAATTTTCTATACCTAATCCTAAATCTAACCTTAACCGTAACCTCAGTAACCATGTAACCACAAAGAAATGGTTTTACCCTTTCAATTTATATATTTTCGTTTATTGATTTTGCTAAAGAATCATATCATTTATATTAAAAAAAAAAAAAAAAAAAAAAGCACTTTATGTTGTCAGAACTACCTTGCTGGTCTTGAAAAGGTTGGTTACCACTGTTTATTCTGATTTTCCATCATAGGACATTTTCGTACATTTTGGTCCTTTGGGCTCTGGTTTTTTAGGGGGGGGTGGGGTGTCTGTGTGTGATTTTTTTTTATTAAGAAGCCCAAAAGTTTCCTTTAGCATGGCCCTTTTCCTAAGGTTTACTAAGGTTAAGGTTTGGTTTAGGCATGGCATTCATTAGCTGGAATAATAATTATGTCAATAGAAGGTCTTGACATAGTAAGACACACATTCAGCTCCAACCTGTGCTCTTGGTAACCTGACCCTTTAGTTTGTAGCCCCCTGATGGATCCCAGAGTAATCAGTTCAAATCAGTGGCTAGTGCACGCCCTCTGTTCCCACTTCTCAAACTGAAGGAACAGGGTCAAAATAAAGAGTGCTTGTAATAGTCCTGCCATTAGGGAAATTCATTCCACCTTTCCTCCACCACTGCCCATTGATTTCAGCTCAGCTTTACACACCTTTTATCTGCCTTTTCTTTCGTCTTTCACTTTCCACTTCACCTGGTCAGATTCTTAGACTTATCAAACCCTTGTGTCTTCTTTAATTCACCTGAATAATTTAGAAGCTGTTTGTTGTGTGGGTCAGGTTACTCCCTGAGAGTGGCACACATTAGGTGTGCATTGACGGCTGTGTTTTTCTTAACACCCAAAGACACCTTGTTCCCTTGATACAGCACTATAGGCTTTCAAGGCAGTCTGATTCATAATAGAAAAAGGGCCATGCTAATGTAAATGTCTACTTGGCTTGTTGAATTTGAGATGTGGATGAAGTATACAAATCACTAGTACTTTCAGCTGATAAGGGTTTCTATTCAGTCAGTCAAGCATTTGACGAGGCCACAAGTCATCAGTATAGTCTGAATTGCAAATGGATGCACCATAATAGACAGACATTTGAAGGTATGAGGCATCTGAGGTTTCAGATGTCTGAGATATGAGATTTTAAATGTGAAGCGATGGATCCATTTGAAGCAGTCAGCCTGACAAGGTTCGCATGGATCTCAGACACACACAAGGAGAATGAGCGAGCAAGCTAAATATACAAAAAGGGGTTCAGAAATATAACAAATGTTCTTTGTAACCATCAGAGATATTGTTTTATATTCTGTATAGTATGTCCTTTTCAGTGCTTTGATGGCTGTACCTAAGTGCACAACACATTAACAAACCAAAAGCGCTGCAGCAAAACATAACACATCAACATTATCTCTCAGCAGAAAGGGAAGGTCCTTATAACATCCCATGCATTAGGCTGAGAGACCATGAAAAACAGAAAGCTGGAGGATTTTTAAATAAGAGGAAATATGAGCCGAAATGAATCTATTGATAATTTTATTCAGGCCTAATTTTATCAAGGGCATTCATATGATGTTATGTTAGATATGCTGTCAAATTTACACAGCATTAGTATAATCATACAAATGCTGAAAAGGAAGCCAGGTTATTAATATACTCACTATAATAACATGTAACTTTTCATTAAATCGTTTTCAGTAGACTAATTAGATAATAAACTGAAGTAGTGCAGTTCTTTTTCCTTGTCCATAGTCATATGCCATGTCCAATCAGCAACGAGCATGTGATGTTAAGTAAGGACCTACCCTTTTGATGTGTTTCTGAATTTGCTTTTGTGATTTAGGTTTTGTTAATCTGTTTTGCGCATACAGGCCACCATATTTACGGGTTATTTTGAAGGCCACACAGACTGCTGAAGCCATTTTTCTTTTAAATTTGCTCTGAGTGCTTCAAATCCAACTTAATGAAATCCCTTTGGAAAAAAAAAAGTCATTACAGTATTATCACACACACACAGTCTTGTCCCAGACTGGATATGTTCAGCTGTTTGTTTTGCCAGCATGCACAGTTATAAGTCCAAGTTGTTATTTGATTAAATGTTCTAAGCTTGTCATGAAAGCGTTAGATGACAGAAAACCCTGCTGGCTAGACTAATTTCTGTGTGCACTTTAATTATCACTAACTTGACCACATGATAAGACTCTTTAAAAGTTGAAAGCAAAGCAATTTTCCAGACTTGTCAGATCTTTCCATTCCATTCCACTATAAACAGCCAGGGCAGAGTTTAAGTCACCCCAGGATACTTGGCAAAGATACAGCATCAGTCTCCTTTGGGTCCAGTCTCAGCCCACATAGAGCAGCTCTATACCCTTGCACCACTAGCAGACTTCATCTCTAGAGGAACTAAGATGTTAGACTTCTGATCGGAAGGTTGAGAGTTCAAATCCCAGCACCGCCAAGCTGCCACTGCTGGGCCCTTGAGCAAGGCCCTTAACCCTCAACTGCTCAGTTGTATAAATGAGATAATTGTAAGTCGCTCTGGATAAGGGTGTCTGCCAAATGGCATAAATGTAAATGTATATTTCAGCTGGAATTTTACATAATCTGAAGTTTTCATTTTCTTTCTGTACTGTTCCAAAGTGCATCATTGTGGCTCTGGAAATAAGACACATCAAGAATAGATGAATTCCTGACTCGTTAGTATAGGTGTAGCTACTTTATTACTCATAAATCAGCCCAACCCCACTTACAGACATTATTTTCTTTTTTATTGGGAGGAAGTAAATGATTCTAATTGCTGACCAAATTGCTTTTTGGAAATATAATTATGGGGTCATTTATGAGCTTTTAAAGAAGCTGCATTAAAAAAAAAACACTAATGGCCTCTGCAAAAGTAGTGCTGCTCCTAGGAGGGTTTACAGTAGGCTGTTTGCTTCATAATGCCCATATTTCATTGAAAGTATTCACAGAGATAGAGGGGAAGGAGGAAAGAGCCACTCATTACACATGTGACAATAGCTCTTCCATTTACTCCAGCAAAATGGTATGCTCTTACAGTAGCCTCAAAATACTTAAACTTAAGTCTCATAAAGAAAAAGCATAAAGCAGGGTAGTTGTTTATCAAAAAAAAAATTGCTGTAGTGGTACAATAATTGGGTTCCATTATTGCACATATGAATAAGCATTTTATCAAGATTACAAGACCTACTGCTAGAAGGTTTCTTCACCTTGTTTTTCAGAAATGAGCATTCACATGTGGTAGAAAAGAGATAAAGAAGAAGAAGAGTAGTGGGATGACTAAGATCAGGCTCAAGGTAGAAGTATTGTGCTCCTAAAACTTCAAATCAATTGAGAGCAATTAGTGATTTGAGATTATGCTAGGGAAGAAAAAAAAATTCTCTAGCACTTCTTTTATTGTATATTGATCTTATGATTACTCACACAAAAAGGATCGTCCACCTCTTTAGTAGAAGGTGAAGAATGCTTGTTGAATAATTAATGTCGTACTCTGGCCACATAAACATTCTTACCCTGCCTCCTATAACTACTTTTGAAGTGTTTGATGCATATCTGCTCAGTCTGGCCAGCGTCATTCTCACCATGACATGACTGCAGTAGCTGTGGAGTAGTGCAGAAATACAGCATACAGCTTGATTTTTACTATATTGGCATTTCCTCTAAAAGCCAGCCTCCTGTAATTAAATTGTCATTGCTTCGAAGTGTGAGTTTGGCTGCCTCTTAAACTGATCGTGATGGATGTCGCATGCTGGAAATTTTCATAAAACGGCAAAGAAGTGAGCGCTCGCTTTTAATCTCTCACCCTTTCAGTGCTACTTACACAAGGCCCACATGCCATGAAGAGCTGCAGGGTTCAAAAATGACAGGAGTATGTGGCCTGATAGTCCTGGTGGCATCCACTATTAGCTTCTGACTTTGATCAGTGCCCTAGGCCGCAGGTACTCTGACCACCAGACACTACTTGAATGATACATCTCTTTTAGAGCTGAGACATCATGGTGGTGGACCACAGGACAGGCATTGTCATCCTCACACCCCACACACATCCGTTCTGTGACTAAGGTCAGAGAGTTGGCGTTCTACAAATTGGGGTGGTGAGGTGTGAAATGTTTTTCAGACAGTGTGTCCTGCCAGAGATACCTAACAGCTGAACCCATCCAACTTAGCCTTGCTCTCACACCCTTTCTTGATATAGAGTGAGGCAGATTGTGTGTGTGTGGGGTTCCAGAAGAGAGAACGAGAAAGACATAGTAGGACATAGGGAGGGTAGAAAAGACACAGGCTTTTCCTTGTCTCTCCTTCCAGCCAGGAGCCTCTTCTTTCTAGGGTTTCTCAGCAGAAGCTACTTATAGCCAGCATCCAGCCCTCGCTATCTCATCCTACCTTCCATGTTGTTCAAATTAGTGTCATCTGGGTAAAGATCTTCTGTCAAGTTACGTATGTGTAGAGACTGTCATTGGTCACATTAATATTAGCCTCTGAAATGGAATTTTATGATTTTGCTATTAATGAAATCACCGCAGAAGAGTGGGTATTTTGTAGCAGAACCAAGTAGTTCTTGCTGAAAAATTACACTGTTGTCACCACTGACAACTGTAAAAAACAAAAAGTCAGTGCTTATGTTCATACACATCGCCACAATACAGAAAAGATGATACTGAATAGTCAGAACACGAAAATGAAAGGTGTTTTGAAGTGGTAATGAAGCAGACTGAGAACTGGACTGAGAGAGATGAGTAGCTGAGCATGGGGAGAAAAAAGACAGCTTCCTACTGAGATCACCCACCCTGCGCCAGCCATCAGTTACTCCTGGGAGTTAGTTACTCCTGAGAGACGGGTGGTGCAATCAAGCCTGCTGCTACAGGGCAGACGGGGTGAAAACAAATGCAGATATTTTTGTGTGCATACCAGACGTCTCTAGTCTGGGTTAAATATTAAAGTGTTTCATTTGTATAGAGCCTGTACAAGTCCAAATTACCAAATGCAGATTATCAAATGTATCATAGAGCGAAGGGCTACAGTGAGTTATTTAAGCTGGGCTTCAATGGAGGCGAGAGAAGAGCAAGATGATTTACATTTCAATCAGAATCCCATGAGATATAGTCATGGCAGGAGTAGTAACAATTATGTATTTATGTCTAGTGGCTTATAATGAAATATTCAGTTATAATGAAATATTTAAAGAAATATACCTAGAATGAATGGATGAATGGATGGAACACATGATTGAACTGATAGAAGCCATAACTTAGTTGTTAAGGCATTGGGCAACTAGATAACTGATCAGAAGGTTGTGAGTTCAGATCCCAGCACCACCAAACTACCACCAGGAAAACTATTGGGTCTTTGAGCAAGACTCTTAACCTCAACTGGATCCCGTCTCACTTGTAAATTGCTTTGGATAAAAGCACAAGGCAAATGTAAAGTGTCTCTAGATGAATGCACACATGTATATTTTTCCATGGTGGGTAGAATTGTTTCAGATGATATTAATTTCTGCTACCATTCTCTTCTCTGTCACTGCCTCCAGTGAATCATGAGTCAATTAAATCAACAGTCAACAACAGTCCAGCAAAGTAGTCATATATGAAACAGTATATAATTTGAAGTTGGGTTGGTGAGTTACTATTTGTGTCCAAAACTGCACAGAGTTCAACTGAATAATGCATCTTAAGAGTGCCATATAATCAACCCACTCCACTTACTATCCATTGATACCATCTTGATAGTACACCTATTACTATATCCTACTTTTCTGTTTCTCAGAGTTGATTTTGTCTTAATTTGTCTGCTTTTGTGTGTCTGTGTGTGCAGTCTGTGCTTGGAGTTCAGTGCGAGGTCCAGAGACAACTTAAGTCCTTTGTCAAGTTGGAACGTTTCGACCAGATCTACAGAGCAAGTGGTGCTGGTTGCCCACAATCCCCTTTCAGTACATTTTTTGCCTCAGGGGCTTCAATCTTCGGCAAGGGTGTGAAGCTAGCCATCCGAGAGGGTCAAGTGAGTGCCGACATCATCAGCCTGGCCAGTGAGGATGGCAGGCGACTAGCTGCTGTTCTGGACCAGGCCGTCTACCTTCAAGATCTTCACTTTACAATTGATGGCATGGACATGCACTACTTTGTGAAAGTGTCTTCAGCAGAGGGTGACTTGGCACTGCTGGGTATGACAGTGGGACGGCGAATGTTAGAGACAGGAACTAATGTGACAGTGCAGCAGGTGAACACTGTGCTGGGTGGCCGAGCTCGGCGCATTACCGACGTGCAGCTGCAGCATGGTGCACTGAGCCTGAATGTACGCTATGGCAGCAGTCTGGAAGAAGAAAAGGCTCGGGTGCTGGAGTTGACTCGCCAGAGAGTTGTGGCAGCTGCGTGGCACCACGAGCGACACCGACTACGCCAGGGAGAGGACGGTTCACGCGCCTGGACGGACACTGAGCGGCAGCAGCTGTTCAGCTCGGGCCGGGTACAAGGCTATGACGGCTACTACGTGGTGCCCGTGGACCAGTTCCCTGAGCTGGCCGACAGCATCAGCAACATTCATTTTCTGCGCCAGAGCGAGATGGGCCGCAGGTGACACGAACACATGGGAAGCCCCGCTCAGGCTCAGCGTCCAGGACTTCTTGCCAAAGACATGTTGCTTGTGTGACCACTTTGTTAAATCTTTTTTTTATTTTATTTTGTTTTTCTGTGTTTTTTTAGACTGCCTTACTTAAGACTGGGTTGCAGGCAGTTGACTGCATTGACATTCGAGTGCTTTTCTTTCGCTTTTTTTTTTTTTTTTGGAATTGCGTAACAGTTTTTGGCTGCCAAATGAGGCTGCTAGAGGAATGACATATGGCAACATTGGTTATTTAGTTCTGACTCCTTTTCTACAGATCAGCTCAAAGGGATCCTGGAAGATGGCTGGTAATGCATTTTGATCACTGGCAAGTGAGCAGATTGGCATTCAGCTTCACTCCACCCTGCCTTTTCTCACCCCATAGCCAAGGAGAGCCTTTTTTTTTTTAAATCACTTCTTTTTATACTTGAAAGCCTGCCACACTTAAACAAGGACTTCAGTGTCTGTTGTTCAGGCTCCTGATCCCCCTCCCCTTATCATCATTGACTCTTGAACTGGTGTCATGTGCCATTTCAAGACTGCTTGACTGCCTAGTATTTCTTAAATATCTGAATTTGACCAATGGATAAAAAATGAAAAGGGAAACCATAGAGGGCATGCTCACAGTCTGAAAACATAATGTGAAACGTCTTACTGAACAAGAGTTATCCAAAAAGGGAAAAAGCGGCAAAACAGAAAATAGCTCCCAGTGGTCGTTAAAGATGGTTTTAAAAATGACATTGTTGGAAAATATAATAAAACTTCTGTATGAAAATGAATATTTTACTAAAATACATAAAATCACCTAAAATCTATTTCATAGCTACATGTATGAAAAAAGAACAGTATATCTAATGTGAATACATTACCAAAATGTGAACTGTTGTCCCTTTTCTTTGCAAATTGTTGTACTTGAACAATGCCTAGTGTTCCAACACATGGGATATATGTGTATATATATATTATGTTTGGGAATGTCAATCCATTAAATTAATTTGTTTGATTTTTATTGTTGAAGCAAATAAGATTTTAATATGCTTAACCATTCCTTTAAGGATAACAGTATTTATTTTAGTAATGTGCTTTTTAAACCAATGTTGCTCCTCATGTGCTCTGTCTGTGCAAGAGACATGAATGCTTATATATACATATTAAAAAAGAAAGAAAAGAAAAACAAAATAGCACATTACTAGAACATGCCCTCAGACATTCCTCAGGCTTTCCCTTCCTTCAACATGTTGAGCTGTGGAGTGCTAGCACTGGACACTGGGCTAAGGACAGATTTAAACTCCAGTGGGACGCCTGAGGGTCAGAGTCTTATGTGCCCAGGATATGAAAGACAAGACTCCACTGAGTCCCACAGCTGCCTGAGATGCATTACAGCCTGCAGGCGTGTAGTTCCTGTCTACAAGCAGAGGGGTTGAAATGCATGCCAATCTGGCAACCCGCCATGTGGATGTAACTTCTTGCTTTTTGTGTGTCCTTTAGCTTGACTACCTACTGAACTTCAAAGAACATCCAGTGTAGCCTCTTTCTGGTTTTTTAAAAGTGTCTGAGATGGAACAAAATGGTGTTAATGTGTTGGACATGGTGTCATGGTGTAAAGCACACCTCTCGTGTAAGCGTATAGTAGCTGAATCTGTTATTACAGTTTGTGTGACTGGGGACGAGGTGTGGAGAGTATATCAGTGATCGCAACCTGTATAATACTGTCAAGCATATTTTTTTATTTGGATGTCAGTTGGATGTTGGATACAGCCATAATTATTTGCTGTATAAAAAAAAAAAGTTTGAATGAAGAAAAAAAAATTGCATTGTGGTGACTTCACTGAGAACTGCGTCGTGCGGCTGTAATTACTTTCTAAAGTTTTGGACTAATTTAATTTTTTATTTTGTGTTCTTTTTTGTTTGTTCTCAACACTGTGTTTCTAACGCTTCTCTTTGGGTCTGTAAATAAGAGGACGAGAAATGAGCTGTAAATAAAATGCCAATGTAGATACCTTTTAGAGCTACAGCAGTGAATCTGTGTAGTCTTTAGGTAAAGAGGGGAAAAATAAAGAATATTTTGTGTTTACATTTATGTAATGTCACTATTTTGTCATGTTTTGACTGGTCATGTTACTGAGTATGTAAGGAAAACAGCCAAAATGATGAAAAAAAAATAGGTTTTGACCCAATTATTTCTGCTAATTTATTCTAATTTAAGAACACATAAATATTTTACCAGAATGACATAGTATCTTTCTAACCTTGCCTTGGCTGCCTACCTGCAAAGATCCCTTCAGGTAATATGGCAGTTTAACAAATAGTGGTAAATGCAGTCCGTCTGTCAGAACTTTCGATCTTAACTAGCTAGCCCGCTATAAGTACACTGTAGATTTTTGAACGCACATGTTTTTGTATTAATGTACCATGACAGTTAATTGAGCCAATTGTAGATGAACTCCAACTGGTATAGCTACATACAAAAATATGGACATTAGGCCTTTTTTATGAACGTCTACCTAATATCTATGCAGGGTGGAAAAAAAGACATCCACTTATAATTTAGGTAGGACTAATTATTTGTCATATATCTTCAGTAAGAATTTAAAATGCCAGTACTTTACTTGTGGTTGTGACCATACAACAGAAACATACTTCAGTTCAGTAAAACCTTTAGTTTCCAGAACTATCTATAGTAGAAGTTGTAAAGATTTGACCATGTAAAGGGTTTCCCATATTTCTCACACCAGACGTATGCTAGATCATGCCATCACATACCATAATCGAAGGGGAAATAACCTCCATTACACACAATGTAGCTGATTCAATTTTCAGTGCAATTTTCATAGCCTACTGCATCTGTTTGTCTCATTATATCTCAAGTATTCCTCAGCAGCTGCTTCAGCCTGCAACCTCACAGGGGTGTTTATTTTTATCTTCCTAAATTGGCTTGGTGAGACTAGTGCTCCTTTTCTTAAATAAATGAACAAAATAGCCATAATGTACATACCAATTCAGGCCTACCATAATAATGATCATTTCAGATTTCAAGCTGATATTAATGTATATGAGTGTACTTGTGTGAAGGTTTCTCAGTGGGAGCCATCGTACTACATCAGTAAAGCCAGCCTTCATTTACTGCATAGAAGTTTCTGCTTTTTTGTCTCACGGCCACTGTTCATCAGCACTACTGAAAGCTTCCCAGTGGACACACCTGGGAAAGTTAAGCTCCAAACCGTGTATGCAAATGTAAGTGCATGCATGAACGTGTGTGTGTGTGTGTGTGTGTGTGTGCGTGTGCACGTGCTCCCACAGGCCAAGGCAAGTCTTCTTCCTGTTGCACTAATGCAGCTAATAGCGGGCAGGTGTTCCGAGTGACCTGTTTCTATTCTGCCTCATTGTAAGGCTAACCCCAAAAACTTATAAACAACATGGTGTATGGAGAACGTTAACCTGCCTTATTTCATTTCATGTCATTTTCCTGCAAATGAATAACTGCAAACTAATTACTTTAATTAAGTAAGTTTTGCACCACAGTTGGCAGATCTTGACATTTTGATCATTAAAAAAACAATGGCCTGTGGTCAATAAATCTTGTTAAAAAAAAATAATAAAAAAATCTTGTAAAAATCTTTCAAAATCTGACCATAACATTGCTGTATTAAGCTACAAAATCATGACTATCACTGCCAGTTGAAATTATTAAGATACAATTTGGATACCAAAGATACAAACTTAATTTCCTGGTATTAAAACCATACAGTTTCTCTAAACATCTATATTAAATATTAGGTCATAAACAAAGAATATCTTAAGAATAGGTAATTCAATGATGCACAACAAGCACGTTCCCAGAATAAAATTACTAATATTTTTATTCCATATGCATTTACTGTAGTTTTAATATGTTAGAATATTTCTACTAATACATCTGCATTTTTCACTTCACTTCTAATTCACTGCATTTTAATCATAACCACAGCCCACATATATACAGTACACAGCACCTTACCATTCTACTTGTAAAGCATTTATATTTAACAGATGAGTGACAAGTAATTTATATTTATAATTTATATTTACACAGATGAGTGACAAATAAAAGGAAAAAGTAACATAACATGGGTTAGTAATGTGTCAGGCCACCGTGAACCACCAGAATAGCTTCAAAACGTTGTATTGATTTGCTGTGACTCTTCCCTCTAAGAGTACAAATGGACCCAAAAAATGACAACATAACAAAATAAATAAATAAATGCCCCCCACAGCATAGCAGAGACACTGTTTTTTTCCTTTAATTTGTCATCCATCAGTACTGTACAAAAGTTTTAGGCAACCCTACATTCTAAATATAGTTTGTCTTTAATGTTTGTCTTCAGCATTACTATATCAGTACAAAAGGCAACTCAGGATTGAATTGGAGACCCTGGAGCTGTGCGGCAGCCATCTTAGTAAATGTGACAGAAAGAATATATTAGTAACACATTATGTAACCATTTTTTCAGATAAAAGCATAGTGGAGGCTGAATGGTTTACCTGCAAAAGCAAGTGAGACAGCCAAATTCTCTAGGTTCTCCATGGTCTCCAAGATAAAGGAAAAACATACCAGCAAATTTTCTTATAAAACTGCATGACAGTGTACCTGAGAGAAGGGTGGTCATGCCCTTCTAGAGCTCTCTAAACTGTAGAAAGTTTTGTGTGTGAAAATCACAGGCGCTCAGCAGTTTCTGAAATACTCAAACCAGCCAATCTGGTAACAACATCCGTGAAAGATCATAGTTTTTCTTCATCTGATGTTACCTGAAGCTCTTGACCTGTATCTGCATGATTTTTTTTTTTTTTTTTTTGCATTGTGCTGCTGCCACGTGATTGGCTGATTAGATAACTGCATAAATATGCAGGTGTACAAGTGTTCCTAATAAGTGGATGGCAAGTGTATATAAGGAATAGTGCAATCAAAAATAAATCATAAAAATAAATATATAATAAATAATAAAAATAAATCAATCATGAGATTATTATTCATGAGAATTCAAACCATCTAAATATCTCTTCAGTGCTCAGTAATAGTGACGAACTATCTGATAGTTACAGTTCAGTTAACTTTAAACCTTGCACTCCTCCAACCTGCTACCAAAACTCATGATTAGAAGTCAGACCCAGAACCCAGACTCCTCCTAGGCAAAATTTTCAGGCTGACTTTCAGTCTTCTGACAAGCATTCTGAGTTTAGAGTTACATGGAGGGAACACTGACAAAAGTGAGTGTTGTTAAAATCAGCAAGGGCCATATGCCTGCTGAGTCTAATGTTTTATACAGTCATTCATTCACATGGGGTGCTAGCAATGTTTTCGAAGTCCATAAACATAGAAATGACTCATAATCAGACACCTGGTCTGTCCTCCCAGTCTCACACTGACATTTGGAGGCTGTGAATTCACAATGAATCAATACAAAACCAGTGCGAACAACAGCTTGAGCTCAGACAATAGCAATGATGCTCTGATGGGACTCGTAAATGTGTCTTTGTTTTCCAAAACATTACTTTGTGTATGATGTGTGGCCACATTTGCTGTGACAAGCCAGATTCCTCATTTCTTAAATGCATTCAGTTCCCTAAATGCAATGAGTATAACAAAGGAAATGTACAAGACAGGACATTAAAATGCGTCTTTTGTTTTTATGTCAGCCTCATCTACCAAATGCATGGAAGTAGGGATGCACAGAGAGAGAGAGAGAGAGAGAGAGAGAGAGAGATATGTCTCAGAAGGTCAAATGAGTGTGCTAAATTAACAGGTCTTGTTAACTTCATTATACAAAAGCTCAATGTGCAACATGAACACAATTATTTTTCTTTTATGCTAGGCTGTAAAGCTATGGTTAAGAGCAGAGAATTTTAAAACACTATGGGATGCTTCTGCTTCTGGCTGCTCATTAAACACTCAATCATTTTTCCATGTTGAAATTGTTATTTAACCTGCCTGCATACCCGGCTGTTGGCAGACTTGTGGATATAAATTGTATTCGCTTACGTTGATAAGCTTTAGAAGCACCTGTACTGCGCTGTTTACTCTCCTGCTGGCTATTCATCACAAGTCAACAATCGAATGCTGGCAGAAAGTGACGGATAAGGCTTCTTTAAAATTCAGATGCTCTTGAAGGCGAGAATGCTAATTTCCGTGAGATTGAGGTGATCTCAGCAGACGCACTGTCGTAGGGAGGGTCTCAGCTGTGTCGCGACGCCCGGCTCCATTTTTTTTTTGACAGGTGTGAACAATGGTAGAGCCCAGAGAAATGTCAACATGGCGATTAGTAGGAAGAGCAGACACAGTCCGACATTCACCAGTCAGACTGCCTTTATACATTCATTCTTATTGACAGCACAGCTAATGCTTTTATTAGAGAAACTACCCCAGGGGGATATCTGATCCCAAAAGGCTTGACACAGTGGGGAAAACAAGACAATACCTATGCTGCCACCCACATGTGACACATTTATACCCATACCACTGGCTGGGGTAAAAATAGATCAGCCTATGTAAGAGTAATATATTTATGTAAGCTTTAACTCCCCATGTACTTGTGAGCCTATTTATCTAAAGGACACAAATCCACAAATTATCTCCAAGCATAAATTATCTTCAAGGATATAAGGCTATATCATATAACCCTATATGATAAACCCCAGAATGTACTGTACATCTGGGGTAGATTTAACTAACCCTGTAAAGTGGGGTTCTGGTATTGCCCTATTCTTTGGCAACCCCATGTTTACCCTCTACTTCTTTCAAGGATCAGATCTCTACGTAATTTGTTACTTAAGTATTATGTTGACATCAGAGGTGAAAAATACTTGAGTAGCTGTACTTCATTATCGTACTTAAGCACCGTTTTGGTAGATTTGTACTTTATTCGAGTAATATTGAAAATGACTACTTGTACTCAAGTAAATTTATAGGAGAAAAAACAGTTTTTCTTTTCATTTTGACCTTCAAAGTACTCATTAAAAATCTCAATTGCAGTGAGTTTTTTCTATGTCAGGCATAAGGGGCAAACACATGTGCAGGTATTCAAAAGCTTTATTAAAAAGCTTGCAACAAATTCAAAACGTTGAACAAAAATCAGGAACAGGAAAGAGGCAATGGTCAGGCAATCAGCAAACAGCAACGACAAGGCAAGGCAAGAATCAAAAACCAGAACGGGGATCAAAACTAGAATAGCAAAATACAAGGACTCGGTCTCAACTGGTAACAAAGACACCAAGCATATACTTCACAATGAAGTGGCGGTGAGAAAGTCTTTAATAGTGTCATGGTGACTGAACACAGGCGCAGGTGAACATGACAGAGTTTGTGATCGTTGGGTGTTTTAGTTCACGGTGGCCATGTTTGCCGGCCATGTTGTGTTCTGGAAGATGTAGTATAATGCTGATTCCAGCGTTGACGTGAAATTCTATTTATCTCTTGCCCAACTGTAATGCCAGTCGCTTTTTATTAGCCATTCAGATTCACATCAATTCAACTCAGTTTCAAATGAAACTACACACAACTGTACTAATAGGGCTTTTCACAAAAAAACAGAGGTATATACACAGACGTAGGGTTGACCGATTTCCTTATAGCCAATTGTTTTCCACAGAAACACCAGCATTACTTTTACCCTCACAATGGAAACCTCATCTCATCTTCATCAGTACTGCTGAGACCAAACTTCAAAGATGTGTCCAGAATTGCTTAAGAACAATCAGTGAGAAAAAAGATATATATATATAATACTAATACTATACTACATAAAAATACAAAAAATACTATCAGACTAAAACCTTGTTAGTGAGGAGTTACTACAGCAAGAACAACACACTAATCATTTTTTAAAAATTATTATTAGTGCTTAATGCAGAGACCGTCAATGTGCATTTGAAGACTGCCAGTGACTCAGCTGTTTGGACAGCCAAGGAAAGTTCATTCCACCACCTGTGTGAAAGGACAGAGAAGAGTCTTGATGCATGACTTCTTTGTACCTTCAAGGATGGCGGATGCTAGAAGTTCAAAGGGAACATGGTGCAGAGCAACATCTGATAAGTGGCTTCAGGTAGGTGGAGGATGCTACCTCTACACTGCTCTTTTGACTCATAAAGTTTACAAGAACACTGTAAACTTTACAGGAAACTTTACAAGAAAACTTATTGTTAGTAATAATGTTCTAGTGACTGACTGAGGCTCCGCCAAGCTGACCTATAATTGACCTAAAATTGTCCTAAAATTTCTCGATTTTAGATTAATCCAGTCTTATATTATATTCTCATTC
>CM075016.1:13823014-13838942 GCA_037576675.1 Pangasius sanitwongsei | reverse complement strand
GAGACGTCACACACACTCATTTCACTTTACTTTTGTTTGTGTAAAGCTGCTTTGAGACAATGACCTTTGTAAAAAAGTGCTATACAAATAAAAATGAATTGAATTGAATTGAATAGTGCAAAACTGTCATTCAGAACAAGGTTGTTTTTTTAAGTAATCAATCAAAATCATCGTTTAAAAAATATCTGTGGCACATATTAAAAAATATTACTTTGTCTTTTTTGTTCTTTTCAATTCATGTACATATGATGTCATTAAAAAGTACTAAATGAGAAGTTGGTAATTATATGGTTCACCATATGACATTATATCAGGTAGTGAAATGGCAGTGAAATGAAAAAATGTTACATACAGGGCTCAGCCAAGTATATATTCTTGAGAATGATAATGCTTTAAGACATAATTTAGGACATTTAATACGTATAAATAAGATTTTTAACACTAGTCTTCTGAGAATGCAACGTGACAATATCTTGTGCAAACTAATTTGTACCAAGTAATATTTATTAGTTAAAAGTCAGTTAAATCATTTTTGGTGATCAGGTTAGAAAATAAATCTACAACATAAAGAACATTAAGAACCAATAATTAGATTTTTTTCACTCTCAACAACAAGATACGTCCACACAAGAAGTAAAAATTAAATACAAATAAGTACATTTAATTTATTGAAATTGGCTTAGATCAAGGGCAGAACCTTCCTGCGTTTTCCCACATTGTTGTGGGCAATGTTACTGACCAATCTTGCTTAGTTAATATTAGCTGGCTGTTTTTTTTCTTTCTATTGCATATGACATAATCATTTTACGTCAACGATGTGTAGCCATTCCACCTGTTAACATGCTACAGAATGAGACAGTAATGATTTTCACTGCACCCTAACAACACAATAAGTATGATTTTAAAACATCTAATCAGCTAATTCTTTTTCTAAATGAACCAAGTTAGAGGAGGTTAGATGTGTTACCATTACTATGTGGCACTATTTTGCCTCAGATTAAACCATAAAAAATATATTATTTAAGAGGCTCTTACAATTAAGTTAGAGTATTGTTTACTGCAGCTGTCCACCTGCATGGGTTGAGTGCCCCACTTAAAATGTCTAACTATTTGTCTTTTACCTGTTTTAGATCTCCAGGTTCCTCCAGGTACTCGATTTTCTCCCACCTTCTAAAAACATGCTGTTATTAATCGATTAGCGACTCTGAATAGGCCCTAGGTGTGAATGAGTTAAAAAAGTGTCAATGTACTGGCCAGTGGTTTCCAGGGAGCATTCTTGCTTACAATAAGATCTGGATTCATTATGTAGGATAAAGTGGTTACTGAAGATGAATGAATGAATGAACCACTATCGTCTGCTCAGACTACTGCGTCTGTCAAGCAATATCCAGACCAACCTACTAATTCTTGAACCCAACAAAATTTGTTTTCCTTTTTATAAAAACATCCAGCATGAAGAATGCGCCTCTGGTCAGACGTACCTAATGGATTAATCCTTGAGTCCTTCCCATCACCAGCATTTATATCCATTTTTCCAAATTCCCATTTTCTTTCTTTGTACTGCAATTTAACATTCAGTCACTCTACATTTTGCTGATCCATATGGTTCTGTGTAAACATGTTTACTGTCTCTAGATGATTCATGCAGGTACTCTGCCCCACTCAGCTATTTAGTCTTCTCTGTTAACCAGACCCAACTGCTCAGTTGCCATAGTACCAACTTCCTCTGTGGTTCCCACTGCACCAAGATGTTGTGCTTTCCTGACAAAGTATCCTTGCTGCACCTCTCTGTTCTTTAATGGTAGCTTTTCTTCTCTGCCTCCTTAACTTCTTTCTGCAAAGAATCTCAGATGATACACCAGCTGCCTTTCCTCAGAGGGGTGACAATCTCCTGGACCCAATCCACACGTTAATGATCACAGATTCAATGATGTAACTTACAGTGCTGCTGGTGCACCACACAATGAACCGGGTGGTAATACAAGTCATCAGTAAGCTCTGCACCTGCATCCTCAACTCATTCAAGGTACATTGTAAGGGGTTGATCTTTTTAAAAGAAAATAGATAAGTTATGCGGGGTTTTTCTTTTTAAATCTTTCTTGGAATAAACCACTGACCAGTGTTACCTAACCTTCTATGGATCACATTATGAAAAAAACTCTACAAAACACATACACACATATATAACACAAGTGTTATATGTAACACCTATAACACTGGACCTTTGGCCTAGTGAAATGTCATTTAAACATAACAATGGACCATAATGGGTAACATTTTTCTTTATATATGGCATTTTTAAGGCCTGTTTCTCATATGAAAATGTAATAAAAATACACTACAAAACTCCGCGTTAGTCATTCTGTTTATTTTTAACACTTAAATTGAGAATAAAAATATACTTGTCAATTGATTCATTTATCAATGGTAAGACATAAAAAAGTTGCCTTTGAAAGAACACTGAACACTTATTTCATCAAGAGATTTAACAGGCAATTTAACAAAAACCTAGGGTAATGGGTAGCACTGCCACTTCATAGCTCCAGGGTCCCTGGTTTAGATCCAGAGCTTGGGGTACTGTTTATGTTGAGGTTTGCATGTTCTTCTCATTCTCCTGTCCATGTGGGTTTTCAAAAACATTGTGGATTAGCTATGCTAAATTACCCCTGTCACGTCCACCATAGACAGTTCACCACCAAGCCTCCACAGGGCACTCACACATATTTTTGAGCTTCTTCATTTATCCCACTAATTTCCTGTGTTTGTGCACACCTTTTTTCACTCTCTCTGTTGATTAATCCCTCTATACAGTTCTGTGTTTTTTCCTCTTCATTGCTGTTTGTTGTTGCTGTTGCCTGTCTAATGCTTCCTTTTCCCTTCTTGTCTTGACCTTAGTTAGTCTTCTTTTCTTTTTCTTTTTTTTTGTTGCTTTTGCTTAATAAAGAAAAGCCTGTACCTGCATCCATCTCCAATACATTACACCCCTAGGGGTGAATGAGTTTGTGAATGCTACCATCTTGCCACATCTTTCCTCCTTCTATAAACCTAAAAATACATAGATCAATCATGTTCACTGTAATCAAGATTACGCTACAGTGCATGTCATGTATATTTTGTACTTGTCATTTATGCACGACACAGAGTGTTTATTATACTTATTCCACTTATACTTATTGCAATGTAATGCATTTTATCAATCTTAAACATCTTAAAGAAGCAGAAATTATTATTTAAGTATGTGCTTTGACCCTGTGTTTCAAAAGCTAGCACTTCTTATAGAGGTTACCATGGTAATCAAAGAGTTTTCTTGGCAAAAAAAAAGTTTGGATGGGATAAAAGAGAGTTTGTGTGACTTTATAAAAGTGAAAAGCAATTGGTGGGCTGTTTTTAAATGATATTACACCTGCTTTTCTTTGTGTCATTTATAAATGACACATGTACATAAAGGCTAAGCATTTAGGTCAGCCCATCCAAATAAAGTTGCATCTTTGTGCCTATAGAATAGCATTAGCACTGTGTGTATGATTGTACTCTTCAGCTTTTTTGTCGTTTTTTCATTTTAGATCTAACTGTGCAATTTCTGAGATATTACAATAGTGTAAATAACCTTAATCAAGCTATTGCATGTTTGGGTCAGGAGTCAGAATGCAGCTTCCATTTAGCTCATTTGCCGTTATGAAAGCCATTTCTCACCTGCAGTTGAATGGCATTGGTGCATGGCTCAGGTCGGCAATCTAATTGTGCTACTGCTGGTTTAATAACATAAATGCAGCAAACAGAACTGATGCCAGAAAACCAACCATTTGTCATGACTTGAAAATCTCCTTAAGAAATGAATTGGCATGAATGGATGAATGAATGGATTGGTGTGTATGGAGACGCAAGTGAATGCACATGAACATTTTTTTAAATGTACAATGGAATTTTCCAGACCGGAAATATACTTAGAGGACCAGGAACGCCAGTGTGTCTCCATGAATGATACGTTGTTGTGGAAGGTCTTAGGGATCTTTAAACAACCATTAAAAGGTCAAAAAAGGTCCAGACATGTCAGGAATAAAACAAAACACGTGCATTTTTAAAAGCGCACGCTACTTAGCAGCTGGCCATACTGCTTTTTCATAAAAGAAATATCTTCTATATGAATTAATATTGTCATTCATTATTTTTTATTCATTATTCTCCTTATAGTTTTCATGAGTGGTCCCATTATTTAAGATCAGGAGAACATTATATCAAAGCTCAAGGACTGTATGTGGGACATATTGCAATGTTTTAATTTTAAGGAACAGTGTGTCCTACTTACTGCAGTGCTTAAACACAATAGCTGGATATTTCTAAAGTTCAGCACATCAGTTCAATTTCATCACAGTACAGTAAATGCAGATAGCATTTTCATAATTGGTTCAGAAGCAGAAGCACACTATCAGGCTTCGTTAATTTCAGATTTTATGAGGATGAGAATGCATGGAATATTTGAGGTATTATTTTTATTTCACCATCACTGTAGTAAGCAGCACATGAGAGGGCTGTTTCACGCGTGTCTGAATCGAATAGAATCGTCCCAGAAACGGCAACATGACCTTGCATATTAATAGAGTATATTTAGCATACGTGTGGTATATCATTACCCATAAAATGTACATTTTTATGTCATTACCCATAAAATGTATGTTTTATTTCTTGTGCTACTAAAATGAAAAGAATGGGAGGGGCTGATCCGATTCAGTTTATCTCAGAAATTCTTACGCAAAGAAAACAAAAAACATGATCAGAAAACCAACAGAAAATATAGAACAATCACTCTGGCTGTGGAGTGCATGTCCCTTTGGTTATTTAGCTCAGATTCCTACCCAGCACAATTTGTATTTTCCAAAAGTGAATAGTCAGAAGGTGTTGATTAATTTTCTATATAAAGGAACATTATAATCATTTTGGAAGGAGTTTCCAGCGTCAGGGCTTTGTAACTATGGTTTCTGTCACAGGAAAGTATTCAGGACAGGGGATGGATTTTGAGTGTTCTGGTTTCTCAGTAATATTACATGCTTTTTTTTTTTTTGTCATATTAAAATCAAGAGAGAGAAAAAAAAAACGACTGTTTATAGCTGCTATAGCGTAAGTGACAAGGAACTAAACTGTCTTGTGGACATTCCACGACATTAAATGTAGCTTTAAATGGTTAAACGTATGATGTGTTGTTCATTAATAAATTAAAAATTGTAATTGTTGGCAAATTCTTGTGTTATAGGAGGAATAAAACACTTTGGGACATGCTGTTAAAGGAAAACAATAACCTTTGGGGTGGTACAATAACTCTACTTTGTGTCAGGCTGCATAACACCACCCTATCACGATTATTTTCCTATAACAGCATCCTGCTTTATTTATTACTTTTCACATACTGTACTAAGTTAGATGAAGAAACGTTCAACTGAGGTGAAACCAGTTTTCTCTCTAGCTAGATGTCCCTGACTGAATTCCCCTTGTGCAATTTATGCTTTGTTTGTTTTATCCACTGCTAATGCTTAGATATAAAGAGATGTCTTTTGAATAGGCCTAAGAGGGAGTAAGGTCACAAACATATGTAGGCTTGTATGTGGGTTTAATCTCAGGAAAAGTTGATTGTTATTTGAGTGTATATGGTTCTGGTATGTACACTGATGATTACAAAAGCCAGAGAATGTGTTGAACGAAACAGTAATTATACTCCCGTCCATGTGAAAACAGCTGACAGGTCCGATGAAGCCTTTTCCAAACAAAGACACTCACAAACAAGGGTTATTATAATCACGGCTATGTGAATAGATTGGTTTAATTCAGATAATAATAATGATAAGAGAGCTTTTGTAAAGCTTTTCTATAGTAGCACAGCAATAGTTTTGGAAAAAAAAACCCTATTATTTTGCATATATTTTCGCCACACAGGTCTTCTAAAGCATCTCTGTCAAATTCCTATTCATAAAAAAAACAATGGCTTTATGACCATTGTTTCACATAATGGAAAAGATAGAAGTGGCATGTGGAAAGCTGTTAACAAGCCCCCATTACAGTTTCATCACCTTCAGGCTTTGCTTAACACATATGTGTAAGGAGTACAGTTCTCAAAATAAGTCCTTGTGGAGGTCCCTCAGAAGCACTGTAATTTATAGTAATGCTAATTAGTGAGTAGTGGGTCTTGTCTCCATAAACAGAGGTAATTACTCATGAATTTGTGTGGAAATGTCTGCTGAGAGAGCAGCTGTTAAATATCTCTCGATGAATTAGCCTCTGTGCGATGTAAACCGAAACTCCATTCGGGTTTAGCATGTGTCCATCTACCGCCATCACGCACCGAGAATCTGAGTCTGTTTTCTAGACCATTATTACAGTGCTCACTATATTATTTATCTCTATCTATCTACATGCTGCTCATTTTCCTAAAGACTGAATCATGATGTGTTTCACTTATAATAATAAATTCTCCTCAGCTGTTTTTGGACAAACCATGCCTTTGTTTATCTAGAGGCTGCAGGCTGTCTCATTATCACCTTCACAGCCAAGATTCTCACTGCCAAGGGACCAATCTCATGTATGTTAATCAAGGTTTAAGCAGAAGGCTGCAGTAGTTTGTGGGCATAATGTTGGCACAAGAACTGTACTATGCCTCGTTGTGACCGTGCATGGGAAAACACACAGCTCGTCAGTACTCACTTATGTACTCATATTCCATCTATGGAAAAAGAAAGTGCTTGCTACTTGCTAATATTTGATATAATTTTTTATTCTCGTCCCTTTTCACATCTCAGTGGCATTAATTCAGGTGAAATTAGTATTGTTAGTAACAGTAATTAGTACTGTTGTTATGCAGTATTTTACACTGCCACTACCAAATGGTAAAGACTTTTGGACAGCTTCACCCTGTGGACATAAATTCATTGGGAAGTGTTTATAACTTTACTATGTACCTTGACACTGACTGGAAAGGTGAATGCAGGCTAACGCATAATTAGACTTTAAGGACCACTGTTGTACCCTAAATGAGTTTTAAATGTGCAATACATTTAGTTTCCTGTGTGAAGGATGCGTACTAAATGGTACATTCATCATTCAGTTTTAGGGTAAAGAGTATACTTACCTCAGTAATCCCTCTGAATATTGCTAAATATTTACTTTTTTGACTAGCTTTGTCTCATGTAATTATTTTATTGACATCATAAGAGTGAAATTTATCTGGAGTTATTTTCCTCATGGAGACCAGCCGAATGTTCTCATAAGGTCAAACTGGTCCCTACTAAGATATAGAAACACACCCACACCCAACCCACCCACCCATACACACACACACACACACACACACAGTCTTTCACACCAAGGAGCAATTTAGGGTAACTAACCACCTACAACATTGTTTTTTTAACCATGGAAATTGCAGAACCCACATGGACACGGAGAGAACATGTGAAACACAGACAGTACCTGAGCTAAGTATAGAACATTTTCTGTTCCAAATCACCTGGTTTGGTAACATGTGTTTGTATTCTGCATCATAACTACTGCATCATAACTGCATCATAACTTTACATTGTAAACATTAATTAATTCATCTTCAGTAACAGCTTTATCCTGGTCATGGTTGCACAGCCTATTAGTGGGAACATTGGGTGTAAGGCAAGAATACACCCTGGTTGGGGAAGTGGTAGCTCAGTGGTTAAGACGTTGGACTCCTGATTGTGAAGGTTGAGAGTTCAAATCCCAGCACCACCAAGCTTCCACTGCTGGGCCCTTGAGCAAGGCCCTTAACCCTCAACTGCTCAGTTGTATAAATGAGATAATTGTAAGTCGCTCTGGATAAGGGCATCTGCCAAATGCCATAAATGTAAAAGTAATAAATGGATGGCATGCCAGTCCATCACAGTACACCATTCACACCTAGGCACAATTTTATAGTAGGCACTCCAACCCTCTGGCATGTTTCTGGACAGTGGGTGGAACCCAGTGAACCCATGGTAAAAACACACATGGACACAAGGAGAACGTTAAAACACATACAGTAACCCAAGCTCAGGATTGATAACATTTTACCTGAACCCAGTATCAACACAATGTTATAAAAATATCATAGAAAATGTTTTCGAAAACGGGTTTTC
Source organism: Pangasius sanitwongsei (assembly GCA_037576675.1). NCBI lineage: Eukaryota > Metazoa > Chordata > Actinopteri > Siluriformes > Pangasiidae > Pangasius > Pangasius sanitwongsei. The sequence continues at coordinate 13,830,816 of CM075016.1, read as the reverse complement.
ATGGCAATTTATGTCCAGTGTCATGTTACCGTGACAAGCAGTTGTCCAAAAAAACTGTCATATTTGATTCCATTACAACTTAAGTCACATGCTAATAAGTGTACTCTAGTTAGCATATGCTTTATGGCAGATGTTGTGATACTTTATATAAACTGTCATAATTTTGGAACATCTCTAAGAGATGTTCAGTGCTCTTCATAATATAACTATGTTGGGTGTAACCATGACAATGAGTATAAAGGTTTAAATGCCACTAATGAATTTAAAAAGGGAACGACATGAATTCAGACAGAAAGAAATTATAATTGACAGCATGTGGATTTTTTTTTTTTTTTTTTAAAAAGCATCAAGCACTGAGATAATAAAATCTGACACATAACTATAACAACAATAATATAATGTTAGCTTGATGATCTGTGTGGGGGGACTAAAAATGTAAAAGAAAATGATTTGCTATTTTAGGAAGCAAAATGTACAAAGCCTAGTAAGTAGCCACGGTATAATCAAGATAACCCTTATCAAAGTATGTCAACAACAGAAAATAACAGGGTGGATTGTTTACATTATATATTCACTACTCATAACTCAGAAGTAATGATAAGCCCCTTTATAATGATGCTATAGACATCATTGTAACATGTCACAATAGAAATCATATACTTTTATGAGAAATTTTGTACAATGTGACACTTCTTATGAGATGTGACACTTTTGTCATGTGTTGTAACAGCCGTAATAAAGTATGTCATCAAACTTGTTACAATATCTATGCTAACTAAAGAACACTTACATTAGCATGTGACATAAGCTGTCAAGACCGTTATTACTGATATGCAGCTGAATATAAACTGTTATGATAACTCATGATGGTGTATGACATGACACAGGCCATGACACAGTTATGATGTGGGTATATCAGTCTTATGATGCATGAATCTACTCTCTCTAGCATTCTAAAATCATTTTTATAACCTGACTGTTATTTTGCAAGCACCCACGCTGCAAAAATAAACAAATAAATAAATAAATAAGAGAGCGAGGAGGAGAAGAAGAAGAAGATGATGATGATGAAGCTTGCTTTCTGTGATAATTGAAACCTTTTAGGATAAAGTAAGGCACATCTCAGAGGGAAGTAAGTGTAGTCAGTGGGCTCAAGTCCTGCTTTCTCTCATCGGAGAATTCAGTCTTCCACAAACAAAGGCTGGAATTGATATGTGGGTTCTTAAGTACTACTGCTCAAGATATTGGCTGGCTCCTGAAGGATTTGTGTAGCTAAGCTCATGAATCTTTAAGCAATGACAATTCCATAAGATCAATAGTGAGAACAAATCCTGATACCTTTGACCAGTTCTTCGTTTCTCCTCACCACTTGTGATTCAAATGTGAAATGTTTATTCCAGTCTCTCAATAGATGTCTGCTATACAGCAATTATTTTAAAAGTGAGTGAATATAGCTATTTTTTACTTGAAAGTCTTCAAACCTACAGTCTGACATTGTGGTTCTCAGCCACCATAAGTAGATATTCAGTCAAATAGAACATCTTAATAGCAAACAACAACAACAACAACAACAACAACAACAAAATCCCGTTATGGTATTAACCATTTGCTAACATGACAGGATAGCTTGCTAGCTTAACTTGCTATTTTGGTGCAAGTTTATAACAGTGAAAAATATAAATATAGTTTGAAAAATATTTTTAAAATATGACCTCAAACAGTTAGCTAAGCTATATTAGATAATTATACAACAGTTAGTTCCAGTCTACTAATTTAATTAAACAAGCAGCATTCCAAGAGTGCTGATATTTAGTATAACAGCACTGGGACATTTCACTGTTTGTATCACTCCACTTGTCTGTATTTGCCACAGAAATTCCAATTCTAGCAATAGTTCGTTACACTGAAACCGTTACTACAGTAGAGTTAGTGACATCATCAGCGTACATGACAAACCAAACATTTTTCGTGAGTACAGATTCGGATTTAAAATATGAAATATTCATCAGATGAAGATGAAAAGGAAGAAGGGAAGCCAGTTTCACCGCTAATGGGCTGTCAGCAAGTCTGCGCATTGCATGGCAACATGCTATGCTCTCTCCATCTATGGCTTCTTCGGGAACTGTTGTATGAATGAAATATCGCACTAGCAATCGTGCTGTTGTAGTGAATATCAGAACGGCTGTGATTACCTACGACACTCGTGCCTACAGCCGAATTACAGTCGTGCTGATATTCACTCATGCCAGTGCAATATTGTTTAATAAGCTATAACAATTCATAGTTTCTGTTGCTATCTCATGATTACATATGGGTTCATGGGATCCTTGCGTACTTTAATATGCAGATTTTTACATTTACTCTCTCCTGGTATAAAAAAAAGTGCAGAGAAGAAGAATTACATTTTAATAAAACTTTGGAAGATACTCTTCTCTCTCTCTCTCTCTCTATCACTCTGTGTGTGTGTGTGTGTGTGTGTGTGTGGGCATGTTTTTATATCTTGATGCGGACTAAATGCCTCCATTAGGATAGAATTATACAGTATGACAGTTTTGACTGCCTGGGGACATTTGGCTGGCCCTCACAAGGAATTTAAAAAAAGAGAGAGGGAGAGAGAGAGAGAGAGAGAGAGAGAGAGAGAAAGAGAGAGAGAGAGAGTGTGTGTGTGTGCGCGCGCGTGCATGAGCTCATCCCATTGTGAGCCAAGAGGTCATTTCCTAGCTGAGTTGCATAGAGCAGTCTTTACAATTAGCTGTTTACATTATAATAAGAAAGTATTCAATAAGCTATCTTAAGTGATATGTGCGTATCATGTATTATCATGCAAGCATCATTGCATCATTGAAATGTCTGTTAGAATTCACAGTGATAAAAGCTGTTTTCATCTGCATATTCAAATGCCACGACAGGACAAACGTACTTGGTCTGACAGATCAGAAGCTGAAAGGTGTGATTTTTTTTTTCCCCCATGTGAGTCAGTACTGTGTTAGAGCAAAAAATGTGCAGAGTACTGGATGTTCTCAGCTACTGCCTCACTTAGACACCATACTTTCAGTATGCATTAAATTACCTTTGCTTAAAATAGAAACAGAGGAAAAGTCATCATTGCCTCACCATAAATCTACTCATTCATTCTGTACATAGCAGGAGGCCTGGAACTTATTAAAAGGGCTTTATCAGGAGGATACCCTGAAGTCAGATTCCACATGGAGTGTTTCATTCAGTGTCGCCTGGTTTTAGACTTGGGTTTGAGCTCCACGGACTCATCTCCTGAAATTACACCACTTTATTGGCCTCATCAGAGCTAAACGAAGCGTGCTGGCCAAAATCGATGCACCTCCTGAGACTGCAGAGGGATTGATGATAGTCCCCATGAATAAAGAGTCAATACAGTGTGTATCACTGGACAGGCAGAAGGTGAGGACCATCCTGCCCTTAGAGAAAGGCTTTGGAAGCCTACATCTTTTAAAACAAGATCCTTGTTGGTGTTGGCTAATCACCTATTGACTCTGGATGAAGATACAGAAGCAAATAAGGATGACCAAAGCTTCTCCCAGACCAAATGAATTCATGCAGAGCTAAGGGGTGGTGAGCTATATGTCCTTATATCTGTCTAAGGCAAATCTGGTCATCTGAACATCAGACTTTGAAAATAATAACTTGCATGCACATGATCCATTATATCTGTTGTAGAATTGTATACAGTATATACACTATTATTGTTAGTAGTAGTAGTAGTAGTAGTAGTAGTAGTTGTAATAGAATCCAATAAAAACAATTGTTTGGGACTTTTTCACAAAGCAGTCATGTACACAGCATATAATATCTATTTAGAGACAGAAGATTAGATGTTACATAATTGTGCAATAAAAGTAATATCTAATTTATACATCACTACTTTGTTAATTCTGAAGTAATGTTGGTCAATACAGAGTAATTTGCCACTCAAAACAGCGAACGCTGATGTAATTAATGAACACTGAAAGCATATTAGAACCACACGACACCATGCTCCACTAACTTCCATTCATTACAAGACATTAATAGTGTTTTAGATGCCATACTGTTTAAAAAAAAAAACAATGGAACATGGCCTAGGTCTATGCTATATACATGCTGTTAAAAATGCCAGTTGGTCTTGCCATCATGTCATGGTCCATTAAAAACAAACATTCCTGATGCAGTATTTCAGTGATCTGCTAATCAAACAAAGCAAGATTGCTGGAAAGAACAGGACTGGCATTGAAAGTGGTAAGATCAGGCCTGTGGAGACACTGTACATACATTAATAAAACATTGATAAAAGATGCTGAGTTGATAAATAAGTCATTAAATAGATGTGTCCGAAGGTTGATGCAGTGTGGGAAATGATGTAGCTCGTGTGGAGCTACTGCGCCACCATGTGGCCCTAAATGATTTTCCTGATTTCCACAGTGTGTTTCACAAACATGGGTTTAAAGTAGATTTCAGGTGGCAGATATGCAGGGATGAATAGTCATAGGAATGCTTATTCTGTCCGAACAGTGCTTCCATCCAACTGTAGCCAAATAATCTGCTTCACAATCTGGAGAGTGTTTGTATGTCGTAAACACTGGCTAATGCTGCATTCATCAAATTCACCCTTCAGCCGATAATGATGTGATAAACACAGCCAGCGCATTGTGCTGACTCCAGTAATGCTGTAAGGCCTGAACAAATATCAGCAAGTTAAAATGGCCACAGGGGCAAAAAAAAAAAAAAACAAAAAAAAAAAACACTGGTGTACTGGGAAAATTAAAAGTGCCAGAAAAGGTTTTTAGAGAATACAATAGAGAAAAAAAAGGTTTGTTGCCCAAAAAACCTTTTATGGTTCTTTACACCATGATGCTGTTCTCAGATATGACTGGTCAGAAGATGTTAATTAATTTTCTATAACAGCAGCTCTGACAATAGTGCCAGCTATTTAAGTTTATTAATGTGCTTGTTCTGCTACGTTTTATAGTAGCAACTTGTTTACGCTATACTTATTGCATGGCGGACGAGCTACATAATCTAAAGCTAATGATAAACACGTTAAAAAGTGTTATCAACAAAGCATTCTGTAAGGAGACATTTGTTTGTTTGTTTATGGAAAGCATCTCAGTGCTTTGTAACAGTCACTCTGGTGAAGGAACATATGTTTATAGCTGCTATAATGTTAGTGATAACAGGAACTATTTTGTCTTTTAGATGTTAAAAGTACAATGTAGTGTTAATTCCATACATCCTTTTTATATTTTATTGCTTACCCTACATAGGGTCGCAGGGGAGTCTGGAGCCTATCTCAGGAGACTATGGGCACAAGGCGGGGGATACCCTGGATGGGGTGCCAACCTATCACAGGGCACAATCCCACACACAGACACTACAGACAATTTGGAAATGCCAATCAGCCTGGACTGGGGGAGAAAACCAGAGTACCCTGAAGCACAGGGAGAACATGCAAACTCCGTGCGAGGCAATCATGCTAAACACTAAGCCACCTTGTCCCTTATAGTGTGAATTATTATAATTGTAATAATTGGCTTTTGATTATAATCAATTGCTGTACTTCAGGACATGCTTTTATTGGAAAATAATCAACTAGGTAACAGTAGTAACCCGCACCACCCTGTTGTTATTTTCTTACACCAGCACACCCCCAAGTGTGCATTTTAGTCCTTACTTAACTTTTTGTTGGTGCCAAAATAAGTAACTATTCACCATTGATAAACCTCCACATATTTAAACATTTACATGCACCATCCACTTTAATAGGAACACCTGTACAACTGCACATGCCTGCTATTTTCCAATCATCTGATCATGAGACAGCAGCACAGTGCATAAAATCCTGTAGATACAGGTCGAGAGCTTCGATTAACGTTCACATTATACATCTGAATGGGGAAAAATGTGATCTTGGTGACTGTGGCATGGTTGTTGGTGCCAGATTATCTGGTTTGAGTGTTTCAGAAACTACTGATGTCCTGGGTTTTTAGCACACAACGATCTATAGACTTGTTTACACAGAATGGTCTGGAAAGCAAAACAAACGAAAAACAAACAAACAAACAAAAACGCTTCAGTGAGCGGCATTTCTGTGGGCAGAAACACCTTAGTGACAAGAGAGCTCAGAGGAGAATGGCCAGACTGGTTCGAGCTGTGCATAAGGACATCTGTTATATGATGTACATTTAAATGTATGATGGCAGTAGGCACTGAAACTGGACAGTTAAAGATTGGAAAAATGTCATCTGGTCTTCAACTGTCTAGTTATGGTGAGCCTGTGTCCACTGTAGCAGTACTCTCTTGGAGCTGTATGCTCCTCTCACCTCTCTCATCAGCCAGATGTTTCCACCCACAGAACTGCTGCTCACTGGAGGGTTTTTTTTTTTTTTTTTCCCCTGCACTATTCTGTGTAAAGACTGTTGTGTGTGGAAATCCCAGGAGATCATCAGTTTCTGAAATACGTAAACCAGCCCATCTGGAACCAACAACATGCCATATTCACTGAGCTCACATTTCTTCCCCATTCTGATGTTTAATGTGAACATTAACTGAAGCTGAACATTAACTGTGTTGTGCTGCTGCCACATGATTGGCTGATTGCATTATTGCATGAATGAGCAGAGGTACAGGTGTTCCTATTAAAGTGACCTGTGTGTTTGCGTGTGTGTGTGTGTGGGTATTAGAAAGCCACTATATAAACTAAATATAAACTGTAGATAAATAGTAATATTTTAAGAAGGGGATCATAGTTTAATTTGGACGCAAGTAAAATGTTTACTTTTCTCTTATTTACATAACGAAACGAATAAACTAGAGCTTATATTGTTGGTAACCATTTCATGTACCATCTCCATTCAATTTGACTTCCAGGGTAGTGAAACTACATTTCCCAGCAGCTGTAGTGCTCTGTGATTGGCTAATCTAAATCACGTGACTGCATCCAACCAATAGGATAGAGCCTGACCGGGAAGTTGATTCGACACCCGGAAGTGCGCTTGGAGCAACGTGAATGTCATAACATTCAGGAGAGCGTTTTGCATGTACAGATTTGAGTTCTGTTTATCGTATTGTTTATGTGTATTTAATGTACATCTTTAACTATTACTGTATACTTATTAAATGACGGGAATAACAAGAGCCGTGTTTAAAGTGTAAAGAAGAAGCGCAAGCTCCGCCCCTGTGCTTCTCTGCTGCAATGATGGCAGTTACAGTAACATTACTGGGGAGATCACTGGTCACATCACGTCTCTGTGGTTGTGTCATTTTGAGTAAACGGCTTTACTGCAGCTCAGCAAAGAGAATTAGGGTACATGATGCCCTCACCAGCCTGGAGACAGGCTCAACCTTCAGAATCCAGGTATGGTCTGCTGGGTCTGTTGATCATGTTGATCAGGCTTGTCAAACTTTTTTTGACCCCTCATTGCAGTTTATTTTATGATTAGAATCCAGCTATTCAAATATTAGGCTCAGTGTGTGTACAAATGTGTGCAATAGTATTTTATCTTAAAGATGAATCAGAATGAGAAGCTAGCTTTTTATTACCCAAATTTTGGTCCAGGTTGTTAAATTATTTATAGGTCTTATTGAGTTGAGGATTGGGTTAATTGCATTTGATTCAAGTAATCAGTCAAACAAGCTAAAGCTAATTACTATAAGACCTTAATAATTACTGAGTATTAATAACTTTGATAATGGCTAGTGGTGACAGCAACAATGTTACAGGGGGGGGGGGGGGGGGGGGGGGGGGGGGGGGGGGGGGGGGGGGGGGGGGGGGGGGGGGGGGGGGGGGGGGG
>CM075016.1:13801495-13815126 GCA_037576675.1 Pangasius sanitwongsei | reverse complement strand
TTTTTTTTTTTTTTTGTTAAAAAATTTTTTGATCTTTTATACTTTTTTTTAATTCTAAATATTGCCCCCCCCCCCCCCCCCCCACACACACACACACACACACACATGCACACGCACACACACACACATGCACACACACACAAGCACACACACACACACACAACCTCTCACACAGTTTTTACAGGAGTTTTTTTAGTCATATAAAGCATAACATGCAGTTAATTTTGACAGAACCAAAAGAAGATTGTTTTAAGACCAGAGACTGATCATAACATTTCCAGAAATGTCTCTGGAATGGAATGTTCCAGCTGTCTTGAGTTCAACGATATTTGTGTCTGGCATAATTTCATTGATTTGACTGAAGTAAATCTCATTCTTGACATTCACTGTAATGCAGGATTGGCTGTAGTGAAACATACAGTCAGATCCAGAATTATTTTCATTTAAAATCTTCTGGATTTTCATTTTAAATCTTCTGGTATGTCAGAGAGTCCATGATGCCATGTATCTTAACAAGGTTCCTAGGGCCTTTGGAGAAAAAACAGCCCAATATCACATCCTCCACTATACTATAACAGTGGGGATTAGGTTCCTTTCTGTACAACAATCCTTACTTTTATGCAAATCTTTGTCTTATCTGACCACGGACCTGGTTCCAGTCAAAGATTCAGGAGTGTTTAACATTTAGGTTTGAGGTTATATAAAAGAAAAACGGCTTTCTTCCGGCACCTTCCAAATAGTTTGTTGACATGGAGGTGGCATCTAATTGTAGATTTGGAGACTTGCTACTATCTTCTGTAAATCTCAGATTATAATCCTTGGAGAGATGTTTGACTCTCGAACCATCTTGCTGACTATTGCTCGAAACACTCAGGTGAACTTAAAAAGTTAAATAAAAGTGGGAACTTGCTTCAGTAACATTTTGTAGGAGTGCCAATATTTTGACATGTGGTTTTGTTAATAATATATATATTTCGTTATATTGTCATCAATATTTTCATTCTCGATAAAGTTAATAAATTTACTTATATTAAATGTTAGATTTCTGTCATATTTTCATTGTAAGATTAAGCTAATTATCTACAAAGCACTTTTACATAGCCTTTTTTCTTCCCAACCCATCTTTACCATCCATGCCAATAATTCTGGAGCTGACTGTGTATTGTCTTCGTGATGCATCACAAACATAATAAATAAATTTGTATATTAAAAGTGCTCTTCGTCCTTTAAAATGATCTGATTCCATTCCAGTGGTAATGGAGGCTATGCACTAACTGATCCCCCTCAGTCTCACAGAACAGATCTTTTTTTTTCTCTCTCTCTTTCCCTCACAGTGTGTGATCCTCTTCATTTTGTTTGACATCACTTTTTCGTTTACTGAATTGCTGATGATTTTGTTTTTGCCAGGCAGCTGCAGTGGATCTCTTGGTGCCCGGTGTGGGGGAGCTGTGTGGTGGTTCTCTGAGAGAGGAAAGACTAGAGCTTCTAAGGACTCGGCTAGCACAGTAAGAGAAGTGTGTTTTCACTGTAGTACCACTGCTTACAGCTTGAAACAGATTGTACTTAGTGTGTTTAACTTGATGTTCATCGGATCAACTCCATAATTACTGGCGCCCTTAATGAAATTGAGCAAAATTGAGCTGATAAAACACATGCAGTTGGGGATATTTTGATCTTAAAAATATAAAGGTTGGTTTTTCTTAAGTAGTGCAACTATCCTGTAAAACACCGCTTTCAAAATGATCGCCAACCCCACAATTACTATTTGACGAAGCATCATGTACAGATTTATGTCTGACAAGGTTGGAGACACTCATTCTGGATGTTGGAACATTTTAAACTCTGTCATAGTCTGTTTATTCAACTATTTTTGTATTGGTTTTGATGTTTAAGCTCAGACTTTTATGGCCCTGATTGTGCTCTTAGTGGTATTAACCTGGAATTGGTCCAAGATAAACCATAGAGTTTATGAGGCTTTTTTTTTTTTTTTTTTTAAAGCTGGACATTTGTGTTTATTTAAAATGCAGTTTAGGGGTGGCAGTAATTTTGTAACATTTGTTTTTGAGAAAGATGCAGTACACTCAGAGGTAAGTAATTTGAGTGGATAATTTGACCCTTGTAATATTTTTCACTAATCCCTACTAGCTCTTCATTGTTTGCCATTTTCTTATCTGTGTGTGAGTTATTACTCAGTGTAATCTTTATTCCTTGTTGCTTTAGGGCTGGATTAGAAGACACATATGCATGGTAGGGTCATGATTTTTTTCAAATCACGTTTTAAAGCTCTCACTTTGTACTTTGTACAGGTACCTCTCACTCTGTCTCCTCCTTTTTACAGGTATCTTCAGCTGAGAGAGTTCGGGTCAGTGCCTCATGGTGGTTTTGGGATGGGCTTCGAGAGGTACCTGCAGTGTCTTTTAGGAATCGACAACATCAAGGACACTATTCCGTTCGCAAGGTTTTCACACTCCTGTGTTCTATGAAGCAGTCTGGCATAAAATTATAATAAACTGATGGAAAGGACATGGCACTGTTCCGTATGTTTCAGCAGCGTGACTGCATTTGCAGAATGGTAGTGGAGAATCACTCCTTAATGCACAGAAACAGATGGCAAGAGACAGTAAATTATTCGAGATTACATTAAGATTTGTGGTCCTTTATTTTAATGAGAACTACTTGACAAATGCTTCCTCCATACCATAAATACCTTCTGCTGTAAAATTAATTCTGTCATGAAAAATAGAAAGTAGAAAACATGGGAAAGTGAGTGAGTTAAGATCTTGAACCCAGAGCCTCTTTCGTAACTCAGCAGTACGCAATTGACATGCAAAGCACTTGCAAATGTGTACAGATCATCTCGCTTTGCCAAGCTTGAGCCTCAATGATTTGTAAGTGCTGTAGCTAAAAGGCTTTTTGACAGTTCATTTGACTTGGGAGTCAAGCCCATACTTTTTCTGTGTAGTTTTGAACATATTTATTGTAGTTACATTTTAATGTATTGATTCTTTCTCGCAGCTGTTTTAGTGCAGGCTTTTTTGTAATGGTATTGGATTTATAAGAGGGCATATCAGTTTTATCATAGGAAAGAGTGTAACAACATGACAAAATTCATTTGCAGCATACTGTTTATTCTGTGATCAGAAATGACTTGGCCTGGTATAGTGATCAGAAATGACATAGCATAGTATAGTCGGTTTCAATTCAAATATATTTTTTTAAATCCTAAACTATAATAGCATATAGTGTATGAAAAATCCAGATTAACATCAATTTGTTATGATTATTCACACTTACAGTATACTAAGTATAGTCTGTATATAGCTGATTTACACTTGCTGACCACTAGATGGCAGCTCTTTCTAATCAACAGCTGTGTTTACTGTTGATTTAGAGACCGATTGTTTATTAGTATTTACTAATAAATACTCATTGGCCATTTTTTAAAGGTAAACCTACCATGGAGGTGCATTTTTAGGGACATTTACTGACTATAGCCCATTTGTTGTTTAACCCTATCCATCTGAGCACATATTATTGTAGTTTATTTTATTTATTTATTTATTTTTAACCACTATGTATTCTTACTGGCCACTTAATTAGACACACCTACACTGTTAGTCCACCTTGCAGGTCTACAGTAAATCTTTCTTAATCGTCCTCTACCCTTTTATAAGGGACAGTTTCTGACCAAAGGATGCTGTTAGCTAGGTATTTTTTTTTTATTGATCTAAGAACACAGCTTCACCTGAGACACTCATGCCAGTGCCGAACACACAATGCCATGACTCTTTCAGTGAAAAGACTGAAAAGACTGCTTCAGTGCAATGCCTAGGATGCTCCACCACCCAAATGATGGCCTGCGGTCTTGTGCTGGTCCTTTTCTATTAATGGAGAGTGTAGAGGGGGCTGACACAATGCGCATAGCCACAGATGAATATACGTACAAAGTACGCCAAAGTACTGGATGGTCAATGAATGTATTTCCCTTGATTTTTTAAAAATATATGTGCTATAAATTGCAGCTTACTCTTTTAATAGTACTAATTTCTTTGGCGTTGTTACAATACCATGTTATTCATTTTGAAATGGCATGGTTTTTTTTTTAAAGTGTTCAATTTTATAGTAGCCTATGAATAAATATTTTGCGACAATGTTCCAGAAGTTTCGACCTGCTGAAAAGTTCAGCTTGATCTCACAGCTACCGCAAAATACATGCCGAGCTGGTCAAACTGGTACACCGTCTTTGTTGGCTGGTGAGTTGTTCTTCAGCGGCCTTATTAACTGATTTGCCTGATAAATAATTGCCTTACAGTTGTGTTATTTTCTTACATATCACTTTGTCTATGATGCAGCAGTAACTGTTAATTTTGTTAGTAAGCAGTAACAGCACTCACTACCTGGAAAAGATGGTCTACCATTTAGAGGAGTTCAGCCTGTGTTTTTTCTAGATTTTTGTTTTTGGTAGATTTTTCTGCATTTTCTTAATTTTTCAAAAGTAGTTATTTTTTTCTAAACAAAAGAACCAAGCAAACATACACACAAACATATCTAGGTTTGTACAATTGATTGATATTGATATTAATTGAATTGGTAAAAACAAGCTGTAACACTATAGAGAAAAAAAATATGAGCTTTCATAAGGCTTTATGGTTATGAGCAAAAGTTACTTGGAAATAAAATAAATACAATGGGTTCTAGGTTTTGGTTGCCATAGTTACACGCGCATGACTGTCAGCATTAAGCTCCGCCCCCTTCCCAGGACCGTTTACAAAATCCTAGTTTGAATCCCCGCCTCGTTTTTTTTTTTTTTTTCCCCCGGCCACGCCTCTTTGTGGCTGTGATTCGCCAGAAAACAATAATCAACTGGCTGAGAGAAGGAGTGATTTCACAGCAAGGCGTGTGTTTGTAGTCGGGACCCGGAGGCTGAGTGTTGCTACAGTACACCCACAGACGCTCAGTTGTGTTGAGCGGGCGTGGTGTGCACGATAAAGACGCACCGTAAGCTCTCCGCGCGAGACTACTTCCTACACCCGGGTACAAGCCTGACTCTTACTCCTCCAACTCCTCCTCCTCGCTCAGAGACAGGGTCCACAGCTGTTCCAGTTTACGCCGTGGTCCGTGTCGGGACGGCGCGCGTCTCCGAGCTCTCCGGACAAACTGCGCGCGCTCTCGCGTCACTAAATGGGCCGGCGGAGTGCGTCGGTGTGCGCGCGCTTCTGCATTCTCCCTAAATGGACCTGCATCATCATCATCTGATCATACGAGCGCGTGTGTGAGTGTGAGTGAGTGTGTGAGTGAGCGCTGTTGTGATCAGGCTTATTTGGGAGAGAGAGAAAAAAATGAGCGGCGGAGAAATCATCTGCCAGGGCTGGCTGAGAAAATCCCCACCGGAGAAAAAACTTCGAAGATACGTAAGTAAGAAAGAGAGAGAGAGAGAGAGAGAGAGAAAGAGTTTAAACTTTGTGCTGTGTAAGACTGTAACGGAGATCAAGACTTGTGTCATGTTGAACTGTATGGTTATTAATGCATATGAAGTTATTAAGCAGCTTTATTGTGATGCATTGTAGCCAGTGGATGTGTGTGGTTGCCTCCCAGCTCTAGCAGGTGCGCCCTACTGGCTGCCAGAATCATCATCCCATTCCCTCTGACTCCAGGAAAAAAAAAAAAAAAACATAAATAAAACAGATGCTTCCCACTTTGTGAGTATAAAACAACCACTAGCTGCACATTCTGGTGGTTACAGACTGGGTTATAATCAGGATGTTATCTGTATTTGATTGGAACACTTAACCAAACTGTGTGCACAATAGGCATTAAAGATACCATGGAGCCACCGTCTGTCTACTAATTCTGTTTGGGACAGCTGTCCATACAACTGTTCCTGTTGAGAAAGCAGTCTGCCTCTCATCTGATAATGTTACAGTAATGCTTCACATGAGTCATTTGTTGTTGTGTATTAGAAAGACGCAGTCCACCGCCTCGCATCCCATTTTGTCTTGGTGTCTGGACACTGGGGACTAATGGCTCCCACGTTGTCAGAGCAGATAATGGATCTAAAAAAAAAAAAAAAGCAGAAGCTCCAGCTCTTCTAAATACAGCTGGCCTATGTTTATCTACAGGATTGCATTACAGAACCTCTCTATACTCCTACCTAACTTTGCCATGATGTCATTTCATTTTCTCTTCCTCCTTTCCTTCAGTCCTTTTTCTTAGTTTCATCGAAGAGCGAACTCATTTCTTGACATCTTCATATGAAGATGTACTAGGTCATTTCCTCCTTTCCATATAAAGATTGTGTCTTGTATGCAACTAAACAGGAACTGCTGATGTCAAAACAAACAGAGCAGCTGCAGTCGAGAGGAAAAGCGTACTGTAACGCCATATAACTAAATGCCAGCATTCATTGATTTTTTTTTTTAACAGTCTCTCAAAACAGCAAGCAGTGGCGAAGGAAGACATTCAGGGAAAAGAAATAAAACACAAAATAGTCCATCCACTTAGCAAAAGACAAGACAAGGCAAGAATGGTGTGCTGTCAGTTGGCTGCTTCAAGAGAACTAATTGTCCAATCTCAAAATTCCATTTAGCAGACAAGATTGCTGTCATCTGACATCGCTGACATCCTAATGTACCAAGATATTTTAAGCAGCTGTGGCCTTCAGTGTTCTGACAATAAAGTGTTTGTGTGACAGCTCAGATGTCCTCTTAGTAGGCCAGAAGGTATCACCTGAACCTCAGTTGTGTGTTGCAAATCATATGCAAATACACAGCACAAACAATTCTGTCAGTTAGTGCCCTGTGGCAACAATTAGAAAATAGAGGTGTCTGTTGTCTTGACTAGTATGGCTGCTCGTTCACATTGTCCAAACTGGGGCGAGGAAAAGAATGAGCAAATAATATGAGCAAAAGTAATCAAAATGTACCAAATCAACATGAGCTTATTTACATAATGGTGCGTGTTTATTTTTAGACCTGCTACAACCTTGTAGTGAAAATCGTGAGTGGAAAAACGGAAAAATGTTTTTTTGTATAAGAGAAAAAAAAAAAACTTGAAAATGTTCTCCTACAGCCACAAGCATAGAATTACTGAGCAGAATATCACCCCCTCTGGTTATAATGTGACTTATTAACAAGTATTTTCACTGAAAATCCTAGCATAAAGCTGTTACTTATTACCTAGATGGACAGCATCAGTAGAATTGTTTATGGAGGTGAGTTTACTAGTGGTCTGCCAATTATGAGCTGGAAAATAATATTATAAAAGCAGTCGCTGTCTCATTCAATGCCCTGTAGGAACCAGATCGTACTTTACTTTAAGTAAAACAAAGTACATTATGTGTTAGTAGTGTTCTTGTGTTCGTCTAATATTTTATAGCGTGATAGATAGGGAAGGGAAAATTGTTGAGCGTTGAAAAGATTGCCACATTTTACACTCATTCTAACATCAGTGATGTGTGGAAACCTGAAAATAGTTGAGTAATCCTATGGTATTGCTCACCTCTGCTTATCACAGTGCTGTGGCCAGGTGCCTATTAGACAGAACATGTTACTAAAAAACCCTGTAGATCATGGTGTTGAATTCATAGAGAACATTTGCAGCTTAAAGCTTTAAAAAAAAAATCATATCAGATTTAGCCTTGCATCTAATAAAGCCTGAGTTGGATCACATTTATTAGCTAATGGAGTCATATCAACAAATCACAATTCCAGATATAAGTGAATTAGATCTATTATGATCATTCTACGTATTTGTTACATTATTATTGTAAATCACTTATTCATCATTTTATTTGAAAGCCTATATTTGTAATAATAATTTGTAAACCACTTGACTAAAGGTCAGTCACATCTTTCAAACTCCCTGATTTAAAACCACATTCATGAATCAGTGAGAACATTACACAAGCCAGTTTTAGATCTAATCTCACAATTCCAGAAAGTAGAAAAACAAATTCAATCCAGTCATTTCATGCTGTTGCCAGGCAGGCTTGTTACATTATTAATCATCATTAAGCATGCATAACTGCAAAGCATCTCTGTGATAAAACATGGCATGTAGATAATGAACACAGCTGTTCCCTTACTGATGCTGTTCTGAAACAGTATCTGGCGCTTAGAATTGTTTTCTGTGACACCGTGCCACAGGCAGAGCCACTACCACGATGCCTATAATAAAGCTAGTGATCGGAAGTGGAGGGACAGTGCTGGCATTTCCCCCAACAACAGCTCTCCGTTTCCTCTTCCTACCACCATTGTCACTTTAACACCCTGCCCTGTGCAGTGTGAAATTGGTTTTCCCTTTTTGTACAAAAGCCTTTAAAAAAAAACCCTGCACCCTGAAACATGTATTTGAAAATATTTGTGATGTGCTTAGCAGTTCTGGTGCTAATTTGTCAGTTGGTGCTGTCTTCTTGTCACTCTTATGAGAAGTTAGCGGTTGCGTGCCACTCTTACATCACAGGGTTAGGGTTAGGCTTATACTCTAGATTTTGCTGTTAACTCCAGTGTAGAACAGTGGAGACAGTAAATGCTAGATTCAAAGTTTCAGAGTACAATGCAGCTATACAATGCAAGTTGTGCTGAGATCCAGCTCAGCTGGTTAGTGAGCTATGAGATGACAAGAACAATGGCCTCGATGGTGATATTAGCATGAAAGTTAAAGATCTGGAAGCTGACCTGTTTGAGCAGAGTGCACAGATGAAGACGTGAGGGAGCTGGACAGACTAAAAGACTAAAGCCCTGCTGCATCTCTCTCACTTTAGGTAGCGATGAAGCAAGAGCCAAATCCCACTGGCTCTATCAGCAGGTAGTTGAATGGGATTGTGGGTAATGTAGGAAATGGTAAACCAAAGTGAAAATGGACCAGAAATGTTGATGAAACAGCTACAAAACGTAATCTTGATACAACACAGAATAGAGTAGGAACTCAGGACTATTTAAAAAGTGCAAATATATGACAAGGTGCAAAATATATTATAAATGCACAGGACAGTGCACTCTAAATGGACAGGTCAACAGAACAGTATTGGATGGATTATATGGCATGGTTGGAGAAGAGCTGGGCTGATCTCCGCTAAGCTGAAAATAGTATTTAAGATAAAATTCCAACATTTAAGATAAATCTCCAGCATGTTTTGTGTAGTAACAGGCAGTGAGAGTGTGTGTAACTAGAGTAGCCTGCAGCAATAGTGTTAGTTGGTGCCACCCACTCTCCTGGCTGTTTTCTCTGACATCACTTCACAAACACCTCTGTTTGCATAATCCTTCCCAGGATTCCAGACTGATCATATCGAACTAAAGTGAGTGCAAAATATCTTCATTCCTTCATGTTTTCCAACAGTCAGAAGGTCTGCACATGTGTGCGCATGCCTGTGTGCGGTCATGTATATCTGGGATTGTGAGAGTTGCAGGTATGTTCTTATCCAGAGTTAGAATGTGTGTGTGTGTCTGGGTCTGGGTGGAGGTCAGCGAGTTTGCCCAGACCCAACACTCTTGTTTTGAAGAGGGTCTCTGGAAAGGCCTCACCCCTGCAGGTCAGCACTGAAAACACCTCCCAGTTCCTGCTTTGACAGACAACATTGCGCCTCAGAGATGTTTTCCTTAGTCAGTTTCATCAGACAGGCTAAGGATTTGCTGTGGTTCCTGAGACAAAACACAGACACAGCGCTGTATCTGAAGGTGCCAGATGAAAACCAGAAAGCATAGATTCCCTTTACATCTCTCCTGAAGATAGTCAAGTTATCTACACTCCAGTTTCTAGGAGTATGAACAGTGGACTAGACGATGTGTCAAAAAATGATGCCGTTCTGCTTTATTCAATTACTTTTAATTTATTAGGCTATAAGGAAATAAACTTCCTTAAATAGGGTCTCTGACTTGACCCAGTTTCCCTGACCACTCTTGAGTCAGGATGTGACAGTAGACGTGTTTGATCTTTATATAGCATGTGGCCTGTCCTTCAGCGCGTCCTGGGGTCATACCTGTTTGTGTGGCTGCTGAAAGCTAAACTGCAGCGGTAGCAGGCTCCAGACTTCCTCTGGATGGCACCTACAGGAAACACTGTGCCTCAGCTCTCAGGCTGGAGGGTAGCAAGCAAAATCTTGCAGTGTGCTTTTATTTATGCCATTCTAAGTCATCCATTTTGAGCCTTGTTCATTATTTCCCACTGCTTTCGAAATTTGGAACAGAGCTGTTAGATCTGGTCTGTTTTGGAGTTAAATCATCCAAATGTGGATCCATTAAGAGGATGGAAACTTGCATGTAGGATATTCAGGCCCTGTCAACACACAGATGGATATTTTTGACCTCCTGTCCATGCGAAAACAGTGTTTTGGCTCATTGAAGATGAAATCTTTTAAAAAGGTAGAGAATTTTTTTAATTGTGTTTTCACTGTTTTCATGTGGACAGGAAAAAAAAAAACGTACGTATGATCTGTGCATGCCAGTTGAGGTTTTGTATGTGTTATACATGTGCTCTGTTGATCATATCTGAACGGAGATGTTGGATAAAACCTGGCCAAACACTTTATATACACATGTAACCTGCAGTAGTTTCACCTCATCGTCAGTCCACACGTATGAATCCTTGTGTTGTGTTTTTTTTTGTTTTAGAACCTCTGGCCATGATAGTTTCAAAAGAGCTGTTTGTGTAGGCGGGAGTTTTATTTTTTTTTAACGAAGGGGTAAAAGCTAAATTTTCAAAATATATATGTATATACTGTATGTGGGCAGGGCATCCGTAAGGATATTCAGGATTTTTTACATTTAGTCTAACTGAATGTACAATTCAAATGGTTCTATTTGTATGGCCAGATTGATGCCTTGATTATCTTTATGGCATCTAAAGAAAAAAAAAAAAGATGTATTTCATAGTAACTCGTTTACAATTGTGTGGCATTAATTCATCACATAGGCAAGTTTCCAGTCTTCTACTTCCTGATTATGCTGACTAATCATGGGCTGACTGAGCTATAATAAGCATCCTAGGAATTTGAGTATTAAAGTCACAAACCTGTACCAGACTGTTACTAAAATTAGTTGTTCCACACTGCTGCTATAAATGACCAAACACTAATTTAATTATTCAGAGCACATGGTTGTTTGTTACATGTTTCACTATGCTAAGCTCATGACACTCATCTAAATTGGGTCATGACCTCAGGTGCCCTTAACTTTTTGCACAGTCTGTCAGAATCTATCAGTAGCACAGTGGAAACAGTGGAGGATGGTTAAGGGGATACCTGCGAACTGCCTCCCCCCCACCCCCATAGCTTTAATACATATCATTTTTGGGTGTATTATTCCTTTATGAAGATCTTTAAATCTGTTTTAAAACATTACTGATGTTAGAATGCAGCAGTATCAAGCCAGTAGCTAAACAAATCCTTCATTAAATTCAAGAAATTCAAGAAGGATTCTTAAGATCTGAACTCATGCTTCCGTGGAAATTTTTCAAATTAGCAGTAGTAGAGGCACAAAGTTACTTGGAAGTAGTTATGTCGGAATTATGTAGGTATTTTGTAAGTTCTTCTCCTCCATATCTAGTCATGTGCTTACTGATTCCTTGGAATTGTTTGTCTTAAAAATAATTCAAGGAAAATGCAGCGTGTGAAACGGTGTCAAAATATCTCATCCATGCTTTCGAATTTGAAATGACTTGTACATGAGCAAGTATTGATGATGATATTGATGAGCGCAAGACCTTTCTGCTTGTTTTGACAGCTGACGACTTTATTACAGGTGATGTCATCCTGCGCCATGGTACTGCAGGCCCAGATGTGTGTGTATACTGGTGCTTGTGTGTGTGTGTGTGTGAGAGAGAGAGAGAGAGAGAGAGAGAGAGCACATATGTGTGTATGTGTGTGACATATGACTAGGGTCACATGGTGGACAGATTGTTAAGCAGGAGGTTCTTGATTAAAAGTGCTCCATGCGGCTCGTTCATGATGAGAGGGAGAGTTGTTCGCGTAGCTCCGATGTTCGTCGAGCCTCACGTCCAAGACAAAGCCCTGTCTTCCTGCAGGCAGTTGTCACAGGCTGGTGTGAAATATTGCCTTCCCAAGCAAATGACTTCAGCTCAATGAGAGCTTTAAAAGGGTGTGAACAAGCTAGGGAATGGATTGCATTTTGAGTATAGTTATCATAACCAGTCTCTCAGCAATGGAGCAAAACAGATTAAACCAACAATATCAAGACATGTATAAATATGTATCATTCATGTATCATTATTTCCAGCATTATTAAGAACATAACCTTTTTCCAGGTTTGGAGTATTCTCATGTACAGTGCCATGATTCATACCTGTTACCCTGTTATTTATATATATATAAAACAAATAAAAAGAAATCTACAAATGTGTTATTCCATAATATATGCCTCACGACTGCACTTGCATGCTTATTGAGCTGTTTATAATGTCAGTACAAAAAGAGCGTGCAGTGTTGTTTATCAGTTCACTTAAGGCTTATTGTGGTTCCTATGAGCCCTTCTAACTCTTTAAAAAAAAAAACAACCTTTTTTATCATTTTTCAACGTTCATCTAAGAAAATGTGCATTTACCCATTCACCAAATGTGAGGCAACAATATCTCATTTCACAAGGTTTTGCAGGCAATGGCTGCATGTTGCACTTAAATGAGTAACAGGGTTGAAAGTAACAAGGTTTAGTTTTGTAGAATTAGCAAATACACTATACTACTAGTTCTATTTCACCTGTCCTATAATGTTTTGACATTTGGACATCCTCTAGTGCGCATATGTACACATGCTGAGACCTTTCGCACAGTCATGCAATGACTGTGATGTAGTAATTACTATAAGTACGCTACGCACCATCACTTTGGTTATTTGCACCTACTCACTGAGTGTATACTGGGTCTGTTTTTCCAATGACAGGGATCCCTGGTGGTTATACAGTGTGCATAGCACCAGTTACATACATAAGTAGTGTTAACTAGGGTCTATGCTAATGGCAAACCTGTGTTTAAAATGTCTTTTACCTTTACTTTACATACACATTTGTATATTTAATCTCACAAATCACAGAGAATTCTTGGAAATCTGTTAGATTCATGGTTATCGTGGTTAATTCACTCGAATAATCTGATGGTTTATTAAAGGTTGCATCCTCTTTTTTTTTTTTTAAAGTTAGATCACTTTTGTAATACTTGGTGAAGTTCTTCTCATGTTCTTGGAGCTTCAGTAGAATATATGTTCGGAAATGCAATGAAATATTCAGGTCTCTGTGGCACTATAGGCTCTTTAAATAGGACGTCAGACAAATTATGTGGATCATCCAACCAATCAGCACCATTTCTCAACCCAAGTGCACCAGTATTCAGGGGTTCCAGCCTTGGCAGCATGTGTGTATATTTACATTTGCTCATTTGGTTGACACTTTTATTCAAAACAACTTACATTTGAGACAGGGTACAATTGAGCAGATGAGGCTTAAGGGTTTTGTTCAAAAACCCAACAGTTGCAACTTGACCCCACACACACCCCTCTCACACACTCTTTACCCTCCTGCCGTCTGGTAAACGGTACCGAAGCATTCAGGCCCTCACAACCAGACTGTGCAATAGTTTCTTCCCTCATGCCATCAGACTCCTCAATACCTAGAACTGGACTGAAG
>CM075016.1:13786433-13801395 GCA_037576675.1 Pangasius sanitwongsei | reverse complement strand
GTTTCGTTTCACTATGTACTTGTATATGGCTGAAATGACAATAAACTCCACTTGACTTGACTTGACTTGACTTGACAGCACTGGGATTTGAACTTATGACCTTCTGATCAGTCGCTGAATGCCTTAAACGCCAAGCTACTACTTTCCCATATGTGTTGGTGACGTGGTACTGGGAGGGCACCCTGGTGGTAAAGGCATTTAATTCGGCACGTTGCCTAATCTGCTATGTACAAATACTTCTCTTTTCCAACTCCCACGTCAAACAGAGGTTTTGTAAAATTTCCAACATCAGTCCTTCTGTACTTCTGCATTGTGTAAAACTCAGGCTATTTGTCATCTAGCACTGACCTGCTTACAGATGTGTTTCTAAATCTTACTGTGTGTGTCGTCTGTTTAACTGTGACACTAATAATAGTATCGATATATTCTTAATTGTGATATACCCACACGAAAATGTGACTTTTAAATGCATGGAATATTGAAAGACATAAGATAGAGTTAACATTTTGCAGTAAAAAAGCTACTTTAATAAGCAGCAGTGCTTGTTCATATAAGGTCTAGAATTCTTGAATAAGAAAGTCATGTGGCTGGTCTGTGTAATGTGAGCAAATGTTAAAGCACTTCCGTTGTGTCAAGCCATGTTAGCTGTGTCTTGCTAACGGTGAATGAAAGTTAGTGGAGAAGTGTTAGCATTAAGCATGTATATGGCCTGACAAGTGGCAGCTTGTATTTAATATGTAAGGAATAATAACATGAAAGTGTGTGCTTTTATAGGAAATAATCAACGACAGCCCGACACAAAGTGGAGTCATTGTTACCAACCTGAAGTTGATTATTTTTTTTTATAACAGCATGCCCAAAGTGTTTTATTCATCTTATATCACAGCAATTTGCAAACATTTGAAAATTTTCTTTATTAAAGAGATACATGTCATATGCCTTATCCCTTTATAGTTGCATTCACTGTTGATATTCAGTGTAACAGCACTCTTGCTTGTTCGATATTGCTTAAGTAACATAGGAACTAATGTTATAACGACAACTACCTTGTTCCAGTACAACTTAAAGTTACTCAGTTACTCTTGAAGTTAATCAGACAAAAAAAATGCAGTTAACCAAAAAAAAAACTGCAAAGCGCAATATCCTCTATCTTGAACACTTTTACCTGGCAGAAAACTTAAAAGAAAAGCTTTACCTCTGATTGGTACATAGTACTGATACTGGAGACTCCTTCAAAAAATGGCAAAAATAAATGTTAAATAAAGAAAGCTTCACCATATACAAGATTATTATAAATCTGTTAATTATTAGACTTAAATTATGTGGAGTGTCTGCCCTAAAAGTCCTGCTTAAATTGTTAGTATAGAAATGATAACATTAGACTGAGGACATTAGTATAAACGTGTGATTTGTCTCATCATTGGCAGTACTGTCAGAGCTGCTGTTATAGAAAAGTAATCAACACTTTCTGACTAATCAGATTCAAGAACATCGCTGTGGTAGGCTAAATGCCTTTAATGTATTACGTATCCTATCTATTGAAATGAGAAAGTGCAAAATAAACACAGAAGGGAGATGTGCTCAAAACGCTGTTTAGCTCTCTGTCTAATTGATAGCACGTTTAAAGTCAGAATTAGTGACATTCACTCCCTCTGCCACATTGATTTCAGTGTGGCGGTAGCACAAAAACCCGTTGCAGCACAGATGGCAGGGAACATAGGAAGCAGCACAAAGAGTTCTGATTAACCAGAATGCCTTGCTGTCACTCATAGCACTAGCTTGAGCAGCTTTTTGAATGAAGGCTAGCATGCATTCAGAGACGTACTTTTCTTTCTGTCTAGAAGTGGCTGCTTACAAAATAGGTCTGATTGCACAAACTTTCAGTAAACAGGAACAGGATTGGCGTTTCTCACGTGTCCTCTGTCTATCTTCAGTCTCCATTTGCTGTCTTTGCTTATCTCAAAGTGGCCCCTGCAGTTTGATACAAAAAGCCAGTTTTCTAAAGTATCTACTGCAAAGTATTCCAGGGTAAAGTTACTTCATGTTCACTAGACTCACATACTTCATACTGTTCATGAAAGCATTAGACTCCACTATATACATAGCTGTCCTGAATTGTGAAACTCTTGTCATGTGAAGCCAGTCGAGCATGGACGAACGTGTCTAATCCTGTGTGTGTGAGTGTGTTGTGGGTGGTTAGCTCTTTACCATCACATCAAACATGACACAGCTGCTGGTCTTCCCGAAGCTCTGTTTTGACTATCGGGGAAGCCGAGCAGTCTAATGCGAGTTGCAGAGGGACTCTAATGCATCCGCCCAGCAGAACCTCTCCAGCTCTGTTCCCTCCACCGCTCTGTTTAATCTCTCCTCCTGTTTATTTCCTGGGCTATGTGGGATGGAATGCTGCCATTACCAACCAGAGGCTCTGGATCTTTTCAAGGAAAAAGCAAGATTACACATGAGAGCTGTAAAAAAGAAGGGATGAAGCTAATTTGTTGGCCCAGTATTTGATTGAGTGGTAGTGCTGCAAGGGGAATTAATTCATTGGAAATGTTTTTGTATTTGTGTGTCATACCCTGATGATGGGAATACATGAAGATTTTGATCTTATGGAGTCATTTAGTTAGTCAGCGTGTGAAAAAGTGTTTTGTGGTGTTTGTTTTTTGTTTTTTTTTTTTACATAGAATGTGGACTTTATCTGAAAAAATTAAAAGAGCCAAAAGAATTGAGATAACATTTAAGGTTAGGTGTGCCCTACAAGAGAGTAAGATCTGTGTGTGTGTGTGTATGTGTGTGAGTCATAAAGCATGTCTATTAATGGCCATCTGCTCAGCCATACGTAAACGCACACTGTATCTGTCTGGACTATATATAAACTTTTTGCCATCTTTAGACCATACACACTCACAACGTACACAGTTTATTTTAACCTCCTGATGACTTAAACTCATGTCACTTATGTTAACATAGACAGACAACCCCTGATCTGTAGGCAGAAACCAGCACGGCATACACAGTCTAGATACATGTTGCCCACCTATGTGTGTGTTTGTACATGTATGGGGGAAAGAGATGATATGTAACATATGGTAAGGTGGGATACAAAAATCTCACCAAACTAGAAAGGAAACATGTTCAAATATTTAATTCTGAAAAACAAGAGAATAACTAAGGAACAATATTTTACTTCAGAAATTGGTTGCATTTTTCTTGTTGTCACTAATTCTTTACATTTTGGGTTTTTTTTTTTAAAGACTATATTGATTGAATCATCAGTGTATCAATACATCAGCTTACTTTGCATAATTAAGAGCTTCACAAGTGTCTTCAGATATTTATTTTCCCCGACACATGCGGGATTCTTCTAAAGGTTATGTTGCCAGAGTTTTGTTTTGCTCAGTATTTTATTAAATATTCCAATTAAGTGGCATCTGATCTAATTATTTGCATATCAGTAACAGATTGTGGGTATATGGGATAATTCTTTACGTTAACGTTCCCTTAGCTGTCATTATATGACAAATTAAACAGGGACACATTGGGGAATGAGAAGTTCTGCAGAGGATTAAGGAAGACACAAGTTGAGATGAAATGGCATTCATTCAAGTGCTATTTATAAAAGAATGATCATTTCACACAGTTTCATGTCACATAACTCATTGTGCTGTCACTTTCCATGTTTACGAATGATAATATTAAGTAGTGTGCGATTAGATAATAGTAAGGTGTCATTTGTTACTATCACTGTGTACTCCCAGTTCAGCCACCGTTCAAGTGTAATCTCTGGCAAGTTGCCAGGCTAATTAAGTAGCAGGCTAAGTTGCTGTTTGGTAGCTTATTGTTGCATGATGACTGATAGCCTGTCCTGGGGCTGGTGGAGGCACACGCACCTCATTTACTACCATGATAATGGTGCATTGAAACAAGACACACGTGCGAGCTGCCTGGAGGCATTTCAAGGAGTAAAGCCCATTGTAATCAGCCTGCCTGTTTTTGTTTTTTTGCTTGGCCTTTTAGAGTAGTAATGCTAATATAGGAATTTGACTAAACACAGTGTTTACTACTTCTAAGGCCACTTTGAATCCAATAAAGTGAAAAAACAGTCTTGATTAGACAGTAATGAATGGCTAAATAAAGGCTTAGCCATTGATGACACATGAACAACAACAGGCATTCACCTATTCAGTGAGTGAGCTTTCTTACCCTGAGTTCACCAGGTGACAAGTCACTTGCGACACTTGTATTTTCTCTCTTGTGAGAGTGTATGTTGACGGCTAGCATTGTTGCTTGTGGGTAGGCACTGTCTGGCTGTTCTATGCTCTGATATAACATGATAGTAGCCAAAATGTATACTCATGACCGTGTTACATTTGTTTAAAATGTAATTTCCATTGTAGTTAAACCCAGAAAAACGTGAGATTGTGGTTTTTGTTCTGTTGTTCTCTGAGTGTGAAATGGAGTTGAATGCAGGATAAATGCAGGTAGGCACTAAGAGAGTAGAGGTTTTCAGTTGGTCCGAGGAATTCCCTGGAGCCATTGTTTGGATTTGACGCTTTGCCACGCCATACCTAATTTGCATACATTTGAGAAAATCTGTGTGGCGCTCTGCCTTGCGAACTTACATAGAAAATGAACTACTGCTTGTTACTCTTTATTGACCTTTTGTTTCATAGAACCTAATGTTTTGTTTTTTTCCTTGCAGCTTGTAGTCAGAAGTGAACACTTGGCACATGGCTGCCACTTAGGAAAAAAGCAGAGAGCTAAAAGTTGCATTTCATTTTTTTCATTTTTAGTTTAATGCTGAGTTAGCTGGGGGCATTTTAGGTATAATGATTAATCAAACATTTGCAAGGCACAGTTCAAATCATATTTGAATATTTCAGCTGCTATCCACACAAGTACCCAAAATGCAAGGCATGGCACAAAACATCCCTTTAAGCACTGCAGTGCGTGTATGCGCAGCATGCTAGATAGTATAAAGTACACTATAAACGCTCTACAGCCGAGGGAGTGAGATATGAGATAGCGTCTCAGTTTGTGCAGCACTGAAGGAAAATTCTTGTTTCTTGTTACATGGAGATGTGTTGGCAGTAAGATAGATAGCATTGATACGCTGATGAAGGTGGCCTGATGTGTTTTTTCTGTCTGCTGAATAGCCTTTAGACTTGCAGCTAATTCATCTTGATGATGCTGCACACCAATCGCACATTAAGCAAAGAGCAAAAGCCACATAACCGACCTCACTGATGCAAGGCACACTCCTATGATTACTATTAAATAATACTTGGGGCAGTGGTGACTGATCAGGTAACTGATATATATATATATATATATATATATATATATGTATGTATTATTTATTTATTTATTTCACGGTACTTATATGTATATGTGACAATAAAAATGCTTTCTTTCACTGAAACACCTAATTTATTATTTGAATTTTTAAGTCTCCCACAAATTAAAAAAAATTAACTCCTTCTTAATCAGAAATTCATAATTTGCATGTGTCAGCCCAGTTTACAGACAAGTTCTGGCCCATAGATACCCCAAATGTCATGTTCTTTTGAATTTGGATGACCATAACTTGTTAGAATTCATTCTAATAAGAATTTTTTTTTCTGTCAAACAGAATCAGTAGCACCTTTTGATGTTGTTCAGAACCACACTAGTACTAGTACTACATGAGGCTTTCATGTCGGTCAACAATGTGTCTCTAGACTAACGAGTCAAATCCAAGTACTTTCACTGTTTTCCTAAGCACCCCAAACAGCGTACTGAGGCCTAACCAACATCCAGGCTTTATAATAGGACAGGTAGACAAATAGGAGGGGTCTGGACACTCAGCTTAAACTCAGCTTGCAATTGTGTTTGCTCAGCTGTGTGTGTGTGTGTGTCTATGTATGTGTGTGTATGTGTGTATGTGTGTGTTTGTTTCTGTTTGTGTGAGGCAGGTAGTGAAGGGGTGAGTACAGTCTGAATCAAGTTCCTCCCTTCAAGAGTGGTTACACACACCCGAGCTCTGTGAAGTCACGGCTCTAAGACACGCACAGGGCCTGTTTGGTTAGCGTGTTTGCTCAATATGCGTGCAAAAACATGCTGACTGATGCCTATCTCCTATCCCCCTCTGTACAATGCTGCGGTTCTCTTAGAAGTTGTAACTGCCATGGTCTAATTCATGTCAAATGAAGGTGAAAGGTGAAGTTTTTTCATTATTATTTTAGCTTCCCTACTCTATGAACAAATGCCAGACACTGGAAACCTTATAGTGTCTATCTAAGCTGGGATCACTTATACATGTTTGCAATTATGGTTGAAGTATGTAAGGTGAAACTTAGTTTAAGTGCTATATAAATTGGATTTATGATGATGACAATGATGATCATCATGATATTATTGTCTTGTAACATAGTATTGACTGTTAACTAAGTAGTGTTTCTAAAACTAGGAGTAGTGTTTCTAAAACTTGGTAAACACAGAAGCGAGGTGATTGAAAACTTGTCTAACATGCTGAAGTAACGTTAGCTATTTGTTGCTCTCTGCCAGGACCCACAAGCCTCTTGTACTTATAGTAACGTTGACACTAATTACCACTTCTCACATGCACATCCGTTTGGTTAAGATTACATGAAACGTTTTACAAGTAAAGAGTGTGAGCGTTTAGGCTGTATATAAACAACTGGATCTAAATGAATACGTTTAGACTGACAAAAATCTCTGTACATCTAGCTGCTAAAATGAAAAACGTCTTTATTTACGTATACAGACATCTACACTGATTTTGTTCTGTACAGTAATATTCTGTGTCATGTTTGAGTTGGCAGTGAAGCTGCTCTGTATTCAGTTCTCCTTTTTAGGCCTGAAAGAGGTTCTCCTTTTGTGTGTAGCTCCTCCAATATCGTGACTTCTAGAAATAGGCCGTAAGAGAGTGAAAAGCCTTTGACCAGATAAAGAAGAACAAGTTTTGCATCTATTTTAAGAAACGGACTCCTGTAAAACAGTTTCCTTTGTCTTCAGATGCTTACCTTGTTTTAAATAGATGTTGCTGTCACCCATTGTTATGGTCCATGTATTGGCTTTGTTTTGTAACTAGGTTTAACCATTGAATAAAACAACATTTCCACAAACATTCTCTTTATTGTTCTAAATCCACATATGGTTTTCTGTAAAGCAGCTTTATGACAATGTCTTTTGTTATAAGCATTATAGGAATAAAATTGTGTTGAAGTTTGCTATACAATTGAAAGCTAATTTGGAGACTAGTTAGCATCATGGTAACTGGTCCTGGTCTTCTTTTTCTGGTCAAAGACAGTTAGGGTTTTTTTGTGTGAAGGGTTTATTTAAGAAATAGCACAAAGCAAAAGGGTTGGGAGTAAGAAATCCTTGAATAGTATGGCTGGAACTGAAAATCATTTTTGTAATTATGATAACATTGACAAATTATTCTGTATATTGCCATAACAGTTGGTGTGGCATTTAAAAAAAAAAAAAAAAATTATTTGCTGCTAAAACACATTTCGAGGCAAACTAGCTGCTATACTCCCAGTAATTGCTAAATTACTGCTAACTTCTTTAAACTTAAGCTAACTGTGAATGGCTAACGGTAGCATTGCTCTAAATCTAGACCAAATTTAAATAGATGTGGCAATATCTTGAGCATCTGTGCCACTGAGAATTAACAAAAACCGTTAACTAAATCTTTCCTATCATCCACGTTTACATTTACGGCATTTGGCAGACTCCTTTATCCAGAGCGACTTACATTTATCTCATTTATACAGCTGAGCAGCTGAGGGTTAAGCGCCTTGCTCAAGGGCCCAGCAGTGGCAGCTTGGCCACTGTGCAACATCATCTGTGGAACATTGCTTCCTATAATGTAGCCTATGGCATATTTCCTGAAAACACATGTGGTTTTGTATTAACTAGCATTTTTGTCTTTAATTAGTTAAATGATGGGTCCACAATAACAACTTGCATTGGCAATTTTTCATAACTGATTTCCTGGAAGGTCAAGGTTAGCTTCAGCTGATAGTTTGTCCATTATTTAAATATTGCTTTAAAGCTAGAATTCATGTTTGCAGGGGACAGCATGTCTCTTTACGGGTTATGGAACTTTTTTGCTGTAGAAGTGCGATTTTCTATGGGACTTTTAAATGGATCATGTTTACAGAAAGTATTTCAAAATGACAACTGAGTTCATTACTTGTACTTGTGATGAACAGGAAGTCTTCCTCTTGTCTCAAATGAAAACATTTGGAGTAAGAGTCGCTGAAACTGACCTAAAAGTTAAAAACACGGCCAGATGCACTTGGAACCTCAAGTAGTATGCTGAACTAACATCATTATACTTTTACAGGACTCACAAGCTTCACATTGTAATCGGAGTCTGAGTGTGTACATATAAACAGCTCATTATGAATCTGCAGTAAGCATGCTTTCAGCTGTAATTAATTCATAGCCAGTGATTGCTACCTTGACAGACGCTGAGTGTGCTCTCATCAGGTTTCTCGGCTCACGTGGGCGGCAAACTAAGCCAAGGACATTCGGGGGAAAACGAGATGTACTTAAAGCTTCTTTTCAGACTTCACTCAGGTCAAGTTTGATAGATGGACTTGGAAAGAGGAGGAGGATTAGCTTGTTTGTTGTCCATTTTGTTGATTCAGAGCTCATGAGAGCTTTAGGAGAGGGTGAATGGGTTCCCTTTTTAGTCTGGAAGCTTTAGCATGGGTTCCCTTTTGAGTCTGGTCTCTCTCAAGGTTTCTTCCTCATATCGTCTCAGGGAGTTTTTCCTTGCCACCGTCACCTCTGGCTTGCTGATTAGGGATAAATTGATAAATTTGAAATTTATATCCTGAATTTATATATTTCTGTAAAACTGCTTTGTGACAATGTCCGTCGTTAAAAGCGTTATACAAATAAAATTGAATTGAATTGAATTGAATAAAAGCTCACATGGAGCTTAGATTTTTAATCTCAAAATTTCCCATGGTTAATTGGGTGGTGAAACCAGGTCTTCAAATCCAGTTCCGTGAGCTGATTGCTTTGAATTATTCCTAGAAAAAGTGCTGAATGTTTTTGCGTACATTCACTACAGCAGGCACGAGTTATTCCGGGTCATGGTGACCTCCGCTAAACTGGGCAATGCTCCAACTCTCATTAAGTCATGTTCTGTAGGTGAGAGCACCACATATTATTGCAATGAGAGATGGAACAGTGAAAAGTTTGCCTCTCTACCCCCTTCTGTGTTTCATTTCCTTCATTGATGAAGATATAAATCAAATCGAGACCAGTTGTGTGTTTGTGCTCTAAAGCCGTGTATGTGTGTGCCAGAAAGAGGACGACGGAGTCTGTTAGTTTGTAGCGTGCACAGTGTGGCACGTAGAGTGGGAGTGGATGTAGCAGGAGACGCTTTCCGAGGTGGGGTTTCCAGCACTACCATAACAGCCACACCAAAAAACACAAACAAGGGTTTACTGTGGAAGGGTTTAAATGACAATGCGAACTTAACTAATCTGTATTAATTGTTATTATTCAGATAATGTTCTCTAATAAATATTGATTTAGTCCACTAGACAATTGGTCACCAGTTTAACACAATGGATTTTATATGGTGTATCCTATTAAACAGTTGATAATGTCCATATTTTACAAACTGCAGTGATGTAACTGACTGTGCAATATACAAAACTACTTAACCTTCTGTGTATAGCATGTAAATGGAGTGTGCTGTTACAGGAAAACTATCAACAACTGGGTGTTGTGATATGTCCTGTTACCACCTCAACGTTGATTATTTTAGATGAATAGCATGCCAAAAAAAGTTTTATTTATCTTATCCCACAACAGTTTGTCAATTTTTTTGTCACTGAGTGGCATGTCTTCCTTTTTAATAGTTTCTAGTTACATTTAATGTTCTGGAAAGTCATTTCCTCACCAGCTTTGCTTTTTTTCCCTCTCTCTTGAAGTTAATAAGATAAAAGAAACACAGCTTTCCATGTTACCAAGAAACCAGAAGGCGAAACCAGAAACCAGAAGAGTCCTCTATCCTGAAGACTTTCATGTGGCGGAAAACTTACTAACCTGTTACAAAGCTCTGACACTGGAGACTCCTTCCAAAAATGTTAAATAAACATCTACTTACAGAAGACTTCAACACAATGATTATTTTTTTTCTTTGTTAAATAACATCATCCATTAATAATCCATTTATTATTAGCCATAGATTACACGGAAAGTGTTCTATTCAAGTCCTTGTAAATGAGATAGCATAGAAAGGATAATGTATTAGAAGGAGCACATTAATAAAAAAAACATATAAAACAAAAATGGTCAACCATTGTGACTATTCAGATTGAAGATTTCAGGATAAATTAGTATTATATATTTCAATTGCTAGTCATTACTCTCTTAACATAAGTGGCTTTGGACTTCAGTATCAGTTGTTTATAATTATTCTGAGGCCCAGTGAGGCCTGGTTTCCAAACAGTTATGCCTTTAGGCTTCACCTGCTATTTAATTACTGAGAGCGATTTAGCTGGCAGCACTGCTACTGCGCTAAAGGGAGTGGTGGCATGATTTTGTCTGCATTCCACAATGATAAACTGTCGCTCTATCAGCTACGTGCTCACCTTCAAGTATGCCACCATTTCATTATCAGTCAGTCAGAAAATGAAATGAGAAACAACCTGACAGGCTGCTCCAGAAAAACGCAGATGCTATTACTTAGTGGACTGGTCTGTCTTAATGGCAAATGCTTCTTCAGTTTATCTCCCCAAAATGTTTAAAAACAGCAGAGACAGCTATATTTAAACCATCAGTAAGGTTGTTTAAAATTTGAGAGCTTACATAATGGATTGTTTTGTTAAGAAAATGTGTCAGATGAGTTGGGGGGGAAGTGAATATGATCGTTTTAGCTCCATTTAGGAGGTTTTGTTTTTCTCACTATTAAAGGAAAGTCTATAAAATTGCTCACACTGAATATTCTCAGTGCACTGCTGTGCAGACTGTGTTAATTTATGTTTCAGCTCAGGTTACTGTCTGTGTGAAGTTTCATATGTTCTCCTCGTGTCCATGTGGGTTTCCTACAGATTCTCTGGTTTCTTCGAACCACCCAAAAACATGCTGGTAAGGTGATTGACTTCACTAAATTGCCCTAGGTGTGAAAGAGTGTGTGAATGTGTATGTGTGGTGATTTGGCAATTGACTGGCGCCCCACGCATATCCCCGCCTCGCGCCCAGTGTTCCTGAGATAGGATCCAGTTCCAGCACAACCCTACACAGGATAAAGCGCTTACTGAACATGAATGAATGAAAAAGATGGGGCAGTCTGTAACATAGTCTTCTCTAAGAGCAGGGTTCAGAATCTGTTAATATCACAAAACACGGACAGAAATATCAGTAGATCTCAGCACTTCACTATGTTCTTGTTTTTCCTCAGCAAGACTGCTAATCCATGCTTGTTGCTCGGACAAATTGAATAACAGTCATACTGTTGATAGTAGGGCTAGGAGAAGGGTGTGAGAACAGCGTTTTAAATGGAGGTCAACAGCAGGCTTGAGAAAACACAGGATGTGCAGTGGGATCCGTGTTTCCGCTTCCTGCTGGACAGTGGGACTGAATGGAGGAAAGGGAAGAGAGGGGGCGGGGGGTTAGTGGAAAGAGTGTCCTTGGTTCCCTGCTTTGGTGGCGGAGGTGGCCATATCTCTCTCTTTCTGTATGTGTGTGTGTGTGTGTTGATGGAGCCTGGGGCCTGCAGGATCCTGTGTCAGCAGGAGTGTTGTGGAGAGAGAAAGAGGCTGGACGGAAGTGGATTGCTGGCTGTGGGCCAGGCAGCGTCTCTCCATCATCTAACTGTCTCTCTCTCTCCCTCCTCTGCACAAAACATTCCTCTCTCTGTGTCTCTGTAAGATGTGACTCCCAACAACAAGCATTTCAAACATTCAAATATTTTAGTCAAACATTTAAAGACGTTTTTTTTTTTTTATATAGTGAATGTTCTGTCGCTTTACACAAGCATTTTTATTGGAAGATTTGTTTGCCTAAGGGCTCAAAAAAGGTCAGCCCTCTCTTTTCTCTTTTAACTGAAGGTTAACTGATCTGTGTGTCATGTAGGTTTTTTATAAATATTTTTCCAGATATTAAACTGTACGTTGTTTTACATGGTTAGGGTTGTACATTAGTGCATTTGTTTATTTACATTAGAACCTCCATTATTATATCCATTACTATCTGAAACATTATAGTTGCAAACACGATCTCATTGGTTGTATGTCAAACTATAGCCTTGCAGGTGTGTTTGCCAGACACGCAGTTGTCATGGTGGTTGTGTGTGTGTGTGTGTGTGTGTGTATGTGTGTGTTTGCATGTGTGCGTCTGTGTGTATATTTGTAGTGTGTGTGCCTCCTCCTCAGCTGTATATGAACAGGAAACAATATGGGGGAGTAACACCTGTCTCAGATAAGCCACACAAACACAGACACACTTAAACACACTTTCCTTAGAACCTAATCTAGGTTTCTATCAGTAAGATCTGCACACTAACTGAACAACTTTATTTATGTTTTAATTTCTTGTGCGATGTCATTTTCACTCAAAACTCTATATTCTTTTATTGATATAAAGTAAATTACAAAACAAATATTCATTATACTTGTTTTTTACTGCACGTTTTATGTAATATTAATCATATATGATTATATGTTTCCCAAAATTATGATCAAAAATCTATTAGTTTTTAGTGGTTTAGTGTGTTGAAAGTATTTAATAAATTAAATATCTAATATAATTATCCATGCGATGGACTGGCATCCCATCCAGTGTGTATTTCCAGCTCACAACCAGTGTGTCAGACATAGGCTCTGTATCCACTGTGACCCTGATCTAACGCGCTAAGTAAAGTGTGACCTAAAGCTGCTCCTGAAGATGAATGAAGGAAATAACTTTTCAGAAAAATCGTCATGACTCCAAATAGAAAAAATGTTAGAAGTGCCAAAACCTTCTTTAGGTTTTTTTGTTTTGTTTTGTTTTTAATAAGGTTAAGTACTTATAGGTTCTGCATGGAAGATCCTGGAAAGGTAGAGCTATGACTTTATTCTTGCTCACTGATCTGTTGTTTTGATATTCCACAGGCCTGGAAGAAGCGCTGGTTTATCCTACGCAGTGGGCGCATGAGTGGAGACCCAGATGTTCTGGAGTACTACAAGAATGACCATGCCAAAAAGCCCATTCGCATCATTGATCTACACTGCTGTGAGCAGGTCGACGCAGGACTCACTTTCAAGCGTAAAGAGTTCCAGGACAGTTTTGTATTTGATATCAAAACAGCTGAACGAACCTTCTACCTGGTGGCAGAGACAGAAGACGAGATGAACCGCTGGGTTCGTTCCATCTGCCAGCTTTGCGGATTCAACCAGTCTGAAGACAACCATGGTGAGTAAACCTTGTCTGTGAACAATATAAGGTTTAACATGGGTTGCTTCTAGGTCCTCATAAAAAAAGTACCAGTATCACAAGTTTCTGAAACAAATTGCTATGGTTTAAAGGAATAATCAGATTTACACCATTTTCCATTTATACCAAATATACTCAGTCAGCCAAAACTTCTTCTCTATTGTTGTCCAGACGATAGGGGCAGTTACAGCTAACAAATAACAGTAATCATTCATATGAATTGGGGGGCATGGTGGCTTAGTGGTTAGCACTGTTGCCTCCCTGTGCTTTGGGGGTTTCTTCCCCTAGTCCAAAGACTGGTGCAAAGGCTGATTTGGCATTTCCAAACTGTCAGTAGTATATGTGGATGTGTGAATGTGTGTGCGATTGCAATGGGTTGTGTGTGCCCTGCAATGGATTGGCACCCCGTCCAGGGTGTCCCCCGCCCTGTGCCCCAAGCTCCCTGGTATAGGCTCCTGTGTAGGATAAGCAGTATGGAAAATGGATGGATGGATGAAATGATTTGATTCTGTATGTTGATGTACAGCATTTCCCTTTAAAACAGGATGTCAGGTAGAGTCAAGGGCTCTCCCTGGGTTTTTCAAGGGCTTGCCTGATTTCTATAAGTCAGTAATGTTTGAGATATGTCACACAACTCACCGAATCTAAACAGATTCAGCAGTGGCTAAGCAAACTGGCTAAATAATGCAGCCGGGAGTTTAAAGAGACTTTTTGTGCCTCCTGAGTGATACCACAGAAATCATTCACCTTTTTTACTGGGAGATCAAAG
This sequence comes from Pangasius sanitwongsei, assembly GCA_037576675.1. Classification (NCBI taxonomy): domain Eukaryota; kingdom Metazoa; phylum Chordata; class Actinopteri; order Siluriformes; family Pangasiidae; genus Pangasius; species Pangasius sanitwongsei. Next base: position 13,787,177 of record CM075016.1, on the reverse strand, counting down.
ACATCTTTGATGATGAGTCCAAGAGAGCAAAATTGGCCCTGCTCCCAGGGTGTGAGAGATAATGTTAATCTCCCCCTTGTCGATCAGAGCGACAGAAAGCAATGATTGGCATCTGTGAGCTAATGTATGTGCATCCTTTTTTTTTCTTCCATCCTTTGCTGTCCCTTGTCAAGGCTGCTTTACCCACCTGCTCACATTTTTAACATGAACATTTTTCACCAACAAGAAAATAATGCTTAAGAAAATGACATTGCTTCTGCAAATCACCCAAACTCCATTTTTGACAATAGCATTTTGTTGATAATGGTGATATCATCTTTTAGAATTAGCCAGGATGGGGAAAGTATTGAGCTAGCGTCTCACCTGTAAGTATGAAGGGCGCTACTCAGTGCTATGAAAATTATTATCCACAGTTGGCTGTTGATCACAGTGACAGTAGCCAGTCACAGGCTTCTATGAGATCATGTATGCCGGAGAGGGCAGGTAGAGTGTTACACTGCCCTGTGACACTGCATGAGCAGCAGTTTGAAAAGATGTGGTTGGCTGGCTTCTTGTTTCACTCATCTGTTTGTAGCTGTATTACAAGGAAGAATTGGCAAGAGTAAATTAGGGAGAAAATGGAGGGGGAGGAATTATCATTTTTTTTACTGATAGATATGGAATATAATATGCTCAATTTACAATATACTATACTACACCATTGTTTTAGTCATGACTGGAGCCTGGGTGTGGCATAAATAGACT
>CM075016.1:13680856-13749294 GCA_037576675.1 Pangasius sanitwongsei | reverse complement strand
AAAGAGGATTTATGCTGATATTGCCCAAAAACCCTATTTTGTTCAGGCGTTTCCAAACTTTTGGAGGGCAGTGTATTCAAAAAGTTAGGAAGGTAAATATGACACTAAATGTAGTGTTACCAGCCACCTCTAATAAGCAGATTTTGTGAAGTATTTAAAAAAAAATAGGGCACCAGGTTGTATATTTTTACTAGGTCGTGGATTTTTCATTTTGATTCCCCAAGTATAAAGCTTGATAACGCTTGAAACATCCGAACTTGTATTTAAAAAACCCTGGTCATTTCTCAGTCACGTTGCACGTGTTGGCTAGCAATAGACTTGACACAGAGGCCATATTGGGGAAGGAGATAATTTGAGGGATTCACATACACCCCACCTTCTAGAGGGGTCATGATCCTTTCCAAGGAAATGAGAAAATGAGCTCCTAATGTCAGTAGCGGACTCCTGGGTGGGAATGCCAGGTCAGATTGGGGGCTTTCTGGCTAGATCAGAGTTCAGCACTGTTTACATTACAACACAGGATATTTCTCGCAGGGCGGCCAAACCGGCTTGCCGTTCCCAGGCTCCCCGCTCTCAGCCTCACAGAGCCTTGAAAAGGAGCACAAGCACTCTCTTTTTCTTCATTCCTTCTCCTCTGTTTGCCTCCCTCTCTCACTCCTTTACACTATCCCTTGCCTAGTCCTCTGGGGTCAAAGCCATTTGTGTTGTGCTGATTTTCCTGTTTTTAGTTCACGCAGACTCAGGAATAGACATTATTAACTCTAAGCTTGAGCACTGCAATGAGCAAAAACAATTGTTTTGTCCAGAGAGGCAGTATATTCAGTGTGTGAGATGTGCACACTTCGATTTTATTTGGGTCTGCAAACTGAACCAACTGGGAAATTTCATTGAGGTTATGGGTTATTTCAGAATGACAGTACTGGCATTATAATCCAGATTAAGAGTGTGACCATAAAACGTTATAGTGTGATAAAGAAATGTGAAATACTGTAAATGGTGTGCTGTACCAGTACTGATAATGGTGTCACAAGTAAAATAACATATTAGGCAAAAAAGAACGAGCGAAAACTGCATTTCTATATAGACTGGATTAACTGTTGAGGGGTAGGAGTTCAGTTTAAAATATACCGTAGATGTGATGTCGCTTAATATCACACTCTTTAGGAAAAAAATTATATTGGGTTGTGAAATTCTTATAGCATGCATTTTTTCATACTGTTACCCAAGTCAGTGTTTTATGTCCATCTGGTCCAACACCTGATTCATTTAAGTTCTTTCCAAACTAATGTAATGCAACTTTATTGCATATCCCTTAAACTTGTAAATATCAGCAAAATATTTTTACCCCTAATTAGTAATTATGTTAAGTTTTAACTCCACTGTTTACAAACAGTTACGGTGAAAAACAATGCAGTTCGAGCACATTTCATGAGTCTGTCTTCCTGTTTAGTGCTGTAAAGATATCTGCCCGATACTTCAGCATGCTGTCAATTAAGCTGTGATTTCCCCTGTGGGCACTGTTCAATCATCACCCTGACAAATAAATAAACATGACTCATACAAGTGAAAAAGCCTTTTTATCTTAAAGTATACTTTCAATTTGTGATATACAGTAGTTTAAAGAGTAATCATTAATAAGTATATGGCTAGTATAGTAACAGTATCTTAAAAGTATTTTGCAGAGTAAACATAAAACTGTAATAGGTTTACTGGCAAGTGTACTTTGGATCAGAAGCATAGATAGAACTATTATACAGATAAAGTAATGCGTTGTAGTATAACACATAAGGAATAAAACACAATGGGGTATGTTGTTGAACATAGTGAAGGTGGTGTAATGCTGCCCGGCACGAAGCGGATTAGTTTCCTGAAGTAACATGTACTGACGTGTTTTATTCCCCATGTCATCAAGTCATCGACCAACAATTATAATTTTATTTATTAAAGAACGACACATTGTCCTTTCTTATCTTTTTATAATTCCATTTAATGCAAAGCATGTTAGTTCATGTTATTACTCACAGCATTATAAACAGCAATTCCTTCATTTTGTCTTGGTCAATAAGACAAAAATTGCAGCTTGTTACCGAAATTACAAAACACAACGTCCTCTGTTCTGAAGACTTATAATAATAATAGCTTTACCTTTGCCTCTGACTGTTACAAAGCACTGACACTGGAGACTCCTTCCACAAATGTTAAATAAACATCTCACAGAAAACTAGTTTATTCATTATTCTTTGTTAAAACTTTTTAAATCTGTTTGTTGTTAGTCTTACATTATGTGGAACGTCGACCATACAAGACCCTGTGAATTAGCTGTTACTATGGAAACAGTAATATATTAGAATGAGCACATTAATATAAACCCGCTATTTGTCTTCAGCCAGTGCTACTGTTAGACTGCTGTTATAGAAAATATAGCACTTTCTGGCCAATCATTTGAGAAAATATACTAAAGATACTATTATGTAAGGGCAATATATAAGTGTAGGTACATACTTCGATTTCTTGCAGAGCATTTTACGGTTTTCTGCAGTAAATTTGTGCAATTTGACCCCAGCTTGCAGTTCTGCTGCATAATTGTGAGCTGTGTTTGTTTTGTCTATTACTCTTGCAGTAGATTTCTGCCTGGAGGCATGTATGTACACCGCGTGTGCATGTCATCCAGCCTGGTGTCATCTCTAATCTCAGCTCACCTAGTTTCTGATCCATGAAGCAGTAGAATCCCATAACACAGTAATTATAAAAGGCACATAGCAGATCTGAGAATATATCCAACATGATTCTAAAGATTCTAAGCTAGTTAATACTCAGTATTGTTCCTTGTTAGAACACTTATGAACACCAGTTGGTTTTAACTGTTCTTACAGGAATGTTCCAGCATGCTTTCAACCTAATTTTTATCTACTGTATTTACAGTATTATGTGCAAGTAGCCCAAACCATAATATAATAAAAATTCCTGTATTGAGAAAAGAACTGAAATCCCATAATGCAAGTTATGTGCAGTTGTTGGGATTTTTTTTTTTATGTTGCATATTTCTGTATAATTCTTTCATGAATTCTTTCACTCTGCTCATGTGCAGATTTCACAAAAAACCTATGTAGTGTGAAATGGATCTATGTATTAAACCTTTATTGACTGCCCAAACTGGCCTTAGACTCAAATTAGGAGTGGGTTTCGAGTAAACTGTTCTCTATTCGTTTCCCTGTACTAAGAAAAGAAATTATTTTCTGTGCTGGTTGCACATAGACATAGTTGGTTTTAATTGTTCTTACAGGCAGGGAAAAAAAATGCTGGGGTATACTTTACTTTAAAATAGATAACATGTTACAGTATTGTAATTTATTACTATGCCTAAATGAAATTAAAATTCTAAATTAGTCAAGGAAATATACTTTTTTATATTAGTCTTATATATGCACAGATTTTGTAATTGTGTTTAATAGTCTTTCCTGCTTTTGGAGTAGTTTCTCGGGTTTTTGTTTGATGGGATTGGTTTCTAAGAATATTCCTGCATTTTTAGCAGATTTCATGCCTCTCTGAGTGGAGGGGTTAAGCTCTCTGAGATGCACACAAGTCTACTTTGTTTACCAAATCAATTTCAAAATTAGGCCAAGTGTGGTGAAAGGATTGTGGCTCCTGTGTTTTTGAACAGAGAGCATGTTTTTGCATATTGCATTATTTATTTGTTTCATGGCTAAAAGAAGCTGAAACTTGGTTATAGAGGAAAGGGCTACATCAAGGTCGCCTCTGCCATGACAGACATGGCTGTCTATCCGAATATTCTGTCAAACCTGTCAGGTCTGTGTGCTTCATTGTGCTGTGAAATTGGATAACACAAAATGAAGGCAGTTTTTATTTTTGCACTTTATGTTTTTTTTTTTTTGTTTGTTTTTTTGGGAGATCTTAGCTTAACCTTTACACCATCATGTTTTTGAATGCAATCCCATATGTGTCTATTTCTTGCATATGATTATTTAATCAGTCAGACCAGACAATTCAACATTTGTTGAGCTCAAGTGGGGAATTGTCTTGACCTTGTTTGTGTGTTGTGTCCAGAACATAATAAAAATTCATTCATATCCAGTAACTTCTTTATCCTGGTCAGGGTCGCAGTGGATCCAAAGTCTATCCCAGAAACATGGGGGACAAGGCAGGAGAATTCACCCCGGATGGGACGCCAGTCTATTTTAGGGCACCGTGCACAAACACCTTCACACACTCACCCACACCTAGGGGCAATTTAGTGTCACCAATCCACCTACCTGTATGTTTTTGGACAATGGGAGGAAACCAGAGAACCCAAGGAAAGCCCACGCGAACATGGGGCAAACATGCGAAACTTTCACAGACGGTAACCCGAGCTCAGGATCTTGGGAACTCTGCAGCTGTGAGGCAGCAACACTACCCACTGCACTACCTATTTAAGCAGTGAAATTAGGTACTAGCATTCCTCACTCTGGTGACTACAAACCTTCTCTTATGTGTTACACTGTAGATACAGAATAATATGTTTTAGGATGACTGAATAATATGAATAATATGCTTCAGTGGTGGACAAATGATAAATCCATTAGCTAGCTCACTTGGCAAGTAAAAGCTGCAGTGCATTTCCCAGTCCCATATTTTGGTCTCCTGGAACTCTGAGTGAATAGGCTAATAAAAGGTAGCTAATGTAATGTGCAAATATATGGCAAACCACCTAGCTAATCAAGTGCATTAATACAGAATAAGAAATATAAACTCACATTGTGTTTGAACAGCTGAGATGTGTTCTCTCCTTGCAATGCACATAAAATATAGTATTTGAGCCTGGATAGCATCTTTATTTTTTTCTGAGTGTGTTTAATCACAAGGTAAGAGCATGCTTTGTTGGAGGAAAACTGTTCTACCACCCACCACATCTCACTTCAGCTGATAGGTATAGTGAAACAGGCAGTGGGATTTGGAAATACTCTCTGTAGTTACAGAGTGTCGGTGTTACAGGCTTGAGGTGCTTTACATCACAGGGAAGTGCATTAAGTTTAAGCATAGCTAGATACCAAACGAAAACCTGCTGTTTTGCAAAAGTCAATAAATGAATAGGGTTGCTACTTTTACTGGTTGTTGAACCTACATGTCCCCTGGGCAACTATAAATAAAAAAGCGAATAACACGGACATGAAATCTGCTTGTACCAGGCGAGTAAATTGTCAATGCCTGAAATGCCTAATGCAGCGGGACTTGAAGGTGTTAACAATTCTATGAAAGTTCAGTTCTATGTAATCTTTCTCCTGCTGGAGTAAAAGTCAGTTGTTAATACAAAGGGCATAGTTTGTACATGTATTTGCACCTAATTCTGTGTTCAGTGAGCTAAAAAATGTATACTGCAGGAGGGAAGAAAATGATAGATTGCCTGGAGAAGGACCACCTTGAAAATAAACCATTAAATCCATCACATCCATACCATTTCTTTCTGAACCAGTTGACAACTTGGTATTAAGCACTAATATGGAGACTCAGACCTGTATTTATCTCAAGTGTGAACATCTCGTTTGTTCTCAGAGAACTATTTCAGAGTTATTCTAAGCATCAACAAACTGCTGTGGCTACCACTGAAGACTTAAAGCCTAGCATAGAAAGTGGAGCTTGTATATGATAAGGATTCACCATATTCAAAGGAGCAATGGCGATAACTGTGCGTTGTAGAACCTACAAGTGTCTGACATTTGATAATATTAATAGATCTCAATTTGCAAGGTTTTCAATAAAGAATGTGATTTAATGCCACAGCTTGGATCACAGTGCCAAAACACATTGCTCTGAGTGATTGTGTAATCAGTGCATTGCATTTCTTCAGGCTTAAAAGACCTCTAATTAAATCTACATGAAGGAGCACTTAAAAAAAATACAACGCACACATAATGCAAATGCATTTACAGGCGAATTTAAATATAGTCTGTATCTACAGAGTTGACATGGCTGCTATATTTAAAGCTGTAATTCTGGATATTAACTTTCTCTTTAGTGTCTGCTGTAACCCTGCTACATCTGGTTTGCACTGACCTGATTAAACAGGACCATGTAGAGAGTCATTCATATTGCACAACCTATTTCCTGGCTTTGAAAACCTATTAATCAGTGTTAATCATCTGACCACTACTTGTCCCTGAGCCAGTGTGAATGTCTTACTATTTCAAAGTGAGGGATACACTTTTTTTTTTTTCTTCACAAGCGTGTGAACACAAGTGGTCTTGTTCAAGGAGCTGGGCAAGTCAGGAGGTGCTGGGGAAAAAAAGAACAAGCAAAGAGTGAATAAGAGAGAGACACTAGTAAGAAAGAGGAATTTGAAGGAATCTTCACTCGAAAAAAAAAATGTAAATGTTTCCAGAGGCAGTTTGCAGTATTCAGCTGTGTCTAACTGCCTGGCTAGATTCTAATCGTTGCTGATCACGTGAGAATTACAGAGTGAAAAATAGCGTTAAGATAAAGCAGAGCTGGGGCAGAGGGTGAAGGCAGAGGAAGGAGAGGCAGAGGGAGATGGGTGAGGACTCACAGCTGGAATGCTGCGTGTTTGTGTTGTGAGGTGACAGTGTCGGCTCCTGGCAAGCCTGAGCTCTGGCGCCTGCTGCCCTCAGCCTCCCTTTCACAGACACAGACCTTCTGCTGTTTTACCCTTCTCTCCCTCTCTCCTTTTCCCTCTCTCTCTCTCTCTCTCTCTCTTCCCCTACTCCCATCCTGTGCCCTCACCAGAGATCAGCTGAGGACCCAGCCACTCAGGCTCCATGATTCTGTATTCCTCATTATTATGACTTATCATCTACATATTCCCTGTCACTACATATTCATCCAGAATTTAAAGGAATATTTTGCCACTTTTCAACCTAATCATCTTTTTTATTTCATCTGTTGTATATGTACAATTATCATGGACATGAAGTTCAACACATTTCTCTGTACTGAGAAAAGAAGGGAAATGTGTTAGGGCAGCTGTTGATTGCCTCAACAAGTGCCCCTAGACGACTTATCCAGTTTTGAGTAAAAGCTTTCTGTTCTTTTTTTGTATCTGTATTTTTTTTATGCTAATCACCAATTTTCAGTTTGAATACAGAACACTAAAGAATTCTTTTGTTTGTCCCTCTGGCAAAAACCTGTAAGGTTTATATACAACCCTAAAGTAGAGGGTTTCCCCCTCAGAGTAAGCAGAACCAAGCAGATCCCCTTTAGAAAGGTTCTGGTTTGTTGTTTTGGGGAACCCTTAAACTTTCTATGCAGAACCCTAAAGCTGAGGGATTGCCATTCAGAAAAGGTTCAACCCTAACTAACTAAAGAACTCAAAAAAATGGTTACATCTAGAACATATAAGGGTTATTTTGTTTTCCCTCTGGGTAAACCTTTAAGGGCTTGTTTTCAAAGTAACCCATTTGGGAAAATAAGAAACCTTACCTATCCAAAGAAGAAATGAGGAATATAATTTTTCCTAAAAATGTACACTTTTTGAAAAATAAAATTAAATCTAGAACAAGTAAGGGTTTATTCGGTTTTCGGCTTTCTCAGAGAGGGATGCAAGTAGAACCCCTTAAGAAACCTTAACTAATCAAAGAAGCCTTAAGAAATCCTTTCTTCTAATCTTTGATTTCCCTTTTAGTCTTTGAGTCTTGTCTAATTCCCACCCATTATCTAGCTCTCCCTATCGTATGACAGCTGCCAACCAGAGACGGTGAAGGTGAGCACGTGCTTCCTCCCAGACATGTGAAACCAGCAAACCACAAACTGCTGATCATGCTGTGAAACAAGGAAGCTTAACACACTTGGAGGAAAGTGCTATCCACCCCCTTCTGCATACATGAACTACGATTGCTGTGATCGACAGGTGAGAGGGAGCATGCCACCCCTCCCACCCAGAGAGCATGGACAATTTTCTCTCGAACATCTGAACGAATTCAATCTCTCTCATACACTTTTCTTTTGCGCCACTCGGGAGCCAAGAGTGTAGGCTTTTTAGTGAAACAAAGCCTTACGTATATAGAATGTAGAAGCCTTAGGGTTTTTTTTTCAGTCTTGCTTCTGGTAGAACCCTTATCTAAAGTGGCTCCACGCAGAACCCTTTTTTAAGATGTTTAAAGGGCCTTTAGTTACAGAAGAACCTTTAACTATCCAATGTACACATTTTAATTAAAAAAATGTACAAGTAGTAAAACGTTAGAAGCTTTCTGACCCTACAAATCATCGTACAACTCAGATGTGCTGTTCCCGCACTGATAAACTTACACCACATCCTGTGGCTCTGCAGCAGAACGTCTGTGCAGTGCTCTTACTCAGATCAGCATGTGATGTGTCTTTAGGTACACTGTGTATCAGTCTCAGCAGAGCAGCATGCTACTGAGTGAACAGTACTTAGTGCGTTCTGTGATAAACAAGTGTGTTTATCCTGCATCCCCCAGCTCAAGCTCCAGTGTCAGTGTGACTTGTTGACTCATCAAAAAGAAGAACCTGTTCTGTCTGGTAGCTGTCAGACCTGTAACGGATGGCAGTGCTCAGGCGAGTAGCCTGCAGGCAGCTCGCTGAGAGTTTCACTGACTCCGTATTCCTCTCAGCAAGCTCAAAACTAGCCTAATCATTAAACATGCTACATGCTCATGTTTAAACTGCGATGCTGCATTCCTCTCGTAACTGTTCTAATGGACCGTGTGTGTGCGCGCGTGTGTGAAACAAGTGAAATAGGAACATTCCTTCCTCACTCCCACTCCCGTTCTCCCCCTCAGCTCATTGCTGCCACCCCACCCCCTGTTTCCTTCCTGTTCTTATTTTAGAATTTATTGGATGTTTTTTTTCTCTACATCCGGCAACAAAGAGAGGATTGTGCCATATCCTAACTACACACTCTTCCGTGGCAAGGAAGGGGCATGATCAAATATTTTCACAAAACAGTTAAATGTTCCTACACACACAAACACACACAAAGTAACCATGATAGAAAGATTTACCTTGGCATTCCCCTATATATAATCGATACTTCATGATTTTTAAGCTGATAATATCTGCCATGTGCTTCTTTGCAAATATTTGTTTACATTTTTTTTTTAATCAGCATGCACATTTTTACACTGGATTCATCAATGTTCAGTGTCTGGGTGAATCTTCCTTTTATCTTGCTTTAAACAGTTTTTGTCTCTAAAATCCACCTTTAAGTATTGTAACATAACGATTCAGCTGATTCGGGTTTATATTTAGACATACTTTTGAAATTTATAATGCAAATATTTCAATATAATTAACTTTTTTTTAGGTATAACTTGGGATGCTAGAGGGCCAGAGGACACCCTGCATTCTGTAGAGAATAATTTGTGATATATTTTTATTGTAAGTGTCTACATGTAAGATAATAATCACATTTGTATTACATCAGGGTTCTTTGGACTGCTTTGGTACAGTTCCTGATGTAATGTGTGACACAATTGTAAGGCAGTATAAGGACAGCTGTCTTCTACCTTATTTTGTCTAAATCAGAAGGTAACATCACATGTGTCCTTCTGCACTGTGTTCACTGGGCGAGCATTCAGCGTGGACAAAAATGTAGGTTTTTTTTATACAATAATAGAGTACCTGGCTTGAAGCTAATTTTCTTTACTGTTTTGTTTGACAGTATTTGTGTTTGTAAGCGAACACTGGGTTGATTGCCACACTTTTCAGTCTGGCTGTCATATCTCTTGAATAATTAAGCAATATCACACGAGCAAGAGTGCTGTTGTAGTGAATATCAGCACGGCTGCGATATCGTGCTGATATTCAGTACATCAGCCCGATTGTGAGTGTGAAATTGCTTTTATACAACAGTTCTCTAAACAAGAAGTTAACACTATTAATATTAATTATTGATATGATTAATTAATATTATTCATGTTATTTCAGATACAATATGTCCACATATTTTAAATATTATAGTATTATAAATATTAAATATTAGCACTCGTAGAATTAACTGTTGTATACATAGAGATATATAGCCAAATTTGTATATAATAAGCCTGGAGCATCATGCAAAAAATGAACCCCATCATAGGATTGGTTGTCACACATCATGGGGTTGTTTGTCACAATCATTATACCTTCTGTTAAACATTTAAAATAAGAACACAGGACACAGTGATTACTGTCATTAAGATATAGGCTATGTGATGAAAAAAAAAAGTATAGAATATCTATCAAAAGAACATTCTGATGTAAAAGAAATTCTGAAATGACTAAATCCAAATCAGTTTATCAGATGAATCTTTTATGAAAAACAGAGGCTAAATTCATAAATAATGTAGCTGTTGAAAATCTGTTATTAAGATGGATGCATTCATGCACGTTTGCATAACCTGTGGTTTGTGTATTTATTTATTTCACATACTACCAAACATAATGCAACATTACATACGCATACTGTATGTATCAGAACATTACAAGTATCAGTAGCCTACTGTCTACCTGTCGTGGTAGTGCCAATGGGTGCAGAACTACACTACCCATCAGCCCCAGCATGTCACATGTCACTAATCACTCACACCTGTTTCCTGTTTCACCTTGTTTCACCTGTTTCACCTTGATTAGCACCACTATTTAAGTTCCAGTTTTTCAGCCTCTTAGTGACTATGTTTATATGCACATCAAATTCTGTTTGAGGTCTGTATTTGGGTTGCAGCCATATTCCAAAGATGTTTATATGCTTACAGGCATCAGAATGTTCCTGTATGAACAAGGTTGTTATAAGTTGCCATTCCTATATGCCTGAGTTGCTATTAACTGTAGGCCTAGCCTACAGTTAAGTATCTGTTAGCATCCATGATTCCTTGAAGACTGAGCATGCACGTACACCGATCAGCCATAGCATTAAACCACCTGCTTAATATTGTGTAGGCTCCCCTTGTGCCACAAAAACAGCTCTGAGCTGTCAAGGCATGGACTCCCCAAGACCTCTGAAGGTGTGCTGTGCTATCTGGTACCAAGATGTTAGCAGCAGATACTTTAAGTCCTGTAAGTTGCGAGGTGTGGCCTCCATGGATTGGACTTGTTTGTCCAGCACATCCCTCAGATGCTCGATCAGATTGAGATCTGGGGAAATTTGACGCTAAATCAACACCTTGAACTCTGTGTCATGTTCCTCAAACCATTCCTGAACAATTTTTGCAGTGTGGCAGGGCGCATTATCCTGCTGAAAGAGGCCACTGCCGTTAGGGAGTACCATTGCCATAAAGGGGTGTACTTGGTCTGCAACAGTGTTTAAGTAGGTGGTACATGTTAAAGTATCATCCACAAGAATGCCAGGACCCAAGGTTTCCCAGCAGAACATTGCCTAGAGCATCACACCACCTCTGCTGTCTTGCCATCTTCCCATAGTGCATTCTGGTGCAATGTTTTCTCCAGGTAAGCGACTCGCATGCACCCGGCTGTCTACATGATGTAACACAAAACATGATTCATCAGACCAAGGCCACCTTCTTCCATTGCTCCATGGCCCAGTCCATGACACTACCATACATCTCTACCCTATACAAGTTTTATCAATGTAGTCCAAGTTTTATCTATGGCCAGTGCATGCACATGCTTAGGTATACAGACATGCACAAATAGACATGTATGTAAACACTAACATACAGATTATACATATAAAGATGACTATGTTGCCACCCAGCAATGTTATGTCATTCAGGACTTTGACTCACTAAATTGTTTGCAAGTAAGTAGAGGTGAAAGAGATGAGCTGCTTGTGAAGCCCCATTTGGTGCAGCCAGCTAAATGTTTTGAACCATAAACAAGCAGATTAAGCAGATAAGTTATTTCCTTATACAATTCACCAAGTTTATATTGACACATTGTCAGTAGCTTAGACATAAACTCATTGTAATTCTAGTGTTCTGGCTAAATGCCCAGAAGCTAGTTTATGTCCTGACTGGTGGTTTGTTATTGCCTTTGTCTCTGAAAGCATGCATCATTACAGCCATGTTCATTTCAGTGTTACAGGTCTGGATAGTGAATAAGTAAATAGAGATTTGAAGATGGCAGCATTCTACTTCTTTTGCAGAATCAAATATTGCCTAGATTTGTCTAAACTCAGTGACTTTTTATACAGTACATGCTTCCACATGCACATAATAACATAACTTGCCATGCATAGTTGGGTATGACATTGTTTACACCACAGGCCTCAAAACCAAATATTAAGATATAGTAATATACATCATTTGAAGAATCATATGTAATTTAATATTTAATGCAATGTTTTTTTTAAATAGTATGTATTATAAGTGAAGGAGGTGAAGGATGTAAGTAATACTCAATCTGCTCTTTCCCACTAACTGTCTCTCTCTCTCTCTCTAAGTGTTTATATTCATATTTACTACTGTTTATTTTTATACATATTTTTATCCAAAGCAACTTAAAATTGAGCTGAGGAGATAAAGGTTATGGCCCAGAGCCAGAATCACTGAGCCATTGCTGCCTCTACGTGTATTGTCTTGGTATTGGGAAAACAACGCATTACAGTACACTATGCATAAAAGTCTATCTTTCCTCAAATGTACATATAATCCTTGAATCTAAATATGACTGATTACATTAACTGATTATATTAAAAGGCTACATATGACCCTAGTTAGCTTGTAAACCAATCAATTCAACATGAAATTGGTCCTTCTGTAGATTATTATTTCTTAGCTTTTGTGGTATTGGATATTTAGTTTTGCTTGTGTAGCCTATAATGATGCTGCCTTTGTTAGCAGTCTCTGTGTGTTTGGAAAGCAAACTGTGACTGGTCAGACAGGTAAACTGTATGAATAGAGAGCTTGTGGATTAATGTACCAGAACCAGTAACAAAGGACCGCAAACATTACCTTAATGCTCTGGACTATGCTAATTAATTGAGGAATTGTGATTAATAATAAAATGCTCAAGATGGTGCACCTGTATGGGACATGTTTGAAAAGCAATCCAAAACTCTCAAAGGTATCAATCTTTATTTTCAAATCTGTATGCCTTTATCATGGCATAAGCATAGGCTGCTTACAGCAGTGGCTCTCAAAGTGAGGCCTGAGGAAGCATAGCCAGGGGGTCCATGGGTTTTTGTTTGTTTGTTTGTTTTTAAACTTTGCTATACTGCTGGAAATCACAACCCATTATTATTATTATTATTATTATTATTATTATTATAAATAATAATAATAATATTCAATTTATTATTACACTTAGTATCATTGAGTGGTCACTTATCCAAAACTTCAATAAATCTAAAGCAAACAGGTTTATAAGTATCATCAACATGGACTTAATGTGTTCTGTCAGTGTAAATTTCAGGGGGGAAAAAAAGGTCTATGTCTGCAATACATATTTAAATATGAGCTTAATATCTGTACAATTCGATTATGTTCAGATGGTCTCAGTGAAAATGTATTATACAGTTAAAGGGGTCCCTGGGTACAAACCGTTTGAGAACCCCTGGCTCACATGTTGATCCTTTCCTACATTCTTATTGCTTAAAGGATTTAACCTGAGTGTAGTATTTCTGCCAAAACTAGCTACATGACTGAAAGCTCATGGGAATTAGGAAACTTGATTTGATTTCCATAATGTGTACAAACTAAACAAGAGTAAGAGAGCCCTCAATTAATCAATTACCAACATGGTTAAAATGCTTACTTTTATAATAAGATCAGATACCAAATTTGTCCCAGTGTGTATAGAATAATCATCTGAAAGGTCTAATAAATGTGTGCTAGGGCCTGTGTTAGCTACATTTGTGTGAATAATTCAATTTAAGTATCCCCTGGTGGCGTTTCACAATTTTTCTTGAAATACAGTGGAGAAAGTGGAAGATTTTTACTGAACCCTCAGTAGGATCACATGCTCTTACTTTTTCTGGTTCACATGAGACACACCCACACTCACACACACACACACACACACACAAGCTCTGCTGAAACTGTTGCAACCTTGAACTCTCAGTGCCACTGTCAGAGCTTCCCTTGGCACAGTGTAAACACAGCTGTACAAAACCACCAAACACTGCTAACAGTTAGTAATAAGCGAACAGGATTGATGGAGTTGAGAAATCTAATACAGCACTCCATGCTGTTTTTTGCCACTCTTGTAAATATATGAAGTCTTTTTTTTTTTCTTTACTGCCATGATCAGAAGGCTACATGCAGTTAAATATGATCGATTAAATGAACGTCTCTCCACTAATGTAGCCTGTTGTCAGATTAATAGTAACCCTGTAGGACTGTCAAAGAAAAATAAACACAAGCCATAACAATGGAAAGTTGCAACCACTGAATCTGTCCAAACACAATATGCTTGCAGTTGCTTAGCTTGTATAAATGAGCACATTGATGGATGATGGAAGAAGTTGTTGTTTTGTGTGTATGCCTCCTCTTTTCCCATGTTCTTGGCTGGATTCAGTGGGACCTCTGCTGTGGTGTCTGTATGCGGCTGCCAATATTGGACTGCAGGCCTTATTCGGAATGTAAGAAGTGTGTGGGAGTCGACTGGGGTTCAATTTCTGCTGCTCGCTTGCTTTTTTTTCCTCGTTGTGAAATCATCTCATAATGTGCTCCTTTGTTAAAACGGCATCCTATCCAAGCCTAGTCTATGTATCTTGTAGTGAAACTATTGCGCCTCTGCTGAAGTCAGTTAATTGGATGCTGTCAGTTGTGGTGGGAGAAAAGCAGAGAGTGGACTCTACTGTAAAATGCACTATTATAAAAGTAAACATTTTAACCATGTTGGGGGAAAACGTCTCATTTTTAATGACTGAAAAGTGGCCACTGGCAACTGGTATGTTTTTTTTTCTTTAATCAAAACCAGTTTTGGGAGCTCTGAATACATAAACAGCATATTCAGAACCATGCCTACTATTCCCTTGGGAGATTTACCACATGCAGAGTTCCATGGAGGGATACAGCAAGCATATAATTATAGACACTTTGGCAGAATACCTTTATCTGTTTAAAGGGGGCGAAAATATATTAACACACATTCATTTATCCTATAATGTCATAAGGGCTGTATATAACATAGTCCATAGTTTCTCTGCCACTTTCTCTTATAATGCTCTGTAATGCTCACCATCTGATTTTAGCACAACAGTGTGCAGTCTTGACTGAGATAGCTCTAACAAAGTAAACAACACTCACTGAGATATCAATATTTATTTTTAAATTTGGACAACGTGCACTAGATTTTGGGAATGTAACCAAATACGTTATTCAGAATGAACAGATAATATGTTCTAAACTGATACAAATTCAGATATGAATAGGTTAATTATTGTTTTTTTCTTGCCAGAAAGGTTCACAAAGCATCCAGAGGTGTGCATTGGGACCGGGAGCCCACAGGACACAACAAAAACGTCAAACCCAGGAGGTTTTTACTTACATGCAGGTGTGAGCAGGCAGTCAGATTGAATCTCACCAGACAAAGAAAGGCTGTGTTTATTAACCTGAACATGCAGCGCTGCATGATACATTTACAGCATCCTTAGTAACTGCCTGGTCAGGACTGCAGTCATTTGAATTAGGCTACTAGTCTGTTTATATTTCTTGGAAATAGAACCAGCAAAACTCTTTAGAAAATATCACGGTCAGGTTCAAGCAGGAAAAAAAAAATGCATGAGTGGTAACAAAAACTTTCCTACACACATCTCTTGTTAGGACCATTTATGAAATTGAGTGATCTATCAGAAGTTGAGGAACTGTCAGAGCCAGAATTCACAGACCATGCTGACAGTGCTGGCATTTCTACCTCTGAGTTTTTGTTTTTTTTTTCCTTCAATTGTTGTCCAGTGTTTCAGGGGGCAGAGTGTAAGGGTTCATATTTAACTTTAAAAAGCCCTTCCGGTTTAGGTCACACCTACTTCAATTTTCAATCTGAATCCAGATACAGATACGGATATTTGGAGCATTAAACTAATGCAGATACAGACGTCACTGCATTGCACTCCCACTACATGTGTAGATGCCTCAAGATAGACTTGTATCTTATCTAGGGTGTATTCACACCTCGGGCCTAGTATTCCCGGGATAGGCTCTGGACCCACCAAACCTGACCAGGATAAAGCAGTTGCTGAAGATGAATGAATTAAATAATAAAGAAACAAATTCAGAGTATATCAAAGTCGGATAGGCCGAAATTTACTTCTGGTGGGTGCAATTAGGTCAATCCTAAACACCAGGCTGATCTTAGAAGTGATTGTTTGCCGTTTCTATGGTGTATATGTTCACATTCATATTCATTTGGATAGTGCCATGATTCATTTTGACAATACAGCACAGCTGCACTGTTGGAGGAGAGCCAGATGTTGGTGAAATGTGTGCGTGTGTGTGTGAGAGAGAGAGAGCAGGAAGCAGCTCGGCATGCCATAGGATACTCTTTGAAAACAGGAAGGCAGCTTCCCTGGTTGTGCGCGGTTTCCCGTGGCAGGGAGATGGGTGGTGGGGAGTCACTGGGCTTCTGACGTCTGCTGGGAAAAGAACCTTTCACATACGACTGGAAATGGTCTTGTATAGACATACAGGCGAGAGGAACTGTTCAGTGGAAGATATTCATTTCCTGTTTGTCACTCCTTATTGTGGGCTTGACATACTTTTTTTTTGTCTTGCAGGTTAAAACCTTTATCAAATTCATGATGTCTGTATTACCCTAAAATTCTGTTTTTCAAAACAATTCTAGTACAAAACTGGTAAAAAAAAATAAAAATAAATAATAATAATAATAATTAGGGCTTGGGTATAATTCTGATTCCTTGTGGTTATAACCAGATGCTGTAATCATCCTTAGTATCAGTGACTCGTAGTAAACAGTAAGTTCTCAGTGTTGTGAGATGTTTCTCCCCTCTGGGCACAGAGACCCCTGCTGGTTTCTCACATGGAAAGAGTCCTGGTTTAATTCACTAATCTGCTACATGTTGTCCTCATGTTGTTAAAAATATGATTTGCATTACTCCTCACACACACACACACACACACATATGCGCTGAAGCTGTCTCAACTAAAAAAACTCCTGTTTTTCTGGCTCGGTAGGACACACACACATACAAGCTCATACACACACTCACCTACTATCCACAGTCACTCAGACTCTCACATAAAGCTTTAGTAAGCCCATATTTGATTTCATTTTCACACATTTGCCAGAGCAGCATGTGGTCTGATTGAGATAAAGAGGAAGGGATTAGATCCTGCTCTCAACGCTGATGAGACATCTTTAGGAAAATAACTCCAACAAAACCTGATCAGCACTCTGCAAGTTTGTGTCTGATCAGGAACATGTGGGAGGTATTTCGTCGTCGTCTTCTTTTTTTTTTTTTTTTAAATCCTTCCTCTTTTTCTGTCCTTACTTTTCAGCAAACCCATGCACACATTGCAGGGTGAGGTAGAGAAATTAAACAAGGGAGAAATGGAGAGAGAAAGAAAAATACATAGAAACACAGAGAGAGCTAGACCAAGACAGCTATCAGAAAATGGAGACAACAATGAAACGAAACACCGGTGCAGCACACGAGAGCAGAAACTGCCACTAAACCCAGAGAACACTGTGCTTTTGTAGCAGACATTGTACAAGAGATACTAAGGGGCTTTTGTCTGTGAATGTACTGTCTACTAGCTTGCCAAAATATTGAGCATTTAGAGGCCAGTGGAGCAAATTATTGCAGTTTTTCCATGCTAGTGTCTTTGCTCTTTGAAAACTCTTAACTACTGTGATGAGACAGAGCTGTAATTGCTATTATATCAATACATCTCAGAGTAAAGTGACTGAGAAATAAGACTGTTAATTCTTAATTGCGTTGGGGGGAAAATTATTCTTGAGTGCACCGCAATTTTCTCTTGAAAGGTTTTGCCTCAATGCACAAAACATTTCCATTTACAGAATTTTGCATATGCACTTATCCAGAGTGACTTACAGAAGTGCTTCGTCTCGATCAAAAACATATCCTCATGCTAGTACAAAAAGGTCAGGGTGTAAGAGTACTATCAAGCTAGAGAGAATGATTACAGCAAGAAAGAAGTAAATAAATAACTTAGTGCTTATTTAAGTGCTTGGTGAAGAGATAGAGGAGTCTTTGAGCACAGACAAGTTTTGATGCATGTCTTCCTCGTATCTTCATGGATGGAGGGTCAGGTCGAGAAAACAGCTTGAATCCCTTAAATGCCTATTAGAAACTGTGAACATTCTTAGAGTAATATTACTTTTAAGACAAAGGCATTATTTATAGTTAAATAGAACATTAAACATCAGTTGAAAAGCGTGAAAATGAACTATTCCATATATTATACGTATTTAAATGCCAAATCATTTTGCCAAATGAAGCAATAATTATCGTTTGGTTTAAAAAAAAAAAAAAAGTTAAACATGGGATCTAAATATTTAATGGTGGACTTTGTCTTTGAATATGCAGATGAAATATTAAATAGTTTTTTTTTTTAGATCGTATTCAAACAGCGAAATTTATTCTGAGGGGCCTAATGGAAAATATTAATAAAATATCCTAATCATACTGTCGCATATAGAAAAATAAAAAATAAAGGGGCATAAAAAATTTTTATAACCGCATTGTAGCAATTGTAACATTTACATCTGCACAGCTTTTATGTCAAAATTCCAGCTCAACTAAGCAATAGGTGAGCCTCTGCAGCGGTTGTGCTGTGTTGTTGGATGAGCCGAGGGCAGATTTCACTTTGACTGTCTTTCTGGTTGAAAGTGACATTTGAATTAAGGATGACAGCAGTGTCATACTCCTAGACTGGAAGAGAAATGCAGGGATGGACATGCAGTGTGACAGCTTGACAGGTTTAGGTTGATGGACTCCTTCGTGGAGTGTGCGTGTGTGTGTGTGTGTGTGTGTGTGTGTGTGTGTGGGATAGTGTGCAGGTTGGCTCAGACGCTGGCCCTGTGTGCAATGCTGAGGATAAACTCTTCAATGAGGTTATAAGGTGTGGCCTTTATTCAGCTTTCTGTCAGTTGCTTGCTTGTCTTTACTTCGGAGATTATTGATATAATTTTTTTTTGATTTGATAAGCCACTTCATTAATATAGAGAATCCATGTCTTCCTCAGTGTGTTGCTTTTTATAGCGCTCTTCTTAATAATTAAATAGATATTAAGTAATAATTCAGTAGGACCCTATGTCGTTTTACATTGGTGTAGTACACTCTCATTCTGTGTGCACTTCTGAAAGCCAGGACATGTGTACACAGGCTCGCATACCAGATTAATATATTAGACAATTATGTAAAACATTCTGGCGAAACAGTTCAGTTCACAGTTTTTTCCTCTGTTTCAACACACCTGATTCTGACCAACCCACAAAGGATTCAGCCATTTTATTTAGCTTTTTTAAAAAAAAGTGGTCATTTTAAACCTTTGTAAATAATCAGTGTAGAATAGTATTTTTTTTTTAAATACATGTTTAAAGCACAAGAAGCTACATAAATAAATATGCAGATTTAATAATTATGTATAACAAATTGGAAATGCCTCTGTGTCCTGTTGCCGTTCCATATACATTTGTAAAAATGGGATTTCAGTATGGAATCTAGATTTGTATTAACACAATGTCAGCTTTATTTATTTATTTATTTATTTTTATCAATAGCCATATCAATATCTGTGTGTGTGTGTGTTAATTTGTTGGAGACTTTATTTTACGTCTAAAAATGTAACTTCTAAAAATGAAACAAACACTTTTTCTCAAACACTCCACACTATAAAATCTATACTTTGGTCATCTATGAACGTTTAAAAATCATGTATTTTTAATACATGCAGATGTGCTTTATCTCTTAACCCCCCAGCTAATTTTTCAGTTATTTATTTTACAGCATATTATCTGGAGACTACTATGAATTACTCAGCAACAACACTGAAACTAATAGGAAACTGATGTAGTTGATGTAGCTGATGTAAGTCTGGTCCCACATGGGGAGTTTAAGGGTTTTAATGCAGGAAGAAAAAAAAAAGCAGGATAAAAGTGAAATGCTAAAATGCTAAATTATCCTAGGATTGTGACTGAAAACAGACATTGTACACCATCCCCTGAAGCGATCACATTCTTTTAGAGCACACACACTGGTCTTGTTTGCTTCCAGCTCAGTGAATAGGTTCAGCTAAGCTGTTTTTCAGACTCGGAGGCCTTAGCACACAGTGTCCAGTAAGAGACAGGCTTGGTATTGTGAAGAGCAGGCTCATCTCTCCGCTGAGAGTGGCAGTGAGGTGCAGGAAGTTACACTGTAATAATGTACATCCCACACTAAACATAATGGATGCTTGGGATCTTCAAAGAGCTGCTCGGATCCTCTTGCTTTCTCATTCTCTCTTTCTCACTCTCGTATTCCCCTCAGGGCTCCCATGATGGAGCTGTGTGCTCCCTCGCTTCTCTTCTTCCCCCTTCTCTGGTTTTTATACGTTGCCGATCTTTTTATTCTGTTCCTCCCATCATCTTGCACTTTCTGCCCCCCATGGAGCTGCTTCTAAGAACGAAACTAGAAAGAGGGGAGAGAAAAAGAGCTGCTGAGGATCATAGTGACTGTGCTCCTGCCTTGTGTCTCTTCATTGCTTTTATTAAAAAGTGCCCATAGCTTTTATGCACATGTACACATGCAGGCTCAAAAGTGCATCACATACAGGAAATTCCTGCACAACCGAAGAAACACACACACACACAGACTACTGATACACTTGCACTATATATCTCAGAGAGGTTATGCGTCACTAATATTTTCAATTATACAGATGTCCTAGATTTGAGTCTGTGTAGGTTGATTGAGTAGGTGTGGTAAAATAATGAAAATGCATAATCAGTTGTTTTCTTTGCTGCATGCACTTGGAAAGCAGCATGGAAACCGGGTTATTCAAGTCTTGGTAGCAGTGCAGTGTGAGCAAATACTTTCTTACTTGCAGTTGGCTACAACAGTTTACCTGGAGCTCCTATATATACATGATTGATTTTTTTTTTCTCTTTCTGACAGACAATAGCTAAATAAACAGTCTACATTACAGACCTGGTTGGTTTTCATTTCCAGAATCATACACAGAGTTCTGCTAGTTATTCTGCATGAATAGCTAGCAACCTCAAGGATCATGACAAAAAATCATTATCTTAATGACTTTCAACCACTTCATCACTGCAACAATTATCTGAGACAGTATAAATTGACCCAAGTATGCACAGAGATACTTAACTATGGCCACATGTGCATATATTACATTTCAATTTTCAATTTCAATTTTATTTGTGTAGCGTTTTTAACAATGGACATTGTCTCAAAGCAGTATATGTCAGTCATTCACAATGACACAGTTTACTGTTATGCAAAACCTAACAAAACCTTTACCGTCATGAGATGTGTATATGCAGATTAATAATCCAGTACATATGCAACTTATGGGTCAGTTGGAAAGTAACAGCCTAAATACACCTAATAGTATGTTACATGGAAGAATAATGAAAACCTTTAAATTATGATATTATATTAAAATAATCATTACTACATGTTGCTTGTGTGCATTTATGTTACAGTGCACGCTGACTAACATGGCGAGTTAAATAAAAATTGTAAGCAAACAAAACCTAGTTCATGAGACACCTGGAAGAATAAAACTGAAAATGAGACTTAAGTATAAGATTAAAGGCATCCGTTTGCATCAGAAACTGCAGACATTGTGTGTTTTCTGTTCATAAAGTATAGGTATATGTGATACGATTATATAAAACACTCTCTGTATGCAAATGAATAAAATTACATGCTAAAAATAGTAGTCACAATACTAATAAATGAATTTTTTTTTTTTTATGAGATGATGTCATCCATCATTCCTTTTTCTGCCAAATATTTCTGGTCATATAACACCCATGAGAAACTGAGCTTTTAACCTCCAGGGACTTACTTGGGCAAATGAGCGTGAAATGAAAATAATGAAAGCAAAGTGTTCCCACTGGACTTGTGTGATATGGAGAAAAATGGTCCCGAGGGCCAGATGAAGGCAGGTTGAGACTTCCAGAGTAAGGAGAATGCACTCAGACCTGCCCACTTACTCATCATGCAGTTTTTCATCAGGGCTGGACCAATATCCTGACATTTGTCCCTGTGACAGATAGTTAGAGGACACAGTGGCAAGGCTTCTTTTTTTTTTTTTTTTTTACTCACATTAAATGTATTGTCATTGTCATCTTGAAGCGACTGTAAATGATGTTCTTAACTTCCCACCAGAGATGCCCACCTCACATCAATCTTGCACCCTGCCAAACAGATCAAAGTTCTACTCAAGCAGATACACACATGATTCCAGATCAAGGACCTTGGCAATGCTTATACTTATGGGGTGCAGCTGGTAGGCTGAATGAAAAATCTACACTGATAACGGTGCTTTTTCTACGTTACCTAAGCAATAAAATATGTGGATTTGGTGTGCTGTTACAGGAAAATAATCAACAACAGGGTGGTGTGATGGAGCAGAGCAGAGGGCAGTTACAACATGTACAAACGTATTTTATTCCATTTATACCACTGCAACTTGACAACAATAACAATTTTGTATTTGTTGTACTTCTCATTCATTTATAGTCACATTTAATGTTGTGAAACATCCATGAAACAAGTTAGTTCCTGTTAGCGCTTACATTGTAGCAGTTGTAAACAGTTGTTCCCTTGTCAGCTTCTCTTTTTTTCCTTTCTTGAATGGAAAGAATGTTGGTAAAGTTAAAATGACAACTTTACCTCTGACCGTCACGAAACACTGACGCTGCAGACGCTTTCCTTCCGAAAATGCTACATAAAAGACGTCACCATATCAACAATTAGACGTTGTTTAATCAGTCGTTTAATCGTGTGGAGAGGTATACAAGTCCCTGTACATGTTGTTGTATTAAAATGAAAGCACTAACTTCTCCCTTTCAGCCGGAACTATTATCAGAGCTGCGCTTTTATAGAAGATTAATCAACAGCTTATGACCAATCAGAATTGAGAATTCGACCATGCTGTGGTATAAATACAAGCAAACAACACGCAACACCTGGTTGAACTAGTTATGTAGCTAGCATAGCTAGTGATAACCAGCAGGCTTGGTTAGAGTACAGCAGCATGACTATAGTCACCACTTAGCATTAGCTAGCCAATTATGTTGTGTGCGTTTATAATGTTACAGTTTGAGAGGACAAACTGTCTGCTTTCTTTTCCAGTGCACTTTTCTGCTTTGTTGTGTAAGCTGTTGTCAGCAATAAAGCGCTTTGCTTCATGTTAATTTCTAGCCTGCCCTGATTCAGGTGGAGAAAGTTCCTGATTAGTAAATACAGCTGCTGATTACAAAGCCGCGGACAGTTGGACAGTCTATTTTAGCGATCACTATCAGGATGTACCACATTAAAAGGAGATACGAAACAAATTGCTTTTACACTAGCTTTAATATATTTAATAAATCATGTTCTTTTTCAGATATATGCTTTTATAACCACTGAATATTTAATGCAGTGTTTAAATTAAATTATTCTATGCACAGTAATTTTTTTTGTTTTTTTTTTGGTAATGTGTATATGCTGATAAATATGGACCCATGTGGGTCTGTATTTCAGTGAAAGGAAGTGAGCAAAGTAAAAAAAAACCAAAAAAAAAACCAATGTTTACTGTATCAGCATGTGTGGGGACAAAAGCCATCAGCATAATGTGTTTTATCCTGTTTATCTGAGTATGATAAGTGCTTTCACTCTCTCTCCCTCTCTCTCTCTTTCTTTCTCCCTCTCTGTCCATTTAGAGACTGAATGTAATTAGTTCTCATGGAGAAAGCAGAGAGTGGATGTGAGGTCCATGAGTCTAGAGGCTGAAAGCTCTAGGTTTTCAGTCCTATCCGATTGAAATTCCACCTCACGGCACTCAGCAACCCCTGCAACCGTGCAAATATTATGTCTCCGTAGGAACACAATAGTGGTATTTATTTCTTTATTTGGCACATGTTTTTTTTTTCTTTTTTTTTTTCTTTGAGGGTGGATTTAGAGAGGAAATCTTCTGATTCTTTCAGGAGCAGATTACAACATTTCTGAATGGAGTCTATGGAGCAGGAATCCTTTACACACATGTATACCTGCACACATCCATGCACATACAGTATGTATACACACGCACAATCAAAGGCAGACAAAGACATCCACATAGTTTCAGTGTTTAAAACAGTGATCTGTGGGCTGAGCTGAATATAATGCAGGCACGGGAATGTGCACACACTCATAACATGACAATAACCTTTTCCTTAGAAATATTATGATGGATAATCACATGTTGTTATTGTGAGTGTTGTTGTGAGAAGCAGAGGGGCCCCATGCAGGAATGTCTTGGGAAAGAATAGTGTCTAGTATGTCAAAGTTGAGGCCTAGAGATGTGCCAAATCTGTGCTAGGAGAAATTCCATGATTCATTGTTTTGTAGATAATGGCAGAAAAGTTTTAGTGGCGTTAGAGATTTAGGGTTTTTTTCTCAATAGGTGTGAAAATTGTTGCATGATATGTGTGAACTTCAGAACGTGATATGGCATATTTAAAACAAAGAGAGTAAATGTTCAATATCTTGAATATTTAATATTCAAAATTCTGCACTATTTCTAGGTCCCTATTTAATCGCAAGCAAATGTGTGACCATGTTAACCGCTTTGTACAACGTGTCTTATTTAAGTGTTATTACGTGTTATTTAAGCACAACCTTTATTAATAAATTAAAAGTTACAATTGTTGGCAAATTTCTGTGGTATAAGAGTAATAAAATATTTCAGAATGTTAGAAAATAATAAACTTCGGGGTGGTATTCTCATATAACAGCATACCCTGTTGTGTTTTGTTCCTTACATAGTGTTTTCAGAACTGCATAAAATGCAGTTAGGACACAGATGGACTACTTCTGTTGCTTTTTACTGCACTGCAAACACTTGATTAAACTACTAATTTCTGGTGAATAGTCTGTCTTCCCCAATTTGCTGTGCTTTCACAGAGTAAAGCATTATTTCAAGGAGGGATGTTGGCACCTCAGTCTACTTGGCACTTCCTCAAGCTTAGTTCTTGTGCTTAGAGAAGCTTTTTAAACCTATGAGACAAGCAGTGGAACTGGCTGAAAAAAACAAACAAAAAAAACATAATAAATCACCACACCCTCCTTTTTCAATTCTGTTTCCCTCAACACTTTTGCACATAGCATGCATGTGCCTGCACTTACATGATTGCACTTGGCACATGCCTTTTGGCTTCTCATGAACTGAAGCAGAGCTGCATAGGTCATTACAAATTTCCTGATGAAGACCTTTGATGTCTAATAGGGTAAAGGGGAAGGGCTTTACATCTCTCACGGTCAACAAATCATTAACTGCTTATGTCATGTAGACTGGAGCTATAGGTCTCTATGTTTGTTGAAATGCAAGAAGTTTTGTGGATGTGCACTATCAGTGTCACCCCCACTTCAAAATAAATAAGCTATTTCACCCTTAAGACTAACTAAATAGATAAAATTCAGTATTGTTTATTAATTTATCATTTGATTATTTTAACAAATAAATGTGAATCTTGACAGTGGACACATCATTATGTATGGAATACCATATCATTAATATGATCAATATACTCAAAATAGAACAAACTAATATGATAGCTAAAACCTATAGATTAAATCTAATTAAATATCATTGTGTCACTGTGCTGAGCCACTTCTGTTTTCAAAGAGAATGTGAGGAGATGATGCATTCATTCTAACTTTCATACCAAATACCAAGAATATATAAGGCCTTGATCTTAAGCCTTAATTTTGGCTTCATTTTGGCTTAATTTTGACCCAAGATCATATAAATAGGAAACGGAGTTAAAGTACAGTCACTCCAAACATTTTGGACCGACATGTTAGACAGAGCTTTCCATCACCAATTGAGGGAATATCTTTTGGAAGAATGGTGTTCAAAGTGCACTGAAGCTGTCCTGGAGACTTGTGGTGGCCCAACACCTTACAAAAACACTTTATGTTTCCTTTAATTTGTCATTTACATTATGAAGCACTTAACTTCAGGCCAAGCTCTATTTAGTTGAAATTATACAGTACATCTGTCATTTATTCATCCTCAGTAACCACTTTATCCTGCTCAGGGTTGCGGTGAATTTGGAGCCTGTCCCTTTACCACTGGGCACAAGGTGGGAATACACCCTGGATGAGATGCCAGTCCATCACAGGGCATCACACACACACACATTCACACACACATTCACACCTAGGAGCAATTTAGAGTAGCCAGTCCACTGGCACATTTTTGGGAGGTGAGAGGAAACCAGAGTACCGTGCCACCTGAAATTGTACATCCTGTTTTGTTAAATAGTAGATATGCATTTAGAAATAAATCCTAAATAGGCATTTTTAGTAGACTGGGATGCAGTATATATGTACTGAGAGTCATATAGGACTCTCTTCATCAGGAGTCACTTTGAGGGAGATCCTGTGCTTCTGAGCTCATTAAACCTTAATCAGAAAATCTATTTTCAGTTCACTTGTAGATCCGTCAAGAGGATTTCCCATGAATAGAGGCCACTGTTTCTCCGCGACCTCTCCGCCAAAATGAACCCACTGGAATTATTTCATATGTGGTTAGCACACTAGTGGAGTACGATTGATATAGCATTAGCTGTGTCTGTCTTTTTCTGAATAGGCCTCCCTGAACATTCCAGAGTTTTCACTGATACTTGGAATGTGTGAGAAGGACAGACAGTGGTACTGTGTTGTGGTGTTCAAGCCATTGGAGTGTTTCTCATGAATCCACAAACCCAACACAAAATGTCTTTTTAAGCATGAGTGTCTTTGTGTCTTTGTTTCGCCTCAGAAGATAGGAATATGAAGCACAATTTTAAGCCCACAAAGACTCTGAGGACAGGAATGATCTTGAATTTAAATCATATAATGGTTCTATAAATGAGTCTTCATAAAGCATTTCTCATTTACTTATATCTCAACATATGGATTGAAGTGACATATTCTACTAGAAAAAATATTTAAAAAAAAAAAAAAAAAAAGACCATAGACACTATTTGTTTCCTGTAGAATGTAGTATTTAACTGAATATGAATACTGTGGCTGCATTATGAAACATCTTTTACCATCGTAATCACCTTACATTTATAAAGGTTGACATCATCACTGTAATCATCAATGTGTGGCCCTCCGTATAGAAGTGAATGAATGAATGAATCCACACGATATATTCTTTCGAAACGAACCCTAAATACACTCACCGTCCACTTTAATAGGAACACCTGTACACCTGCACGTTCATGGAGTTATCCAATCAGCCAATCATGTGGCAGGCATGCAGATATAGGTGAAGAGCTTCAGTTAATGTTCACATCAAACATCAGAATGGGGGAAAAAGTGTGATCTCTGTGACTTTAACCGTGGCAAGGCTGTTGGTGCCAGATGGGCTGGTTGGAGTATCTCAGTCCTATGAGCAGAGGGTCTGTAGGCTGCACACTTTGTTGATGAGAGACTTTAGAGGAGAATTACCAGACTGGTTTGAGCTGACAGGAGTCTATAGGAACTACGCACAAATACGCACTCTTTACAACTGCAGCGAGCTGAAAAGCATATCAGAATGCACAACACATCAAAGCTTGAGGTGGGCTACAACAGCAGACCGCCACATCAGGTTCCACTCCTGTCAGCCAAGAACAAGAATCTGAGGCTATCATGGACACAGACTCACCAAAACTGGACAGTTGAAGACTTGAAAAAGCCCAGGTTTCTAATCTTAAACTTCAGTTTGGGTGAGCCTGTGCCCATCTGGCCATTTTCCTTTAACCTCTCTTATCAACAAGGCGTTTCCACCCACAGAACTGTCACTCACTCAAATTTTTATTTTTTTTGTTTGTTTTTTGTTTGAGATGAACATTAACTGAAGCTCTTGGCCTGTGTCTGCATGATTTTATGCATTCTGCTGCCACATCTACCGCTGATTAGATAACTGCATAAATGAGCGGGTGTACAGATGTTCCTATTAAAGTAGACGGTTTATTCAAAGTCTGCATTTCTTGCTTGAATTTGTACCTGTTCAAGGAAACACATCGAAAACAGAGCACTAGTCATCCCTAACATGATGAGTCAGACAGTATGAGGGTGGTTAGGAACTGATCTCATTCATAGTGAAACAGCATAGGTAAGCAAACACAGAGAGTGAGAGCGCAAGAGAGAGAAATGTTCACTCCCAACCCTGAAGGCATGATTCACTTTACCACCCTGACAATGTGTAATATTTCCAACAGATGGAAAAAAAAACAACTCTCATTTGCCACTACAGTGAGAACTGCTCCACGCTTACCCCATCACTGCACTAATATTAATGTTATACCTAACTCTCCCAGGCTGATAATGTCAGTCTGTATTTGTATGATTTTGCATTTTCATAACACTGGTTGTTTCAGTTTTTTATTCCTGGAGAAATGATTGCACTAGAAGCTACTGTGCTTATGTACTCAACTACAATTGCAAACGCTTCCGTACAGTGACTTAAAAGGGACTTATGAGTCATTGTTCTGGTCTCATTTACATAAATGAAGACATGCGAGACAAAGAGAACAGTCTTGCGCACAAAGAAGAATGCTGCTATCTTTACAGTGAGCCAACAGTGGGAAATATAATTCATGCAAATGAGCCAAACAGATAAAGGCTTTCTTTGTCTAGCTGCTCTGTATATCTGATGGCTAAATTTAACTGCTCGGTTAATGCAGGGGTTTCAGATCAGATTTTTTGTTGTTGTTAAACCTTATTTGTTCCAGCATATTTTTGCCAGTAAATTATACCTGTGAGCACAGGCTTCTTGTAAAAAAGACAGGTAGGCTAACACTTGCTTCATCTCACAGCAAATGTACCAGTGTACTGTTTCTCTTTTTAATCTAACTTTGTAGGAGCTATCCATTTTCCGGGGCTTGAAGGGAAATTTTCAGTGTAATCATAAAGGAGAAAATGAACAATTCTCAGCTTTTGCTTTTATCCGAAATGGCCAAGTTAACAAGGCAGAAAGGCTCACAGTAGATTACAAAATTGGGTCAATTTACATAAAGATAATTTGTTCCTGAGACACCTTTTTTCATTCTAATATTTAGAAATTTCATCAACATTTTAATTGGTTTTTAACATTAAAATGGGCTTTGATAAGAGTTCATTAATTAGATCGAAAAGGTTTTGTTACATTATGTGCACTACCAGCAGCAGAAAATGTGCTCATTTTGAACTAAGTGTAGAGAGAAAGACCACAGGCTTCTGAAGAATTCTCCTGTGCTGCACTATTTCATTTTAATTGCTAATCATTCCTTTAATCTAAATGTTTAAACATTTTTGCAACAGACGTGTTACTTTAAAGCTCTGTTCAATAGAATTCCCAATTAACAATTAATTCTTTGCCTTTACAGCTCCAGGGGTCCCTTAGAAGAAAGATTGAGGGACAGCCTTCTGGATACACTGCTAAGCAGAATGGCCACTTCTGTGTGGGCCCAGTGCCAGACTTCAAGCGTCTTCGTATGGAGACAGGCTCTCTTAATGCTGGTGCTTGCTCAGTGGATGCAGGGCAGCCTCAAAGTTTAGCTGGGTCTATAGCTCTGGGCCACGTTCCCCGGCGGAAAGATCCCTTCATGATGGGCCAAGGTGTAGGCAACGATATTTTCAACATGACTCTCAGAGATGTGAAAAAAGAACCAACTGATGTTCAGACCTGCAGCCAGTCATCAACAGATCCTGCAATGATGGTGTTTGACTTTAAAGATGAGGGTGAAGGACATATTGACCCTGAACTCCAGGATCTGTTTGATGAGCTCACCAAGTCAGTACCACCTCTCAATGACCTGGAGCTGGAGAAAATGCTGAAACAAGATGATGACTTTGGTTTGGATCTCGGTCGACCCAGCTCGGCTGGTGCAGCCAATCCCTGCCCTCATTTAGATAAACCAATCAAGACAGAGTACTCACCTGATTTTGGCCAAGCACCAGGAAGCTCTCCACAGCTCAGGCCAGCATCTGCTGGACCTTCTTTCTCAATGGCCAACACTACTTTGTCAGCGTCCCCCATTGGGCCTGGGCAAATGACCAATAATCATGTACCACAGACCACAGGAACATCTTCAAGAGGACTACCTGCCTGGCCTGAGATGTCACATGCTGAGCAGCTAAAGCAAATGGCGGCAAACCAGCAGCCCAAACAGCAGCCCAACTCTCTCCTCCACCACCAACAACAAAGCCAAGCTGGAGGAGTGAGGAACTGGTCCTCCACCATGAGTGGCCACCCCAGTTCCTTTTGCCAGGAAACAATGTCCAGCACTGGTTTGCTAAGCCAACCAAGAATTAGCTCTCAGGGCACTGGTCAGGGCAAAGGCATGCCCAACTGCCTCTTTAAGCCCAGTGGTTACAACCCATCACATCCCACTGACATGAAAGCTCTCAGCAATAAACCAATGCTGCATTTCACCCCTAAAGCATCAACTTCAACCACAGGCCAACAAATGCCCCATATGGCGGGGTCGCAGAGCAAACAGACTACACAGCAGCAGTCTACAGGAGGTCAAAACACGCAGTTCCAGTTGTCTATGCAATCATCATGTCTACAACCGAAGCCCCTGAGGCCTCCACTCAACCAGCATGGTCCTGGAATCAATTATAAAATGAACCAACAAAGACAGGTAGGACACTTATTTAAAGCATGACTAAAACGTTTTCAGAAATCCTAAGTAGGATATTCAGCTCAACAGCTGCATTGTACTGA
The DNA here is from genome assembly GCA_037576675.1 of Pangasius sanitwongsei. Classification (NCBI taxonomy): domain Eukaryota; kingdom Metazoa; phylum Chordata; class Actinopteri; order Siluriformes; family Pangasiidae; genus Pangasius; species Pangasius sanitwongsei. The sequence goes on along the minus strand of CM075016.1, from coordinate 13,718,524 downwards.
TGTTTCAAGCACTAAATTCAAAACAGAGAATCTATTTTTATTTGTATAATGATTGTTACACTAAACTGGGAGTTGACAAGCATATTATTTTAACACACCGTCAGGAGAATCAGACTTGTTGAGTCTTGTATTTAAGCTGTCTCAGACTGGAATGATTATTTTTGTATTGTCTCATGAGAGAGACATAAGCGGACATGATTAAAATGTTAACATTAACTGGATTGTATAACAGTATTACTTTTATTTGAAATAATGCCAGCATATTGTCATGGGAATATCTTTCTAATCCCAAAATCCATATTAGTTTTTCTCATGATTCTAAGTGCTGCTGGTCCATCTGCTCTAGACAATTTATTTGTAACATTTATGGAAGGAAGCAGAAGTTTTTTTTTTCTCTTTATTTTCTGGATTTGCATCGTGCAACAATGAGTGGCTTCACTATGCTGTTGGTTTGTTGCTCCTGTCGCAATAAATCGCAGTTTCTTGTGTCTGAGCAGTTGCGGGGCATCTTGAATATGTATATCCCCTCAAAGCGATTTGACGAGGGTCCTGGCTCGCTAGACTGTGATGGATTAACATGCAAGACTTCTAATTTCTCCGCCTGTCACAGTTGCTCAGCGCCAAGGCATAGATGTGCACAGTGGGATTTGCTAATTGGAGTTTGTTAGCTGTGAGGGACAAGTTGTGGAAAATGACAGTAATCTGCTTAGCCTGGTGCTCGTGGTTAAATCACTGATTTGTTATGATTGGGGAGATTTAGAACATCCCCCTTTTTAGTTTCGTGCAAACAGCATCTCCTGCCTCGCTCTGTGGGAAATGATAAAATGAACCACACAAGATGGGTCCGCCGAACCCAGTCTCCAAAACGGTTCTCAGTATAGAGGATGCTAAGAGAGCAGAGATTAACCTAGATTAAATCATAGTTTATCTATTATTCCAGTTGCAGCAAACTTTGGACCTTGTTTACAATAATCAGGAATTCATTTCAATTAAAATGTACACAAAATGTGTGTTAACTTTTATCCTGTTGCTACATGACTTTAAATTCAGATTTAAATTTCATTTAGAGATACTTTAGTCACATATTAGATGCATATCAGGAAAAAGTTTATGCTTCTTTTTACTCAAAAAGCAATAAACAGTGTAGATGCTGAACAAATCTATCGTGGTGGACAATCCGAATTAATCCTAGGTCAAGATTTTATGGTCATGTTTGAAATTTAGCCACACAATACAAATTATGCGAATTAAATTAAATCTTAGTTGAAGAAATCCTTGATTCTGTTAAATTTAATCCCTGTTGGGGCAACCTGTGGTCATTTTGCATGTTCTAGCATCCCATCTAGGCCCACTGCAACCCTGAGCAGGATAAAGCATTTTATGAATGAATGAATGGTGCAGCTGACCCTATGCTTGTGAGATCGTCCTATTGCACCTCCTAGTTATTGCCAATCGATAATAGGATTGCCTGTGGCATTGGAGGGGTGTAGGCTGGAGAGGAAGGAAAAGAAGGGGGCGTGGCCAGACATACATAACACATGCCATGCACACATTACTTCATTACAGTGAAAGAATACCAGAAGCTGGTTACAAGGTGGCTGTAGCTGCTAGTTGCTAACATTTTTTTATTTTTGTTTTTGTATTAATTACCCATTACCAAGGTCAAGAACACTTGCGGAGCTGAAGTCGGGACAGTAAATAAACCTAACAATCTAACTAGAATTCTTGTATAGTGAAGTAGCCCTGATAAACAACATGTTGTTTCCCTTATTTTAATTTAAGCCCCTGTTCATGTTTTGCGAGTGGCTTCATCTACTTGGCAAGCACAGACTAGGGAAGCTAAGCTGCATCAGTGAAATGTTTTGTTGCTCTGCTCCGAAGTCAGACATCAAAGGCAGTAGTTGCAATCTATCAACAATACTATGGTAAATCGTCCCAAGCCTCACTAACCTTCATTGTTGATTTTGACACTGGGGCATGACTTCACGTTTCTGGACCCTTGCTCAATGGATTACCATGCCTTTGAAGCACCATTGATCTCCAGAGAAGGATTACCATTATTGTTGGTCACTTTAATGTCTTATTAAAAGACTCCTACTTGCAGTTAAGTCTGACATTTATCATTTCAGTAACATTTATCAGGTGATTAAAAGGATACACTAGTCCTCACCATCAAACATTTTTAAGTGTATTCCATGGAATTACATTCATATAGGTTGGGTTTGGAAGGCTTTCACTGCTGAGCAACTATGTGTATGTTTGTTTTGCAATTTAAATGTCAATTCAGTGACAGGAAAATTATATTAAAATAAATACATGAAATACAGCTACTATAAATGCACCAGTGGGTTTACGACCAAGTATTAAAACTAATGAACAAAAGAAGTAGGGTTTCAAAAGGAATTATAAAGCTAAGTTCCACAACCAGATGTGGAAATATTTCTTCATGAGAGACCACAAAGTCATGAGAAGTAGCTCTGTAACAGCTAACATTTAATACATATAATAGAGAAATGGTTAAAAAAAAAAAGCACTCTTTTCACTAGTGTCTACGTTTATTTTTCTATTTACTTATTTTTCTATTTATTTATTTGTTTGTTTGTTTGTTTGCATATATGAGATATACCCATAACTTGCATGGTTAATTAAAGTTGATATTTTAGATTTTTTTCCTGGAAGTTAAGAAAGTCCTAAACATTTCCACCCTTTACGAAACTGTCATTCCTTTCACTGAGGGAAATACTGCTGATGGCAGCACTGATGGGGTTAAACACACTGCTGAAATGGAAACAAAGGCACAGCTTCTGCTACAACAGGGGAGAAAAATGGGAGTGCTCAGAGTCTTCCCACAGTCAACTGAATTAGTAATGCCATGGAAAAAAGGTCCCGAAATGGTGCCACAGTCCCTCTGGAACCCTCATGAGCAGAGCTGAACTTCCTCCCACCAGGAGCAGCTTGCAAAATTCCTGTGAAAAGATCAAGATATGAGCTCTGTTTTTCATTTTCTTGTTCTCACAGTCTGCTGATCAGTCGTCAGCTTGAGTGCGTCAAAACTGGGATCCATATTTTCAAGGGTGTTCAAGCCCATGATGGAAATCTAATGGAAATCTTTGTGTCCAGATGCTTCATTCTCTGCTTGGGAAATTCCGCATAGGGAGTTTTTATATGCTGTGTTACACGGATAGTCCTGCTTACATTAAATGTTGTAATGCCAAATGTCTCATATTAATGATTGAAGTGTTATGCTGTTTGGTCACAATCAGTCACAAGTGAGTAATTTGTGCTAGTTGGTTTGGATGTATGACAGTTGGCCCTGCATGAGCTTCTGTGGCAGATTTGAATGGATTATAGCCTTAAATAATAGGGGCTTGTCAATTATTTTCTGTAAAATTATTTGGCATAACAATATCAGCCTTTGCAAATTAATTTACAGTAGATTTAATATACAAGTAAAATTATGACCTCCACTTGTCAGTAGTTTAAAAAAAACAGAAAACACTAAGTGATTGTAATTATCAAAATGGGCACTTGCCTCTAAGAGGAGAAAAGGCACTGTTTTCACAAAGAATGTCAGTGAAACAGTGCTGATCAAGCATTCTCTCCATTTTTAATTCACTCACAAAAACAAAGCCTCCCTCAGCAATTTTGCTCTGAATTTTGGCCTGGATCTATAACATCTTTGAGGCATTTATGGGAGTTCAGTTTCCAGAGTCATAAAACACAAAATGTTGACATTTGGTTTCAATAAAAAATGTGGTTTTATGAAGCAAATTTACATATAAGATCAGCCCATTACTGAATTTTATATTCTTTCTTCACAGTACACTTTCCACAGTTCTCTGCTTTATCATGTTATATTTTTTCCCCTTCATTTTTGCTGGATCCCCATCTCATTGAAAAAAGAGGAGGGGGTGCCAGGTTGTTGGAGCTGCACTGCAAGGCGAGTGCTTGTTTCCTGGGAAAGCGATCCCGGGCCAAGTCCAGATGCCGAGCTGCTCCCTGGGGACGGCGTTCCTGCCTTCAGACTGCAGGAAGTGTTGTGAGAGCGCAGCGAGGCTCAGGCCTGGAGCCCTGTCAGCTGCTTGTAATGCAGGGTAGAACGAGAGCCTAAATCACAGCCCTCCTTTATGGAGTCCGCAACCACATGTGGTATTCATTTAACGATGTACTGAAAAGCAAAGAGTGGAGCAGAGATGGAAAACAGCTTCATGACACATCAGGATGACAAAGAGTGGATTAGAGAGCCGTCCACGCTAATGAAACTCTCAGTCCCTCCCACCCATACAACACAGACCACTGAAAGGCAATTTGAATGTAACGTGAAGGCAGTTTGGCTCGTGTTCAGATTGGTCATGATTTCTCGCCATGCCTATAATTGGAGGTAATACAAAGCAGGGAATGAACTTTCACATCTTACTATCTTGTACTAAAAAGTGGGAAAATGACTAGTTCTGGGAAGTGTGACTTTGAGCTTACATCACTAATGGAAAGCGAGGAGGTGATGTGTGTTAGATGTCAAAAACTTGATACTTCATGTAGTCCTATTAAAAACGATGACCTGCAAAATACCATGTGCACATTTCAGTGAAAAAATAATCTCCATCGTCACATTGTAGAAGTTGTTCATCTGAACTCGCAGCAGGGAAACAATGCTCTTCATTTGCCCTCTAATTAATTAGTGGACTTCCCAGGGCTGATCCATCTCAGCATGGGACCTAAGCAAGTTCCTCCTCAGCTCCTCTGAGGCACGGCCTGTGCCACTGCAAATAGGGCTGCCCCTGAAAAGGACCTCGTGCAAAGTGTACTTTTCCTCAAATCCCCTTTTCCATGGTTTGTCGAAGCAGGGAATTCCTCCCATAACACACAAGGTTCTTTTCAGTGCTTTTGTTAAAGGACCTCCAGTGTGGGTTTTTGGAGATGGCTTCTCATTTAGACATCAGTTCTCAAAGCAATGGCCTTTCGCTACGCTGCTGTTGAATCCTTTTTTTGCCCTGAGAAATGTTTCATGTCAACACAGTGACTGACAGTGTGTACACTGTGTGTGTTTGAGTGAATGGGATAACATACTTGAGCAGGGTTTGTTCTGGGAAACACTTGCAGGAAGGACTTTACTGCCTGAAAAATATTACCAGTGGTGTGTGTTAGTAACTTGTAGCGTCGTATCTTGCTGTTTTAGGGTCTAATATCACAGACTGTTCTGTTTTTGCTTAAGAAGTGCTTAGATTGTTCTAGGATTATATTTTAAAAAATGATGGAAAACTATTATCTGATAGATAATACAGAATGACAGACTGCTACCTGACACCAAAGAAGGGTTTATAGACAAAGATCTAAGAAAAACTAAAAGAACCCTAAAACAATCCTGAAGCTTTCTTTTTTTCATAAACATGATGCAATCGCAGGAAGCTCTTTTGAATACCTAGCGCACCTTATGCATCCAATTATTTATTGACTCATAAATATGCTCTATTTAATTTAACGAGTATAATTGAGTTGTGTGCTGTGGTTATGGTCGCCCAAACAAGCTCAATAACACCTGTCCAGGACCTGAAACAGACTTTCCTTTAAATTTCCTTTAGCTTCGTAACTGATTTGAGCCACCTTGCTATTGCAATGAAACTTCAAAGGCAGGGTTTGTAACAGATTGCTGGCCTGATGGTGTTGTTTTCTAGAGAGGAACTGATGAGTTCATGGTCGCGTATCTGATCTGTTTGAGGAAAGAGGCGATAGGGAATCCAGCTGCATTTGGTGAGGAGAATTGGTATTCAAAGCAGGTTCAGGGGCAATATCAGTAACAGGCGAGGAGAAAACTGGAAGATCGTAGACCTCCAAATAGCAAAAGAGGACCATTTTCTGCAAAATATTACTTATGAAATCTAAGCAAAAAATAGTCTGTCATTTGTGAATTTTCATCACAGGAATTACTTTAAGTATATTTATTAACCTGCTACAAATCAAGTACAGTTACACTTTAGTAAAAAGACCACCACATTTACTTATTTGTCATACCGCATTTAGACATTAAAGTGATCTACCAACAGGCCAGATTTTCATCATATTGGCCTGGCCATCTTTCACAAGATGGCCTTTTGCCAAGATTTCTTCCCCAGGGAACTGGCTTTGACAATATTTACTGAAATGGTGCAGTCGGGGGACAAATTAAAGCAAAAACCGGTGGCTCTGTTATGCTGTGAGCAGCATTTCTATCCTGATGAAAGTGGTCTCTTTCACGATGACTCCACCCCCACACAGAGGACAAGAAGACTCACTGAATGGTTTGATGAAAATGATGTAAATCATGTACTATGGACTTCACAGTCACCAGATCTCAACCCAGATGAAAACTTATGAGAGATTTTGGAGCGACATGTTAAGACAGTGCTCTCCACCACCATCATCAAAACACAAGCTGAGGGAATGTCTTTTGGAAGAATGGTGTTCATCTGTCCAGTGGAGTAACACAGACTTGTAGGATATATGCCAAGACACAGTGAAGTTATTCTGGTGGCTCCTGGTGGTCCAACACTTTACTATGTTGTTGGTTTTTTTTTTCCTTTTTATTTTTTACCGGTCTGTATATATCATTAGAATCATGTCATGTCCCCAGGAATAAAAACTATCCCAGGAGAAAGTCTTGGTCATCCTCACACCTTGTCTGGTTTAAGTGCATATTTCTGCAAAATAAAAAGGATCTTTAAGACAACAGTCATGTGTAGTAATATACTGAAATGTCAACATTTCAGCAAAAATACATACATGTACTTTCAGGTAAAAACCAAATGACTGTTTGTCAGCCATGACATGCATTGTTCCTTTTATTCTTTTAATGTGCATTAGGAAAAAAAACAAAGAACAAAAAAAGCTGTGGGAATTGGATGACACCATGTACTGCATGTAACACGAAGCTACACACTATAGAGCGTCAGAATAATTGATAAAGCATGCCATCTAGTGGACTAACCACACAATCACAAGGCCCAATAAAGCTGATCCCAACAAATATGTCAACTGAACTGATAAAGCTTACCATATAGATGTAAAGTGTAATGCAGAACTTGCAGTATTAATGTACATTTGCACATTTATTGTAAGATCAAGACTAATTCAGCACTTATTTTGTAGGAAACATTTATTTTATGACTAAACAATGTCTATGTCTTACTCATCTGGCCATAGGGATTGGGACCAGTGCCACGTTTCTCAGCAAACGGCTGTCTGGTGACCCAGCATCCGTCTGCACCTAGCACTCAGCAGATAAACAACGGCAAAGGACAGAGACAGCTAAGCCAACCTCAGCAGCACACCAGCAACACAGTGAGTAACAGATTAAAACTGATACACACTGCATCACAATCTTTTTCTGCTGTCATCCTCTACACAGTACACTATTTACACTATGTTTACTCCAACATTTTAACTGATATAAGGCTGTAAACCCCGCCTTCTTCTCTTTAGTTTGTAGTATCCCCTGTGTTTTAGCATACCTAATAAACTGTAAACAACAGACAATCAACAACAGACAAAACTGTAGCTTTTACCAGATGGAAAAAAAAGGGGGGGGATCCTACAAAATTTCAATCTTAAGAACACTCCTAATACGAATCTCAGAAATATACAATAGCTTTGAATGACTGTTTGGATCTTTAGATTTCAAAGCCAGAGATTTATTGTTGGCTATTGTGTTTTGTTAATGATTTTGCTCTCATTTCAGGAGAAATTCAACCCACAGGATCAGTTTAACAGGCATCTAACAAGACCTCCACCTGACTACAAACAACCACAGCATCCAAACCTTTACCCAGGTACCCATTTTCTTTTTTTCCTAATACAAACGTTTCTCTGATACAAAACCATTTGCTTCTTTTGGTAATCTGTTATATTTGTTAGACTAATTACATGTATTGTATCACAAGATGTTGAACCTAAGACTTCAGAGACATTGTTTGTTGATTGATAATCATAATAAAAGCTGCTTTTGTATATGCAGTAGAACATTATTCTAAGCATAAGCTTCTATTATTTAAAAATACATTATTATTCGACCAAGATAAGGTTCCTGGGAACTCAAGAAATGCCATGGTCTAAAAACACATTCCACTACAGCATTTTCTCCTAATATAAACAAAGGAAACTGACTTCTCTCCATCACAGCCACTACATGAACATCAGTGTGTTAATTCATTTATGACCTAATCTTTGTAATGCCTCAGATAAATTATCATTATTATTATCATTATTAGACTTCTATTTCAATTCATTTCTATGTTGATGTTTGTACACATTCTAACTTGACTCAACATGACAATTTTCATTCCAAACTCCCTCATGTGCTGTTCTGTGCCCAGGTCTGACATCATCCCCGATGACCAGTAACAGCTCTGACCAGAGGGAGATCCAGTCCATCTCATGCCATATATCCAATGGCCAAGGAGTCAAAATGACACCCAACTCAGACAGAATGTTTCCCAGTAGATCTGATCATTCGGAAGTCCAAAACTGTGCAGGCCAACTGCACCAACAGCCTAACAGCCAGATGCAAATTGGGATGCATCAAAACAAGCCACAGTTCCAGGGAATTGCCCCTACCACACAGCATGTAAGAACCAGCGCAAGCCAAGATCCAATCCTTGGCCAAGGACTGGGATGCATGACCACCACTGGAAGCAGGGAGACAGGCATGAGCTGGGAAAATGTTACAAAGCAACTAGATGTAAAGAGACTTCCAGGCACAGTACCACCCCAGGGTGCACAAACTGATGCTCACTTCCCACCAAGACATATTGGTCCACCAAATCAGGTAGTGCCCCATTCTGGACTGATCCCTTTAAACCCTGGCATTAGAGGATCTGCTCCTAGAGCCAGCCAGCCACGCATACCCCCACTTCCTGGGATCAGCAGACTAAACCAATCCTCTCCCACACAGCAGGGGTGCATGATCACATATGGAGGCACAGCACAAAGCCCTGGTGCCTATCAGAACAACCGTGCAGGCCGCCTCACGTTTGATTTTCTGCAGGATGGGGATAATACAGTACCAGGGATCAATGCAGACTCGGACTTCATTGATTCTCTGCTTAAGTCAGGTTCAGGCACTGACGACTGGATGAAAGACATAAACATAGAAGAGATTCTGGGTGGTCACTCATGAACGAGAGACTCAGGAACACAAATGAGAATGATGATTTTACTATTTTGCTATTTTACTAAGTGGTTTAGTGATTGAAGCTTTTAAAGAGCTTCGAGTTATATTTTAAAGCACCTAACATAAGGGATTGGCTTGATTTCTTAAACTTAAGATTCTGAAGAGATATCCAATTATCATGCTGTTTTTTTAATTCATGTGGACAAATGATGTATTGCAGGTATCATTATACTTAGATTTAGCTTTTAATCATATTATCTAATCTGCTATAAAGATCCATGTTCACAGTATTTATGGTTTTCATAGTATGTTATATAACTATACACATCCCTTTGTAAACTCATGCAATTTGATGAGTACTGTAAAAGTCAGCTGTAGTATGCATTGACATATTGCGACACAATGCAGCAAGCTGGCACACTTGTGTCTGTCACATCCAGAAGATTAGTTGTGAGAGAGGTATTCATTTAATCTAGCTTGTCATGCAACATAAAAAAGACAAACAACTTTGTCAGTGTTGATTTAAGGAACCTGTGGCGGCAATCAGAGGATACAATGGCGAAGATGTTATTTATGAGCGTATACCCTGCTGTAAGATCTTTGTGTGAGTCTAAAACAGTACGTCTTAAAGCTCCATCTCTAAAACTGTAACCCCGGGACTTGGTCTGGGCAAAAATCTAAAATTCGGTTACAGAAATATTCCAAGCAGACATTAAGTATTAAAATGTTTCGATAAGTCATATTGCTAATATTGTATTTATAAATATGTTTATTCTATCTTGTGTTTTTTGTAAGACTAGTCTTTTCTATAATGCTCTATAAGGCTGTAATAAATGTGCATATCCTGTGATGTCAATTTAGCCTTTGAATACTGACAATTACAATAAACTATAGTTATGCAGATTTACTGACCATTTGTGTATAACCATTTTATGTGTACTACTCTGTAAACCTTCTGTCAAACATAATGAGTCTGTGACAGGGTGTGATGGACTTTCTAAACGATGTTTGGCCTATATACACTACGGACAATAAAGCTCGCTCCGCATTGTGGGCTAAAAAGGAACATCTAAACATGCCTGGTTTTAAAGTAATCATTATTCATATTTTGATGCTTAATGGACAGAATCTAATGTCCTAAACCAGGCAGCACAGTGGTGCATTGGGTAGAGTTGCCACCTCATAGCTCCAGGATCCCTGATTTAATCCTGAGCTCAAGTTACTGTCTGTGTGGAGTTTCTGTGCATGTTCTCCCTGTGTTTGAGTGGGTGTCCTCTGGTTTCCTCCCACTGAGCAAAAAATGCCGAATGGCTTTGCCAAATGGCCCATAGGTGTGATGTGTGTGTGCATGGTGCCCACTTACTGAAGATGACTGAACGAATAATCTGTAACCTTTTGCCAAATTGCTTGGCCCAAGCTTTTGGCCTGCTGATTTAGTACTAACTATTTGTCATTGTTAAATACAAACAAATTCTCTCTGTATTGTGGTAGGTTTTTTTTTTTTCTTTTATATTACATGTAAGTTCAGTTTCACATTCAAAAGTGCTTTTTAAATTGCGAAAGGGCAAACAGCCTGTTTGCAGTAAGATTATAATTAATGTGTTGGGCCTTGGGAAAGGGAGGTGACATCTTGATAACATTTATAAATATGTTAAGCCCTCCTATCTCGACATTTTCTGAACTGTTTCTAGATAGTTACAAATTAAGAAAAACATTTGCATGATAGGCATCAAACTATTCCACATGATCATGATAATCAGTTCTCAGTTTCTCCCTGAGCATGTTATGAAGGGTATGTTCCCAAATGTTAACAAAATATTATCAAATTCTAAATCAAATAATCACATTCAAATTAAATTATTATCAAATGATCAAATCTGGCAGAAATACAATGCTTCTAAACTGTACATATATGGAAGGTTCAGGGGAACTTGGAGTTCATATACTATTTAAACATGATTAGGGGAAATTATAATAAAAGAACTTTAATGTGTTTTTAATGTGCATGTCACAGCACATAAATGTATATTGTATTTAAAAAAGATTCCTAAACTGAGCTCAATGGCTAGCTAAACCTTCTCAAAAGAAAGGTACTGTCCCATTCCAGTCAATTGCCGCTCCCTCCCATTTAGTCCTGATGGTCATCTCCACAGAGGGGAACCTCTTCTCTGGGTCTCCTTGACCATCTCTGCTTTTAGCCTCCCAGTGATGAGAATGTGTGTCTGAAACAAAGGATCAATAAAAGAAATGGATTATTTCTCCTCACCCACTTGCTCTCCACTGTAGTGACTCTCTATTTCTGTTTACATTTACATTTATAGCATTTGGCAGATGCCCTTATCCAGAGCGACTTACATTTATCTTATTTATACAACTGAGCAGTTGAGGGTTAAGGGCCTTGCTCAAGGGCCCAGCAGTGGCAGCTTGGCAGTGCTGGGGATCGAACTCATGACCTTCCGATCAGTAGCCCAACGTCCTAACCACTGAGCTACCACTGTTTGTGTTCTGCCTATCATTTTTGTCAAGGGCATTAACCATTAAACCATGTGCACCTTCTGGGTTCACTAGTTTGTTTCCCTTCTCGGTTAAGGAATTAAGTCAGACAATGTTGTGCAGGTCGAATAACCTATGGTGAGCATTGCAGTATTGACTTGGGTTGGTTGGCCATTGTAGAAGTAGAGGTGGAAGATGTGCTCCATCTTCCAGTCAGACAGCAGAGATCGGTTTGGACTAAATAAAACGCTGTAGGTGCCATTGATGTTGCAAACCCAAACAGGCAGTTTGGGTGTCTTCAACATGCTTCCCACCTGAGGCAGAAGTAATCAGGTACAGAATTACTGGTTTCGCAGGATTTCGATGAACCTGTATGTACAGTATAATAAGCTCTTCACAGGACTTACAGCAGGCAGACTTGCATGTTCTGCTTGCTCTCGGCTCCAGTGTAGGTATCCCACATTGCTCCGAGTCAGAACGCCATGGAGAGGTTGGTCAAGTGCGTTGCCTTGCTCATCACACAACAACTTCCCGTTGAAGACGTTAGGACTGGCACGGCCGGTTAACAACAGGTTTAAAAGAGCCTAATGAATGCAGATAGTTAGGTTTCAAGCACTAGCAATCATTAGCAGGTGTTCAATCACAATGAAACATTTTGCTACAACACTTCTGCCATTAGGATGAAGTCAAAATATTCTGTATTATAAAATATCAAATGCTGCATACAACAGTTTTTTTGTACAGAGACACAGTTGGCTTACCTGGCGACAAACAAAGTTGCCCAAGCCAAATTGTAAGAGATGAGTCGTGCTGAAATCCAGGTCTTCTTGCAATCTTGGAGAGTTAGAGGGGAAATTCTCAAGTAAACGTTCAAAAGCATTTATGATAGGTCATTTCTCGCCATTTTTCTTACTTTCTATGTTGTTTTCACATATCCCTTCATGTATTGAACCTTTTTTACCCCAGCATTGTTACATTTTTAAAATCTGACAGTGCAGGTGTTTTAAGAAATGTACTAATTTTCTATAACAGCACAGCTGACAGTATAGCTGGAGCATTATTCATTATTAATCTTATTTGTATACATTTTTACTAATTTGAAGCTTGAAATAGTATAATTGGCAAATAAAATTAACAAAATTAAGCATTTATTTCTAGAAAAAAGCAAAATTATCCAATCCATTATGCCAATAGAATAAGAACATTTAAAGTTTGAAACTAGTAAAAAAAAAAATCCTAGAAATAGGTTTAATAATGTTATTTGGTTTATTCTAAACCTATAATAGGAAATATTATTTGACTATATTCAAGATAATTTCACATGCTATTCTGTATGTATGTGTATTTTTGCAGTGTAGGACATACTGTTCTTGGAAAATATTCAACTTCAGCGTAGTAGCAAACTCCGCTTCATATTGGGCCACATCATATTAACCTGTTGATTATTATCTTATAACAGTATGCCCATCATGTATTATTCCTTACATGTTACACTAAAAGAGAGTAGAACTGAACAAAAAAAGTATCTTTAAGTTAGCTGGATTTCAGACCTGTTTTTATATGTGATCTAATTTTCAAGAAACAATTATCCCTAATTTCTAAAATATCGAAAATTGCTGTGCATGCTGCTGTTTGTCATGTCACTCCTGGGTTTTTTTAGTGTATATCTAAGTGGGGGGGGTTCAGGTGTCACCTCAATGATTGATAAAAATTACTTACTTACCTTGTAATCGACCTTGAGAAGATCAAGCTATACAGAAAGAGAATGACTCCATGGCTTCCCTCCTCACTGAACTTACAGGATAAGAACAGATATGCACTATCTTTAATGAATATAGACGGCAAACAAATAAAATACCCATTAATTTACTTTGCAAAAATGTATACAGAATGTGTCCTTAAATACTCACACACTGAATATGTTCATATATAAATTTTGTCATGTCTTCTTTCTCTTTAAAGGTGAAAAGCTGCAACTATAAAAGAAAGAGTGACCCAAACAAACTACTTAAACTCTCACAGTATAATCTGGGTATAGTGTGTGCCTCAGAGGCCATTTGTGGTTTGAGAAAATGATACTGGACACTGCATGGTAAACAGTACCCGTTCTGTGAAGTTGTCCAGTTTGTAGTCCAGGTGGGGGGTGAAGCAGCGATCTGGCGTAACCAAGGAGACGGTGGCAGTACGTTCCTCACCAGCTGTCCATAAAATATCAGCCAAAGCAGCAGCCAAAGCCCTCTCCTGCTCTTTCTCCCCAACCTCCAACAGACTGAAGCACACAGCAAACATGAACAACAGTTATGATTAATAATTTCTTTCACTGTATAATTTAGATCACACAACTGAGGACAGAACATGACTCTTTCCTCACCTCTCTATTCCACAGCACTCTGAGCTCAATGGCTGTGAGAAAAGCAGGTATTTGATAACGTGGGCCTGGACTGCCATCTGAATGGCACGGGCTCCCCCCTGCAAAATGAAGCGTTCAGTGTCCTATAAATTGTCATATCAGGTATAGCCGGGGTTCTTAACTATAGTCCTGGGGACCTCTTGCCCTGCTCAGTTTTTAGCTAATTGTTAAAGGAAATGTCCACCTTGAGACACAATAAAATATTTTTATATTGAAATATTTGCGATGTGTTTAGTAATTCTGGTACTAATCAATTACTTGTTGCTGTATTTTTGTTATGACGTTACAGGGGGAATTGCTAGTGCAACAGTATTAAACATAAGGGATAACAGTGTTTAACAGAAACCCAATAGAAGAAGTAGAGCAGACAGCAATTCATTGGACTTCCAGAATGCAATGCAGATATACAACACAGTTACACTGCGTTATGTCAGAGACTCAGCACAGCTACTATCTGTTAGATGACAGGCACGGTGGAGCTGACAGTGGTATTAGCATAAAAGTAAAATCATTGGAGCCTGATCTTTTTGAACAGAGTGTACAAATAAGGAGGTTAGAGAGCTGGACAGACCAAAGGACTAAAGCACTGCTGCACTGCTCTCTTTCGGTAGAGATGACGTGAGGGCTAATTCCCACTATCAGCAGGTAGTCGAACGGCAGTGTGAGTTATGTAAGAAAGTGTTAACCAAAATGAAAACAGACCAAGGTGTCGCAGAAAGAAGTTTAGACTAAAAAAAAAAAAAAACCTTGCCTAGGAAAAATTTCGAATCATGCAGGCCAGTTTAAGTACCCCTGAGTATAGCATACACTGTTAGTCTATTATTTACTACTACATACTGTAGCTTATATTCACTGTGTGCACAGTACTAACCTGATTCTGACTAAGTACATTCTTCTTCTTTCAGTATTTCTTCTTTTTATCTAAAGTTTTCTTGAGAGACTTAGTTTAGTTCAAGATGAAAAGAGAATGTTTGAATATAGAAATCCCATTTACAGCACAGTCTGGTCAAAGACAGAACATCTCTCCATGAGCGTTTTTTTTTTTTTTTTTCCTGTGGCACCTCATGTGGTTCAGAATATTCATGAATAACATTTCAGCTGCCACTGATCCCTGACCAATTTAATGTTATAATGCATTTGAAAACTGCTAGTCCTACATAATCATAAAAGAAAATCTTGTTTCATGTACACCTTGTTCATGGTTGACCTTTTTCTATACAAATAAGAAACAAAAACCTATGACAGACACCTGAGCTGAAATATGCCACTGATCTTTAGATAAGTTATTCAGTGATGTTTTAAGTTCACTTACATCTAACAAGATGAACAGTATTTAACAGGCACAAGAGTTAGAATGAAGAGAAGATTTAATCTACTTCTCAAAACTGGAGCACAGCCTTTCTTCACTTATGTGCAATATGTATACCACCAGCTGAGTTATGTGATTGATTATAGGACCATGGAAGTAGTCTGACATTCCATCTCAGTGAGATATATAACCTTCTGTCTATGCTTACATGTACATATATTGTATAAGGAGTCAAGACAATCTGAAAGCCCCAAATGAATAATGACAGACACAGACACTCTTTCTACCAGATAATAGATTCAACCATACATCCAAAACCACACTAAAGTGGTTGCAGCAAAACAAAATCAGTGTTTTGCAATGACTGTCTCACATTTGAGATTTGAACCCTATTTAAAGCCTGTGGTCTGAATACAGGCTCCTGAGGGCATCCACAGACACAAACCTAGGACTATAAGCGAGCTTGAAAAGTTAACGTAAATGTCCAAGTGTCTCCAATCTTTTTAGACATTAAGAAAAGGGCACGATGCTGCTATGTAATAATTAAACAAATCATTTTGAAATCAGTGTCTTGGACAAAAAGTCCATTCATTAAAAAACTGGTTATGTTTGACAAAAATACAATTATATAACATCCCTTTATGTTCACAATATCAACCATTGCATGCATTGTTTGATTAATGTATTCATTTTGTTCGTTTTTATGGAGTGTCAGTAAGTCTGGACTTAAATTTAAAATTTTGAAGAAGATAGCATTCCCTGATGTGTGCTAATTTACATCACAAACACAGGCAATCAATAAAAATACTAATACTAATATATACTAATACAAATGCATTATATACTACTAAAAGAGGCCCTGCTAAAAAGTTCTAAAATGTTTCAAAACATTTTTTCTAGAAAAAATTTGTGGACATGGAAAATAGATAATTCTTACTACTTCATATACCTATTGGTGGTCTTGGACTGCATTTAGTCCAGACCTTAAAACATTAGTAACAAAGCACAGATGTGTGTCTAATTTGAAATTGCTTGTGCATTTGTAAGCACTGAGCTGCAACTGGTTAGAACTTGCCCACTGCCATGGCTTGAGACATGAATAGAAGATCACATTACTTTATTAAATGTCCATTTGATAGAGACATTGTATAAAAGTACTCACTCCTTCTGCCTCCAAAGCATAGGACAGGTTTGAATATGGTTCCCGGAACTTAAAGAAGGATTTCTTCCACTCATAACTGAAGATGTGGAGTGTGCTTCCAAACAAAATCTTTCTCAGACTCTGTACGAGAAACAAAATCAGACAGGCCTCATACATAACAGCATCAGTAATGCTCAAACATAGCAGAGTTGTTAATGTATTGTCGAGCGCAGCAACTTCTGTGCTTTGGGTTGGAATTCAAAGCTAATACAGTCATTGCAGCTGAGTGTACTACAAAATCCTCACTGATACACTCTCCCTCTATAGAGGTACATTAATAAATCATTCAAAGTGTATTGCTGTAAGACACGGACACAGGGAGGCCCACCGGAATTAAGTAACAGACTAGTTTTTTGTAACTCACCATGGCAAGTTCAGGTGAAACTGGGTGTCCACCGAGACTGGGAGAGACGACTAGTGCACGAGGGATGGAGTAGGGCACCATCAGCGAGTTGGCATTGCTGTGGAATGAATGGGCTGAAGGAGACCGTGAAACATCCTCGGTTTCTTCCTCCGCTTTAAGCCTCTCACGAGGTCTCTACAGGAGTCAGAGAGGAAGAAAGAAATAGAGTTAAGAATGGGAAAAGATGTCCACAAAGTACACTGCTCCAAGAAGATGGTTAACTGCAACTGCGTAAAAAGAACCAATGGCTTAAAATTGGAATATGATATCCAGCATCACAGGGAATTCTGTTTTGTTCTCTCTCATGCACTCTCTCACAGGCTCCTTCTCTCATATCATCTCAAATAGTTTATAACCTCCACATAGATATTGCATAATGGCATAAAATCCAAAAACAAATCCAGACACATAAAGCATCAGTTCCTTGCCATGAGCAAACTTCCTGTATCGACAGCAGATCACTCACATCCTGGTTTCTCTTCACCTCCTCTTGAAGCAGTTCAATGTATCCAAGCCTGGAGGGCTGCAGAGTGCTAATGCTCTGGAACAGCTGCTTATAATCTTCCATTTCAGGGGCTACATGCATCAGGCAATTGTGCCAAAATTCACTTTCACACAGTTCACTTTCACATGAACTGGTCTGATGCTTATGAGGAAAACAGGAAAAAGCAGCTGACAAGCCAGAGCAGTCATGTCTAGACCTCTTTCAGTGGCCCCAGGTTTTTCAGGGGATATCAGGTTGGGGAGAGCAGAACTCACTCACACACACACACACGCACACACACATGCACTTGCGCACACACGTAAACACACAGCATCCCTCTGGTCAGACACGAATGATATGCAGTTACCTGAGAGCCCAGGTCTCGGGTTATCATGTTGTCCCACATAAGCAAAACTCAAATACACACTGACACCAGGGCAAAAATGTGCTTCACACTTGATTAGCTGCCATCTAATAAAGACAAATCAAAATTATAGACTTACTTTTTCGAAACAGTCTTGTAGTTCCAACCTGCAAGACAAGACATGAAACCTAAATATGTGACACTTTATTAGGTACACCTAGATTACACTTAAATTCATTGCCCCTTTTATCAGGTATACTAACCATACAGGTATACAGTTATATTATTACTAAGTGTAGTCCATCCATTGCAATATACAATTTCTCAGTCCTATTCCACCACATCTGTTAATGAACAGACACCACAATAGGACCACCTCTGACCAGATATTTTTATGGAAGCCCATTCTGACCATATGAGTCACACTGACATGTGTGGCACTGTTACAGGCATACCAGGCACAGAAGGGTTGCTGGGTTTTTAAATGTCAATGTCACTCCTGGGCTGAGAAAGTTCCACCACCCAGAAATACAGCTAATGATCCTATTAAGGTCCAATCCATTGTAGGAAGGAACAGAGGACAAATTGATACAGTTGATAAATTAGCACAGATGACCTACAGTCAGTAACTGTATACAAAGTACACCTGTATGGTAGGTTTACGTAATAAAATGGTCAAAGAATGTATGTATAAGGTAGGTGTACCTAATAAACTGGCAGCTCATTTTATTTATAAAAATGCCACAACAGACTTCTCACCCCCGAGCATCAAATATTTCCCTCCATTTGTCCAGCTCTGCTATCTGACTCAGAATGTCATCCAGGTCTGTGTTCTTGCCATTGGCCTTCTCCAGCCCGTTTTCCATCTGCAGATGACAGACATACCGCACATGCATTCAGCTTCACCTGCTATACTGTTGCGAGCGCAGGAAGCTCCATGAATGTTTCAGTGAGGCCATTGTTGCTGGAGGAAGCCTGAGCTTTTTTCTCCCAGAGGAAGATAGGTTTAAAGGAAACTGCATCAGTATACCTGTTATGCAACCATGACTGTTTACTAAGGTACACTATAGCTGTAGTGTACATAATATATATAATTGGAGATTATAAGGCCTACTGGAATCAGTTCAGTTCAATGTGTACTTGTATAGCACTTTTAACAATAGACATTGCCACAAAGTAGCTTTGCAGAAATCCAGATGTAGATGTAGGCCCTTAATGAGCAAGTCAGAGGCAAGAGTGGCGAGGAACATCCTGAGACAATATGAGCAAGGAACATTTAGAGGAATCTGACTTAACAGGGAACCCATCCTCTTTTGGGTGATACTGTTGGAGATAGTGGGATTATAAATCATTACTCTTTTACAACTGTATACTGTAAAGTCAAACAGTACAAACAGGTGTGTCAAAAGGTTGTTCAGTATGAGTGGCATAGTCTTTATGATTATAACAGCAGTTCTTATGTACAAGTCTGTAGTATCAATGTGAGATTGATCAACTGAATAAATCAGGGGTGTCCAATCTTATCCGCAAAGAGAAAGTATCGGTTCAGGTTTTCATTCCAACCAAGCAGGAGCCACACTGATTCCACCTGTGTCATCAGTTGACCTTGTCTTTCAACAGACTCTTCTGGCTTCTGCTTGGTTGGAATGAAAGCCTGCACCCACACCAACCCATTCCGGATAATTGGACACCCCTGGAATAAACGGTATCCACAGAAATCATTAGGGTATCTATATGAGACTTTTCAGAACAGCAGAAGTGGCAAGTGTCAGAAATCGCCAAACAGAAGTAAAGTATCAAGATGTCACAGAGCATCAGGATGAATCACACATCATAAATAGCCAGACTGCATTCACTGAACTGACTTAAGATACTGGGACTTTTAAAGTACTTTTTCCCCCAAATCACCCTTGCAGTTACATGAGCCCTGACACTTTTGCAGAACCGGATTTTTAGGAGTAGCAGAACAACTAGTGATGTGTCGGCTCTTACTCTGAACTGAGTAAAATGAACCGACTCACTGAAAAGAGGCGTAATTCCCATCACTAGGAACAGCGCCGCGCCGCGTTGACGTCATCTTCCGGTTCCAGCGATCTGAAAGGTCTGGGAGTCGATTCCTAAACGAGTTAATTCTCCGGTTGCAGTCGTGGGGACTCGAGAGTCGATTCCAAAGCTTTGGAATTGATTCCACACAGTGATTCGGGACAAGGTGAGCAAGTATACATTCCGACAGTTCTGTCAAAGCCCAGTCTCCACACCACAGACATCATTAGTTTGATAGTGTTTCATTTTTAGAGAGAAGAAAATAGTTAAAACCCCGTTTGTTAAAGGTTTTCCTCTCCGAAGAGTTCACAGTTTTCACCACAGGTAGTTAGCATTAGCCTTTGGTTATTTCTAAAGACTCGTTCTTGAGATGGCAGGAAACGACAAATGCTAAATACATTTTTAATAACATAAAGGCGTGTGTTACGGTTAGAATAAATACTTCTGAAGAAGTTAGACTCATCAATAAATATTCATGGTTCATGTAAAAGTCGTATGTAGCATTTTATTTGAAGAGGGGTGAGGCAGTAGAGCAGCTCAAATGCGCCATCTTGTGGTCTCCTCGTCTGTTCCTGGGATCCTCGAGTAAACTCTGTGTTCATACAGTTAACATGATAATTATGCTAAAATAATGTGACTAAGGACCTTTTTTTTAATCTTTAAAACTTTGATTCAAAATACGCCACACAAAAATACAATTAGGACAATTAGGTTTTGGGGTGAAAATGTGTAAGTTTTAGATATCAGAAAAAAAAAAAATAGAAACCCACACAGAATTGTAATGGTTTTCATGGTTATAATGGGAATTGTACTGGTTTTAATGGAAACTGTAATGGTCCCTGTGGGTCTCTACTGGTAATTTGTTGCCGTCTGTTGGTGGCATGTTATGTCTAGTGGATACCAATAAGGACCGGTAATGGTAATGGTTGTAATGGTTAGCTGATGGTATGTAATGGTATTTGTAGTGGAAACCATTAGAATTTCTGTGATGTTTTTTTTTCTTCTCCAGCAGGGAATATACTGCAGTCTGTGTATAGTCATTTCTCCTTAAGATTGGATCAGTGCTTTCCATATATGAAACATTCAGGATATTAATTTTATTATAACATCATTCTTGATGATATACAGCATTAACATCACCTGTTGTTGTTATTGTTGTTGTTATTGTTACTTTTAGGCGACAAGTGAAGAAGGTTGTACACTCGCTACTTTCCAAAGACATTTTTAGACTACAGTTCTGCCAAGCGGAAAGTTGTTTTAATTCAGACCTTCACATCAAATTGAGTTAAACATAACACATGAAAAACAAAAGCTGAATATATATTCCTCTATTGATATAGACACCCACAAAACTAGAGTTAAATTATGTGCTATATATAAACATATGCCTTTTCAAATTGAAAAAGAAATGTAATTATAAATGATATGGCATGATGTAATTTGAGTTAAATGACACAAATCTTAATTTTGTATATTTAGCCATTATGATTGTGATCCTTTGATGTTTCTCAATGTTTATTTTATGTTAATGCTAAATCTACTTTTTTCTAAAAGGTGAGTACTATATAAGTTATCTTTATTTTTTTTTTTTGCATCTCCTACACATGCATTATCATAGAGCTAATAAAAAAAAAAAAAAGCTTTAAAAGCCTACCTTGTTCTTCCCTCCATGTTTAGTGAGAGGCTGATGTCGTAGTTTTTTTAGATGACTTTTTGCAGACATACCTAACCTAAAGTTCTAACCTGTCAGAAACCACAAACCAAACCCGCTTTTTTTATCCGTTTCAGACAAACTGAGGTAAGTGGAAGTGCACGCAACTTCATACGGCATCCCACTCCTTTCTTCTGATAGTGGGTGGAGAGCTTCATTTTCATTTCACAGTAGTGCAGATTTCCCATTATCTAATCTTTTATTGATGTGAACAGTGTATACACTGTTGTCATTTGGTTGTGAATTATATCTTTCAATCTTAAATGTAAATTGCATTTACATCCATGAGATACATTTCATTTCTGGCAAGTTTTAACCCACAGCTTTTGAAATAATGCTGTAAATCTATGGCAGCTGAAGTGAAAACGTTACCGGCATTACAGTCTTGTCAGTAAATTTGTTAAGAAATGATATACCATTTTTATTTGGGCAGCTCACCATTATTAGTGGTGCATGTAAACATAAATTATTCAGTTTAAAACCAGTTGGGTGTTTGTTCTTCTGTAGAGATTGATATAGTACTGTAAGTTGACACATGAACAAAAAGAAATGTCCATAAGAGGATGCTAGAGAGCTCCCTGTATACACTTCTTTGTTTTCGCTTTCTTTATTTTCAGTAAACCTGAAGCTGTGGGGGAGCTACCGGAGAGCCATTGGAGGCAAGTGGTTGCATTTTATCTATTAATTTTTAAAAGATTAGAAGATGTGAAATGCCACTTAGATAACTAAATAATTTAGCTTTGCACACAAACTTGTATCACAGGTTTAGACAGTGCTTAAACTCTGAAACATCATTATATACAGAGTAAGTGACATTTTATTTAAAGTGTAAATCAGTGTAATCAAGAGAAAGAAGACACCAGCTGAAACTGGAAGGATACATTTACATAAACTGGTACCAAGCAGAGGCTAAAGAATGTTTGTCAATGTACATAATATGCATTCCAGAAAACACTGGCTAAAACAGACATTGAATTAGCTAGTATCTGAGTAACAACAATTCATTTGCTTGAAATTTTAACAAACAGCCCACTTCAAAACTCCAGTGAGTTAGTGGTGCAACTGGCATGCCACAAATCTGCAAGTGTGCAGAAAACAAAGACTCATTAAATTATAGCCTGTGTGCGGTTACTGATGTACCCTATACGTGTGGTTCCTCTCACAACCAGAGCATTGTCAGTGTTTCAGATGTTTCATCAGGGCTTTAATCATTGCTACTATACCTATACTACCTATACTATATCCTATTTGTAATGACATCAAATTAGATTCATGAATTGAATTTTTGAAGTTCATTTTGACTATTAACATTCACAATTCCTTTTGCATTCTTCATGATAACCAAAATACATATGAGTAAAATTAATTCTGCCTTTTATTATCAAACAAGTCTCTCTGCACGGGGTTACAGTAAACATTCTTTCTTATAATTGAATGCTATTCATAAGTCAGGATCGTTGGCACATCTAAGAAGGGGTATACACACTCATTATTTACAAATAAAAAAGCATTACGCAATAAATTAACCATTGTGTAGTGTAAAGTTACTTAGAATCTGAAAGATGCATGTACTGTGGGAAAAATAGCTCGTTTCCGTGCTTACAAAACAAAGCTGAGATGACCCATTTCTGCATTTCAGCAGGTATTTAAAATCCTGAGCCTTAATTGAGATGGCAGTTAACAGAATGCATAATCAGGAGTCCAGCTGAAAGACTGGGTCCCTCCACTAGCCTCCCCACAATGAGATAAGGCTCATCTCTCACACACACAACCAGGACCATTTCCAAGTCTGTTCCTCATCTGAAAGTGAAAAGTTGCAACTAAAGAGGCTCGGATGTGGCATCTATTCAGCTGTAAACAAATCAGAACAACAGATGGTGCAAGATGCGAGACTCCAATTGAGGAGCACTAATAGCCATGGTAGGATGTCACATCCAGGGGGTGGTTACTGGACAATAGGACTGGTCAGTACATGAGATCTGCTGCACCCGTACTGGCATCTGACTCTTTGGCCTCCTGGAAGGGAAACTGGATGCCCGCTAGGCGGATCAGAAGGATGTTAAGGACATGCACTAGGAAAACTATGAATATGAGCCAGAAAGTGCGGTCGAACGCCTCACTGTGCGTCTTGTAGACAAAAGTGCCCTCTTTGTAGTTAGCAATCTTCTCAGATAGGTGATGCAGTTTGACCTCAGATGCATAGAGGATTAGGATGAGACAGCTGCAAAGACCTGCACAAGGGGACAACCTTTGTGGTTAATGGAAATGTACAAATTTTTACGAACACGTGCTTTAACTGTGCTTTTGACGATATACAGTATATTAGATGTAATATAACGTCGTTCTTGTACTCTGTACTTAGTTCTTGTAATCTGTCCTAATTTGCTGTCCAAACAGTTACTTCTTAATGGGAACAGGTGACGGGTCAAACAGGTCATTGTAATGCTACTGTCCATCAGCATATGATTCACAGAGACATCTGACACTAGAGGTGGGTTGGCCAGTTGGACAGAGTGCATATTTCCATGCTTTTATTTATTTATTATGCAAGCCAATCCCAAGCCTCTCTAAAAGGTACACAAACAAGTTTTGGGGTATGGAAAAATAAATTATAGTGGCTCAGATTCACACTGATGAATTTCAAAAGAGACCATTCATTGAAGTGTGTGTGTGTGTGTGTGTGTGTGTGTTATTATGTCTTTGTGCAGACAGGGGTTGGTGGGAGGGATACAATACAATAACCACTAAATCAAGGCATTTAGATAACAAAACTTATTTGTGTGTGTGTGTGCATGCGTGCATGCAGGCTCACAGCTGATCAGGTTCCACAGGTAAAGGCCTAAAGGTCCATGTAGTGTCTCATATGGATTTCCAAAGGCATTGTACGTGAAGAAGGCAGAACACACAGATGAGAAGAGGATGAGCACTGCACAGAAGATGATGACGCTCACATGCAGACTAGCTGGGATCACATCCACCAGGTCAGGAAAAACTATACAGAGCAAGAACAACATAATATTATATTCACAAATCAAAATATAACCTAATGTAAATAACAGTTAACATACCCTTCTCTTTCCCTAAGTACATTTCCTGTAGTGGAGTCAGAAAAGAAAGACAGTATTTTCAGGAGATTTAATGGAAGTTAAGTAATTCATTAAATAGTATTCTACTTCATGTGTATTGTATATTGTATTTCATGTGGAACAATTATTTCAGGATATTTGATAGAAGCTTATGAATGATATATTGTAGGCCAAGGCTACTTATTCTGGGTAAACAGTGAGACTCAAAAGTACTATATATGTATGTCATCTATATATAGATATATAGATCTAATAAATGTTTGGATACAAGTATTTGACTAAATGTGAGCAATACTGTATTTTAGTATGCTCTAAAAAAAAAAAAAAAAAGAATCCATTAGAGAACCAAGTACATTTGCAGCATGATTCTTGGAGGCACTTTTAAGAGTTCAGACAAAAGAAAGTCCTAAAGGATCTTACAGGGACCTTTAGAGGGGAGTTTTACAGATTAAATTTCTACCTGGGCTGAACATTCCAAGAGTACATTAATATTGACACATGCCCAAATCACTAGAGTTAAATCAATAAGTCAGTGCAATATTGGTCACTGACGCAGGGCACTGGTCATGCGAAACCTCTCAAATTTGGGCTTGTTGAGAAACGAATCGATACAAAAATGAAATGGATTCATGGTGTTACACTTTATTTATTTTAAATGGAAGCTGTGTCCCATTAACATGGGACATCTCCCAAAAGTAGGGTTGCCACTCAGTGTGATCAAATTTCTGGATGAAATTTTTTCTGAACTATTGACAGAAACTGTTTTTTTTTTGTTTGTTTGTTTGTTTTTTTTGTTTTGTTTTGTTTCTCAAATAAAAGCCTATAATGTTACTTTAGATATTACAATGCATTTTCATTTGCGCTCACAGCTTCAGGGTCCCCATTTGATCCTGAGCTTTGGGTTACAGTCCGTGTGGAGTTGTACATGTTCTCCTCGTGTCTGTGCGGGTTTACATTGGGTTCTCCCTTTTCTTCATGGATTGCCCTAGGTAAACTGCTCTAGGTGTGACTGAGTGTGTGAATGTGTGTTGCTCTGTGGACTGGCATCCCATCTGGGGTGCATTCCCACCTCACACACACTGTTCCCAGGATAGGCTCCAGAACAAGGATTAAGCAGTTACCGAAGATGAATGGATGAATTTGCAACTGTGTTGGACTTTTAACTGGAGAATTTAAAAGCAGTGGATTTTTTTTTTTTTTTTTAAAAACATTGTAGGCTCCTTTTGGCATGCAAATCTGACAATTGGTGGCCAACCTCCTATATAAAAACAGATGAATGACTTCTAAACCTGGCAGGCTGTTATTAGTTGTGTATTTAGCACAGAAGATCACATTTAACCCTCCTGTATTTGCATGATTTCAATTAGTATATTTAGATTGTGCTTGACAGGGAATGTGGATGAGGTTTTGATGTAGCCTCTGTGGTGTGTTCCTCACTGCTGCCTTCACAAGGCTGAGTGAAAGTGGATTAATGGAAGGAGTCATTTTATGGCTTTAGTATCAACTACACACACACACACACACACACACTCACTGCGATCATATTAAACACTACTGGAAGTCGCATCTCAAGCCACGTGTTTAAAAAAAAAAAATCCTGGAGGCTTGGAAAAAGTCCCAAAAGTCAAAAGTACCCAGGTCTAAGAGGGAAAGAGAGAATAAAAATTCCCATATGGCCTATGCTACTTTTAATTTCGTTATTACAGGTGTACTGTAGCCCAGGGTTTTCATTTCACGCAAACCTGCGGCTTGACACTATCGTCTTTAAAGCCGACAGACTGACACAGCTGCTTGGGTTACTCACAAGAGAAGGAGAAAGGTCTTCCCCCCAGTCCACACTGCTTCAGCCTCTGTCCGTGAAAGAGGCCGTAGTTTAAGCTCCCGATGAATTTGTCCAGCTCAGATCCAGTCGCATTAACCAGCTGAGCGCCTGTTTGGCACAGCACAGTCGCCTTCACCCAGTTCCTACCTCCCATAGCCGCAGCCACGATCAGCACACAGGCTAGACTCAGCACAGCAGCCAGAGAGAACAGCACTTTCTTCTGCCTGCTAGGCATCATGCGCGGAAACACACACACACACACACACTCACTCACACACCTTAAACGCACGACATCCTGGAGTCCTGCGCATTAAAGTAAGCAATACAAACAACAATGTCCCTATATCCTAGATAAATACATACATAACTGGCTACATGTTTCCTGTGGATAACTGTTTAGAGATGTAGCGAGGTGTGTAAGATGTCGTCTCGGGGTTGAGTTACACTGATCGGGTTCTCCGCGTCTCCAGGTTACCGGGTTGAGCCGCTCGTTTGCTCTGACCTTAACTTTAATTGGTTATTGGATGAAGACAGTGCAGCTCTGTGTGGAAGTCATTTCGCATCTGTTGGCCTGTGGGAACCGTAAATGTCACGTTTATGGTTTTACAGAGCGAATTATAGGCCATGCATTTAAACCAAGACAAAAGAGGCATACCCGACGTAGACCTACAGCTGTTTAAGCCTTAGTGCATTAATACTGAGGATAATAAAATATGACCATGGGCTGGCCCACTGCTGTATTAACAGTCTCATAGCATTTTGTCTTTGCTTTCACGACTGAATAGGTTCAGTTCACTTAACTTTTCTTAGCAATTTTTCATAACCAAATGTGCTGTATATTTGAATTGTTTCTACAGGACAAACATTTAATTTTCATCTGAGATTTAAAAATTGCAAAATACAAAAGATTACAATAAATTTGTAATCAGTTTTTATCCATTATCGGTTTGAAGTTGACAGTGAATGTGTCAGCTTGTGTTTGTCATAAGTTGATGTTATTTTGCAGCTTTTGTCTATGATAGTCCATTTACCAATGAATAATAATGTTAGGCTATACCTAATCATTTTAAATGTGCATTGAATAATAAATTGCTTGATATTTTGGTTCTAAAAATACCAGAAAATAATGCACAATCCCAATTCGCTGAACACACCCAACCCTCTTCTCCTGGTGAACTGGTTTAATAACATGAAACACAGACCTATGCAGTATTTTGCATGCCCTGTGTTTACATATTTGAAAATGATACACTCTTATAGCCTAGGGCTGGGCAAGATGATGATATCATATCAATATTGTTATAAATTAGATCACAATACACTTTTCTGAGATATCATTTTTATTTAAAAAAAAAAAAAAGATTAAATTTGAATGTTGATTTTTTTTTTTTTTATTTACAAGCTGACTGAGACAAATTTGAGGTTGAAATTTTGTAATTTATTTTTAAAATTGTAAAATGTTAACATTTGTACAGATTGTTCTTTCTTTCGTTTTTTAAACTAGTTTATATTTAAATAAACCCGAAAGGACGGATGGGCTTGTGCGTTCACGTTTGTCCGTTTACATCAGCTAACTTCTCGTCTCTCTGATGGCAAAAGATTTGCTCAGTCTTGTATTTATAGATGATTTACATATAGAGAGGTTGGAACAGGGTCATGAGTAGTCGTGAATAAAATGAATAAATATTTTCAGTACATAAAACCACACCAACCATTTCATGCAAATGGGTCCTTTGCAACCATTTCCACTGACATTTAGAAAAAGAAATTGAAAAAGGGAAGTGTTCTTTCATGATCATTTCAGACTACAAAGCTGTTGATTCATAACATTTACATGCAAAATAAACGCAAGGGCTGGTGAAAGCAGTTGATAAAAAGGGAATCCGTGTTGTGTTGTCAGAGTTATAAAGTGGTCAGAATGAAAGCACTATGTTTGTGCTGATCAGTAACTCGCTTACTTCATTAGAGTGTCAGCAAAAGTACAAGACTTTTATTCATTAAAATAACATCTTTAATCAGAGATGAGCGACATCAGACTACCACATAATAATCTGTTAGTCTGTTTAAGACAAATCCTTTGGTCTTATGTTTCACTTGGTCCAAACACATTACTAATGTTTGGTGTTTTTATTTCATTAGCATTATTATAAAGTTAACAGAAATGTTTTAAGTTTTTAATTTTAAAAGCCTTGTTACTGACAGTGACTTACTATAACTTTTTTTTTTTTTTTTTTTTTGAACTTTCTGAATATCATTCCCTACCCTATGTGTAAACATGAAAAAGACTCCAGCATATGAAATGGGAAAACCCATGTTATAGTTAAAATAACCCTTTTTGACCAACTGAACATGTCTAGACACGGAGTGATGAGAAATAACCAGTAGGTGTTAACATTTGTCAACCATCTAAGGCATGAGTCAAGATATGATTCAGAGACAGGTCTCTGAATCGGTCACTGTCTGTTTTCTCTCTTCTGTGGTAGTTTTTACTGGAAAATATTAGATGATTAACTATAAACATGAAGAGAAGAAAAGACCATTAAGATAAATATACAAGATTTCTGAATCAGGTGCAGTTTTTAACTGTAAAAGTGAAAACATAATAAGTGTCAGTGAAACCAGTGTGAGGTACTCCTGAGTCATATCAGGGCTTTTCCCTTTGTGATCAATTCAGTGCTTATATTTTATAAAACATTTTGTAATTGGTTAAAAAACATTAGCCAGCCTAAACAGTAAATATTTACTCAGTATCACTTGGTCTCATGAGAAGCCGTATAACAATGAATACTAATAGGGTAAACCCCACTAACAGTTATGTTAACAGTTTATGTTAAAGCTTTCAGTGTTTGACAAAGGCTATTCCCAATACAGATAATCAGCAAAACAGGAATTACATAATGTTTCTTACATAAAAGCGCAAAATCTCAGGATTATTTAATTCTATATAATATGAGCATTATTTAGGATTATGTGATTATTAAATAATTATTACAGGATATAATATGAGCAACTAATTCTATTTGTGCAAATTAAAAGGCAAATCCTGTATATGTTTAGATATATTAACAGAAATGTTAATATGTAGAGTTAGTGAACAGGATGTGTTCATAGTGCAAAGCTAGGGGGTTCAAGATTTTTCTCTGTCTGAGATTTTTCAAAAAAGAAAAAACAATCCTGATTCATTTTTGGTCTTAAATACTCTGTAGGCAGCTTAGCTTTAAATTGTACCTCTTATAGTTTTAATATTATTTTAATAATTTACGTACTTAGTTACTTATCTGGTAGAGATTTGTGACTAATATTTCCCTTGTTGGTTATACAGTACTGTGCAAAAGTCTTAGGCACCCTACTGTTTTTTTAGTACAAACTGTTATGGATTTGTGTTTTATGACTTCTACATTATTGATTCAGTACAAAACATTTCAGATGCAAACATTTGTTTTCTAGCACAAAATTAAATGTTACAGAAAAATGTTTGTATGTCAGTAAAGAAAGCAGCGTATTACATAAGAGACCACTTTTCAGATAAAAAAACACGATGAAGGCTGCTGGGTTTTGCTACAAAAATAAGAAGCGAGTGCGACAGTCAAAGTCTCCAGAAGAACTGTGGCTGCTTCTGCAAGATGCTCAGCAAAACCTACAGCTCATTTCCTTATAAAACTGCATACATTATTCCTGAGACTTTTTTTTTTAACCAAAGGGTCATCACTCTAAATATTGACTTTGTTTCAATAATTACTCTTCACTGCTCTTTATAGTATTTTTTTTAAAATGTAGAAACATTCAATTTCATTATTTTTGAAGGCATCTTTGCTCTACAGCATCTCTTTGCATGTGCCTAAGACTTTTGCACAGTACTGTATATCTGGCATCTCCATGCTGAAATGGTTTGGTTTTATAAACCCTGACACCCTGAGTGCCTAGTAGATGTTAGTAGATGGCATCCTGTTTCACACTCTCTCTTTTGTTTATTATTTTATCTGACATCTATTCTGCCTGCTTATGAAACTGGCTGCAGTTGTAGCTTTTGATCTGGGTCAGATTCTGGGTTTCTGTCTACTTTTCTCTTTTTAGTAAAGACCTGTGTGATCTGATGTCTGAAGGAGGGGCAGAAAAAAAAGTAGAGCACGGGGTCAAAGCACAGGTTTAGGATGGCCAGAAGCAAAGTGGACTCTTTGGCTAAGAATAAGTGCTTCCTAACGCCACAGTCAGTGATTATCTCATTCTGTGTAAATGTATAAGGCATCCGAACAGCATGATATGGCACAAAGCACACGACATAAGCCACTGTCACCATTGCGATATTGAGAGTGGCATGGTGCGCACTGGCCTGCTCCTCAGGGTCTCCTCCACGTTTGCCCCAAAACTGTTTCAGCACCAGGCCGTTGGACATGAGCACAGCCACAGAGGCATTCATGAAAATTGCCATGCCCAGAAAAACAGAGAGTGTGTGCCAGTGCTTGCCAACATCCTGCTTAATATCTTTACATGTTATTAAAGTGCTGTTAGAAATCTTGTCCTTGATTGGGATGGCCATGTTGGGGACATTGATGAAGAGCACCAGAAGCCAGACTACAGCTGACATCACCAGGGCAAAGCCCACCTCCTGTAGGCGGAACAGCTTGGAGCTCTGGGTGATCTGGAAGTAACGTTGTACACTGACAAAAGCCAGAAATATGATCGAGGCATACATGTTGATGTAGATGAGTGGTGAACTGACTTGACAGTGGAAAATTGTTAGTCTCTGGGATTCCACACCAAAGTCTTTAGCGATCTTGACTGGCAGTGCCAATGTCAGCAAGAAGTCAGAGGTCAGAAGGTTGATCAAGTAGACATTCATGCATTTCTTGGAGTTTCTACTGTGTATAAATGCCCAGAGTGCCACCAGGCTGCCAGCCATGCCGATCAGGAAGATAATGATGTAGAATGTGGCAAATGGCACCATCTTGTCGTTTACCACACAAGTCTCATCCTCCGTAATGGGACCTACTGTAGACTCCATTTTTGGAAAGAGGTGGTGTAGAAGTAACTTAGAGTGTATCACAATTTATCCAGTGTGTTGGAGGAGATGATGTCATTACAAGGGACCTTGATAAGGTGTTGAATGTAGTCTTTCTTTGTTGTAAGCTTGTTGGGCCCCTAGAAGTACTCAGACGACTGAATCTGAGCAAACGTGATCCAGACTTAAGGAAGGAAGTGGTGAAAAACTGTCTTGCAGACAAGACATGCTAATGTGTCTGTTGATCAGGACGGAAGCCTGCAGAGACAAAGATTTCACACAGTTAATACCACTACAAATGTTATTTTTCAGTATTGTGCTGAAAACATTAATCTACAGATGGGTGCAAATTAACGAAAAAAACAGTGGCTTGGTTATGCTGTAGGAGGCATTTTGCTGGTATGGTTTATGTTTACCTGTCTTCTTAGAGGGAAGAGTCGCTGGAAATCAGTACAAAGTTATTCTGAATGATCAGCTTCATGCTACAATGAAACATTTCTATCCAGATGAGAGTGGTCTCTTTCAGGATGACAATGTGCCCATCTACAGGACATGAGGGCTCACTGAGTGGTTTGATGAATATGAAAATGATCAAATCATATCCTAAATCTATACACTATGGCCTTCACAGTCACCAGATCCTAACCCAACTGAACACCTATCGGAGATGTTGGATCAGCATGAAGGACAGTGCTCTCTACCACCATCATCAAAACTCCAACTGAGGGAAGATCTTTTAGAAGAATGGTGTTTATAGCTTTAGTACAGTTCCAGAGACTTGATAAGTGTCAAGTGTTTTCTACGACACTGTTTTTTCTTTGTCACCCATCTGTAGCTAGCATTCAGTAAATCCAACTGAACATTGAGTGATTTTCTGTACAGTTTTCTTATTTCCTTCTCACTTCAAGACTCTCTTAGAATGTTATCTAGCCATCAGACATTGCCCCAGAATTTTATATGAATCCTTATATGGATCCTTGCCTTTCTGTAAATTTATGCTAGTCAGTGGTTTGCATTTTGTTGTACACCATTTTCTTTATGGTGATTTTTGGCACAATGCCAACATTGTGGATCTAGTGTTTCTGGCCTGATTAGCTTGCTTTTTACATTTATATTTATGGCATTTGTCAGATTCCCTTATCCAGAGCGGCTTACCAAATTATGTTTTTAACAACATACCAAACCATTCATTGTTATGCACATACTGTTTTGGCTATGTCTGGTTGGTTAAATAAATTTTAGTCAATTGTTTCATTTCAAATACAATCAATTCAGTCAAAACAGTAAGTTTTTAATTGCATTTTTAAATGTATGCTCCAGCCATTTGTGGTATTAACTGCAGGAAGATAACGTAAATACAAAAAAAAAAAAAAAAAAAGGAGAAGTAGGAAGTAAAGAAGGTTTAAATCCTATATATGTTTTTATGCAAAGAAATCCCATAATAGTAGAAAAATTTGCATATTTGTATTAAGTCAGTGTAGTTTACAAGAAGTAACAATATTATGAACAGAGAGCTACAGTATACTGTGTAATTTATGTATCCACCAACATTTAATTACTCATATTTGGCATACATATATATATATGTATATATATATACACACATGCTTACATTCAAGATCCGGCTTAAAAAAGTGATAGACAGAAAATTGTTTAGCCAACCAGAGTAATTAAGGCACATAAACACAAGCAACCACGAAGTAAAATACTCTATGTAATAAGAATTTTAAAGATCACAGTTTGGTTCCTAAGGCAAGTTATGAGCAAAAGATACTGTACAAGAACAATTAGCTAATACAGTGTCAGTTCCACTTTTACTTCCACACTGACGTGGTAATTTTAATAAAGTAGTTTATATGATCATTGTACATTTACAATTACATTTGACCACTGTTTGACAGATTTTTTTTTTTTAATGTTATGTTTTTTTTTAAATGTAAAACACACATAAATGCCTATATGATAAAATTATGAAGTCCAAGTAGGATTCTGTTCATTTGAGACACTCTTCTTTTAGTCTCACTTTATCACAACCTGGGTGTAGTCATATTTTTTAAAAAGTGAAGTAATACTCGCATCAAATTGAAAGAACTCAAGCAGGAAAACACACTATAGAAAGAGACTCACCACATGTTCAGCTGCTCTTCGTCTCTGGCAGCATGTTGTCTCTGCTAACAACCACTTCCTTTATAATTTCTTCAGTAATTCTACTGCCTACTATGGTGTGGCCTCATTTCTTTGAATCTAAAACCAATTACGTTCTTCAACGCAAAAGAGGGCGTTAGCCAAACTGCGTGGTGCAGTGACGTCTCGGAAACCCAAACTTTCCAATTCTCTGAAGGAAAACCACAACGTACTTGTCACAAAGTTTAAGCACACGAACTCGACATGTAGTCCTCGTGCCACAGGGCGTCCTGAACAAAAGCAAATCATTGTGTCACACTGTTCTTTATGTAAGTGAGGTTAAAATATGGGTCTGTTTGGCAGAAGCCCAAACTGCTCAGGAGATGAAGCTTTGATAAAACTGAAATTGGGGAAGTTGTGTCAGAGCCGCCTGGGGAAAGCACCACAGCTATTGGCTTGTTTCCACTATGACTCTGAATGTAACATTAATAGAATTATTCATTTCTTGTGCAGTAAAGTGACTGTCAGTAAGCAAGTAAGTAGGTTTTTTTTTTAATTTCATGAGTGAATTTTCTAAAAAGTTTTAAACAGGAAATGCAGCAACATTAATTGCGTAAATATATTATACATTCAATATGACAATAAATAAACATAATGATCATGGTTTATATGCAGTTGGGTTCATAAGTATTTGGACAGTGACACAATTTTCATCATTTTGCCTCCTCATAATTTACACCACCACAGTGGATTTGAAATGAAGCAATCAAGATGTGATTGAAGTGTAGACTTGCAGCTTTTATTCAGGTGTAACTAAAAAAATTTTTTTTAACTATTTAACAGCTACTAAATGCAAATCAAACACTAGGAATCAACTCCAAACCTTTTATCTCCTTAAGTTGTCATGAAATAATGAGGAACCAGGCCACACCTCACCATGAAACTGATTATCAGGCAATTGTCCAATTAAATTTGAGCTTTTTATTTGATCTGTGAAAATGGAAGACTGTAAAAAAAAAATAAATAAAAAAAAAAATCGCTGTAATTCTGACTTTATAACTGTGTTGACCTAACTATTTATTATTGTCTCTCCTCTATTCTCCCCCTTTTTTTTTGTTTTCCCCCTTTTCTTCTTATGAAGAGTTTGCTTCCAAAACACTATAAATCCATTTTGATTAATTTGAGTAAAAATGTGTTTTCTTTACCAAGAAAGTGGCAAGATGAAAACCACTATTTTCTATTTCAAACTTTCACATAGCATCTTTAGGTTATAATATTAAAAATTCAAATCCAGATTTTGATTTTCAAAGATTTATTATAAAAACTGATTATTTTTTCCCCCAAATGCAATAAATCCATTGAATCAATATAAAAGTTATTTCTCATATTGAAACTGATGAAAATACACAACAATGTAAGTTGATCCACATATGACAGCCTCTGAACTTGGTCAATACTTATCTTATATACAGGCACTGGACTAAAAATACATTCACTCAGTCATCGCTCCCAAAATGAACTCAACGGGTCATCTTGTTAATGCTATAAATTAATTACAACAATAAAAGAAAATTTCATCATGAACAAGAACATGAACAACAATATCACATTAGACCACAGAAATTCCAAAATGACATTTCCCTTACATTCAACTTCCAAAAGTGCATTCATCTTTGCCATGTTACATTCATTTAGTTGACTAGTGCTATACGCTGTATTAACAAAAACATTAATGGCATTAATAAAAACACTTACTTTGTCATATTAAGAACACTGTAAAGAAGAAAGATTCACATATTATAGTATCAATTTTATATCACTTGTAGGCCTAAAAGATTTTTTTAAAGATTTTATTCAACCCATAGCCCTGCTGAGCAAGGTCACCATGAGCTATTGATAGGTAAAGGAATAGCTTTCTCAAGCAACAGCCGGCATTTTTCCTCCTCCTGGGTGCCTCATCTTCTTAATCTCCTCACGTAAATGATTATATTTCGATGGCTTACGTTTCTTCCCCACCGCAGAAACCACCACAGGTTCATCAATGCCATCAAAATTATTCTTTTTTTGTTTGTTTGTTGATCACAAACTACAAAGTAGATGAGAAAAACTAGGATGCCAGGTGTATTCAAAGTGCCACCATTACTGTTTACAATGCGTGGAATTTTGTGCTGTGATTGGCTGAGCGGATGTATCGCATTCTGCAGAGAAGGGAGACTGGCGTTTGTCACGGTTTGGAAAGAAAAGGAGAAAACATGACAGAATAACACGTCGGATATCGCATTTTGCGTAAAATTAAAAATTGACTTTTCAATACCGACCAGATACAATACTGATTTTGGCAGGAACTCAATTTTTTTTTTTAAAGTGTTTTTAAAAGTGGCGTTTATCGCGTTTTGGAACCAAACTCTTCATATATATATATATATATATATATATATTCTGCTTTTGGAACTAATTAAATAAGTGGAACTAATTAAATATTTAATTTTGACTCTTTTTTTTTTTTTTTCCATGTGTCAGGGTTGGTTAAGGACCTTGCTGTAATTCTAGATGCTGGTATATCAGTTGATTCCCATGTAAGTAGCATCTTACATGCATATTACCATCTAAGAAACATAGCCAGAATAGAACACATATAATCCACACTAAAAAACTAGTATGTTTTCATATCCTCTATTGCAAGGGGTTGCTGGCTGGCTGGCCTGCTGGCTCTCTTAGCAAACTAGTTATAATCCAGAAGCCTGCGTACCTACAAGGTAAAGAAATCAAAATATAATACCCCAGTCTTATTTAAGATACACTTGTTGTCTATTAGGGTGACTTGGTATTAAATATACAGTCTTGCTTACATTTGGAATAGAACAGCAGCTCATTAGGTGTAATGATTGATTAGGTGCAATCATGTCAACATGTACCAGAATCTCAAAGGAATGTTTCCAATATCTTGTGGAAGCTATGCCACAAAGAATTGAGGCCGTTTTGAGTTCAAAAGGAATCCCTACCCAGTATTGGTATAGTATTCCTAATAAAGTGCTCAATGAGTATATATGGTTAAAATAATGTTCCTGATTGACCATTTCAGCTTTGCTTCATGATTTCTAGAAATAATGTCACTACTCCCAATAAATGGTGTGTAAAATTTCAGGCTTGTATCTGTATTATTTTATGAGACATAGTAGTTTTTAAAATAAAAGTTTAATAAAATAGCAGTTTTTAAAATAAAAAATGGGGTGTGGCCCTAACTGGAAAACAAATGCTACAAAAATTACAGAGTTCCATATGTCATTACTTTCAAACTATTTATGCTAGATGAATGATATTTTCAAGGATTAGGGAAAGAAACAGAAATCCATTGTCTCAAATGTCATGATAGAAAATACTGGCAAGATTAATTTTGCTTCTGTTGCAATATTTCATTATGAGCTCTACCTCTTCCTATACACTAAGTGGCGGCAGCAGCAGTAGTAGCATACACAGCACAAAATTTGTGGGAATCAAACTGCTTTGAAGCATTGCTTTACTCCAAAAAGTTAATCTAATCAGAAGGAAAATTATAACACATAAGTCAAATACAAAGCCTACAGAACAAATCTGGCCACAGCCTCATTTTATTTGGCCCCATATCTATCTACCTACCAACCATATAAAATATCTATAATTTTTTTTATAGAATATCTATAATTTTTTACTCGTTAGCATGTATTTGGATACGTATTTGGATGAATTTTAATACAATTACACACACAACTTTTCCACATTTTGTCATGTTACAACCACAAACAAAAATGTATTTCATTAGGATTTTATGTGATAGACCAACACAGAGTGGCACATAATTGTGAAGTGGAAGGAAAATGATAAATGGTGTCCAAAATTATTTACAAATAAATACACCCCTGAACAAAATCTTAAGACCAGGGAAAATATTACAAGTATTCACACTTCGCACTGGTGCATCGTAACCAGGTTGTAAGTACTTCTTCAAAATGCCAAAAGAAGGAACAAGAGCAAGAGACAAAAAATAGAGAGTAGGCAATTTATTGAAAACTGCATTTAAACTCAAACAGGCTGGTCATC